>CM055061.1:23914009-23975867 GCA_029204045.2 Tillandsia leiboldiana
GCTTCGAATCCCGAACGTACCTCACTCCGAATCCACGAGAGCGCGAGGGGTTGCACCTTGAATCAACAAGGCCCACGCGAGTACCCACGCGCCGATTTTGGGGGTATAAATCGTTATTTTTGTGGTGGGTGGCTGATGATCCGCCGAATACTTAGCTCAAAGCTAGATAGGAAATACATCTAAGTATTCATTAGTTTGATTCAACTCAAGATGTGAGTATGAAAACCTAGAATCAAACTAATCAATATAGATGAAGAAACATAGAGTAATATCTAATGATTTCCTTTCTTCTCTATATGTGGATCTAGGGTCGTATAAGATGATATTGATTATGACGGCTCTATGTGGATTAACCCTAGAAAAAGAATCATAGGGTCTATTTATAGGTTAGAAACCCTAGGAAGAAGATAAGGATTCAAAAACTGTCGTTTCTGGAAATTTTCACGACGGCGATCCGGATCGGATTAGCTGTGATCCGGATCATCGTAACGAGTCAGCCAATTCCAGAGAAACAGGGTTCGGGATCCGGATTGTAATCCACGATCCGGATCGTTCATGAATTTCAGCAAATTCCCATGTTCGGGATCCGGATCGAAATGGCTATGATCCGGATCGGATTTGCCAATGAACAAGTACCCTTCGGGATCCGGATTGGACTGTCTGATCCGGATCCTGAACATGTCCCATGTCCAGTTCTTGATTTTTATGCGATAAAAAATTCTTCCAAGTGTTTCTACACTACAAGAAGTATTCGAATCACCAAAAATATTTAGTTAAACTTACCTGATCCTTTTGAATTCTTCTTTCTTGAGATTGAGGTATATTATCCAAACTTCATTCATCTTCAATCTTCAAGACTTAACACTTTCACGAAATGCGCCAAAACAAAATCCGTAACAATCTCCCCCTTTGGCGGTTTCGTGACAAAACACAGATCCACTAAAGAAAATTCAAAAAAGATATTTTTGTTGCTATCACCATACAACAAAAATTTACAATGGAGATCCAATACAAGAGATAAACTCCTAAAACAGAGTCTAAACTTAGACATCTGTACTCTCTGCAAAAAGAAATCATTCTTGACAAAAAGAGATCGTTAGATACCTCAAGAATATTTAGCATTCCAAAACCTAACAGAGATAGAGTTTATGCTCACCATGACATTGAGTAATTCAGATATGTAATAAGATCACAATCAAACATTGACATATCTTCTAAGCAATAAGATTCCAAATGTCATAACTTTGCTTTGTTAGTAATCAACAACTTGTTAGTTATAATACATATCCAAATAGTTAGTCGAATAGTTAGTAGAGACATGCAACAAATCACAAGATAAAACCAGAAGTTGTGATACTTACCTTTCACCAAAGTCAAAGTTTGTTCTAAGTTTCTCACCAAAAGTTCAATGTTCTCACAGAGTTCACTCTAAACTCTAAAGTTCTCACAGAGTTCACTCTAAACTCTCTCCCCCTTTTTGTCACAAAAATTAGCCAAAGATTACAAAACACAAGGAGAGTTAAAAAGTTTCAAATCAAGAAAAACCTGAGAACTAAAACTAAAAAAACTTAAAAAGAGAACATTAAACCTAAAAACTGAACCTGCACAAAGAAAGAGGTTAAAGAAAATAAAGTTCCTGCACAAAAGGATTAAGAGAAAAGAATCAGTCATCAGATTCAGAGTCGTCAGAGCTCGTGCAGCCCATCTTAGAGAACATCTTTTTCACCAGCTTGTTCATTGAATTGACCTTCTTAGTTAAGGTAATATGAGCTGCCGTGATGAGCTCCAGCTCATTGGAAATTCTCGTCTGTGCCTTCGAAATCTGTTCCTGCTTAAAAGACAATCGTTGTTGTTCTTTGTAAATGGATGAGACTGATGCTTCTTCCGCTGGTGTGGGTGCTGGTTGTGATGGTGATGCAGACGTATCGACACAAGGTTTCTTTCCAGTGGAGGGTGTCGGAGTAACATGCGGTAATTTGTGAAGTGACTTCACAATCGTTGACTCATCTATCATCCCCCAACAGTGTTGATAAGATGTCGAGCTTATATCAATGTCAAACTTTTGTAAGATCCTCATGATAATTAATGGAAAAGGAAGTCGCTCAGAAGGATGAGGATGCACAACATATCTTGACATTCTATTCCAAATTATGTAGGGGATGTTCATGTTCAATCCTACAGCCTCAGAGGGATGACCTATGAGATATAAGAACCGCATTCTATCCCATCTCACTAACTTGGTCTGCATGTTAGGAAGAATGTTGTAACATGTGATGAAATTAAGAAATCGGTACTCCAGTCGAAGATGTTTGGATTTGACACTTTTCCCATCAGCTGATTCAGTTCCTTCCAAACAAATCTTTCTTATCACGGTTTGCCACAAAGCATTCGTCAAACTTCTTCCCGTCAGATAGTTGATCCCTGATGTGTTGGATTCCATTCCAAGTACTTCACCGATTAATTGTGGAGTGATTTTAAGTTTCATCCCTTGGATATTTGTATAGAAATGCATTGAGCCACGTTCATCTTCTTGAAGATGTCTTGCATTCGTGTAGAAGGTTCTCACACGATACAAGCAATATCCAAGTAATTCAGGGAATCGGCAGACTTGGATGAGATTAGCTTGCTCAATTAAAATTCCAAACTCTGGTGAGTGATTTCGGAGAGCTTCAATGTTGACATGTCATTCATCGATACATTCACGATGTTCAAAAGCTCGGAGGCGATCAATGCTGACGAACACTCCTTCCACCCGAGGCGGGGAGTCAGGAATCATCGGCTTGCTAGCATTAGCCTCTCGTGCTTGTCCAAAGCGTCGAGCAAGTCGTTTCCTTTTTACCGAGATGGTCGGTGACGCCATAGGTGCTTTTCCTGTGTCAATGGGCGCCTTTCCTTTTGATCCAGTGGAAGGCTTTTGTTCAGGTTTAACAGGCAGTGATTCATCATCATCCAATAACATGTCCCAGTCTACTTCATCATTATTTGCTTCAGTTTCCGAGTCACTAATCAGATCAAATTCACCTTTTTGTTGAAGTTTCTTGGCTCTTTTCAGTTTATTGGTTGCTCGAGTATGAACCATAGTAGCCAGAAGAAGAATGATCCAAGTGATCACCATTGCTATTGGTTTCTTGAGAAAAGAAATCCTGTGAGCAACAACTCAAGAACACGAAAAATTGTTAATTTTCAAAAATTAGAAAAATTGTACCCAAACAATTATTATCGTGTAGAGAGACTAGGAATCAAATTAGTTTTGCAAAAGGAAATTTAAAAATAGATCAATTGCGTGATTTTCGAAAATTCCCATTATATGCCCTAAAACCGAATTTTCAGAAATCGAAGACCAAAAATCCGTTTATCTTGAGAATACCTAGCAAATAATCAAAACTAATCTACCCAGAGTTCTTATTTCAAAAGAAATTTGATCAAAAACCATCCACAACTGAAAATGATACAAGAAATTCATCACGTTTTGAGGAGGAATAAGAAAAACTATGAAAAACCGAGATTTTGATCAATAAAACTTACTTGGAGTTGAAGAACTTGAGTTTGAAAGCTTCCAAGATGGATGAAATCTAGAGAGAGAAGCTCTGGAAACTTTGGAACAAAAGATTGGAGTAAAAGAAATCAAAACCCTTTTGTTCTATATAAAACCCTAGCCGCGATCCGGATTAGTTCATGATTGCGATCCGGATCGGCTACCCGCAGTGAAAAACTGCGTTCGGGATCCGGATCGGCAGGTCCAATCCGGATCGTCTGCCCGCAGAAGAATATCTGCGTTCGGGATCCGGATCGGCAGGTCCAATCCGGATCGGCTCCAACTTTTTCTTTAGAAAATTTCAGAGAAATTCAAGAAAAACTAGAAAAAGATTGTAAGCACTTTTGTGTATCAACTTTAAACAAAAAATATTGTTTCATACAACAAGAAATAGATTATACCAAATCTATCAATAACATCCAACAAATGAAACGAAAATTTATAAAAATTAAATCCCTTAAAGTTGAACAACTTCAATTACATCTAACTTGATCTTATGAGTAATGCCTTTATCAAATCATCAATTCGGTAAAGAAAATGAAATACAAAGATCAATAGATGTCTAACATCCCCGATAAGTTAGATAATATATCTAGTCAATTTATTGAAGAGAGTGGCTCTTTGAGCATCTTTCATTAAAAATCCCACCTTATACCAACCTTGAAATTTTGACAGAGTCAAGTATTTCAATATGCATTTTATTTAATCAAACTTGAAAAACCTTGCTTGGTATACATGTGGTAGCTGCACACAGTACTCGGACGACCGAGGTGGTAGCTCTTTCCTCCATGTGGTGGTAGTTTTCACACTCCTCATTGGGATGTAACTCTTTCCACATCTTTTGAGCATAATACTTTTTCTTTGACTCCCCCTTAATTGGCTATCAATTATTTAAGATATAAAGTAATTAGCCAAATATTGATCTCGATTTCATACTCGACTAAACAGTCAAATAAGATAAAAACTATACCAAGAGATCATCGAGAGAGAAATTGACTTTGATCAAAACAAAGATGAGTTAATTGACATAAATGATCATTGCATCAAATGAAATATTATGATATCTAAAGCATAATAGATTTCTAAATATATAAAAGGATGCAGTTAAAGTCAATCAAACTAATGCTCAATTAATATTCTATGTCTAAGCATAGGTAATGAACAAAAACACAAAAACAAAACCTAACCTAAGCAAAAGTTTCAAAAAGAAGTTTATTTCAAGGAAAGCATTCCAATTGCTTTACGCAAATGAATAAAACGTTTTTGATCCAAAGGTTTTGTTAAAATATCAGCTAATTGATCTTCAGTTGAAATATATGACAGTTGAAGAGTATTTGATTCAACTAGCTCTCTAAGAAAATGAAATCTAAGTTCAATGTGTTTTGTTCTAGAGTGCAACACAGGGTTTTTGGAAGTGAAATCGAAGTTGCTGAAATCCGGAAGTCGCTCAACACACTTTTCATCCAAATGAGTTGGGTTGAACAACTACCCGCTGAAATATATTCCGCTTCGGCAGTCGAGAGTGCAATGCAGTTTTGCTTTTTACTATGCCATGCAACAAGGCAATGACCAAGATAAAAACATGCACCACTCGTACTTTTCCGATCATCCACAGATCCTGCCCAATCGACATCTGAGTATCCAATAATATCTAAGCTTGTTCCCATAGGATACCAAATTCCGAAATTTATGGTTCCTTTAATGTATCGGATGATCCGTTTCACCGCTTTCAGGTGAACCTCCTTTGGTGCAGACTGATATCTCGCGCAAATCCCAACACCAAAAGATATATCCGGGCGACTAGCCGTGAGGTAAAGTAGACTTCCAATCATACTCCGATAAAGTTTCTCGTCTACATTCTCACTAAAAGATTCACTTCCTAATCCTTTATTGCTAGTTCCCATTGGAGTTGAAAAATCTTTACAATTTTCTAGATCAAACTTTTTGACCAACTCCAAAGCATACTTGGATTGACACAAATGGATGCCTTCGTCACTCTGTTTCACTTGCAATCCAAGGAAATAAGTCAATTCGCCCATCATTGACATCTCAAATTCGCTTTCTATGGTTTCAGCGAATTTAGAAGCATCATTATCCTTCGTTGCTCCAAAAACAATGTCATCGACATAGATTTGTGCAACAATGAAGTTATTTTGATAATGCTTCACAAAAAGAGTCCTGTCAGCTCCCCCTCGAGTATAGCCCTTATCCAATAGGTGCTTTGTTAGCCTTTCGTACCATGCTCGCGGTGCTTGTTTTAAACCATAAAGAGCCTTTTTCAAACGAAAAACATGGTTAGGTAGTTTACAGTCCACAAAACCTTTCGGTTGAGCCACATAAACTTCCTCATTTAAAAACCCATTTAAAAACGCGCTCTTAACGTCCATTTGAAATAATTTTATTTTAAAATGACAAGCTATCGCGAATAAGATACGAATGGACTCGAGTCTAGCTACAGGGGCGAAAGTTTCATCAAAGTCTATACCTTCTACTTGAGAGTAGCCTTGAGCAACTAAACGTGCTTTGTTCCTGATGATGGTACCATCTTCATTTTTCTTATTCTTGAAAATCCATTTGGTACCTATCACATTGTGTTGCTTTGGAGGCTTTGTTAATTCCCAGACTTTGTTTCGCTCAAACTGATGGAGCTCTTCCTGCATTGCTTTAATCCAGTAGTCATCCTGAAGAGCTTCATCGATGTTCTTTGGTTCGATCAAGGATACGTAGCAAGCGAATCCACAAACCAACTGTCTCCGAGTTTTGACTCCTTCTTGTGGGTCTCCAATGATGTTTGATTCAGGATGATCCTTGGAGATGCGTAACGTTTGTTGTAACGGAGTACTCGGAGGTACATGAGATGATTCCTGCACATCAGATAAACTTGAAGAACCATTAGATGCATCATTAATATTGGAAGTATTATCATGAGAAGATGCACTTACAGGAGTATCATCATCAAGAGAGATATCGAGGGTAGATTTTTCAGATGCAAAGTGAAAAGCTTCATCTACTTTAACATTTATAGATTCTACAATCGTTTTAGATTTCATGTTAAATACCCGATATGCTCTGCTATTTGTAGAATAACCCAAAAAGATCCCTTCGTCACTTCGAGAATCGAACTTACCAAGATTTTCGCGATCACGCAAAATAAAACATCGACTCCCAAAGATACGAAAGTATTTGATATCCGGTTTTCTACTAAACCACAGCTCATATGGTGTATTTAAAGTTCCTGGGCGCAAATACACTCGATTAATGACATAGACAGCGGTGTTCACAGCTTCAGCCCAAAAATGTAGCGGTAAATTCCGGCTATGAAGCATCACACGCGCCATCTTTTGAACAACCCTGTTTTTGCGCTCAACAACACCATTCTGCTGAGGTGTATAGGGTGCCGAGAATTCATGTTTTATGCCGTTGGAAGTGCAAAAATTAATGAATTTGGAATTAATGAATTCTCCACCTCTATCACTTCTAACACGAATGATCTTTTCATTCTTTTCAATCATAATACGATGGCAAATCTCATGAAAAGAATCAAACGTATCAGCTTTCTCTTTTAAAAATGCTACCCATGAAAACCTAGAGAAATCATCAACCAATAAGAAAATATACCATTTACATCCCAAAGATGGTTGACGGGTCGGCCCCATTAAATCCATGTGCAGTAATTCCAAGGGCCGTTTGGTACCAACGTGGTTCAGGTTCTTATGTGCAGCCCTTGATTGTTTTCCCTTAAGACAACCTCCGCACACAATGTTGGTTTTAAATAAAAGTTTAGGAACCCCCTTAACCACGTCTTTATTTGAAATCTTTGCTAGTTCTTTAAAATTTATGTGACCTAGTCTTTCATGCCAAAGTGTTTCATTATCCAAAGAAACTAGGTTACATTTTTCTGAAATTTTATTAGGAACAACATAGCAATTGTTTTCAGATCTAACCCCTTTTAAAAAGAAGACATGGTCCTTATCAGTTACAACACATTCAACAGATGAAAAGTTAACTGAAAAACCATTGTCGCAAAGTTGACTTATGCTTATGAGGTTAGTCTTAAGGCCATCAACAAATAACACGTTTTTCAAAATCGGGCCATCTGGGATAGCTACCGTTCCTTTTCCAACAATTTTGGAAGATCGACCGTCTCCGAAAACAACGAGTCCTCCGGAGATTTTCTCAAAGTTTTGAAAACTATTTTTGTCACCGGTCATGTGACGAGAACAACCGCTATCCAGATACCAAGACAAATTATCATATGCATGCAAGGAAACATTAGTAACAAGAGAAAGGAAGATTTCACCTTTGCGCACCCAAAACCTTTTGGAATGCGTCGGTAATGGTCGAGAGGTTATTCTCCTAGGTGAAGGCGTCTTGTTAGATCGATTGCTGCTCCTTGATGATGTCGTCTTGTGCGGTGAACTACCAAGTCTCTTTTCCTTTGTATGATTTGCATTTGATTTCTGAGGAATCACCTTTTTGGTAGTCGTTGCAAGAAATGTCTGAGTTGAGCGTTTGGCTCCTGTCTTGTAATATCTCCTTATGTGAACTGAAATACCACAACGAAAACATACCTTTGCGCTTGATGATCCCGAAGAGAAAGAAGTAGGCTTGTTGTCGTTGTTTGTCGTGAATTCCGGTGTCGGAGGAGGAGATACCGACTGAGGCACAAAAACTGTCCCACTCGAACTTGGACTGTTTCCAGTTTGAGTGTACCCAAGGCCGAACCGATTTGTTTGACCAAGACCAAGAAGCTTATCCAACTTACTCCTTCCAGAAGAAAATCTCTTTAAGTCATCCTTTAGTTGGAGAATGGTCTTCGACATTTCCAATTTATCTTGTTGGGCCTCGATGTAGAGCTTTGAGAAGTGATCCGCTTTATCCACCAGTTTTGTATGTTCCTTCTCAAAAAGCTCATTGGACTCTTGAAGGGAAACATTTGCTTTTAACAGATTATCCCTTTCCACTTCAAGATCGGTCGAGAGAGAAGTTACCCTTTTTACTTCTCCTTCGAGATCCTGTAATCTCCCTCCAACCCCTTGTTTTGTTTAGCCAGTTTCTTTGAATCCCTCAAAAGTCTGTGGTAGGCTAAAACAAAATCTTCACCTTCCGAATCATCCGATTCATTGTCCGTTGCATTCTTTTCAACAGTGGAGTTGGACAGCGAGTCGGATGTACTTGCCATTAAGCACATGAAGGGTGAAGATGTGGACGCGTGGAATGCCGTTGCGCTTTCTTCTTCATCACTTGAGGATGACTCATTTGACGTTGAGTTGTCATCCCAGGTGACGACTTGCATCGCTTTCTTCTTCGACGGATTCTTAGTTGGACATTCCGTTGAGATATGGCCGTATCCTCGGCACTTGAAGCATTGGACTTGTCCTTCTGTGCTTTTCTTATCCTTAGAAAAGTTCTCTTGCTTTCTTGACTTGTAACTTGAAATACCCTTGCCTTTCTTCGACTTTCCGAATGATGGAGTTTTACTTGAATTACCCCTTCGAAAGTTGCGGCGAAACTTCCTTGTCAAGAGAGTGAGCTGCTTCTCAAATTCCTCCGTAGATAGGTTCTCGTCATCGTCTGAGGAGGATGAATCCGTGTCTTCTTCCTTTGTTGTTTTCAAAGCATAACCTGAAGACTTAGAAGAGGATGCCTTTCCCGAAGAATAGTTAGTAGTAAATGTCATTTCATAAGTTTGTAATGAACCAACTAGTTCTTCTACACGTATTTCGTCCGGGTGTCTAATAGTTTCAATGGCTGTAACCTTTGGGCGAAATCGTTCAGGAAGAGTTCTTAAGATCTTTCTTACAACCTTAAATTCTGGAATCTTCTCTCCCAGGTTAGCACATGAGTTTACGATGTCTTGCAATCGTGTATAGTAGTCCGTGAAAGATTCATTTTCTGCCATGAAAATAGAGTCAAATCTGCTCGTAAGCATTTGCAGCTTTTGAATCTTCACGAGGTTAGTTCCCTCATGTGTAACCTGAAGAACATCCCAGATTTCTCTCGCAGTCTCACATGCCGAGACGCGAGAGAATTCAGTTTGAGATAAGGCATTAAAAATAGCATTAATTCCCTTGCCATTGTAAGAAGATGAATCTAACTCTTCCTTGGTCCACTTCGACCTAGGTTTGATGGTGCGAACATCACCAATAATTTCAGTTGGATTAGACCATCCTAATTCAATTGATTGCCACACCCGTTCGTCGATGGAAATTAAAAAGGCTTTCATCCGTACTCTCCAGTACGCATAATTTGTTCCATCAAAGAATGGGGGTCTGTTGATGTTTCCACCTTCAACCATTGTTTACAACCCTATTCCCGCTCTGATAACACTTGTTGGGTTATATGTAATAATGGATCTAAATAGGGAAAAAAACACCTAGAGGGGGGTGAATAGGTGTAAACAATAAACACTCAAAAAATCATTGCGCAATAAAAACCCAATGCGGAAATAAAAATGAACACGCAAGATTTTTACGTGGAAAACTCCAAACCGGAGTAAAAAAACCACGGGACCGATAACACGGTGAAATCCACTAGAATTAAACACGTACAAGGTGATATACCGTACTCACAGACGACTCAACCTTTTCCATACGCTCCTAGTTGATCTTCTCCGCTCGCTCCGCAACGCGTCTCGAATCCACGATCTGCGTCCAACGCCGAATCCACGGCGTCCAACGTCGAGTCCACGACGTCTGACCGAATCCACGGTCTTCACCCAGTAGCACGCTTCGAATCCACGAACGTACCTTGCTCCGAATCCACGAGAGCGGTTGCACCTTGAATCCACAAGGCCACGCGAGTCCACGCGCCGATTTTAGGGTAAATCGTTGTTTTTGGGTGGTGATGATCCGCCGAATACTTAGATCAAAGATAGATAGGAAATACCATCTAAGTATTCATTAGTTTGATTCAACTCAAGATGTGAGTATGAAAACCTAGAATCAAACTAATCAATATAGATGAAGAAACATAGAGTAATATCTAATGATTTCCTTTCTTCTCTATATGTGGATCTAGGGCCGTATAAGATGATATTTGATTATGACGGCTCTATGTGGATTAACCCTAGAAAAAGAATCATAGGGTCTATTTATAGGTTAGAAACCCTAGGAAGAAGATAAGGATTCAAAAACTGTCGTTTCTGGAAATTTTCACGACGGCGATCCGGATCGGATTAGCTGTGATCCGGATCGTCGTAACGAGTCAGCCAATTCCAGAGAAACAGGGTTCGAGATCCGGATTGTAATCCACGATCCGGATCGTTCATGAATTTCAGCAAATTCCCATGTTCGGGATCCGGATCGAAATGGCTATGATCCGGATCGGATTTGCCAATGAACAGGTACCCTTCGGGATCCGGATTGGACTGTCTGATCCGGATCCTGAACATGTCCCATGTCCAGTTCTTAATTTTTATGCGATAAAAAATTCTTCCAAGTGTTTCTACACTACAAGAAGTATTCGGATCACCAAAAATATTTAGTTAAACTTACCTGATCCTTTTGAATTCTTCTTTCTTGAGATTGAGGTATATGATCCAAACTTCATTCATCTTCAATCTTCAAGACTTAACACTTTCACGAAATGCGCCAAAACAAAATCCGTAACACTAATGTGGAGGGCAAAAGCCAATCCACGAGTCCTCAACTATCTCACACGCTACTAGCGCTCAAAGTCCATGGGTTATCAGCTAACCCGATATCTCGGACTACTAATGGATTCACAGACCATGGTCCAATAGGGCCTATAGCCCAAAGCTAGTCCAGCACTGTGCAATGGCTCTTGCTAGCACGCAGGTCCAATCGTAATATGGGTAGATCCTCACTTAAGGTTACCGCACCAACACTCCCACTAGGAGCTACAGTACCTCAATCATCACTAGCACTACGGCTTGGTCACATCCACACTCTCAGTGTACAAACAGCCTCAAGGCTCACATGTGGCATTCCACATCCTCGGGTCACCGCTCGGACTACCGCCCCGACCAAATCTCTATCATACCCCGCTCTCCGGTCTCGGGCCGCTGTCTCTCACAACCGACTACGCCTGCCCACTGGGCTACAGGCCCACTGTCTACAAACATGGTCCAGGCACGGATCGTCCCCAAGCGAACCCGCTAATCGTCGCCACGCGACCACTACGCTCACTGAGCAAAACCAACAACTAGTCGTCAATCTACGACCCGAACTCTGTATCTACTCTAGCCACACAGGGCAAAGGCTCACACGCCACCTAATCAGCTCTCTCTGGCTAAATGATACTTGTGCTCCATGAGCACCCAAACAGTTGGGCATCCAGCGCCCCTATGCTAACTCGCAAATATCTAGTGTTAAGCAACTTGCTTATACACGCGTATGACTCCTATACACCGATCCCAACTAGGTTGAGGCATCACAACGACTGCTCACCAACTCTGGTGATTAACTCGCAAATCCTGCGGTGGCAATCCCTGCCATTATACAGATCCATTAGAACGGCGCCTCAAAACTCTCGCTCTTTCGAGAGGTTCCCGCATCTTGAAGCCTACTCTGGGCCTCACTAACTCCACTATGCGGCAATCTAGCCAAAATCAACACGCCACACGGTCACTACCGTCATCAAGGCGAACTCACGCCGCCCGGCTCGTAAATCCTTCTTGCTCTAATCCTTAGGGCACAATAACTTGGTTCTCGCAACATAGCGATCACCAACACTCTGTGAATCGGTCTCTCGCTGGACCTCTTTATCCACACTTTGCCAGCAACCTAGCCGACACAAGCTTATAACGCCTCTTGCTAAAGGTGCAGGGTGCGCCGTCAAAAGCTCGGCGGCCACTGCCACTCGCTCTACTATTGCCCGTACATGCGGCAACGCTGTATGCTCATGCGTCATTTATGCAGCCCCAGCTTGCTGTGCTATCAGCCACTGGAGCCTATCGATCTGCTTCGACTATCGCCTTGACGCCACCCCTAGGCGTCGGAATCCGCCTCCCTGCCGGCAAAAAAAATTTCTGCCTATCGGCGAGAAGGTTCATCTGCTGCTGGACCACACTAATAAGTGCGGCCACCCTCTATCACAGCTCGTGTACCTTGTTCGACCCCGAGCCCTCTCGTGGCTCGAGTCGGGACAAGCGCGTCTCCCTATGTGGTGTCATCGCTAATATGCACACCACAACGAAACGATTAGCCCAAATTTAGCCATTTGAGCAACACGCAATCTATATACTGACAAAAAGGCTCGTTGACCCAATCATGCGAAAGTATAAGAGGGTACTCCTTTTCATCTCCAACATTACGTTGTCGGCCGCCAACGTAATAGTCCGAAGAATGAAAGCTCATTTCCCTCGATCAGTCCCAACATCCTTTGTGGGAACAATAATAACCAATCAATTACTTTCGTCCAAGAATCTACGCACTCTCTCGTGCCTAAACCCTAGAGTCTCCCTAAGGTTTGCTAACCACCTAGGACTATTCCTAGGCTCTGATACCACTCTAATCTGTCACGCCCCGAGTCCGCCAATTTGTACGGTTCGGGCACGCCAACAGACCCGCCAATCGGGTAAGACCTTTTTCTACCCGAAAGGAACGGTAACATTCATAATAACACAACCAGTGTATGCGGAAGCTCAATATCAGAGTACTAAAAATCACTATAAATTTGAAACTTTCATTTAGTAAGAAACAGTTAAAACAGAAATGAAAGCATCTAGGAGTGAACCGTAAAATTAAATTTATTACACTTTATATTTCTGAACTTGCAAATAAAATTATTACAAATCTTTTACATAAATTTCCTCACCATACAAGGTTCACTCAAGAATATATATAAAGGGATACCTCTGCTAGACCCTCTAGGTCTCTATGCTGCTGGGCTCTTGCCCCTGTCGTATGCCTCGCCGTCTGCATCTGAACCGTCGCGACCACTGCATCCACTCCCGAACCTGTGGGGGGGGAGTCACCCAAGGGGTGTGAGAACTACGACCGAGTTCCCAGTGGGTTCAACCACCGAGAAAGAATGTTCTACACCACTTGGTCCAATGGAAGCAGGATAGCAAGATAACTATGCTATAAATAACTGCAGATGCTGACTAACATGATCATAACCTGTATGAATAAATCTACACTATCTGTGTATGTTCCCTGACTCACTGCTATCAATCGTGCCACTCTGGGCTACTATCCATAAGTTCGGCCACTATGCCGCTACAAAAGGGTTATGTTAATCCGGCCACCTAGGCCACTCTGTTACCTCTTTATTCTTTTCACATTCTTGTGTTTTAATCTCAAGCTACTCGCCCCTTGGAAAATCTCGCCCCGAACAGGCCCCAGCCCGGCAGTCATGCTACCATAAGGCGAGACAGTCCAAGGTTATCAATAGCTTTTCTTTTTCTCTTTTCTTTCTCATTGCCTCGAATGAGTTTAAGGCACCTTGGCACTCATTTCCCTCGAGAGTGAAATCTGCTCAACCCTCTCGTCTCGAATGAGTTTACAACACCTTGGCACTCATTCACTAGGGAGTGAAATCTGCTCAACCCTCCCATCGGCAACTAGCCCTTTTTACTTTAATTCACTTGGGAGTGACATATGCTCAACCCTCCCAATTAGCCATTTAGACTTTTCTTTAAGGGGTCCGAGGGTTCCAAAAGACGGATGCCTACAACCCCAATCAAACAAGAACAGGTTGTGACACCGCCTCCTGTAGTACCCGGCCCAATGTACTTTATTTTTCCTGTTTACCTTTTCTTTAACATTCTCTTTACACTTTTGGTTTCAGATGAGTTTAAAGCACCTTGGCACTCATCTACCCGGGAGTGACATATGCTCAACCCTCCCGTTAGCATTCCTGCCTCAATGCTTTCTCTTTTACTTTTCTTTCTTTATCCTAAATTCTTTACTCTAGGATAACTTGGGTGTCTCTAACACCATTTTAGATTGAACATCTTGTTTGTTCACATTTTCTCTTAACCTTGCCACTTGGCAATTTCTTAGCTTCTTAGCCTTTTTCAACTCTTCCTACTTGCTTGTTCTCATTTTGCAACCCTATGTTCATAATTAAACTTAGGGTTTCACTATGTCACAAGGACATTTGTCACGCCCCCGGGGGTTTTTGAGTCTATTTAAGCGGAAAATCGTGTGTATTTTTTTTTTCTTTTAACCAGGTAATTTAAACCTCATCCCCGGTGCGTGCCAGACCGCCACATACACAAATTCTCCCTGTCCGCGGACAGAGTCTCCTTTGTATATGCACGGCGTCTCACTTACAACAACATACATCAAACACCAACCATCAACCATACAATAGACATTCAACATCAAGCGGAATAATAAAGCGGCATCAATGTTTTAGAAAGGATAAAACCAGCAGTTGCAAAACCCGTGCCCACACGACACTTCGTTTTGAGAAAACCTTTTCGAAGTCATTTGGTTTATCATGAAAACATGCCGCATACAAAAACATCACCAAAAGAACCAAACTATAAACGTACAACTCATCCACAGTGCTAAATAATACATGTCCACGATTATTACTACCCACAAGCAAATTAACTAAATGCGTAAAAGAAATGAGATAATGATAATAACCAAGTGTCCTGACTACGGCCCTCGCGACGCAGTCTCGACAAACTCCCGGCTAACGCCTCTCGTAGCGCCTGTCACGGAGTGGGTAATGTCAGTGACAAACAAAGTAGATGTCTAATAACAATAAGGAATAAGGAGCAAACCGGAAACACCAAAACCATTTCGCTACAACCCTGCACATGTTAAGCTGGGCACCAACCCCAGAATTATCAATTAAATTGGGCACCAACCCCAGATTATCTGTCGGAGAGACTAAAGTCTCCCCTCGTGCACAAGTACCTACTTTGATGCATTTACCCCTTCCACGGTGCTGGTGTGCTATTCCCAGCGGGCGCGAAGGGGTCCTCACGGCACCCACACTTTTGTGAGGAACACGGGTCATACAAGACCACTCTTCCGGAAAAGTACACCCATGCGGAGGCCAATCCGCCTGTGTACGTGCAGCATCCCAAAACAGATTTGCCGAGATCGGCGTGTCATGAACAATGCGACCGCAGCCGCTTCAATTGTTAGATAAAAACACGATTATGCGAAAGGTTAAACTGTCCATCTACTTTGTTAGATAAATTGAGAGCACTTTAATGACGATAGATGCACTTACTGCACTGGCTGTATTTACAGCAACCGTACCCACCTATTTGGAGAGAGATCGGAACACCCGAATCTTTCGCGCACCCCCGCTGCGCGTCTGGACCTAAAGAAAGTCCGCACGGATAACTATAGTCAAAAGCGTGTACTAACATCTGAAAACACAAGACCCACTTTACTCTTCTCGACGGGAAAGTCCAACAAAACTCAATCCTCAATCGGTAGCCCACTCGGGACGTCCCTAGTTAGACCAAGAAGACCGCGACGGCGGAAATGATGAGAAAAGAGACCCGACGGCGCGCCCCCGACGATTTTGTCGAGGCGCGGAGCGTCGGCGAAATCGGCACCCAACTTAATAAAATAATGACCAAGAAGGTCCCAAGTGGCCATGCCAAGAAAGCCACGGAAATAACGATCCCAACGGCGAAAACGGCGTTCAAAACGGTGGAAAAACGGACAAAAACGGAGCTACCGATCTTTGGGCTGTCGGGTGGTGCACAGGAGCAACCGTGGACCGGGTTTACGGCATCAGGCGGCGGCGGCATGCGCCGAGTGCACACAGGAGCGTGCACCAGGCGGAACGGGCCGGGCCGCGCACGGTGCTGGCGCGCGCCGGGTTCACGCATTCGGCCGCGGCGTCGCGCACCGGGTGCACGCCCAGCGCGTGCACCGTGCTGGACGGGCCGGGCCGGCGCACGGATTTGTGCGCCGGTTCTTGGCCTTCGATGTTGCAGGCGTGCACCGGGTGCACGCCTGGACCCGTGGACCGCGCTGTACGGAAAAGCACAGTAACTTCCCGTTTCGCGATTTCTTCTCCGTTTGCGCTCCCGTTTCGCGGTTTCTTCTCCGTTTTCGCTCCCGTGCGACTCCGGCGAAGACCCCGCGACCATGGTAACGGCGGCGGCGGCCTCCCGTTTAAAAACGGCGGCGGCGGCCTCCCGTTAACCCACTATGTTCCAACGAAACATCCCAAAAATCTCCGAATAAAAACACGATAATTCTAACGACTAAACCAACGATCGACGAACAACCAAAACGTCGGTCGGAGGTCCGATAACAAGAACTCGATTAAAGACCACCAAGAACTCAACGAAAGAGATGACGGAAAACTCCCAAATAATTTAAATAAATTATTTTACTAACCGAAGATCGACGGGAAGGTTGTCCGGTCGCGTTCTTGCCTTCGGTTCGGTGTCCGGGAAGATCGGGCTCCTTCTCTTTCTCCTTTCCCTTTCTTCCGGCTAGGGTTCCGTCTTTTCTTTTTTTTTTCCCTTCTCTCCGATTAGGGTTTTTATTTTCTTTTCTTTTCCTTTCCGATACTCAGGATCCCTTATATAGTCGTACTTTACCTTTAATTAATTCCTCTTTAATTCGTACGTAAGAGAATTAATTAATTTTCCGTCTGGGATAATTAATTAACTAATTAATTATCCCCCACGAGATAAACCACCTTATCTCTAACGGGTTCAAGATATTTAGCACGGATTCCGATGCACGACTAATTACCATATCACTTTGGGTCCCGTTCAGGGGGTTCCCGATATCGGATTTCAGATCCGATCGCGCCGTCGGCTTTCTTTTTCCGCGCTCTATCGCAGAAAAATACTAGCATCTCACAATGGCCAACTTCAAGAATTGAATAATTTTATTTCACTTAAAGGCTTAAATGACTATACCTAAGTCAAAAATACCCCCGAAAGGCCGGATCACTACAACATTAATCATCTCGAATATCCTGGCCTAGAGTTATTAACTTTACATTCACTTTACATTGGCCTAGAGTTATTAACTCTACATTCACTTTACATTGGCCTAGAGTTATTAACTCTACATTTACTTTACATTGGCCTAGAGTTTATCAACTCTAATTGCATTCAACTTATTCCTAGAGTTCATTAACTCTATTTTTTCGCTCCTCATCATTTCCACCCTAGAGTTCATTGACTCTAAGTTCCACTTTTCATTATCCCTAGAGTTTATTATCTCTATGATTTTCTCTTTTTCACATTAACCTAGAGTACATTGACCCTATGTTTTTCCATGCTTCACTTGTCCTAGAGTTCATAACTCTATGTTAAATACTCTATATTCAACCTTAGGTTATCTCCTAAGTTGATGCCACTCGTTCTTCTAGGATTAACTCCTAGGTTGAGATGCCACTCATTAAATCCTTATTCTAGGTTTTCTCCTAGGTCTTACAACCATCATGCATTTTCTCTATTTTTATCCACATAATATTCTAGGGTTATTTCCTAACATGATCACTCTACACATAAATCCTTTACTTCTTATACTCATGCACAATTTAACCTACAATAGGTTTAATATAATCCGCTCTTTAGGGTTAAGCCCCTATTATCACATACATGGTATTAATTCCCTAAATACTTACTATCATGCTTCTAGGTCAGAAAGCAAAGGAAAAAGTGGAGAGATCACCCATTTTCGGAAGAATCCCCCACCTCGGTGTATTCTTTTGGTCCTTGAAGGAGACAAATTCCGCTCTTTCGATTTCCGAATTTTTCCTAAATTGTAAGGAAAGAAAATTATGAACAATGGATTCTCATGATTTACTAAATCCATAAACATTTCAAAACCAAAATCCCTTTTTGCCAACTTAAGGGAAAAATTTCCTATTTGATCATTTTTCCCCACAAAAAGGCTAATTTTTGACTGGTTCGTAAAAATGGGAGGAGAATAGTCCTCCCATGGCATGTTGCCAAAAAGAAACTTGCTCGCTCGACCCTGGGTCAAAAATGCTCTCAGAAATTTTATAAAAGCTCAATTTGAGCAATTTCTCCCAATTTACCGATTTTGCATTTGGCAAAATCAAGAAATTGTAATTTTTTTCTCATCGGAGAAAAGAGAAGGGAAGAAATTTTCCATCTTCCTTCTTTTCTTCCTTTCTTTTCTTTCTCTTTTTTTTTGTAAACTCCCCTGCTGCCTGGGGCAGCTGCGGCCCAATGCAGCTGCCTAAGCAGCTGCATGGGCAGCAGCTTGGCTGCTGCTAGCTAGCAGCATTGCTGCTACCAGCCAGCAGCATGGCTGCTGCTGCTGCTGCCCAGCAGCATTGCTGCTGCCAGCCAGCAACATGGCTGCTGCTGCTGCTGCCCAGCAGCATTGCTGCAGGCAGCAGCAATTTGTTCTTTCTTTTTTTTTTTTTTTTTTTTTTTGCAAAGGCTACTGCAGGGCAGCAGCTTGCACAGTTGCTGCCCTGCTGCGGGTAGCAAACAGCAGCAACAAATGCTGCTGCTGCAGCTGCTGGCTCAGCCAGCAGCAGCAGCTCATGCTGCTGCTGGCTGCTTAACCAGCAGCAGTAGCTGCTGGTAGCCCAGCCAGCAGCAGCCAATGCTGCTGCTGGCTGCCCAACCAGCAGCAGCAGGCGCAGGGCAGCAGCAGCAGCTAGCTGTTGCAGCCCAGCCCTGCAACCCCCACTTTTTTTTTTTTTTCTGCCAAGAAAGAGGAAGAGAGAGAGAGAGAGAGAGAAAGAGTACCTTCTTCTCTTCCTTCTTCCTTTCCTTCTCCTTTCTTTCTTCTTCCTCTTCTTCTTCTTCTTCTTCTTCTTCTTCTTCCTCTTCCTCTTCTTCTTCTTCTTCTTTCCTTCCTTCATTTCCTGCTTTCTTCTTCAGCAGAGAGAAAAAGAGAGTGGGGTATCCAAAGAGGAAGGGAGAGACTTTAATGCTCTGCAGGTGGTGGTTGGAGAGGGAGTGTGAATTTACACAATTGCCCCAACTTACAAAAGGAATTTCCAAAACTGCCCTCAATCCTGCAGTTTTTTTCCTGCAGTGAGCAATTTCGGATACCCCACTTTCTTCGCGTTTTTCCGTCAACTGGGAAATCAAAATTATAATTTTTCTTCTCCCCTTTAATCTACAAATTTTTCTTAAACTTTCCACTATTTTGTTTAAATTTTTGGACTACTCTAAGCCCTCGAAAGAGAGCCCCGAAAAAGCTTCGCGATAAACTGCACTGTCAAAAACTGCAGTTTCAGAATTTACGAAGCATTTTTATTCGCTTCGTTCTCCAATTTTTCCTTAATCGCTCACCTAGGTTTTTCACCCCTTTTAGTCAGAATACTTTTTTGAGACACCCCACGATTTCTTTTAAATTTTTGGGCCAACATAAGCCTTCGAAAGAGAGCCCCGAAAAAGCTTCGCGATAAACTGCACTGTCAAAAACTGCAGTTTCAGAATTTACGAAGCATTTTTCTTCGCTTCGTTCTCCAATTTTTCCTTAATCGCTCGCCTAGGTTTTTCACCCCTTTTAGTCAGAAAACTTTTGTAAGACACCCCACGATTTCTTTTAAATTTTTGGGCCACTCTAAGCCTCCGAAACAGGGCTCCGAAAATGCTTCGTGATTACGAATTTCAGAAATTCCAGAATTTGCTAAGTCCTTGGGGTTCAAGTCACTTTTCGACCCGATGCCCTTCGCGTCAGCCCGAAACGCACCGAACTCGACTGTAATCATATTTAAAACATGTTACAAGCCTTCTCGCCGCATTTCGCCATTTTGCGAATTCGGCAAACGTGGGTCTACCTTTTACAAGCTTGAAGCTTCGATTTCCAACTACAACTCACTTTTCGACTCGATAACTTTTGTATCGATTCGAAATGCTTTCAACTCACTTGTAATTACATTTGAAATGTGTTACAAGTATTCTTGTTGAATTTCGCACTTTTTGCGAAAATCGCCAAACAAGGACCTATGCTTCACAATTGAAGCTTCAATTTCTCAACTCCAACTCACTTTTCGACTCGATGACTTTTGTATCGATTCGAAATGCTTCCAACTCACTTGTAATCACATTTGAAATGTGTTACAAGTATTTTTGCTGAATTTCGCCTTTTCGCGGAAATCGATGTACTACACTCTCCCCTATTTTGAATAAACCATAATTTAGCACTTTTCTCCGAATCCAATAAAAATAGTATTTCATACCATTTTTATTTATATTATTTATATACCATAAATCTGGTACATTACAAAAAAGAAGCAGTCATCCATGAACAAGCGCATAAAGAAAATTTTTCAAAAACTCGGATGCATTAGTTCGGATGAATCTGAGTAATCGTTATCCTTCTAATCATGTTTTTGTGCAGGTTTTTCGGTTTCTTTTTGGTTCTCATTTTAGCTTTTATTTTTGAACTTTTAACATGCCCCTTTATTTTTGTAATTGTTGGCTTAGTTTGTGACAAAAAGGGGGAGAGAGAACAGAACAATGAGAACAATGAAAGGGACTATGAAAGGTAAGTAGGACATCAACTTTTGGTTTGAATTGGGTTTTGCATGCATGCCTCTACTAACTATTCGACTAACTATTTGGGCATGTAATATTTCTAACAAGTTGTTTGTCAACTAACATACATATGACATTTGGTTTTTAATGCTTAGAAGATATGTCTAATTTTGATTGTGATCTTGTTACATATCTGAATTTGTAAATGTCATGGTGAGTATAAACTCTATCTCTGTGTTTGGTTTTTATATGCAAAAATTCTTGAGGTACCTAACGATCTCTTTTGTCAAGAATGTTTTCTTTTTGCAGAGAGTACAGATGTCTAAGTCTAGAGTCTGTTCTAGGAGTTTATCTCATGTATCTTATTTGGTTCTCCATTGTAAATTTTTGTTGTATGGTGATAGCAACAAAAATATTTTTTTTTGAATTCTCTTGAGTGGATTTGTGTTTTATCACGAAACCGCCAAAGGGGGAGATTGTTACGGAATTTGTGTTGGCGTATTTCGTGAAATTGTTTAAGTCTTGAAGATTGAAGATGAAGAAGTTTGGATCATCTACCTCAATCTCAAGAAAGAAGAATTCAAAAGGATCAGGTACGTCTAACTAAATATTTTTGGTGATCCGAATACTTCTTATAGTATAGAAACACTTGGTTGAATGTTTGATTGCATAAAAATCAAAAACTGGACATACTACATGTTCAGAGTCCGGATCGGGCATCACAGTCCGGACCCCGAACGTAGAATAGTCCATGCGCAATCCGGACCTTGGAACTTCAGTCCGGACCCCGAACGTGGAATTTGCAGGAATTGCATGAACAGTCCGGATCGTGGAATTACACTCCGAACCCCGAATGTCCTCTTTTCTGGAAATTGTCTGTTTAAGTCACGACAGTCCGGACCGCCAATTCCAGTCCGGACCGTCGTCCTGTAAAATTCCAGAAACGGTTAGTTTTTTATCCTTATCTTCTTCCAAGAGTTTCTAACCTATAAATAGCCTCTATGATTCAATTTCTAGGGCATCCGCATATAATAAAAAGACGGCCGAAATTGAAAAATCCACATATAGAGAAGAAAGGAAATCAATAGATTAAATTCTATGTTTCTTCATCTATATTGATTAATTTGATTCTAGGTTTTCCAAACTCAGATTTTGAGTAGAATCAAATTAATGAATACTTAGATGGTATTTCCGATCTATTTCTAATCTAAGTATTCGGCGGATCATCACCACCCAAAAAACAACGATTTTTCCAAAATCGGCGCGTGGACTCGCGTGGCCCTGTGGATTCAAGGTGCAACCGCTTTCGTGGATTCGAAGCGAGGTATGTTCGTGGATTCGAGACGTGCTATTGGGTGAAGACCGTGGATTCGGTCGGACGTCGTGGATTCGACGTTGGACGCCGTGGATTCGGTGTTGGACGCAGATCGTGGATTCGAGAAGCGTTGCGGAGCGAGCGGAGAAGATCTACTAAGAGCGTATGAAAAATGTTGAGTCGTCTGTGAGTACGGTATATCACCTTGTACGTGTGTTAATTCTAGTGGATTTCGCCGTGTTATCGGTCCCGTGGTTTTTTACTCCGGTTTGGAGTTTTTCCACGTAAAAATCGTGCGTGTTATTTTTTCATTTCCGCATTGGGTTTTATTGCGCAACGATTTTTGAGTGTTTATGGTTTACACCTATTCACCCCCCCTCTAGGTATTTTTTCTCCTATTTAGATCCAATTAATACATAACCCAACAACCTGAGCATACTACCCTTGTCCGACCCCCGTTCCCTTTCCTATTTCCCCGTCTTACCCGGCGTTGTTAAGAGGGAGGTCCTTACCCCCCTTAGGTTTTTAGTTTAGCCCTCCCTAGCGTACACGGGCGAGTAGGTTCTAACGAAGTAAGACAGAAGGGATTCTGTTGCGGGTTATTTGGTATTTATGAACTAAATATGCCCAACATCCTGCCTTGTGGCAATAGGCCCAGCAGACCGATAAATTGAGTGGGGCTGCGGCCCACTGTATTCCGCAGAATTGCGCGTTGTGGATAATTCTGTGTACCGCAATGTTTTGACTGTAACTTGGCCTACAGGTGTCGAAACGAGGTGTATAAATACTAGATTTGGATCTACTCGTCGCGAGGATCGCAACAGTGATTTTTCTGAATTTTTTGGAGGACTGCACGTAGGTGTATAAATACTAGATTTTGTGCTGTTTTGCAAAACAGCGGGTGCGATTTGGGGTATTGATTAGTGTGTTGTGGTTATGATGTTGGTTGGAGTAGAGGCTTGGACGACTGAGTACCGAGGGTACAGTTTCGGCGGATTTTGATAGCGTGTGACTACGCACTTCACCGACTTCAGCTTTGCCTGCGGAAAGCGTTTCAGGTGAGTTGCCTTGTTCCCAGAACCGGTGGACGGTTCTCTAATTCTATCTGATAGAATGCATGCATGTTTAGGGTATATTGTTTGTTATTGAGAACTAAGCTTAATAATGTTGATTGTCTAAGAAAATTGCAAGATTAATATTAATGTTATATATTATGAGGACTTGCATGATTCGGATATCCATGTTGGTGATTAGGGAAAGCTTACCTAAGTGATTGTTACCCTCTATGACTTATAGCATGCATGATTAAGGTACAACTAATAGAATTGAGATGTAAGCGTGAAAAGTAGCCTAGATCATGTGGATTGATGCTTACTTGATTATTGTACATGCTTTAGAGGATTTGAGATCTAGCATTGTAGATGGCTATGTTCATGTTATACTAGATGAGATAGAGTTCATGCTCGATTACCCTTTGGCATATTTATGCGGAATTGATTTATTATAGTAGCGATTTTTTTAGCATGCCATGTTAGCACATAGCCTTTCGTAAGGACTGATCATTCAAGGGGACAGGATGATGTAGCTATATGCGGGTATTACTCTAAGGAGTTATTATGGATTATGGATCATGGATTATGGACAGATGTAGTTCATTAGTGATTCTGGCATGTGCTTATACTTATGTGGAGCTACTATTTGTTGTTATCTTGTATCTTCTTTGAGGACAAATGCATGTTTGTATGGACATCTAGATAGGCCATCTTTTATCGCTACACTATCATGTTGGAACTTGACTTAGGAGAAACCATGTTTACTTTTTTCTCCTTATTCGTTAGACAGGCGATTCTTGTTGCTCGAGTTTGAGCAGGGGTTTGGGATAATGTAGTCGAGACTTTGAGTCTGGGGCAGGTTGGACTTGATTGTGGGTTGTGGGTGTTGCGACGACCGCGGATATTGGGCGGTTGACCGGATATGTACTTGTGCATCAGATTGGGTATCAGATTTCCTTTAGTGGATGGAGTATCTCACTTATTGTTTACTGTTGTATTAGATTGGGGATCGGATTTCGCTTTAGTGGATGGGTTTTCCCACTTTGATTAGAGTTGTGATCCAGTCCTGCTATATTATGATACTTATGATACTTGTTACAGTGATACTTTACTCGTGTGGGTCGCTCCCCTCGAGTACCACTTCAGAGTGTGCGACCGTGCCGGACAGAAGCCAGTCTGTTACTTATTTTGGGATGCGACCGTACCGGTCAGAAGTCGGTGTGTATCCCGCGGTTGGGTTCTTGAGTTCGACAGCAGAGTAGGCAGTGCCAGTTTTTACTGGTCGTTAGATTGGGTTTATTCAGGCAGATACTTTTATTGTTACACTCGTGCCTGGCGGCCGAGTGGAGTCTAGTAGCTGTGATTAGACCAGTGCTAATGTTGTTGGGAGCCGTTTAGGTTGACGGTGGTTCCGTGTCGTTGTGAGTATTTCGACCGTTGTGCGAGATATTGAGGATATTGAATTTATCCGTTCTGAGAGAGAGCGTGGATTTCGACTATAGCATGCATATTCCACTATTCGATAGCGAGTTAGTCCGTATGGGCACCCTACGTAATTCCTGGCCGGCAGTGGGAGGTGGTTGTAGGTGGGCGCATGCTTGACTGGACCAGATGTGACAGTCAGCTCGATTGGGTCGATTGTACACTTTATGTGCGAGTGGTTGCATACCTTTCATTGGTTTTCCCCTTTTGAGCATTTAGATAGAGGCATGGTAGCTGTAGAGTGTCTGTCTCCAGCTTTCTTGTTCAGTTTTTACTGCATGGTTATCTTATGCCTCTAGTAGACTTAGTGGGCAGATCGTCGGACCTGGTGGCGGTACCCATTGAGAACTCCCTTTTTGGTGTAATTCTCACACCCGTTTGGAGTTTTCCCCCTCCTTTTTCTTGCCTCTTCTTTGTTTTGCAGAGTTTTAGCGGGTGTTGCTATTTCTGCGGTTGCTATTCGTGGCGAGCGAGTCGCGAGCTAGATCCCTACCCGTCTGTGGAGAACAGCGGTACCCCTTCATTGGAGATCCTGAGTACAGTCAGTAGATTATTTTTTTATTTCCCCTTTTGAGAGATCATTGTATTGTGAGGATCTGACTTGTACTGAGAGCCTGTACACTGATGTATTATTTCAGGTTACCTCCCTATTGAGTTCTGGTTTATTGTATCTGAGGATATTGTATGATTATGTTACGGCATTTTGGTTTTGGCATATTTCGTGAGTCAAGTCAGTGAGTTGAGTCGGAGTCTTAAAGGAATCAAATTGTCAATCAGCATTCAAAGACTTAGAGAAGATTCAACAAGAGCTCAAGTTGACACTCAGTGTCTTGAGTCTTGAAGATTGAAGTTGAAGAATTGTGGATCAGTTACATCAATCTCAAGAAGAAAGTATTCAAAAGGATCAGGTATGGTTAACTAAATAATTTTGGTGATCCGAATACTTTCTTATAGTATAGAAACACTTGGAAGAATTTTTAATTTCATAATAATCAAAAACTGGTGTTCGGACATGTTCAGGATCCGGATCAGGGCCAACGATCCGGATCCCGAAGGTTGTTGCTTCATACAAGACTTCGATCCGGATCCTTGCAATTTCCGATCCGGATCCCGAATGTTAAGTTTTCTGATTTGTATGAACGATCCGGATCGGGCAATGCGATCCGGATCCCGAACCCTTGGTTTTCTGGAATCGTCAATCTCGTTACGACGATCCGGATCGCAGTAAATCCGATCCGGATCGCCGTCCTGAAAATTTCCAGATAAGGTAAGTTTTTGATTCTTATCTCTTTCCAAAGGTTTCTAAACTATAAATAGACACTTAGGGTTTCTCAAAAACGTGGGAGCTACGGCCGATCTTTTTATAAAACTCTTGAGAGCAACCCTAGAGGCTAGGTTTTTATCGATCTTCTTAATAGCCTCTTTTAGGTCAATTCGACGGTTCTTCCAAGATCTATCTTTTGTCGAATTGATCTAATCTTTGCTTAGAGATTTTTCCCATGGATCTTCATTGATAATCTAAGCAAAGGATCACCATCGAAGTCAATATTCTTATCGACTGAGTTTGCGTCGTGGATTCGACGTGGCATCGTGGATTCGGTGTGCTAAAGGCGTTTCGTGGATTCGAAACGTGTGCTCGTGGATTCGAGTGGCGTTCGTGGATTCGAACGTGTGCAGTGGGCGTGCAAAATCGGTGGAGCGTGAGGTCCAAGAAATTGAAGGAGGGGTTAAATCCGTGGAGACGGTAATCACCTTGTTATTCTTCTTTTCTTAGGGATTGTTATTGCGCGGATATCCAACCGGTCAGCGCAAGGTCCGAAGAAGCTGAAGGAGGGGTTGAGTCCGTGGAGTCGGTAATCACCTTGTTATTCTTCTATTCTTAGTGGATTGTTATTGCGTGTTGGTCCCGTGGTTTTTCTCCTGGATTGGAGTTTCCACGTATATCTCGGTGTGCTGTTTTTATTTTCCGCATTGGTTTTTATTTTGCACTGAGATTGAGTTTTTAAGTATTACACCTATTCACCCCCCCTCTAGTTGTTTGATAGTACCTATTTACATCCTTTGGGATTAATAACTCTACAATTGGTATCAGAGCGGGTTTTAGGTTTATCTATCATGTTGGGTGAAAGTGGTAATATTTATAGACCTCCTCTTTTTGATGGGACTAATTATGCTTATTGGAAAGTGCGGATGAGAGCTTTTCTCATCGCAATTGATGAGCGAGTATGACAATCCGTGGAATGCGGTTGGGTGCATCCTGTTGAGGAAGTAGGAAATTCTACTACCCCAAAACCTCGCTCTAGATGGTCCAAAGAGGAACTCGAAAGATCTTCTTACAATGGGAAAGGTATGAACGCTCTTTTTAACTCTCTTTCCTCGACTGGGTTCACAAGAATTTCCGCGTGTGAAACCGCGAAGGAAATTTGGGATATTCTCAAAATTACACATGAGGGTACTAATCTTGTAAAAATTCAAAAGCTCCAGATGCTTACAAGTCAATTTGACTCTATTCATATGGAAGAGCATGAATTGTTTACAGATTATTACACTAGACTTCAAGATGTAATAAATACATGTGCTAATTTAGGAGAAAAGATTCCGGAGTCGAAAATTGTAAGAAAGATACTTCGGACTCTTACGGAATGGTTTAGGGCAAAGGTTACCGCCATTGAAACCGTTAGTCATCCGGATGAGATGAGTGTAGAGGAATTAGTAGGTGCTTTGCAAACTTATGAAATGACTTTTCCTACTAATCAAGTTTGTTCCAAGTCTTCTTCTAAGCTTACAGGTATTGCATTCAAATCAACAAAGGAAGAAGATAGCGAATCAAGTTCCGACGATGAAATCTCTTTTGCCGATTTTGAAGAACAATTGGCGCGGATCGTAAAGAAATTTCGTCGGAAATTTTGGAAGAATCGAACCGATGGATCTTCATCCACGAAACCTTCTAAAGGATCATCGGGTTCTAAATCCTCTAACCTCAAAAGCTTTGCAAAACCTTCTAAAGAAAAAGAAAAAGATGATTTCGAAGGGAAAATCCAATGCTATCGATGCAAAGGCTACGGCCATTTTTCAATGGATTGTCCTTCTAAGAAATCATATAAAAAGAAGGCTTTGCAAGCGAAAACTTGGGACGATTCTACTTCTAATGAATCAACCTCAAGTAAAGAGGAAAAAGGAAAAATCGTTGCTTCTCATGCCTCTCATTTTCCCTCTTCTAATAATTGTTTATCATCTTTAGTCACTGACTCTACTCCTTTGATTTTGTATGAAACATCAACAATCGGCGGAGAGTCATCAAGTGAGGGGGAGTCGGACGAGGAAGAACTCGTTGAGGCATATCAACAACTTCTTGCGGAATCTAAGAAGATGGCCAAACATATCAAGAAGTTGAGGAAGCAACGACTTGAAAATCAAGACGAGAATCATGCTTTAAAGATCAAACTTCATGATCTCGAGGAGGAACGAGAGCTTTTATTGGATAATAATAAAATCCTCCAAGAAAAGATAAATCAATCGGAAACGGTCGTTAATTCCCATATTAACAAGATTGATTTTCTTGAAAAGCAGTTTGAGGAAATTCATGTCACCAATCAAGCATTGACCAAGCAAGTTCATCAACATAAATCCGACATACAAAGGATTTCAACCGGTTCCAAGAAACTTGAATGTATGTCCGGATTAGGTCAAACAAGCAAGGTTGGTTTGGGATTCAAAAAGAACCAAACTGTGAAGGCTTCAAGTTCCACAACTAAATTGAAAGGAAGAACTTGTCACCTATGTGGACTTGAAGGACATTTGGTGAAGAATTGCCCGAAAAAGAGAAAGAAGAGTCCTTCGGCAACTTCATCTACGGAGCGAACTCAACGGAATCAAAAGACACATCAAGTCAAAGGAGTTCACTCAACCCACCAAAGGTCCGAGCCACAACATCAATCATTCAAGTGGATCACTGCGAGGCAAAGACCTAAGGTGGATCAACAGTCAAAGCGGACAACCCCCGGCCACAACGAATCAAGACAACCCAAAATCCAGCGATTTTGGATTCGGAAAGGTGATATCTTTCCTTGTCTTAAGTTCTAAATAGCTTATGACTGTATGTAATGCTTTGATTAGTTTTCCTTTCATATTTTTCTTAATCTTTGCATTACATGTTTCTCAATGCTCTTCGTTTTTATACTTTGTTTTTGAACAAAAGGGTTTTTACTGAACAAGTGCATTGAATAAAAAGGGCTTCACTTTTATTCACTCCAAATTAATTTTATTTGGATTATTAACTTTACTCCTTAATCATAATCTTGAAGATACTTCATTATAGGAGTTTTTGATTTTATAAGCATCAAATTTTAGAAATCATGTGTGATCTTTACATGCTTAATCTATCTCGGTTGTGTGAATTCATTGTGATAAACGTGAGACAACCGATAGACTAAAATTTGGGATTTAATTCTTTCACGTAAGAGATTGCATTCTTTAAAGGGTATTGAAATGATTTGCAAAAGATGTGGAAAGAGTTACATCCGAAAGGAGTGTGAAAACTACCACCACATGTAGGAAAGAGCTGCCACCCCAGTCGTCCGGTTTGTGTGTGAATGTGACGCCCCACTTCCCAGGGGGTCACCCATCCTAGAACTACTCTAGCTCTAGCACGCTTAACTCTCATGTTCCTCTTGGATCTTGCTACCATCCAAAATGCTATAGCCGGGTTAGAGATTTAGTCCTATTATATCATTTATATAGAGGACTAATCCAAATTCCGGGGGCGTCACATTCTTCCCCCCTTTAAGCCCTGACGTCCACGTCAGGCTCAAGCACACTCACAAGCACCAGGCGATGTGAGACTCGTCTCGCTAGCCTTAGCCGACCTTGTGAGGAGCTGCATTCCACTCACAACGGTCATTAGCCGGGGAGCCTCGCTCTACCCGCTATATAACCCTGGCTCAGCCGAGACTCATCTCACATTTCTGGCTGGTGAATGGCTCTGATACCAACTGTGACGCCCCACTTCCCAGGGGGTCACCCATCCTAGAACTACTCTAGCTCTAGCACGCTTAACTCTCATGTTCCTCTTGGATCTTGCTACCATCCAAAATGCTATAGCCGGGTTAGAGATTTAGTCCTATTATATCATTTATATAGAGGACTAATCCAAATTCCGGGGGCGTCACATTAATGTGACACCCCCGAAATTTGGATTAGTCCTATATATAAATGATATAATAGGACTAAATCTCTAACCCGGCTATAGCATTTTGGATGGTAGCAAGATCCAAGAGGAACATGAGAGTTAAGCGTGCTAGAGCTAGAGTAGTTCTAGGATGGGTGACCCCCTGGGAAGTGGGGCGTCACAGTTGGTATCAGAGACATTCACCAGCCGGAAATGTGAGATGAGTCTCGGCTGAGCCAGGGTTATATAGCGGGTAGAGTGTGGCTGCCCGGCTAATGACCGTTGTAGGTGGAGTGCAGCTCCCTACAAGGTCGGCTAAGGCTAGCGAGACGAGTCTCACATCGCCTGGTGCTTGTGAGTGTGCTTGAGCCTGACGTGGACGTCAGGGCTTAAAGGGGGGAAGAATGTGACACCCCCGAAATTTGGATTAGTCCTATATATAAATGATATAATAGGACTAAATCTCTGACCCGGCTATAGCATTTTGGATGGTAGCAAGATCCAAGAGGAACATGAGAGTTAAGCATGCTAGAGCTAGAGTAGTTCTAGGATGGGTGACCCCCTGGGAAGTGGGGCGTCACAGTGAAGCTACCACATGTTATGGATGCTTGATAGTATTTTATGAGAAAATCTTTAGTTGAAGCATTTGGAGATTTATATGCAAAACTCTTATATTTTGAACAATCTCCTGGTTGGTATAAGGTGGGATAGTTGAAAGATGCTCAAAGAGCCACCCTTAGGTATTTTAGTGCTTATCTCAAATTTGAAAGGGTAAAATTCAAGATTGATGTCATTTGGAAATCTCCGTAAGTCATCTTTGTAAATCCGTTACATCTTGATAGAGTTTGGATCTCAAGATTATTTTTGATGACTTGTGTTTGATGAATATAACATGAAAAACGGTTTATAATGTTTTACCTTTATTTTTCATGATTTTGGAGTAAATCTTTTTAATTTTGTGAAATTAATTGGATTGAATGACATCTGTGTGAATTCACTGTTTAAAGCACTTAAATTGATTTCTTGATGGAATACAAATCGGTATTTGAAAAGATTCTAAAATCTGGATTTGTTTCAAGAAATTATTTGATTTTTGCTTTCTGGTACCGGTACGCAATCTGCATTTTTGTTATATACCAGAACTGAGCTTTTATCTCTCTTTCTCCATGAACTAATTTTGTTAGTAATTTCCTTTTGTCTAGTATGTTCACTGTTTGACAATTTGTGACAAAAAGGGGGAGAAGAGAAATGACGGAGATGAGATCATCAAGAGAGGACAAACGAAACGAAAATGGAAAAATGGGGGAGAACGGAAAATGATGATCGTACCACAAAGGGGGAGAACATAGATGCTCAAGAACATGGAGAACATGTTAGAGATGCTCAAGATAGGGGGAGACAAAGAAAAAATTGAAAGAGCAGAAAAACAAAAGAACCAAAAGGAAGACGGATCAAATGTAGGATTTTAATTTCTAACAACTAACGTTTGATTTTGTTTGGAGTTTTGTTTTGCAGGAATTACATCACTTTAAGACTCCAAGTCCTAAGTCATAGAGTATGTTCTAGGACTGTTTGGTTCAAATGTAATTTTGTATTTATTGGATCTTTCACCCAAAGAAAATCAATGTTTTGGTGATGACATTGAGTTTCGATTTTTTTTAGTTTAAGATGAGTGACTTGAGCGCTTTTATGTATTTTTGGGTTTTGTCACGAAATTGCCAAAGGGGGAGATTGTTACGGCATTTTGGTTTTGGCATATTTCGTGAGTCAAGTCAGTGAGTTGAGTCGGAGTCTTAAAGGGATCAAATTGTCAATCAGCATTCAAAGACTTAGAGAAGATTCAACAAGAGCTCAAGTTGACATTCAGTGTCTTGAGTCTTGAAGATTGAAGTTGAAGAATTGTGGATCAGTTACATCAATCTCAAGAAGAAAGTATTCAAAAGGATCAGGTATGGTTAACTAAATAATTTTGGTGATCCGAATACTTTCTTATAGTATAGAAACACTTGGAAGAATTTTTAATTTCATAATAATCAAAAACTGGTGTTCGGACATGTTCAGGATCCGGATCAGGGCCAACGATCCGGATCCCGAAGGTTGTTGCTTCATACAAGACTTCGATCCGGATCCTTGCAATTTCCGATCCGGATCCCGAATGTTAAGTTTTCTGATTTGTATGAACGATCCGGATCGGGCAATGCGATCCGGATCCCGAACCCTTGGTTTTCTGGAATCGTCAATCTCGTTACGACGATCCGGATCGCAGTAAATCCGATCCGGATCGCCGTCCTGAAAATTTCCAGATAAGGTAAGTTTTTGATTCTTATCTCTTTCCAAAGGTTTCTAAACTATAAATAGACACTTAGGGTTTTTCAAAAACGTGGGAGCTACGGCCGATCTTTTTATAAAACTCTTGAGAGCAACCCTAGAGGCTAGGTTTTTATCGATCTTCTTAATAGCCTCTTTTAGGTCAATTCGACGGTTCTTCCAAGATCTATCTTTTGTCGAATTGATCTAATCTTTGCTTAGAGATTTTTTCCATGGATCTTCATTGATAATCTAAGCAAAGGATCACCATCGAAGTCAATATTCTTATCGACTGAGTTTGCGTCGTGGATTCGACGTGGCATCGTGGATTCGGTGTGCTAAAGGCGTTTCGTGGATTCGAAACGTGTGCTCGTGGATTCGAGTGGCGTTCGTGGATTCGAACGTGTGCAGTGGGCGTGCAAAATCGGTGGAGCGTGAGGTCCAAGAAATTGAAGGAGGGGTTAAATCCGTGGAGACGGTAATCACCTTGTTATTCTTCTTTTCTTAGGGATTGTTATTGCGCGGATATCCAACCGGTCAGCGCAAGGTCCGAAGAAGCTGAAGGAGGGGTTGAGTCCGTGGAGTCGGTAATCACCTTGTTATTCTTCTATTCTTAGTGGATTGTTATTGCGTGTTGGTCCCGTGGTTTTTCTCCTGGATTGGAGTTTCCACGTATATCTCGGTGTGCTGTTTTTATTTTCCGCATTGGTTTTTATTTTGCACTGAGATTGAGTTTTTAAGTATTACACCTATTCACCCCCCCTCTAGTTGTTTGATAGTACCTATTTAGATCCTTTGGGATTAATAACTCTACAGATTATAACTTATGGGAGATGGATATTGTATCATTATTTCCAGTTGTACAGATTGTTGGTTTTAGTTTTATAGCAGTTTTATTTTATAGCTCTGATATCTGTTTAGTTATAGTCCATTTTCTTGCAGGTAGGACGCTTCGCCTATGCGGGGTTTTGTATAGGCGGCGGATCTGTTGGCGAGCCCGGGTCGTAGTTTCGACCCCGGGGCGTGACACCAGCCCGCGCGGCGCCGTAAGCGGCGCGGCCCCGCGCGTCACCGGCCCACGCGGTGCCGCGAGCGGCGCGGCCCCCGCGCCCTCCCCCGCACGGCGCGCAGTGCGGGCGGCATCTCGCAACGGCGGTGCTCTAGGGCATCGCGGCGGCAGTGCTTTAGGGCATCACGACGGCGGTGCTCTAAGGCATCGCGGCGGCGACGCAACGAACGACACAAGCAATCCGAACGAAAAAGCGGCGAAACCCTAAGCCAAAAACGCCAAACCAAAAACGATGAAAACACATGAAATAAACGCCGCTTACCTTGATCTAACGGAGAAGACGATCCGTTCTCGTTCCTCGCGATGGCGAGGATCCGGATCCGCTCCCCGTTGACGGTAACGTCTCGTTCCCGGCTTCCGGCGCGTCGATCGGAGAAGATCGGAGATCCGCTTTCTTTTTCTCTCCGAACTAGAGTTTTCGTTTTCTTGAAAAGGATTAATTAAAAATATTCTATTTCTCTCGTACGTACAAAATAAAAACCCTTATTCGGTATATAACAGAAAGATTCTCATCTCCTCAAAAAGTGTGCCGATCACGTGGCATGGGTTCCAGTGCATCCTACGAGTACCGAAACTCTCAAAATCCCATTCCGGGAGATCCGCAAATCGGATTTCAGATCCGATCGCTTTGCCTTTTCCCGTTTTTCGAGCTCTAACACCGAAAAATACCCGCACGTACCGACGCTGTACCCAAGAAATCCCGCTAATTAATCCCCTAAACAGCTAATTTATTCAAAAGGATTAAAAGAAGCACAAGACATTTCGTGATATTACATTTACCTTATTTCTAACTTCAGTCTGAGATGTAGTAGTTTTAGTTCAGCTCTGTTTTTATACTCGTTTATTATATCTTTTTATCTGAGCTTGTTACCGACGTTTCGTGTACACAGAAAATTCCGTGTGCATGGCGGATCTGTGGACGGGCCCGAGTTCTGGTTTACACCCGGAGCGTGACAACGTTGATACACTAGGGGGCGCAGGCTTGACTGGATCAGGTTTGGCAATCAGTGAGATTGGGTTGATGTGAGCACCTCGTGAGCGAGTGGATGCATAGCATGTTCTTAGTTGAGTACTTTCCTTTGAGCATGGTACTTGAGGCATATTAATTGTAGTTTCATTTCAGCTTTTCATATTACCTGTTTACCTATTATATTGACTCCAGTAGACTTAGTGGGCATACCTGAATATTGGTGACGGTACCCACTGAGAACTACTTGTTGGTGTAGTTCTCACACCCGCTATGGTGACTGATTTTCAGAGGTAGCTGTTCCGGTTTCGGTTCGAGCGGAGGCAGCAAATCGAGATAAAGGCGTGGCCGAGTAGTTTCTTTACAGCTTATTTTAAGAATCAGAGGTAGATGTACCCTGTATGTGAGATTTTATTTTGTACTGAACAGTCTGAGAGTTGATGTATCTTTTATCATAATGGGAGATGACTATATATTTTGGATTTTTGTATATTCAGATGTTCAGTTTTTTATTTTGTAGCTATTTATTCTTATTTCAGCTCTGATACATGTATAGCTATAGATTTGACTTTGCAGATTAGACGCTTCGTCTGTGCGGAGGTTCCTATTGACGAGCTTGGATCGCAGTTTCGACCGCGAGGTGTGACACACCAGCCTCAGAGCGATATTATCATCGACGGTTGCGGGTCGTCAAGATATAACACACATATGTCTAGGTCACCAATATGCGGTGGTCTGCATATGCGGCCACATATACAACCCCATATTGTTTACAAACCCCATCTAATTTGTTTTTAGATAATTGGTCAGGTTTTATACATATTCAGACAATATGCCATGGTCCATATATTGTCTAGTCCATCAATATAAGGTATATGCGGCCACATATACAGCTGCATATTGTTTACAAACCCCATCTAATTTGTTTTTAGATAATGGGTCAGGTTTTATACGTATTCAGACAATATGCCATGGTCCACATATTGTCTAGGCCATCAATATGAGGTAGTCTGCATATGCGGCATATGCGGACCCCTATGCAGCCGTATATTGTTTACAAACCCATAGAATTTGTTTTCAGAAAATGGCTTTAGCCACATTCAGATGTGGCATTATTTGAGATCAAACCTAAGGCATTCAAAGGAGAAAAAAAAGAAGAAGAAACCTTGGTTATTCATAAATAACAATTATACATATATCTAAATGTTAGCTATACTTTTTAAATTGGTATATTTGTAAGTGTAGATATTAAATAATGTGGATTTCTTAGATGACTAAGAATTGTTAATGACAGTTTAAGAAAAAATTTATTACTCATCATGAGTTTTAGCTAATTAATAGTGAATTAATTTATTTCTAACTTTGAAAGACAAGATTATATACTTTTGTAATTGTATGTATATTTTTTACTGATTTTAATAGGTAAATTGCATATGTGCCTGCATATGCATAATTATATATTTTTTGTAATTCATTTGCAGGTTTGACTCGAGTTATCCTTTACAGGCAATTCTGTTAAGATTACTGCATTCGGTTCATCTAGTTTGTAATCCAGTCGGTAATGTAACATTACAAATAGTGCAGAATTATTTCGAAAATATTAGGACTAAGTATCTCGTATTATTTCGTATTACTGATGACTTAAATTTTTAATACGTTATTTTTACCCTTCCACCCCCTCCAAACCCCAATACGTTATTTTTAAAATTTTAATTTTAATTTTAAATTATCAAATTTTAAATTTTAAATTTTAAATTTTAAAATTTTAAAAATTTAAAAATTTAAAAATTTAAATTTTAAATTTTAACTTTTAAATTTCAAATTTTGATTTTAAATTTTTAGAATTTTGATTTAAAATTTTTAGTTTTCAACTTATATTTTAAATTTTAAATTTTAAATTTTAAATTTATACTTATATTTTAAATTTTAAATTTTTAAAATTTAAATTTCAAATTTATATTTTAAAATAAATATTAAATTTTATATTTTTCTTTAGATTTTAAATTTTAAATTTTAAATTTTAATTCAAATTGAAATTCAAGTACAAATTATATTAAGTTATAAATTAGTAAAAAATAATATTAAATTTGACCATATGGTCAATTTTGAAATAGATTAAATTTTATTATCAGAATTACTAAATTTTATAAAATAAATCAAATATAGTAATTTTATATACCCTGTAAATCTGTAATCCAGCATTACATTACTGCATAAAACCAAATACAGTAATGCAAAATCAGTAATAATCTGAATTAGAAATCTCAAATAATTAGTTATGTCAAAATAATATGTAATAATTCATACCGCAAACCAAACGCGCCAAGAGGATAACCCAATGAAACATAGAACTAGTTGAAATAAAGCAAGTTTCAGTGGCCTATGCATTCGATAATAGAAGAATTCCACCATCAAATTTCACAAATTCTAAGGAGAGCCAAAGAAAGGTTAAATCTGTTTTATGACGCTAAAATTCAGGATACCTAAAGTAAACTGATGCAACGAGAATGCAAATTTGTAGAGTGACCCATAATTTGAAAGTGAGGACACAATAGAAATTCTTGTTTCACAAGAAAACTTATGCATGTTGAGAAATATATATTTTTTGGAATGAATTATTCCTGTGGAACCAGTGATCAAGTTTTTGAAAAATGTAGGAATAGTGAATTTTCTTTCATCCACCTTTCTCTCAATTGCTGACAATGCCTTTCTCTCAGATAGACAGCAAAACATCATGAATTGTAACAATGTGTACCTCTGAGCCTTGATATAGTAAATAGTCTTGCATTATGGCCCTGGAGCATTTGACGATCAAGAGAAATTTGCCAATTTTACTTTGCTGAAGACATAACATCTTCATGACAAAATTAAAGCCTCTTTGGAGAGATTGTGACTTGAAACTAGTGGCCATGGTAATAAATTATCAAAAGTAGTCATCATCGTTATCTTCATAATCAGTATCTTCAACGTACTCAGAACCAGATTCATCTTCTTCCATGGGTTGTAACAGAGTTTTCATGTCAAACGACGGTTCTGCTTCTATTTCCTCAATCCCAATAGAATCGTACTGCATCCGCTCTTCAAACTTTGCATCACTGCAATTGAGCATCCATCCAAGAGAGCACTTCATGCCCTTCTTGACTATCATCTGATTCCTGGGTCGTATTGTGGATTCCAGACCATACGTAAAGAAAGCAGGGAAATCGACCAGCTCCTCTAAATCCCTATCCATCTCACTTTGGAAATACTCGAAGCTCATCTTCATAATATCCAGATTCAAAGCAAGCAACTGCGGACACTCCATAACCATCTTACTGGCCTGCTTCAACAAAAACCCACAGAATTTCAAGAACTCAACATGCTTCAATATAGCAGAGCGGCTGAGACTAACAGCCTGAGGCATCTTCTCAATCACCCTCCTGAATTCATCACGATCCACGAGAACACTCGACTCGAACAAGCTCTGCTGAGCGGCAAGCTTAGCCCTCAGCTCCATTCCTAATATATCAGGATACTGTGCTACCACAGAAGCTAAAGACTCCTTTTTTATGCCAAACTCGACAAGAGCCTCCACATTGGGATTCACTTGATCTTCCAAGCTGAACCCTAGAATGTGCGGCCTTTTCTCGATCAATCTCGCCACAGCGAGCCTCGGCAAACCGATGCCCTCAAGGTGTTCGACGAGAGGCTTGATCATCCTCCCTACCCGCATACCCAGAATTTCCGGATAGCGGGTGAGAACGCGGCCTAACTCTCTTCGAGCTACTCCGATTCCTATCAAATAAGCCACCGACGTGCTCATAGTACCCTCCAATTTGAACCCCAGAAGCTCGGGATACTGCTCGAGGACGCGGGGGACGTAGGCAGGCTTGATATCCATCCCTTGCAGGTAATTGACGACGGGGGCGAGGTCGACGACAACGCTGGCGTGGAGGACCTGCGGGTAGCGGCGGAGGAAGTCAGTGAGGGCAGAGCGGCGCACGCCGATCTTGCCGAGGTAGTCGAGGACGGGGACCATGTTCTTCTTGACGCTGCAGCCGAGGACGAGGGGGTAGGCGTTGAAGTCGGCGACGGAGAGGCCGAGGGAGCGGAGGAAGTCTACACGCTCGCGCATGACGTCGACGGTGGCGGGGAGCTCGAGGCCGTCGAGCTCGTCGGGGACGACGCCGAGGGAGCGGAGGAAATCGTAGACCTGGGCGCGAGTGGCGGCGCGGGCGGCCTTCATCTCGGCGAGGCTGGGCCGGGCGTAGAGGGAGGATGCCCGAGGGGGTTTGTTCTTAGCGGCTTCCGATTTGCGCCGCGGCGAAGGAGGAGGGTGGGCCGGAGCTGATGGTGCCGACGCGGTGGCGGCGACGGAGATTGTTCTGAGGTTTAGGGTTCTGAGGAGTGGTTGGTGGTAGTGGTGGTGGTGGTGGTGGCGGCGGCGGCGCGGGGTGAGGTGGGAGAAGCAGAGGATGGGGGATTTGGGGTGGGAGGACAAGAGGAGGGCCTTCATTACTGTGCGATAAGAAGCTGACTCACACAATTCCTTTTCTCTTTTGTGGAATTGAAAAGTGAAGCGCTGAGGAAATGGGGATGATAAAGAACCGACGAAGGGGAGAACACTGCAGGCTGCAGCATTCACCTATCTCGGCCAGAGACGGCTGGCTGCGCGGAGAGAAAGCGATCCATTAGATATCTGGAGAGTCAGCGAATTTGCTAAAAAGGTCCTGATTTTATCAATTTTCTCAAAACCTAACCCACTATCCATTCGAAAATGATACCAGTCCACCCCGGATAGGGATGTACATCTTACATTGGATTAATCAACGGTACGGATTAATTATAATTTCTTTATAAAAAAAATAGATGATATTGTCACTCCTCATTTTTTATCCTACACTCTTTTCCGCCTTTTCTCCTCTTCTCTACCGAACACCGCCCCAATCCCTCTCTCCCTCTCCTCTCTCTCTCTCTCTCTCTCTCTCTCTCTCTCTCGCTTCGACGATCTACGACGCCGTCGCGGGGGCGACGTCCCCGATCAGGCCATGGCCCCCTCTATCGACGACGAGCTCTCTGTGCATACTTCAATCCCCTCACCCCCTCTATCTCTCTTTCTGTTGCTTCGAGGATCTATGACGCCTTCGCGAGGGCGACGCCCCTGATCAGGCCACGCTCCCTTACGTCGACGATAAGCTTTGTGCATTCTTCAATCCCCTAACAAGAGTATCTAGGTACATTTCAATCCCTTCATTTCATTCTATGAATTTTTTTCCAATTCCTCAGGATGGTGTACCAATACACTATCATGAGGAACACCTTGTACCGGTACACTAGTATTACATTGTGTACAGGTACATGATGTTCCGGTTCTATGACGCCCCCAATAGTCCCACATCGGATGTGGATGGAATTGTGATTGGGTTTATATGAGTCATTGACACTAGTAATAATAACTGGGCTTAAGCATTTTTGTCACGCCCCGGGATCGAAGCTGCGACCCGGACTCGCCAACAGATCCGCCACCTATGCAGAATCCCGCATAGGCGAAGCGTCTAACCTGCAAAAGATAGTGTGATGATCCGGACTCCCGCAGGAACTGTGCAATATTAAACAGTGACTGTAGGGAGCTTATTCGGTGAAACAGAGCTTGTAGAATCGAAATTGGACATTTAAAATAGACTCGGCACGAAAATCGGAGCAAATGGGATTTTTCGGGGACTTTCGGCAAAATTTCGGATGAGAATTTGGCGAAATGGACAGCGGATTTGGACTCAGCGCGCGAAAACGATCGAAACGGTATATTTACTTTATTTTTTTGGCACATGGGTACTGTTCATGCCGGAACAGTAACTCCGGCCGCCGGAATTACTGTTCCGGCGACCGGCGAGCGGCGGCGGGCAGCGGCGCAGCGGCGGCACAGCGGCAGAGGGCGGCGGCGCGCGGCGCGGGCAGGCGCGGGCAGGGGGCGCTGGTGCGCGGTCCACGGCATGGCGTGCACCGGGTGCACCGAAAACCCCCCCTTGCCACGTGGCGCTTCCCCATTGGTTGGCCGGCTTCTAGAAACACGTGGGAAGGTGACACGTGGCGCTCCCCTATTGGCTGACAGGATCCAGAAAACCCGGAGCGTGGGCCAGGCACGTGCACCACGTGGATACGTGGCAGTTTTTGATTGGGCTTGCACAGGCTGTTCCCTGTTATGTGGACACTTGGCGCACCCTGGTTGGACAATTTCGGTGTTTCCTGTTCGGATCCGGATCCGGTGTGGAGCCCAAGATTCCCTTGGCCCATTATAAATAGCATCCCCATCCCTCTCATTTCCCCACCTCGAAATCCGAGCTCTAGAGAGAGAATCTCAGTTTGAGCCCTCTACAAAAGTTCTTCCTCTCTCTCTTCTCTCTCTCTCCTCCAAATTCCATAATTTCTGGAGTTACAGTTACTGAGCTATCTGCGACGCGGCGCACTGCGATGGTTCTCTTTTTCGGCCCATTTCCCGTTGCAGTTCAGTCAAAAAATCCCTGCGGGCTAACCAGGAGGAGTTTTTGGACGATTTTTGTGACACCACGACCGTAAGAGGTAGGGCTTCGATTTCCGTGTTGATCATTTTGCTCCGTTTCATACTTTTGGCATGATTCCCGAGGTCTCTTTGACCCCCCTTTTTGCTGTGGAAATTTCTGGATAGTGTCAACTTCTCCGATTTTTATCTTGGCGTAGGAGCATCAGATCGAGACGTTTCAAGAGTCGATTTTGATCTACTCTTCGCGAGGAACGCAACCGTAATTTTTCTGGATTTTTCTGAGCAATGTACAGAGGTGAAAAACTCCTCTCTTTTCGTGCCATTTGAAAAACAGCAAAAGATGTATTTTTATGAATACTATAGTTACACCCTGTGCAATGTGTGTTGCTGTAGGGCATCGTTTTCGGCAGACAGCAATTTTAGGGGACTGTGGACAGCTAGGAGACTATCTGGGTGTGATCTGAGCTGTTCAAGGTGGGCGGTTGTTGCTTACCTCATTTTTGACAAGCTCACTGGGATTACTGGAACTCCCCTAAAATTTAATATGACAATTGATGAGAACCACTGGGACAAACTAATATGATAATTGATAAGAACTAACAGGACAAACTAACAGGACAAACTAACACGACAAACTAATAGGACAATTGATGAGAACTATTGGGACGAATTAATATGACAATTGACGAGAACCGCTGGGACGAACTCTCCTAAAATTTAACCCCACAAATTATATGATGACTTATATTGGGACACTGTGATTGGGACAAAGGCTATAATCTCGCATGCAAATAACTTTTATTCAGTAAATCAATCTTCTTTTAAAATAAATATTTGACACTATTTTACAGCTTTTAAAGATAAGACAGTTGCATGCATGACTGAACATCTAGTGAGGTCACTATCATATTGGGATCTGAACATGTTTCATTGTTGTCCTTTGCATCTAGATATTTGTTGCTCAGGTATGAGTAGGGGTTGGGATAGTATAGTCAAGTTTGTACTAGATTGTGGACTTGTGGGGTCTTGCGGTGACCGTGGACAGTAGGCGGTCGACCAGATGTTTATCCTTGCATCAGATTGGGGTTGAGACTGGTTTATTGCATCAGCTGGGGATGGGGTTTTCCTAGTGGGTAGTTTTCCCACTCTGATCATAGTCATGATCCAGTCCTGCTGTTTTATGGCACTTCTGATACTTATTACTGAGATATTTTACTCGTGTGGGTCGCTCCCCTCGAGTGCCACTCCGGAGTGTGTTGCAGACATGCTTAGAGTCTTTGAGACAACTATCCCCTATCGGTGTTATGCGTTGGCCAGCATACCCGATTTGGCAACTATCCCCTATCGGTGTTATGCATTGGCCAGCATACCCGATTTGGCAAGGCACAGCAGGCAGTACCAGTTTTACTAGTGACACAAGACTGAGTTATTTCAGGCAGGCATGTTTGGTATTGTTGCATACAGTCATTTCATGCTACATGGCATTTAGAGGCATAGTGGTGATAGTTTCTTTTTTTCCAGCACCCTTTATAGCTTACCACTGTTCTTTCATGTTGCCTCGAGTAGTCCTAGTGGGTGCGTCAGAGTTGAGGTTTTTACCCACTAGGGGAGGCTACTGGTTTATCTGGTAGTTCTCACCCCCATTGTTGTTTCTTTCTTTCTTCTTCTTATTTTGCAGAGTCGTCTGCGGGAGCTGCTAGGCCATCGGCAGCTGATAAAGGTAAGGGGATCGCTGAGTAGATAGATCTCCTGTGAGACTGAGAGTGGATATTAGACAGACGTTGTACTCTTTACTCAGACTATGGTATTTTGGGACTGGCGCTGGCCAGCTGGCTGTATTATTTTGGGGAGCTGGGAGATTATTGTACTTATTACAGCTTTATTTGTAGTTCCAGATACTATGTGGTTCTTCTACTTCAGCTCTGTATTATGCTCTTTTATTGTTCATATTATATCGGAGCAGGTTACCAGTGCTTCGTGTACGCGGGAAATCCCGTGTGCACGGCGGATCTGTTGGCGAGCCCGGGTTCCGGGGCGTGACAGATAGTACTATAGCTACACAAATATCAGAGCTGAAATAAAATGCTGTAAAATAAAATCCAATCACTGTACAACATGAAATAGGGTACAATATCCATCTCCTCAAATACAGATAATCATCATACAATGTCCTCAGTACAGCATCTCTCAACTATAAAAGGGAGATAAACTAAGACTATAGTACATCAGTCTCAACATCAGTCTCACCAAATACCAAAGATCTCTCTCCAAAGAAAACAGTAAAAACCAGCCAACCGCTACCAGGAATCTCCAACCAGGGGATACAGCTACACTTCTCGGGTGGTAAAGATCTAGCTCGTGACTCCCTCGCCTCGGACAACGATCGAAGATCAGCAACTCCCGAAGAGAACACTGCAAAACAGGGGGAGAAAAAGCAAGGGAAACAACAATGGGGGTGAGAACCACTAGTAAACCAGTAGCCTCCCCCTGTGGGTAAAGCCTCAAGCTCCGGCGTACCCACTAAGTCTACTAGAGGCAAGAAAAGGGCAAATGGTAAAGCTGTGAACAGAACTACTGAATAGGAGGGAAAACCACTACTAGTATGCCTCTAAATGCAATACTGGAAGAAATAACTGTATGAATGCATCAGTATCTAGAAGCCTGCCAAGATAACCCAATCCGACCACCAGTGGACACTGGTACTGCTTGCTCTGCCTGCCGCAACGGGTATACCAGCCTATGCATAACACCGAAGCAAAGGAGTCTCAAGGACTCAAAGTCTGTCTGACGCACACTCCGGAGTCGCACTCGAGGGGAGCGACCCACACGAGTAAAGTATCACTGTATCAAGCATCTCTGTAACCACTGTGTCACGCCCCGGGTGTAAACCAGAACCCGGGCCCGTCCACAGATCCGCCGTGCATACGGAATTTTCCGTGTACACGAAGCGCTGGTAACCTGCTCAGATATAAAATATAATAAAGGAGCATAAAACAGAGCTAAACTAAAACTAATACATCTCAGACAAATGCAGGAAATAAAAGTACAATAAGCTCTCACAAATATACAAATCTCTCTCCCAGCTCACGAAATAAAATACAACCAGCTCGCCGCAGCCAGACCCAAAATAAAAGGAAATACAACCGTCTGAGTGTACTGGGGATACATCAAAACTACAAAACTCGAACTCGGGGCAGTGGCTATCTAATCCGCGATCCTCTTACCTCGATCCAGGGAAGAGGGTCCCGCAACTCCCGCAGAGGACTCTGCAAAACAAAGGGGAAAAGAAAAGAGAAAGCAGTGGGGGGTGAGAACTACTATAAAAACAGTAGCCTCCCCTAGTGGGTAGACCTCAAACTCAGACATGCCCACTAGGACTATCAGAGGCGAAAAATGAAAACAGAGGTGGTAAGCTACAAGTACACTACTGATGAAGAGCTACCACTAACATGCCTCTACGATACCAAACTAAAGAATGGCTGAAAGCATGCACCAGAACGTCAAGGACTGACAGACCAACCCAATCAAAACACCAGTAAACACTGGTACTGCCTGCTCTGCTGTCAACCTTACAACTCAGTAACTCCCCTGTCCAAATGACCGGAACCCAAGACGGTTTGACCGGCACCCAACACGGTCTGTAACCTACTCCGGAGTGGCACTCGAGGGGAGCGACCCCACACGAGCATAGTATCACTGTCACTAGTATCATCAGTATCATAAAATAGCAGGACGGGGTCACGACTCTGATCAAGTGGGAAAAACCCATCCACTAAAGGGAAACTCGATCCCCTACCTCCAATCTGATGCAAAAGTAATAATAATAATAATAATCCGGTCAACCGCCCACAGTCCGTGGTCGCCGCAACACCCAAACATCGATCCCCGACTGTCCCAACTCTGAACATCTGACTACACAATCCCCTAAGACTCGACGACAGGAGAACGAATAAAAGCATGGTTTCTCCTAAGTCAATTCCAATACGTTTGTGTAGCAGAAAAAGGTGGCCTAGCTAGATGACCATTCAAGCATGCAAAGTCCTTTATTTGATAAAATCATTTTAATTATTCTAACATATGCAACATTAAATGTTTGGAACTCCCGATGTACATGTGGCAGGACATATGATACATGATACAATTTACATGCACAATCTACTAGCAAGTACCCCTTATACAACATTCATTCTAACCACATGCCCAAACCTTCCCTTAACATATGACATGATATGGCTTTAGCATTCTTTCCAACTAATTAAATTGCATATCTAAACATGGAAACACCACTTACTAACTTGTAGCCTGCTAACAATGCAAGTATTAACAAAGGAACCTTAATCTCATACAAGCATGCTAGATACATTCACAATTAATAGCACATGATCAAGGCATTCTAATAGGCCTAGTGACATTCACAAGTAGGAGGTTCACAACATCACCCACCTCGAGCGCTATTCCAAGTTCCCCAAAAGCGAAGTCCAAGATCAGTCCAAAACTCACCACCAATCTGTACAAAATACCCCAAAGGAAAATACATAAGCTATTCAATCACAATTTCCAAAATCTGTCCCCTAAATCCACAGTCCAGAATTCTCCAATTTTTACCTGCGAATAATGCCCAGAAAAATCCAAGAAAAATACTATCGCGATCCTTGCGACGAGCCCGTCGAAACGAGTACATGCACGCCCAAATCGGAGTTTCGTACGTTGAGATAAAAATCCGGCAAGGGGTACACCCCAATCCAAACTGTACCAAATTTCTGTAACAAAGAACCACAGAGAAAGGAGATTCTCACCCTCGTGCAAAATCCAGAAAAATCTTAGAAAAATCCAGGAGACTCCTTGCGAAGAGTAGATGAAGATTGCCTTTTGAATCACCTCAATCCGACGTCCGAGCGAAAAGATACGGCAAGAACACCGCGGTGCTGTCCAAAAGTCCGCGAAGAAAAATGGGTCAAATGGGTGCTCAGAAAACTCCAAGATCAGCACGGAAATCGAGGAACCTCAAAACACAGGAGTTGAAGCCCTACCTGTCGTGAGTCCAACGGCGCAAGAATCGGCGAAATCTGATGTCGGGGTGAGTCGGAGGAGTCCAAACACTGAGAAGGGGCGAAGAAGATTGCCGGGAAACAAGCGTCGCGCCGCGCCGTAAAATGGTGAACCTCGGGAAGAGTACCTCCAAAAATCCTCAAAGTTCTCCAATGGGTAGTGCACTGAGGGAGGGAAAACTTCTCTGAAGAATGCTCTGCGAAAAGGGGTCCAAAAAGCCTAAGGGACGAACAGGGAATCCTATTTATAGGCCCAGCCCATTAGCTGTTGGGCCGGGTTTTCGGGCGCAGTTTACGGGCGCACTGCGCCCGGAAACCGGGTTGTATACCTCCCGTCCGACGCGCCCGAAAGTCCCAGGGGCGGCCACGTCACCCCAAACAGGGGACAGCAAAACCCGGCGGCCCGCTAAGCGCCGCGTGTCCCCTCGCGGTCAGCGGGGGTAGGTACGGCCGCCCAACCGCGAGGCGACACGTGGCGCACTCGAGTGCGGCCGACCGCCCGCCTGGCGCCACAGTGCGCGCGCTGTCCCGAGGCGCCCCCCCCTCGCGCACACCGTGGACCGCGCCCACGAGAGCCAACGAATCCGAAGCCGCCACGTGTCATGCGCCCGGTCCACCGCAACCCCGCAAAACCGGTGAGCCATGCCGCGTGCGCCGGCCTATCAGGGCACGCCACGCGTCTCCCGCCCGCGGTCCATGCACCGCCGCGCCACCCCGTGGACCGAGCTGCGTGAGCCGGCCAATAATAGGCCGCCACGTGGCTCCGGCCGGTCCACGAGTCTCCCCCATGCACCGAATAACCCCGAAAACTTCCGGAAGCCCGCTTTTGGTCATCCGGACTCCAAATTTAACAAGAAAACAACCGTTTTCAAGCGTTTTTCCGCGCTGAATCCAAATCCAACCTCAGATTGGCCCAAAACCCTTTCTAAAATTCGGCAAATGCAGCCGAAGGCCAAATCCGCTATCAAAGTCTCACAAGGCCCATCTGTGGCACCCCTTCGATGCACCATGGGCCAGACACACCAACACTAGGTGTTCTACACAGTGGATTCACCGGAAAGTTGCATGGGAAAAACCAGTACACTACATCCTCCCCCACAAGAAAAAGTTTCGTCCTCGAAACAACAGTCATACCTCAAGCACGGGCCTCAAACAAGTGGGGGTGAGCATCCATCATCGCTGACTCCAGCTCCCAGGTAGCCTCGCGCTCACCATGACTGCTCCAGAGGACCTTCACATACGGGATGGCCCGACTGCGCAACTCCCTAACCTCACGGTCCAAGATCCTCAATGGCCGCTCAACATAGCTCAGGTCCTCAGCAACCTCCAATGGGGTGAAATCGATGATATGGGACGGGTCATGAACATACCTCCTCAGTGTCGATACATGAAAAACATTGTGAACACCTGAAAGCCTGGGAGGAAGCGCAAGCCTGTAGGCAACTGGCCCTAAGCGCTCCAACACCTCAAAAGGTCCAATATAACGAGGGCTCAGTTTCCCACGAATGCCAAATCTCCGAATCCCCTTCGAAGGCGAGACTTTCAGAAAAACATGGTCACCCACCTGAAACTCTAAGTCTCGCCGTCGAGTATCAGCATAACTCCTCTGTCGACTCTGGGCGGTCTCGAGATGTCGTCGAATCAATCTGACCTTTTCCTCAGCCTCTAACAGTAGATCAGGACTCAAAGTCTTCTTCTCACCCACGTCACTCCAATATAGTGGTGACCGACACTTGCGTCCATACAACGCTTCAAACGGAGCCATCTGAATGCTCGCTTGATAGCTGTTGTTGTACGCAAACTCAACTAATCCCAAGTGTCGGTACCATCCTCCTCCGAAGTCCAGAACGCATGCTCTCAACATATCCTCGAGGGTCTGAATAGTGCGCTCTAACTGCCCATCGGTCTGTGGGTGGAATGCTGTACTGAATCGGAGCTGCGTCCCTAAGGCTGTCTGTAAACTCCTCCAGAAATGCGAGACAAACCTCGGGTCTCTATCTGATACGATGGAAACGGGCACCCCGTGCAATCTAACCACCTCAGCCAAGTACACCTGTGCGAGTCGCTCCATCGGCCAAGTCATCTGAACCGGCAAAAACTGAGCGGACTTGGTAAGCCTGTCCACGACTACCCAGATAGCATCCGCTCCCGTCTGTGCTCTCGGCAAACTAGTGACAAAATCCATCGTAACATGTTCCCATTTCCATTATGGGATTGGGAGACTCTGCAACTTGCCAGCAGGTACACGATGCTCAGCCTTTACTTGCTGACAAGTTAGACAGTGTGCTACAAACCTCCCAATGTCTCTTTTCATCCCATTCCACCAAAACTGTGCCTTAAGATCCCTATACATCTTAGTCCCACCAGGATGGATGGTATAAGGTGTATAGTGGGCCTCCCTCAAGATCTGCTCTCGGATCTCTGCATCCATAGGCACACATGCGCGGTCCCTGTACCGCAGTACTCCCGCAGCATCAACTGAAAAGTCCCCTATCAAACCAGTCTGCATCTGCTCTCGAATCCTCATCAGGTGGGGGTCCTCACTCTGTCTCTCCCGAATCCTGTCCAACAGAGTGGGCTGCACGACTAGAGACATAAGTCTAACAGAGACCCCAGGGGACACAACCTCGAGCTCTAACCGCCTCATATGCTCAATTAATGGCGCCTGATCGGTGATCATCAAAGATAGACTCTGTACTGCTCTCCTGCTCAGGGCATCAGCAACCACGTTGGCCTTGCCAGGATGGTATAATATGTCTACATCATAATCTTTCAACAATTCCAACCATCTGCGCTGCCTCAGGTTGAGCTCCTTCTGTGTGAACAGGTATTTCAAGATCTTGTGGTCGGTGTAGATCTCGCAGTGCTCCCCATACAGGTAGTGGCGCCACAACTTGAGTGCAAATATCACTGCAGCTAGCTCCAAATCATGGGTAGGGTAATTCTTTTCATAATCCTTCAGTTGCCGAGAGGCATAAGCGATTACCCTTCCCTCCTGCTTCAGCACGCAACCAAGTCCACTGTGCGATGCGTCGCTGTATATCACGTATCCTTTCCCCATAACGGGGAGGGAAAGGACAGGAGCCGACATCAATCTGTTCTTTAATTCCTCAAAGCTCCTCTGGCAATCCTCACTCCAAGTAAACTTAATCCCTTTTCGCGTCAAACGAGTGAGGGGTGTGGAAAGTTTCGCAAAACCTTCCACAAACCGACGGTAATATCCTGCTAAGCCCATGAAACTGCGGACCTTTGATACCGTCGTCGTTCGGGGCCAATCCCGGACTGCCTCGATCTTCGCCGGGTCTACTGCCACTCCAGCGGCTGAAATCACGTGGCCCAAAAAGACAACCTCCCGAAGCCAGAAATCACACTTAGATAACTTGGCATACAACTTCCTCTCTCACAGAAGTTGTAGCACAATCCTCAGATGCTCCTCGTGCTCCACATCGCTTCGGGAATAAACTAGGATGTCATCAATAAAAACAACGACGAACCGATCCAGGTATGGTCGAAAAATCCTGTTCATTAAATCCATAAAAGCAGCAAGGGCATTTGTCAATCCAAAAGGCATGACGGTGAACTCATAATGCCCGTACCGCGACCTGAATGCCGTCTTTGGGATGTCCTCGGCCTTCACCTTCAATTGGTGGTAACCAGACTGTAAGTCAATCTTGGAGAAGACACAAGACCCTTGCAGCTGATCAAATAAGTCATCAATGCGCGGCAAAGGGTACTTGTTCTTGATGGTCGCTTTATTCAGCTCCCGGTAATCAACGCACAATCGAAGCGAACCATCCTTCTTCTTCACAAATAGCACCGGCGCTCCCCAAGGCGATACACTCGGTCTCACAAAACCCTTGTCTATTAAATCCTGGAGTTGCGCCTTTAATTCTCGCAGCTCAGCCAGTGCCATTCGGTAAGGAGCCTTAGAGATTGGCGCAGTTCCTGGGACCACGTCAATCAAAAACTCGACCTCCCTATCCGGCGGCATACTAATCAGCTCTGGAGGAAACACATCCGGGAACTCACGGGCAATCGGGATATCCGCGAGTCCCGGAGCCGCCGTAGGCTCCTTAACCACAGATGCCATAAAGGCTACGCATCCACTGCGCATCATCTGCCTCGCACGAGAAGTCGAAACCATAGAGGCAAAGAAAGCACTCTGGCACCCCCCGAAAACGAACACCTCCTGGCCTGGCTCGCTAAAAGTAACAGTCCTCGCGGCGCAATCAATCGTCGCGAAATAGCGAGCCAGCCAATCCATCCCCAGTACAATGTCAAAATCTCGCAGCTGACTAAGGACCATCAGGTCCGCTGGCAAAATCCAAGACTCAAGCTGTACCGGGCAAGACCAGCAACACTCCTCTACATACAATATGTGACCGGGAATCTGTACCTCTAATGCATGTGGCAACCGACCTAACTCTAGTCCATGAGATGATGCAAATGCTCTACTGATAATAGAATGTGATGCACCGGTATCAAATAAAGTGCGAGCTCTAATACCAAAAAGTAAAGTGATACCTGCCACCACGTGGTCGGCTGCCGTGGAGTCCCCTACCTGAGCGGCGTAGACTCGCCCGCTCTGAGCTGGTGGTCGGTAGTCTGCAGGGTGGGAGGAAGGAGCCCTGCTCGCAGGAGCATAGGTGTCACGCCCCGGGGTCGAAACTGCGACCCGGCTCGCCAACAGATCCGCCACCTATGCCAAACCCGCATAGGCGAAGCGTCCTACCTGCAAGAGAAGTACTACAGCTAAACAGATATCAGAGCTAAAAATAAAAAAATCTGCTGTATAACTAAATCAATCACTGTACAACTGGAAATAATACAACAATGTCCGTCTCCCAAAAAGATAATCATACAATATCCTCATAAACAAACTCAGAACTCAACCGGGAGGTATCTCCAATAAATACATCCGTGTACAGGCTCTCAGTACATAACAATCCTCACTACAACAGTCTCTCAAAGAAGGAAAATAAAATAACTAATCTACTGAAGCTCTCCTCTGAAGGGGTACCGCTACACTCCAACGACGGGTAGGGAACTAGCTCGCGACTCCCTCGCCTCGGTCAGAAGGATCAGCAACAGGAACAACAGGAACCAGAGTAGAAGTTCCTGTGGGAAAAGACACCACGACGGGTGTGAGAACTACGTCCCAAGTAGTTCTCAGTGGGTGCCGCCAACAAGTCCGACGGTCTGCCCACTAAGTCCACTAGAGGCATAAAGTAACAAAAGCAGTGCTGTAAGGAAAGCGGGGAAAAGTAAACTCTACAGCTACTATGCCTCTACCTAGATGCTCAAAGAGTGGAACAGAAAGAACATGATGCCACAACTAACTCTCATCTCTGATCACCCAATCTGAACTGACTGCCTCATCAGGTCCACTCAAGCCTGCGCCAACCTACTGCCGTTACGTCCCGGAGGAGCGGACTTACGTAGGACGTCCATGACTGCCAACACCAGCACAGCCAGAGGGAAAAAAGCAACGACAAGTCGCGATAGAAAAGCTCAATCTCACGCCGGTACAACAACCCGGTCTCGCCTACTCCGGAGTGGCACTCGAGGGGAGCGACCCGCTCGAGTAAAAAGTAACCCATCTCAAGTATCTCTGTAAAGTATCTCTGTCAAGCTCAAATGTGGCTCATGCAGGCTAAGATCCACGATCAAACAGATCGGTAACTCCAAGCTCAAAGCACAACTCAGTCGGAAAAGGATCTCGACTCAAACAGGAATAGCCCAAAACACTCTCACAGCTACGTCGGAGAACCCTCAACGACTCAATCTGATAATGCACGACCATGGCTGAGTCGGGAAACCTCCACGACTCGATCTGCCAGACCCCATGATCCTCAAAGCTAAGTGGGAGAACCACCTCCACCACTAAATCAGAAAAACAACCTCTAGATCACACTCTACCAACTCATAGCACAGAGTCGCATCCACTGCGAGAAACTGCCTCAACAGGCCAACACCGCATCCACTGCGAACAACTGCCTCAACAGGCCAACACCGCATCCACTGCGAACAACTGCCTCAACAGGCCAACACCGCATCCACTGCGAACAACTGCCTCAACAGGCCTACATCGCATCCACTGACACGAGGAAGGGTCCGGGAACCCCGAAAGACTAGAACCTACAATCCAAATCAAACAAGAACAGGCTCTAGGCATAGCCTCTCGTTGTTCTCGTCCCAAGAAGAAGGCAGACCTTAGAACCCAGACCACTCGAATCATCTCGGGTGGTTAATTTATAGGAAATAGGTGACATTTCTTACTGAAGCCATCTGATCTGTAAGAAATCCATATTTAATGATTTTTTAGTTCTTTTTAGGAAAACAGTTGAAACCAAGTTTTATATCCAAGCCTCGAAGGGCTAATGCCTTCGTCCAATCAAACAAGAATAGACTCCGGCGACCCTACGATGCTTGGAAGAAACCATTTGGTTGCCAAAAATCATATGTGTGTCCAAAAAGGTTCTGGGTTTAAGGTCCTGCTAACACTGATATACCGCTGCCACTAACACAGCGGCGACAGATAAAACAAGAGAATAAAACATCTCGGGACCGCCGTCTACCCAAACAGCTCCCGCTACAAAAGAACAACCAACTACATCTACCAGACTCCACTCTGCTTCCAAGCACGAGTGTAACATGCATCCCACACTAAAAGATAACTCCTGACCACTCAGCCCACTACCCGGGCGAGGAAGAACACTATGTCCAGGAAAGTAGAAGTGTGGATGTCTAAAGCAGAAATAACCCTAGCCCAAGTGAGGGTTTTCTACTAGTCTGGTTACACATGCAACATATGACGGGGTGCTAGGTCAAGTTCCAATAACTATAACTTACAGATGGTAGAAAGTAAGGAGATGACAATACCATCAGATAATACAAGGAATAGCAATTCCTACATTCTAACATGCTGCACAAGCATTTCACTATCATGCATAGTCCTACTATAGCAGATTTAAAGCACAGTCCATCAATCTTGGAGACAAGGCCACCCACCTGAAAATGCTAACTGTCTGGAGTCGCACAGCTGAGAAAGTCCAGAAACAGATATCTCTACACACCCACCAATCCAACAATACAGGAACAGTGATCAATATCTCCTGGGTACAAAAACACGACCCAAAGTTACACTTAATTCCATAAAATCCAAGCATCACAAATCTGCTGGGAATAGTCCCCTTAATGCGAAATTTTCACCTGTAAAACGAACTCCAAAAATTCCAATAAAAATATCACAGCGAGCGTCTCGTCGAGACCTTCGAAACGGGTACCTGCACGCCCATATCCGAGCCCCGTAGGCCAAGTTACAAATTCCACAATACAGGTGCGCAAACACTCACAACCACACAACTGTAAACTCAGACACAGATAAAAGGGGAATAGTATACCTTCGGGTAAACCTCAGAAAAATCCCGGAAAAATACAATGATAATCCTTGCGAAGAGTAGATCCAAAAAGTGTATAGGCTCGTCTCAATCCGACACTCGGGTGCGGAGATAAAATTCCGGCAAGGGGCCGCTGTCCAAAAACTCCACCAGAAAACAGCGGCTTAGAAATGCCTCGAAAACCGTGTCATAAACTCTGAATCCAGCAAGATGATCAACACGAAAGTCGAAGACGTACCTCTCGTGATTCCAACGCCGCAGAAATCGTCCAAAAATACTGACGGAGTAGCTCGATAGACCTCTCAGATCAAACTGCGACGATAATGGGCCTCCGATGAAAAATCGCCACACTGCTCTCCGATGCCGAAGTCGTCGATGCCGCGGCTTCCAAAAAATCCGGGCCTCCACTAGATGATGCGCAGCACAAAGATCTCCATCTTTGCTTAAGGGTGCAAGGGGAAGGGAGCTCGGGAAAGGGGGCAAAAAGCCCCAGCCAACCGCCTATTTATAGGCCCAGCCCAAAAAATCCGACTTTGGACTTTTGGGCCAAAGTTCCGGGCGCCCGGAACATTCGGGCCGCTACAGTGTTGGGCCCGGCCCAACACTGTGCGCGCCCGAAAGCCTGAGGGCCCGCCACGCGTCCCGCCGACGCCGCCTGCGCCCGGCGCACGCGCGCCCGCCAACTGTGCAGCGCCACGTTGTCCCGACACGCGGGGCGTGCGCAGCTGCACCCGACCAACCGCGGGGCGCCACGTGGTGCCCCCACGTCGCCCCCGACCGCGCCCACGCCGCGCCCACGTGCACCCCACGTGCGCGGCCGCGCCGCCCGCGGCCCCGTGCTGGGCACGCATCCCGAGGCAGACGCCGCCGCCGCGTGGACCGCGCGCACCAGAACCCGCCAACCACGCTCTGCCACGTGTCCGCACCCGGTCCACCGTGCAACCCGCGCCTCTTCCGTGGACCGCGCCCGCTGGGCCGGCCAACCAGAAGGCGCCCACGCGTCCTCCGCCCGGTGCACGACCTCCGCGGGTGGATCCGCGCGCCTCCGCCGCCGCCAACCGCCGCGCTCCGCCCGCCCGCCGCCCGCCGCCGCCGCCGGCGATGCCCGGCCGGCCGGAACAGTACCCAAAACCTCGAAATGCGCTAGGTTTTCGCATCCGGACTCCGAAAAATACAAATAAATAGTCCATTTCGATCGTGTTACTTTCCGCGCGCTGAATCCAAATCCGAAGTCCGATTTGCCAATTCCACTTCTAAAATTTGCTGAAAATTCCCCGGAGAAGTGTTCTTTACCTCAAATTTCGCGCTGAGTCAATTTTAATATCCATTTCGCGCGAAACCACATCAACATCTGACGGGGTCCTCCGATCACTCACGTGATCCATTATACACCCGAAGGTCCATCACTTGAGTCCAAATTGGTGCAAAAACACCGCCGAACATGCCACATAGGCCTCCAGAAGCTGCTAATCGCACTGTAGAAGCCCTGCGGAGATCTGGGTCACCAACATCCTCCCCACTAAAAAGAAAGTTTCGTCCTCCGAAACTAGCTCAACCAAAAGGTGCCACAAAAACAAGGGTAGGTACATAACACTGCCGTCTCCAGCTCTTAAGTCACCTATGTACTCCCCGTGATTACTCCACAACAACAACACAACCGGTACGGCATGGCCCAAATTGGCGTAATTCTCTCATCTCACGAGCCAGAATTCGCAACGGCAACCCTCGTACCACAAGTACTCGCAGATCTCAAAGGAAACGAGTCCATCACGGGCGAGGAATCCACAAGCCTGACACTCCCGAGCTAGACGTGGAAGAAAAGGCTGGGGGAAAAGAGAGAACAACCAATGTAGCCACGCACCAAACTGCTCCTCGTGCCAGCTCAACCAGGCGATCCGAAACATACCCATACGTCATCCAAGAAAAGAAGCCCTAATCGGCTAGGGTCCTCGCTCAATCACTCTCGGATCCTGACCATCCGCATGGACTACTTCACCGCAGTCTAACCGTCAAAGGGACCCTCAGGGACACAACCTCGAGCCCTGTCCTCAACGTCCCACCCAGCGTCAGCAACGGAATCATCAAACTCAACCTCAATAGCTCTCCGGTTCCAGGTATCCGCCACCACAGTGGCCCTATCGGGTGATACAAAAAGCTCAAGAATAACCCAATGGTAACTCCACAGCCACTATGGGAGGCATCACCACACAAAGGTCCATCCCCCATCTCTGGCAAAGCTGCAATCGGCGCTAGTACAGTCTCATCATCCATTCGCCATGCTCTCCTGGCGCTGCCAAATCCAACAAGCTCCTGACCTCAACAATAAATGTTGATCTCAGCCAATCTCAAATAGCATCCACATTGGCCGGAATTCCACCGCCGCTCCTACGGCTACACAATGTGTGACCAAGAAGGTAAGCTTCTAAAGCTAAAACTTGTATCCAATAGCCTAGCATACAGCTTCATCCACACAGCATGGTAACACATCCATCAGTGCTCCTCATGCTCCAAGCCGCTCTGGGAGTAGATCCTAATATCCCTGGAGGATCTAGTTACCAAAGCAATCAAGTACGGGGAGCACAATTCCCAAACCAAAGAGTGGCAGGGCGCTAATCAATCCAATTGGCCTTACTATAACATAATGCCCCTACCGTGTCCTGAACACCATCTTGGCGAAATACTCAGCCGTATGATTCCAAAATCTGTACCTGCATCAATCGTACAACTGCCGGAGTATAATTCCATCAAAAGGTCCAGAATAATACTTGGACCTGTCTACACTCGACCCATAAAAGGGCCCTCACAGTCGTGTATCAACGATGTGGCATCACCACCGTATATCAACGGCGTGGCACCAGGTCAAACAGACCCCTCGATCCATCAGATCCTGCAACTGTGCGCCATCAGCTCTCACAGCTCTACTGGCAATATCCAATGAGGTGCTGTCGAGGGTGGCGTGGTTCCCCGAACCACGCCTAACTCAATCTCTATCTCCCTAACCGGCGGCATATACAGCTTAGGTGAAATCACCCGGAATCTCGTGGCAACAGAGATGTCTTGGGTCCCCGGTGCCGCCGTAAGCACCTCTCACACTGTCGCTATAACCAGTGTGCTCTACGACCTCAACAACCAAATCTCCTCTCGTCTGCCTCGCAGAAGGTCAAAGTCCTCTCCTTCCGCAGTCTAACATCCTGTGGCACTGTGCCAACCAAAACCCAAGCACTAGGTCGAAACGCCGAACTGCCAAAATTACCAATAAGTCTACCCGTATATCTCGCGGCCTCAACTGCATAGGACATAATCCACAAGGGAGCACAACCTCTGTCTCTGCTCACATTGAGGCGACGAATAAAGTCATCCGCAGATAACAAATCCACGCTACCGTTGCGCTACTCTGATATAGATGCTGATGCTGCCATCGGGGTCCACCCGATCTCTGGCATCTCGAAAATTCGCCATCCAGGTACGGAGATCAGAAATGCCTCTGCCGGTCAGTCTGTCCTCCATCACCCGACGCCAAGCGCCGATATCCAGCACTCGCTCTGGCGGCCGATCCCTATCCAAAGAAACTGCAGCGTCATGCTCCACACACAATGCCTACCCATCGAAGCGTCAATAATCCAAAACGGAGGGACCAACTAAACTGAAATGTATCCTGGCGCAAACCATTCCCCGTCAAACATATCTATGCGCCTCGTCCCTCGAAACCTGGAGCGTGCAGTTCAACAACTGTATAAACTCCCTAGCACATGAAGGCTCTCAGATAGTCTCTCCATCACCACCAACCCCAATTTTGCCTACAAAGGCTCCAACCAAACCTGTGAATCGGGATGGTTCAGACTGCCGGGACTGGGCTCCATCGACCAATGACGTCCCGAAGCTCAGCTACTAACCACTGCATAGGAAGAAAGTACTGGAGGACACTCAAGCGGTACTGCAATAACTGTGCTCTCTGCTCCAACAAGCGCATCAAACGTTCCATGGCCTCCTCCTGGCATCGGACAGCCTCCGACATCTGTGCCATCTGGATCCATAACTCTTGGGTCTCGCTCTGCTCTGATAGCTCTGCCTCCCGCTGCTCGGGTTACTAATCAGATGGAATGTGCCTCTTCGCTACACGATGTCTCAGGGGCATCGTAGTCCACTGCACAATAACAAACATCAGGACACAACAACCATACGACCCATCCAGCGAAAGTCTAAGACATGTTATCAATTCCACAGCATTATGTTGTCTGCAGCCAACATAATCCCTTAGGAGCATAAACTGCCAATCACTCATCCCGTCTCCTTGGGAGAGGTACAAAACTCGATCAGGACTCTCGCTAAAAGTCACGACTCTCACGTAGTCATCCTAATGTCCAACACCAAGCCTAGGGTTTCTAAGTCCTCAATGACCTACAACCTAGGCTCTGATACCACTCTAATCTGTCACGCCCCGGGGTCGAAACTGCGACCCGGCTCGCCAAACAGACCGCCACCTATGCCAAACCCGCATAGGCGAAGCGTCCTACCTGCAAGAGAAGTACTACAGCTAAACAGATATAGAGCTAAAAATAAAAAAAATCTGCTGTAAACCTAATCAATCACGTACAACTGGAAATAATACAACAATGTCCGTCTCCCCAAAAGATAATCATACAATATCCTCATAAACAAACTCAGAACTCAACCGGGAGGTATCTCCAATAAATACATCAGTGTACAGGCTCTCAATACATAACAATCTCACTACAACAGTCTCTCAAAGAAGGAAAATAAAAGAACTAATCTACTGAAGCTCTCCTCTGAAGGGGTTACCGCTACATTCAACGACGGGTAGGGAACTAGCTCGCGACTCCCTCGCCTAGGTCAGAGGCTCAGCAACAGGAACAACAGGAACCAGAGTAGAAGTTCCTGTGGGAAAAAGCAACCACGAAGGGTGTTGGAACTACGTCCCAAGTAGTCAGTGGGTGCCGCCAACAAGTCCGACGGTCTGCCCACTAAGCACTAGAGGCATAAAGTAACAAAAGCAGTGCTGTAAGGAAAGCGGGGAAAAGTAAACTCTACAGCTACTATGCCTCTACCTAAATGCTCAAAGAGTGGAACAGAAAGAACATGATGCCACAACTAACTCTATCTCTGATCACCCAATCCTGAACTGACTGCCTCATCAGGTCCACTCAAGCCTGCGCCAACCTACTGCCGTTACGTCCCGGAGGAGCGGACTTACGTAGGACGTCCATGACTGCCACCCCAGCACAGCCCGAGGGACAAAAAGCAACGACAAGTCGCGATAGAAAGCTCAATCTCACGCCGGTACAACAACCCGGTCCGCCTACGCCGGAGTGGCACTGAGGGGAGCGACCCGCTCGAGTAAAAAGTAACCCATCTCAAGTATCTCTGTAAAGTATCTCTGTCAAGCTCAAATGTGGCTCATGCAGGCTAAGATCCACGATCAAACAGATCGGTAACTCCAAGCTCAAAGCACAACTCAGTCGAAAAGGATCTCGACTCAAACAGGAATAGCCCAAAAACACTCCCAGCTACGTCGGAGAACCCCAACGACTCATCTGATAATGCACGACCATGGCTGAGTCGGGAACCTCCACGACTCGATCTGCCAGACCCCATGATCCTCAAAGCTAAGTGGGAGAACCACCTCCACCACTAAATCAGAAAAACAACCTCTAGATCACACTCTACAAACTCATAGCCAGAGTCGCATCCATGCGAGAAACTGCCTCAAACAGGCCACACCGCATCCACTGCGAACAACGGCCTCAACAGGCCAACACCGCATCCCATTGCGAACAACTGCCTCAACAGGCCAACACCGCTTCCACTGCGACAACTGCCTCAACAGGCCTACATGCATCCACTGACACGAGGAAGGGTCCGGGAACCGAAAGACTAGAACCTACAATCCAATCAAACAAGAACAGGCTTAGGCATAGCCTCTCGTTGTTCTCGTCCCAAGAAGAAGGAGACCTTAGAACCCAGACCACTCGAATCATCTCGGGTGGGTTATTTATAGGAAACAGGTGACATTTCTTACTGAAGCCATCTGATCTTAAGAAAGCATATTTAATGATTTTTTAGTTCTTTTTAGGAAAACAGTGGAAACCAAGTTTTATATCCAAGCCTCGAAGGGCTAATGCTTCGTCCAATCAACAAGAATAGATCCGGCGACCCTACGATGCTTGGAAGAAAAAACCATTTGGTTGCCAAAAAATTCTATGTGTGTCAAAAAGGGTCTGGGTTTAAGGTCCTGCTACACTGATATCCGCTGCCACTAACACAGCGGCGACAGATAAAACAGAGAATAAAACATCTCGGGACCGCCGTCTACCCAAACAGCTCCCGCTACAAGACACACCAACTACATTCTACCAGACTCCACCTTTGCTCCCAAGCACGAGTTTGTAACATGCATCCCACACTAAAAGATAACTCTGACCACTCGCCCACTACCCGGGCGAGGAGAAAGAACACATGTCCAGAAAGTAGAGTGTGGATGTTCTAAAGCAGAATAACCCTAGCCCATGTGAGGGGTTTTTACTAGATGGTTAACATGCAACATAGCGGGGGGTGCTAGGTCAAGTGAAAATAACTATAACTTAGATGGAAAAGTAAGGAGATGGACACTACCATCAGATACTACCAAGGAATAGCAATTCCTACATTCTAACATGCTGCACAAGCATTTCACTATCATGCATAGTCCTACTATAGCAGTTTAAGCACAGTCCATCAATCTTGGAGACAAGGCCCACCCACCTGAAAATGCTAACTGTCCGGAGTCGCAACAGCTGAGAAAGTCCAGAACAGATATCTTACCCACCCACAATCCAAACAATACAGGAACAGTGATAAATATCTCCTGGGTACAAAAAACACGACCCAAAGTTACACTTTAATTCCATAAAATCCAAGCATCACAAATCTGCTGGGAACAGTCCCCTTAATGCGAAATTTTCACCTGTAAACGAACTCCAAAAATTCCAATAAAAATATCACAGCGAGCTTCTCGTCGAGACCTTCGAAACGGGTACTGCACGACCCAATCCGAGCCCCGTAGGCCAAGTTACAAATTCCACATACAGGTGCGCAAAACATCACACACACAACTGTAAATCAGACACAGATAAAAGGGGAATAGTATCCTTCGGCCAAACTCAGAAAAATCCCGGAAAAATACAATGATAATCCTTGTCGACGAGTAGATCCAAAAAGTGTATAGCTCGTCTCAATACGACACTCGGGTGCGGGATAAAATTCCGGCAAGGGGCGCTGTCCAAAACTCCACAGAAAACAGCGGCTTAGAAATGCTCGAAATGTGTCATAAACTCTGAATCCAGCAAGATGATCAACACGAAAGTCGAAGACATACCTCTCGTGATAACAACGCCGCAGAAATCGTCCAAAATACTGAAGGAGTGCTCGGTAGAACTCTCAGATCAACTGCGACGATAACGGGCCTCCGATGAAAAATCGCCACACTGCGCTCCGATGCGAAGTCGTCGATGTCGCGGCATTCCAAAAAATCGGGCCTCCGCCAGATGATGCGCAGCACAAAGATCTCCCTCTTTGCTTAAGGGTTGCAAGGGAAAGGGAGCTCGGGCAAAGGGGCAAAAAGCCCCAGCCAACCGCATTTATAGGCCCCGCCAAAAAAATCCGACTTTGGACTTTTGGGCCAAAGTTCCCCGGGCGCCGGAACATTCGGCCGCTACAGTGTTGGGCCGGCCCAACACTGTGGTGCGCCCGAAAGCCCGAGGGCCCGCCACGCGTCCCGCCGCCGCCCGGCCTGCGCCCGGCGCACGCGCGCCCTGTCACGCCCCGGGGTTTGTTTTAGCGGAAACGGATCATAAAAAGTCGAATATTTGATGTGTAATTTTTTTTTTTTTGTTTAAAAGAGGAACCTCTCTTCTCCCCGGCACGTGCTCAGACCCGCCACACATACAGGATCACTCTGCAAACGGACGGAGTCTCCCCTGTATGTGCACGGCGTAGCGTTCAGTACATGTTCCAACATACACAGCCATCCATCACAAAATTTACCAGCATTCAAACTAAATAACAGAAGAACCTATGGCCGGTCAATTTGGAAGGATAAATCCACAGTTTTGAAAAGAGCGCCTACCCGGCGCTACGTTTGAAAGCTAGTTTCGAAATAGCATTTAAATCCACAAGGTTCGAAGCGGTGCCCAAACGACACCAAGTTTTGAAATCCCTTTCGCAATCCATAATCCTAGGGTTTTGCAAACCAGTGCCCACCGACCTTAGATTTTAAAAACGGTCTTTCGCAATTTTTCTTTGGGCTTCTGCCTTTTTGATTTTTAATGGCCGATAGAATAAAAGGGAAAAATATTCCACAGGGGCACTAAATGTAAACCCGTACCGACATCTATGCCGACCCACGAGGGTTATCGCGAACCCTCACATAACTACAAAGTAATGAAAAGCGAGAATAAAAGAATATAACACAGTCCAGGGTCCCCTGGACCCAGCTGCTCCTGTCCCGTCCTCACCAGCCTACCTCTCTCCCCGTCTGGACCCTGTCAACGAAGTGGGATGTCAGGACCGCAGAAATAGATAAGTATGAGAATTATAGTAAAACAAACCGTGAAGACAACTGAGCAACCACCCTCCCAA
>CM055061.1:23975967-23999311 GCA_029204045.2 Tillandsia leiboldiana
AACCTTTGGAACAGGGGGGGAATTCGAATCCCCCCCTTTTGCCCACTGTACCGGGAATTAATTTTTTAATTCATCTATAACCCCCCCCCCCCCCCGAATTACTTTTTCTCTCTCTCTCATGAATATTGACTGCCGGCCTGTCACCCTCTCCTTCGTCTCTTCTCCCAGCTCCTCCCCCATCCGACAACATCTCCCCCCCCCCCCCAATTACTTTTCTCTCTCTCATGATTAATGCCCCTGCCCCTCTCACTCCCCTCTCGTTCGTCCTCTTCTCCCAGCTCCTCCCCCATCCGACCCCATCGCCTCCCCCATCCAAACGATCTCTTCCCCCATCCGATGCCCTAGACCTCTCCGTCGTCCTCGCCGCGACCCTTGCGCCCTCTCGGATCTCCTCCGCCATCCGACGCCATCTCGGATCTCCTCCGCCATCCGACGCCCTTGACCTTGTCCTTCGTCCAAGCCGCGACCCTTGCGCCCTCTCGGATCTCCTCCGCCATCCGTCGCCATCTCGGATCTCCCCTCCGCCCCGACCGCCCTCTCGGATCTCCTCCGCTTGTCCATTGTTCCCTAGACCTTCTCCTTCGTCCTCGCCGCGAGCCTTGCGCCCTCTCGGATCTCCTCCAACATCCGACGGCCTCTCGGATCTCCTCAAGCCATCCGACCCCTTGACTTCTCCTTGGTCCTCGCCGCGACCCTTGCGCCCTCTCGGAGCTTATCTGTGCCCCTCTGTGCGTGATCCATGCCCCTCTGTGCGTGATCCGTGCCCCTCTGTGCGTGATTTGTGGCCCTTTGTGCGTGATTTGTGCCAATCTGTGCGTGATCCGTGCCCCATTGTGCGTGATCTGTGCCTCGCTGTGTGTGTTTGTGGCCGAGCTGTTGTATTGCGCCCGGTTGTCCTGTCTTGCCGGCACCTGTGCATATCCCCTGTCCGTGACCGCGGCGCCGCCTCTCTGCCTGAGCTTTGCCCGCCCTGTGTGCTGTATCTACCGCCCTCTCTCTGTGCCAGATCTGTGCCCGATCTCTTATCCGTCCGCCTCGAAGGTGCTATCCTAATCTTTTGTCTGTGCTTGTCCAATGTTGGCTCCATTTTCGTTTACATGAGTTTCTTCTATATCTAATATGTGGCTAAATGTGGGGTGATGCTGGTATCGCATGATGAATCAGTATGTTATGTTATAACGTAGCTTTTTATTGTCCGCTCCCGAATCTAGAGGAACATCGGTATTGTCGGATGATTCTTATAAAAATCGGCGATGATGACGGTTGCCATAGGCAATAGATGGATGGCATGGATGTAAATCCACTGCAACCCCTTGCTTGTTGGAAACCATTTGAGCCCGTGGACGTACCAAAATTATTTTCGGCGATGATGACGGTTGCCATAGGCAATAGATGGATGGCATGGATGTAAATCCACTGCAACCCCTTGCTTGTTGTAAACCATTTGAGCCCGTGTACGTACCAAAATTATTTTCGGCGATGATGACGGTTGCCATAGGCAATAGATGGATGGCATGGATGTATAATCCACTGCACCCCCTTGCTTGTGGCGACCACTTGAGCCCGTGTTCCAAAAAAAATCAAAACATTTTGCAATTATTGTACAAACAACAAAATTTGATTGTTGAATCGCATATCCTATTGGACGTCATATCGATACCTGTTGATGGCAATAAAGTGTTGCAATTATAACTATGTAGTCTTCATTATCCTATCTGCCATACCCCTTAGCATACATGTCTTTATTTATTATATGTTGTGCAATTTGTTTTGTTCTTAAATATGCCAATATCACAAACTTTGTATGCCAATTATGATTTTGCATTTGAAAAATCATTTTTCTTTTGGAATATCGATATTAGAGATAGACCCCTTACCTTACATGTGTTTAACTTATTTAAATATGACATTTGTAATAGTGTTTGCTTCGAACATGATAAATATAAATGACTACGTACATTAACTACAGATGCGTCCTTCTAAGAGACTTGTAATTCCGGTCAAAGCAATCAGGGGGACATGAATAACCCAGAAGGAGCCAGTGGATCTCGCTCGCAAGCGTGGTCGCGTACATCCAACTGGACCCCGTCGTTGGATGCATGTCTGTTAGCGTTGTTGTCGGAGGAACATGCCTTAGGCAATAATGTTCATGGAACATTCACGACCCTTGCATGGGTTAGAATAGTTGGAGAGATAAATAGACGAAATAATTTCACACTAACAAAGGATAAGGTGAAAAATAGATTGAAAGTTTTGAAGCGCACTTTCTCGTTGTACCATTCGTTGGTCAACAAAAGCGGATGGGGATGGGATTTTAACCTCAATATACCCACCCTGGCGATAGTGCTGACTGGGATGCGGTGATCGCGGTAATGTGATTCCATTTCGGTTCACCTAAATTTTTACGAATATTATTCTTATTTTTAGACTAATATAATTACCGACCTTCAGGAAAACCCGGCTTATGCCAGATGTAGAGAAAGCATTTCCACCCTATAAGGATATTGAGTTCCTTGGAGAAGCCCCGCAAGCGGCAGATATAGCTTTGCTTCAGTCATGGCCCACCACTGTAATTAGCTCGTCCTCATCATCCCCTGGTGAGGATGATAACATAATTGCTCCTACATTGGAAGGTTTTATCTCTCTTACCGCCTCCATTTGAAGCAGGGTCATCTGGGCCACCAGTGAATGATTTCATGGAAGGTGGAGAACCCGAATTCACACCTACCCCTCATCCCCCCAACAAGAATACCAGTGGGTCGGGACACAGCTCTGCAGGCAAGAGGCCTCGTTCCCCACTCCCCGAGCGTAGCCAACGAACTAACCGACCGTCGAGTGGTGGACGGCGGAAGAAAAGCGACACAGTCGCTGACGCTCTTGGAGAGATGTTGCAGTTAGGAAAAGATAAATTTGATTTTGTAAAGCACATGTATAATAGGGATTCTGAAGGTCGCCGCCCTATTCCTCCAATCGAGGATTGTATGCAACGCGTATACTGATGCAAGGTCTCAACAATCGTAAGATTTTGGGCGGCGAAGCTTTGAAAGATCCCCAGAATCGTCAACTCTTTATGACAGAATGACGATCTTGCTAAAGACTGGGTGAAATGCAATTAGAGAAAGATAATTTGATCTATCGACCTTTTTTCCCCGGCAATTAGTGGACAATTTTTTATGTTTTTATTAAGTAGTGTAAATACAACCATTGTAACCTAATTTATCTTAACTTTTAGTAGTAGAAAACTGTTCGAACATGTATTTTTAAAAGTTGCACTGTTAGTAGGAGGTTTGTAAATTTAGTACGACAGTTTGGTTGCAATTATGTATATATAACTTGAATGTTGGTATTTCATATCGATAGATATTACATCATGTTTACTTATCATGATTTCTCGCTAATAGGGTGAAATTTCGATGCAGATATTATGGATCCTACATTTTATGAAAGTGTAGGTAATTCGAGTTTGCTTGATTTGATGATGATTATTTTAGACGATGATGATGACTTTATGGTGTTTCTAATACTAATGCTCATTGCTGAAGGATAGTTGTAATAATTTCATGTATTAATTTGTTCTGTAATATGTTATTGTATCGAGACATATGAATATTCGTGCTACATTATATACATTTATTAGAACTTTCTTTGCCTACAAGTTACCTTCGCTAAATGCCATAATATTGTTGCAGTTATATGGATGGTTCAATGTATCGAAGTATATTTTCGTCAACTTTTCATGCGGATTTGTTCGCAATATTAGAAGACGATGAAGAATATTGGGTGCAAGTCATAATAATGCTTATTGACGTAGGTTGTATAAATGAAACAAGTCCAATAACCAGACAACCATGTCGTACCCGTCCATTTACTGGCATCAGTTTATTTGTGATATACTGAATGGTCATCCAGACCGGGGGTACACTCATTTTAGAATGACGACAACTACATTTATGGCTCTACGCGATGAGGTTGTTGGAAAGGGCCTTTAATTGCCACACGGAATATGACAGTTGAAGAACAATTGGCGATTTTCCTATATTGTATTGGACATGGTGTTGTAAACAGGGTCCTCGCTGAGACTTTTCAACATTCAGGGGAAACAATTAGTCGTCACTTTAACAATGTTCTAAAAGCAATAATTCATCTAAAAGATGAATACATAACTCTGCCGCCAAGTAATATTGGAGTTCATCCAAGAATTGCTGACAATATGAATTTCCATCCGTTCAAGGTAAGGGAGAATAACTTTAATTACCTCTAAATTGTCCAATTTTATTACTTATTTGAAAATGTACTATGTCTTGACATTAACATTTGTAGAATGCAATTGGGGCGGTGGATGGTTCGCATATTCCAGTTATTGTAAAAACACATAAACAAACCCGATTTCGGTGTCGCAAAGGATTTACATCACAAAATATGATGGCGGCTGTTTCTTTTGATCATATTTTCTTTTATGTATGCACCGGTTGGGAAGGATCTGCCGCTGATATGCGGGTACTCAGATGGGCATGTGAAAGTGGAGGTTTTAGTGTTCCTGAAGGTATCATTTTTTAAGAAATTATTCATATATATTTTCATTATTATTGGTTTAAATTATGTCTTACAAGTTGTATACACTTCTGTTATATATACAGGAAATATTATCTCGTTGATTCCGGATACGCGAATACTGATAAATTTCTGGCACCTTATAGAAATGAGCGTTACCATCTGAGTCAATTTGATAGTAACAGTCGTGGTCGTTTACATCGTTCGCCAAAAGACTTGTATAATCATCGGCACGCCCAATTAAGAAACGTGGTAGAGAAGACATTTGGAATTTTAAAAAAACGATTTAAAATTTTAAATATTGCCACACCGTTTCCTTATAAAGTGCAGTGTCACATGGCTATGGCATGTTGTGTGCTCCATAATTTTATTCGACGGCATCAAGGAAATGACAGATATTTTAACGAAGCGCATAACTCAGAGCCTCCAGAGGATGATGTGGAAGTGCCGACTACGATTTATACTACATCAGAGTCACAGCGGGGAGACGACATTCGCAATCAAATTACGGCGGAGTTGTGGAATAACAGAAGTTAGAATTAATATTGTAATATAATGTTAGTTAGCTTGTTTAATAATTTAGATTGTTTATCTGCAATGTTAATTGTATTGTTAATTGGATTGTTTATCTGTAATGTTTAAAGTTAATTTTGTTTATATGTGATATTTTGTTATCTACGTTTGTATAGTAATGTATTGAGCAAGTTATTTGTAGAAAAAATTGTTATGAAATACCTTTATTTACTGTTTAATTTTATAAATGTTGTATTGAATTTTATAAATAATATCTTTTTACAAATTGCTAATATTGCAATTAATGGAAAATATTACATATTTACCCGAATTTTAAATATTTTAGATGATGATGATGATTATGAAGATTATTGTGGGAAAAATTAGCATACAATATAATTCAAATTTTATATAGTATTTATTTAATAATTTAGATATATTACCATGAATATTTAAATTACACTAATTAACACTAATTTCTCATTTTTAAAATTCTTATATGTTACCCGGGAAAATTATCGTCGCCGCCGGCTTAAAAATCTCTCCCCCCCTACCACATCCTCGTTCCCAACGCAAAAAAAATAATTAATCAAAATTTTACAAGTAAAATTAATGAACACTAATTAAAACACTAATTAACAGTAAATATTGATTTTTACGAATTAAATATATTATCAGAGAAATTAATTAAAATTTGGTTTTTATATTAATCATTTTTTACATATATTAATTAACACTAATTTTATATATTATCTAATTAATTACATTATAAATACTACAATTATTATATTTAAAAGTTATAATACAATATATAATTACCAATTTTTACCCACACATAAAAAGGCAAAAGGGCATTTTGGTCTTTTTACTCAAAAGTCAACTATTTATACCCTCTTATTCTTCAATCCCAACCAAACACTATTTTTCTTATACCTGAATTATCTTATATCCCAACCAAACACTTTTTTCATTTATCCTACCTTATACTCAACTTTATACTTATACCTGGTACTACTAATACTCACTAATTCTCACTAATTCTCCAACCAACGCAGCCTATGAGACTAAGCTTTGTTCATAACTCCTAAATCCCTCCAAATGAGATTGGATGTTGTTGGTAGATCCTATGTTCATCCTATGTGAGATCAATGAAAGTTGTTGAACCTTAATCTATTCATTGGTGGTACTTGATTAAATGTCCCTGTTTATGTGATGTTAAATGATCTTGGTCTTATTCCTGTATGAATGTGAGGATTGACAAGCGTTGTACCATCTTATGTGATTTGTGATTAGGTGTGGCACTTCCTTATTTTCCATACTTTGTGAACATCATGTATGTGGTATTGGCAGGCATAGGCTATGTTGCACTTAATGTTCCTTATGCCAATCATCAATATTATGGAATAGCATGCTCTAATAAATGTAGAACGATCGACACCTGTTTTCTTTTTATCATTTTTGGACATTTGCATTCTTGTATGGTCACTTAGATAGGCCACCTTTTTCTGCTACACTATCATGTTGGACGTGACTTAGGAGAAACCATGTTTCTTGCTTTTCTCCTTTCATACTAGCTTAGAGTATTTGTAGCTCGTGCGCGAGCAGGGGTTTTGGGATAGTGTAGACAGATTCTTGAGATCTGGGATAGGCTGGCCTGAGGGGCAGGGTATTGTGGCTACCGCGGACTTTGGGCGGTTGACCGGATGGTGACTTGTGCATCGGATTAGGGAGGACAGGTCGGGCTTGATTTGGGGGATTTGTGGGATATTGCGGCGACCGCGGACTTGGGCGGCCGACCGGGTATTTACAGTTGCATCAGATTGGGGGATCGGTCTTTATATAGGGGATGGGTTTTCCCACTTTGATCAGAGTCGTGATCCAGTCCTGCTAGTTTTGATACTTGTTACTACAACCTTGAGTCCTTGAGACTCCTATCCCCTATCGGTGTTATGCATTGGCCGGCATACCCGATTTGGCAAGTATAGTGTGCACGTTATATAGACCTTGAGTCCTTGAGACTCCTATCCCCTATCGGTGTTATGCGTAGGCTGGCATACCCGATTTGGCAGGCAGTACCAGTGTTTACTGGTGGTCGGATTGGTTTATTCAGGGCAGGCATTTATTTACTGATGCATACATTAGCTATACTTCTAGCACGACATTTAGAGGCATACTATGGTAGCTTCCTCTTATCAGTATTTCTGTTTATAGCTTACCACCTCTCTTACTCCTTCTCTTGCCTATGGTAGACTTAGTGGGTATAGCGGGGTTTGAGGCCTTACCCACAGGGGGAGGCTACTGGTTTTACTAGTGGTTCTCACCCCTATTGTTGTTTTTCCCCTTCGCTCCCTTTGTTTTGCAGTGTCTGCTGCGGGAGTTGCTGACCTTACGGTTGGATGTTCGAGGCGAGGGAGTCGCGAGATAGATCCTTACCAGTGTTGATTTCTACAGTGGGATAGATATACCATCCCGGATTGTGGGTTTCACTGTACTCAGTTGTATTTTATTATTTCAGCTTATCTCCCTTTTTGGAGTTGTAGATGATGTATAGGTGGCTTTTACTTGTATTACTGTTTCGGTGGACCGGATTATTGTATTACTTTTTGGGAGATGGATATTGTACCTTTATTTTTCAGTTGTACAGTGATTCAGGTTTTTATTATAGCAGTTTTTCTTCAGCTCTGATATCTATTTAGTTGTTAGATGATACTTTGCAGGTTAGATGCTTCGCTTATGTGGGGTTCCGCATAGGTGGCGGATCTGTTGGCGAGCCCGGGTCACAGTTTCGACCCCCGGGGCGTGACAGATTAGAGTGGTATCAGAGCCTAGGATGTAGGTCATTATGGACTTAGAAACCCTAGGCTTGTGGTTGGACCTTAGGATGACTACGTGAGAGTCGTGACTTACAGCGAGAGTCCTGATTGAGTTTTATACCTCTCCCAAGGGACGGGATGAGTGATTGGCATGTTTATTCTCCTTGGTGATTATGTTGGCTGCAGACAGCATAATGCCATGGAATGGGTGACATGTCCTAGACTTTCGCTGGATTGGGTCGAGTTTCTGTGGTGTGTTTTGTGTACGGTTCGTCGTGGTGAGCGGTGTCTCCCTGACGCAGAGTTCTGACCCGTGTGCACCCCATTGCAGCTTTTGGGCGAGGATAGGCAGTTTTGGGTCGGATACCCAGATTGGGGTCAGAGAGCTCTGGACCCATATGACAGGATTGGCAGTGGCATATCGGCGGCGGAGAGAGCAGCTGATAGGATGATACAGTTGCTGGAGCTGCGGACATCTCCGATAGTGCTTTCCGTTGAGACCAACCCCTTTGTAGATCCCTGGTGGCAACGATTCCAATGGCGCCGGTTGGTCGAGCAGCCCTCTTTGGGTCGACTTTTAGTGCTGAGGCACTGAGGCGGGGTGGACAGTGGATAGCAGATGAGCAGTGGGACATCATGATCGATCGAGTCAGCTTTGGCTGTTTGACCTATCCCGACTCGTAGGATTGAGTTTGGAGCCTTTGGAGGCAGAGGCATGGTTGGTGGTGCTGGACGGACTATTTGAGAGCCTTTTTTGCCTGAGGGTTTATGCAGTTGATGAACTGCACGCTCCACGTTATGAGGGACGAGGCGCATGGGATGTGTGTGGGGCTAGAATTGCGCTAGGATATCTTTTTGGCTCATTCGGTCCCTCTGACTTCAGATTTTGGATGCCCCGATGGAGCATAGCGTTGTAGTTTCTTTGGACTGATGGAGGCACTCGATGCCATATGATGGGGGCAGACTAGTAGGCAGAGACCTTCTCGAGTCCTTTTCAGAGTCGTGGACTTCTGAGGCGCCAGAGGTCGGGTGGACCGCGACGGCAGCGTCAGTATCAGTATCAGAGTAGCGCAGCGGAAGCATGATGGGCTGCGATCATTACCGCAGCATGAGGGGAGGCAGAGATGGTGCTTTCTTTGGGGATAGTCAGGATACTCTCAGGCCGATTGAGCGACGACCACTAACACTGGCAGTTGAGTCTGTGCAACCTGGTTGGAGGGCGCCCCATCAGTCGGATGTGTTGTCGCAGGTATGATTTCCTTTACAGCTATCTGAGCTAGAACGAGGTGCTTTCCTGCACGGACTAAAGGTAGAGTTGCTACCACGTGCACTTGAGGTATAGATCCTTGATTAGGATGTGCACGTGGAGGAGGTTTGTGGAATATGTCCAGTGCAGTTAGGCTATGGGTTACACCCGTTGACTAGCTGGTCTTGTGGCAGCCCAGGATTTTCGACTCGGTGTATTGGATTGGTCGGTGTGGCATCTTGCAATTTGTAATTGTGGGGTGAGGACCGTGAACTTCTGCGAGTTGGACAGGAGGAGTTGGTTTACAGGTGGTGGTAGATTGCACTAGTTGCAGTGACAGCGTGCCAACAGGAGTCAGGCAGATGATGAGCCAAGGATGTATTGCCCAGTTAGTGACTGTGATAAAGGTGCCTACGGCGGCCCCGGGACTCAAAGGTGCCCTTAATGCCCGCGAGTTCTCGAATATGAGTCCACCTGAGTTGATGAGAATGCCGCCGGGCAAGGGGATTGAGATTGTTATTAACGTGGTTCTAGGAACCGCGTCGATATTGAAGGCACCTCATTGGATGGCACCAGCACAACTGAGAGCTGATGGTACAGTTTTTGATTATGATGGTTAAAGGGGTTGTTAGACCCGGTGTCTTACCTGATGGAGGGGACAATGGATCTTTTGTCCTATCAGCAGTGATTGAGTGGTAGTGATGCCCCATGATAGTCTTGGATGTGTGTAGATGTTTTGGGGCCGGAGTACAGTGCAGAGCTTGAGCGATGCTTGTGTGGCAAGCGCCATTACTGGAATGGATGGGATGATTTGGACTAGGGATCGTGCCCCAGAGTGATCCGTTCCAGATTTTGGTTTCAGTCGAGCAACGCACACTGATGGAGGAGATCAATGAGTGTTGAATTAAGGGTCCTCAGTGGATGTAGAACAAGGACAGAATAACTGCCACAGCAGGGACAACTTCAACTCTTCGTTGTTTTTCGGTGGTTCTCCAACTCAGAGTTGTAGTTGTTGGACTCCCTTTTTATATGGATAATTGTGAGGGTGTACTTCAGGTTTCTTAAATGAGTTGGTTTTGAGGAGGAGATTTTGGGAGTGTTGTGAATCAGTGGTTACCAGTTATTTCTTCTTTTCCCTGTGACATGTTGGAATCCTTGTCGTTGTCCATGTCTCCGCTTAGAGGTGATATGTTGGGTTTGCTCGTCGATGTTTGACTCGCTACACTTGAGACTAGTGAGTGTCTGGAGTGCTAGAGGCACCGTTGTGGATTATGGCTCGAGAAATGAGGAATGGCGCAACTAGGCCATGTCGTACAGGCGGCTGATGTTATTATGGAATAATCACGGGAAGCGATCGACGCTTTGAGAGCTGGTGACGAGGATGTTGGACATTTGCCATTTTGATTTGAGACTTCTTTTGAGTTGTGTTAGTTTCGAGGACGAAACTTTCTTTTAGTAGGGGAGGATGTGAAGACCCGGATCTTCGTGGTCATTACAGTGTGATCGACAGCTTGTGGAGGCCAATTTCTGTGGTTAGTGTTGGTTGCGCGCAAATCGGACCCAAGAAACGGACTGAGTGCGAGAAATAGATCAAGATTGCTTAATTGGGAATTTCGTCGAAAAATAGAGATGGTTTCGCGCAAAATGGACACCGTATTTGGATTCAGAGCGGAAAAACGATCAAAAACGGCTATTTGGTTGCATTATTTGGAGTTTTGCGCGTCGGAATTGGACTCTGCGCGCGAAAACAGCAAAAATAGGCATTTTTGGAGCTTATCGGATCTTTTTAAGGCTGCCGGTCCACGGGGAGAGGGCGTGCACCAGGCGCAGCGGCCGGGGGAGAGTGCCAGGTGTCGGCGCTGGAGAGGCCCGTCCGGGCCACGCGGCAAGCCCACGCGCGCCCGCTGGCACGACGCGCGTCCCTGTGCGGGACGCGTGTCCCCGCGCCAGTGGCGGGCGCTGCGGGCAACGTGGCCCCATCCGGGCCATCCGCCGGGAGGTGGGGCGCCCGGATGGGCGCCACGTGCCCCCGCTGGGCGCGGGGCTGGGCCGGGAGCCGGGCCTGGCCCAGCACTGTGCACCGCATAGTAAACCCCCCCTCCCCTTTTCTTGGTTTTCTTATCTTCTTCTTCCTCCTACTTAAGAGCTCCTACCTCCTCCTTCTCCCACTTTTGGATCTTTCCAACCTTGGGGACTTCTACAGAGGAACTTTTGGCAACTCTCCTCCATTTTCATCAGCAAAGAGATGGACAAAAGGGGCTTCATCACCATCATCTTCTCCTTGAGGCAAGCATCACCATTGTTGCTGTTGGTGGACTTTCCCGTCGCGTTTCAGTGCGAAAATTCCCCAGGAGTCATTTCTTGGAAGTTTGAGCTAATTTTTGGTTCTACGTTCTCACAAGAGGTAAGGCTACAATTTTTGTATTCAACTCTTCCCCCAGATCTCAAGTTTTTACAGAGTTTTAAGGCCATATTTGGAACCCTTCATTTCAGTCTGGAATCCTAAACAGTCCTCAGTGTTTTGGCCTTTCTGGGCAGTCGGATGTGAATATTTGGATGATTTTTGCGGAGAAATTTCCAACACTCGAAGGTCTACAATATTGTTATGTATCATTTTCCCCAGATCGGAGTTTTTATTAGGGTTTATGCATGATCTTTATAGCACCTTGCTGCAGTCAGGCACAGATGGAACTTAGTGGATAGTTCAAAGTGTTTATGGGTTTTCTCCTTCATCCGAGCATGAAATTTAGAGTTCTTTAGCTCAATTTGTATCTACTCTCAACAAGGAATCCAATGGTACCTCTCTTGCAGGATTTTGAGCACGTTTGATTAGGTAACTTTAATGATCTTTTTAAGTGCAATTATATGGTTTACTGCAGTCCCTGTTTTAGTTTTGATTTGAGCAAGGCACCTTGGAATGCAGATAACTTCGTGGATATAAGGTCTTTTTCAGAAATTCAAGTTGGTACTTCTTCTTAACTTCAAGGTGAGCAAATTCTATTTTATGAGCTGTGGATGAATCCCTTTGGAAAAGCCCCTAATTAAGCTTGGAAATGCTAGCAAGTTTATGTTAGCAATTTTTGGACAGCATTGTAATTCTTGCTACATTTGAATGTTAAGGAAAATTAATGGTGGATTTTGAGGGCTTAAAGATGTTTGTATGAAAGAGGATATCTTTGCTTTACTGCTGGGAACTTTATTTTGAGGTATTTGTGGTTGCACATACATTTTAATTAACCTTGTTGCACATGCCGAAATTCTGGAATTTGAATGCGCAGTGTGCATTGTTTCAGTGATTGCGCCCAATCCGTGAGGCGGATTTGGATGATTTTCGCGGCATCGGACTCCTGGGAGGATAAGGATTAGTCACGCCAAAATTCAGCCAGATCGGGTATCGGATCGTCAAGTTTCAGGTGGGTGGTTGTGCTTAGCCGAAAACATCGATTTACCCACTCGGCCTATTGGTTTCCCTCATGGCATTGCGGTTGATGTTCTCTTTTCCTTGGTATAATATGCTTGGATATCCATGTCTAGATTAAGTTATTTGTTCCTCAATGTATGCACGAGTGTATGAATAGTTTGATTGATGTTACACTATCTCACACGAAGTTCATTATAAGTGATCATTCTTAAACCTATGCTATGTGAGGGTAATTGGGAAATTAATCTTTAACCTACACCTTGTGATGAATGGTTAACCTAATCATGGTGAATGATGGTGATGGTTATATGTGAATGGTTGATTGATTTAGGTGAGGACTTGATGGGGCTATGTGAGAAGTGCTTGGTTGCTTATGTGAGAATGACTTGGTTGATTTATTTGAGAATGGCTTATATGAGAGTAGTTGGTTTTGTTGATCCTTAACCTACAATGTGTGATGTTGGGCATAGATGTTGATTCATAACCTATTTATGTGAGAATAATGAGTTGATTGATCTTTGATCTAGTTTATGTGAAAATGGGTGTTGGTGTTGGTTATTGATCTAGTCGATGTGAGAATGACCTATGCTTTTGATTCCTAGTTCATTCATGAAAAGATGGCTATCATTGTGAGTTGAGGCCTATTCCTTATGAGACTAAGCTTTGTTCATAACTCCTAAATCCCTCCAAATGAGATTGGATGTTGTTGGTAGATCCTATGTTCATCCTATGTGAGATCAATGAAAGTTGTTGAACCTTAATCTATTCATTGGTGGTACTTGATTAAATGTCCCTGTTTATGTGATGTTAAATGATCTTGGTCTTATTCCTGTATGAATGTGAGGATTGACAAGCGTTGTACCATCTTATGTGATTTGTGATTAGGTGTGGCACTTCCTTATTTTCATACTTTGTGAACATCGTGTATGTGGTATTGGCAGGCATAGGCTATGTTGCACTTAATGTTCTTATGCAATCATCAATATTATGGAATAGCATGCTCTAATAAATGTAGAACATCGACACCTATTTTCTTTTTATCATTTTGGGACATTTGCATGCTTGTATGGTCACTTAGATAGGCCACCTTTTTCTGCTACACTATCATGTTGGACTTGACTTAGGAGAAACCATGTTTCTTGCTTTTCTCCTTTCATACTAGGCTCAGAGTATTTGTAGCTCGTGCGCGAGCAGGGGGTTTTGGGATAGTGTAGACAGATTCTTGAGATCTGGGATAGGCTGGCCTGAGGGCAGGGTATTGTGGCTACCGCGGACTTTGGGCGGTTGACCGGATGGTGACTTGTGCATCGGATTAGGGATGACAGGTCGGGCTTGATTTGGGGGATTTGTGGGATATTGCGGCGACCGCGGACTTTGGGCGGCCGACCGGGTATTTACAGTTGCATCAGATTGGGGGATCGGGCTTTATGTAGGGGATAGGTTTTCCCACTTTGATCAGAGTCGTGATCCAGTCCTGCTAGTTTTGATACTTGTTACTACAACCTTGAGTCCTTGAGACTCCTATCCCCTATCGGTGTTATGCATTGGCCGGCATACCCGATTTGGCAAGTATAGTGTGCACGTTATCCAGACCTTGAGTCCTTGAGACTCCTATCCCCTATCGGTGTTATGCGTAGGCTGGCATACCCGATTTGGCAGGCAACGCAGGCAGTACCAGTGTTTACTGGTGGTCGGATTGGGTTTATTCAGGCAGGCATTTATTTACTGATGCATACATTAGCTATACTTCTTAGCACGACATTTAGAGGCATACTAGTGGTAGCTTCCTCTTATCAGTATTTCTGTTTATAGCTTACCACCTCTCTTACTCCTTCTCTTGCCTCTGGTAGACTTAGTGGGTATATCGGGGTTTGAGGCCTTACCCACAGGGGGAGGCTACTGGTTTTACTAGTGGTTCTCACCCCCATTATTGTTTTTCCCCTTCCCTCCCTTTGTTTTGCAGTGTCTGCTGCAGGAGTTGCTGACCTTACGGTTGGAGGTTCGAGGCGAGGGAGTCGCGAGATAGATCCTTACCAGTGTTGATTTCTACAGTGGGATAGATGTACCAGCCCGGATTGTGGGTTTCACTGTACTCAGTTGTATTTTATTATTTCAGCTTATCTCCCTTTTTGGAGTTGTAGATGATGTATAGGTGGCTTTTACTTGTATTACTGTTTCGGTGGACCGGATTATTGTATTACTTTTTGGGAGATGGATATTGTACCTTTATTTTTCAGTTGTACAGTGATTCAGGTTTTTATTATAGCAGTTTTTCTTCAGCTCTGATATCTATTTAGTTGTTAGATGATACTTTGCTGGTTAGACGCTTCGCTTATGCGGGGTTCCGCATAGGTGGCGGATCTGTTGGCGAGCCCGGGTCGCAGTTTCGACCCCCGGGGCGTGACATTGAGCACATCGAAATTGCGGCCGACAAGTCGACTCAACCAAAAGTGCAACCTTGTGTGATGCTTGCTATCTATATGGGTTTAATCATGCTTATATCTAAGTTTCTTGTGAGAACTATATTGATCATGTGTGAGAACTATTCCTTGACATCTGAACATATAGATAGACCATATCTCTTTTATTTATGCTATACTATTCATGTTGGAATCAAACTTAGGATAAAACCTTTTCTTTTCTCTTATACTTTTATTGCTCGGGTTAGAGAGCAGGGATGGGGATAGTATAGCTATTTTGTTGAGTCATGTGGGATAGCATCAGATTATCGACTCGGGTTTTGTTTCGGCAACCGCGGATTGTGGGCGGTTGGACCGATTAGTGTTATGCATCAGTTGGGGCTGGGTTTTGCATTGTGGATAGAGTGAGTCTCCACTTTGAGCATAATGTCGACTTATGCCTACTTGACTGAGATACTTGACAGAGATGTTGGACATGGGTTACTTGTTGACTCGAGCGGGTCGCTCCCCTCGAGGGCCACTCCGGAGTAGGCGAGAGAGATTGATACTTGAGTATGATTCCACACCGTTGATACACGGTGGTGATGCCATGCCGTTGATACACGGTAGTGATGCCACGTCATTGATACACGACGGTGAGGAGTTCTATTGAGATTGATTTATACAGGCAAGTCTGGCCCTATCCAGGACCATCTGATTGGGTTATACTTTAGCAGTTATCTTTCCATGATGCATATATATATACATATTTGAGATTCATACAGTTGAGGATATCATATAGCTCAGTAGTTGTTCCATGAGGTATGCATGTGTCTATTTGAGATCATACGGTTGAGGGCATTATTGATACATAAGGATAGTGTTACTTTTATTCATGCATACACTCTCTTTTATTCAGTTAGTATTGGGCATAGTAGAGTAGTTTCCTTTCAGCTATTACTGTTATTCTTCTACTATCACCTACTTTGCCCTTATGGTAGACTCGGTGGGTAGGTCGGAGGTTCGATGATTTACCCACTGAGGACTGCTGTTAGTAGTTCTCACACCCGTTGTTGCTCCCCAGTGATCTCTTCTGGAGCAGCGATACAGGTAGAGCGCGGCAAGGGAGTCGCGGACTAGATAGAGCTCCACCCCGATGGTTCTGATAGAGGTCGCCCTATAGTTTATTTATTTCTTTCAGTTTTTTTTATGTACTCCGACTACTGTATATTTGGTCTGGCTGGAGCCAGCTTTATGTATTATGTCAGTCCTCGAGTTGTATTCATATGGGAGTTACATTTGATATATTTTGTGGGGTATATAGATGGTGTATGGGATATTGTAGAAGACTTGTATTATGATGATTTTGGAGTTGTATATTTTGGAGTTGATTCATGTAGTAGTGTTGGTGGAGTGATATTACTGATGTTTTTGAGTATTGTGGAATTTATGTATTTAGTTTCATTTCAAGTTGAGCTGTACCTCTATTATGGATTTGGATTGGTTGATCTTGGTTGGAAACTTGTTCAATGTTGGAGGATGTTTTGCATATGGCGGTGTTGTTGTGGTTAAGGCTTTGGAGTTTTGGTGTTGGTTGTGTGTTGTTTATAGTAGTCTATGTTCATTTCTCGCTGTGCCACTTTCTGTGGCTATACATGCTCTTGTACACTACACTTGGTTGCTTGAGTTGTTGTGCCGCTTCGTATATGTGGGAAATACTGCATATACGGTGGATCTGTATGTCGCACTCGAGTTCTGGTTTACACTCGGGGCGTGACAGGTAGGGTGCCACGTGGCGGCCTATCATTGGCCGGTTCACGCAGCGCGGTCCACGGAGAGGCACGGGGTGGCGCATGGACCGGGCGGGGGACACGTGGCGTTCCTAGATTGGCCGATTCAGGTTGCGCCGTCCAGGTAACCCCGCGCGGGTGCATAGACAGGGTGCGGGGACACGTGGCAGCCTGTGATAGGCGGGCTTATGCGGCCCGGTCCAAGGAGGCGCGCGCTGGCGCCTCGGGATGCATGCGCGCGTGAGGGGGGGGGGGGCGGCCGGGGGGGGCGGCAGCGCGGTCGGCGAGGCGCGCGTGGGCGCGGGCCATGTGGCTCCCTGCGATTCGCGGGCGCCACCCACCCGCATTGACGGGTGTGCGACACGCGGCAGCGCCCGAGCGGCCCGGCACTTGCTGTTCCCTATTCGGGACACGTGTCCAGTGCAGGGCGTTCTGGGCGCTGGCTGGACGGGGCGCGAGATCCGGTTTTGTACACCCAAAGGATTCTGGCGCCCGGATGTTGGGCCTGAATCCGGGAATCTTGGGCTTTCGGGCTGGGCCTATAAATAGGCCCCTTCACTTGCTTTTTATCGCTTTACTGGGCCTTTTCACAGTGGGCTTTCTACAGAGAAGTTGTTCACCCTTTTGTTCTACACTTTGTGGAGGAGTTCCAGGATTTTTGGAGGACGCTACTTCGACGTCTAATGCGATTCGGCGCACTGCGACTGTAATGTACCGGATTTTCGACACATATAATAAATCTAAATAAAAATGGTATGAAATACTATTTTTATGAAAGTTAGAGAAGTGAGGATGATGTGGAAGCGAATTGGGCCGAAATCGGATTAAAAATGCAAGATTTAGAATTTTAATTGAAAAAGTGGGCCCAGATTTTTAGCAGAAAATTCACAAAGTCAGAAAATTCTGAGAAAATTTTGGGAGCTCCGTAATATTGTTTTAAGGCCACAGTAAAAATTTCGCGTTGATCGGACACCCGGATTGCGAGAACGGGGTCCGCCAGCGATTTTTGATGCAGCGAGGCTTTTGGTGACCCAGAAGTGGCCAAACTCAGTAAAAATACTTGTAACATATTTCAAATGTAATTACAAGTGAGTTGTAAGCATTTCGAATCGACGCAGAGGCCGTTGAGTCGAAAAGTGAGTTGTAAGTTGAGAATTTGAAGTTTCAAATTCTAAAGCTTAAGTTTGCCGATTTCTAGAAAGTGGCGAAACTCAGCAAAAATGCTTGTAACACATTTCAAATATAATTACAAGTGGGTTGGAAGCATTTCGAATCGGCGAAAAAGCCTTTGAGTCGAAAAGTGAATTGTAGTTGAAAGTTGAAGCTTCAAGCTTGTAAAATTTAAGCCCACGTTCGCCGAATTCGCAAAATGGCGAAATGCGGCGAGAAGACTTGTAACATATTTTAAATATGATTACAGTCGAGTTCGGTGTGTTTCGGGCTGACGCGAAGGGCATCGGGTCGAAAAGTGACTTGAACCCCGAGGACTTAGCAAATTCTGGAATTTCTGAAATTTGTGATCACAAAGCTTTTTCGGGGCTCTCTTTCAAAGGCTTAGATTGGCCCAAAAATTTAAAATAAATCGTGGGGTGTCTCACAAATGTTTTCTGATTAAAAGGGGTAAAAAAAACCTAGGTGAGCGATTAAGGAAAAATTGGAGAACAAAGCGAAGAAAAATGCTTCGTGAATTCTGAAACTGCAGTTTTTGACAGTGCAGTTGATCGCGAAGCTTTTTCGGGGCTCTCTTTCGAGGACTTAGAGTGGCCCAAAAATTTAAAAGAAATCGTGGAGTGTCTCACAAAAGTTTTCTGAGTAAGAGGGGTGTAAATCCTAGGTGAGCGATTAAGGAAAAATTGGAGAACGAAGCGAAGAAAAATGCTTCGTGAATTCTGAAACTGCAGTTTTTGACAGTTCAGTTGATCGCGAAGCTTTTTCGGGGCTCTCTTTCGAGAGCTTAGAGTAGTCCAAAAATTTAAACAAAATGATGGGAAGTTTAAGAAAAATTTGTAGAATAAAGGGGAGAAGAAAAATTTTATTTTCGATCTCCCAGCTGACGGCAAAGTGCAGTGAAAAGAGGGTACTCAAATTTGCTCACTGCAGGAAAACTGCAGCATTTTAAAGGGTATTTGAGTAAAATTTGGGTTAAGTTGGGGGCTTTTTGGTAAAATCACCCCTTTCCCCCACCTACCCCTGCAGAGAGTAAATACTCTACTCTCTCCTCTCTTTTGAAACTCACTCTCTCTCTCTCTCTCTCTCTCTCTCTCTCTCTCTCTCTTTTCTGCTGGAGCAGGAAACGAAAGAAGAAGAAGAAGAAGAAGAGAAAGAGAAGAAGAAGAAGAAGAAGAAGAAGAAGAAGAGAAAGAGAAGAAGGAGAAGGAGAAGAAGAAAAAGAAGAAGATGATTGATCCTCTTCCTTTCCCTCTCAGTTTTTCTCTCCAAAAAAAGAAGGTGATTCTCCCTTTCTCTCTCTCTCTCCCTCTCTCATTCTTTCTTCTCTCTTTTATGCAGGCTTGGCAGCAGCTGGGGCTGCTACTGCTTGCCAAGCAGCTGCAATTGCCGCAGCTGCTGCTGCTAGGCAGCAGCAGCTGCCTTAGTTGGCCAAGCTGCTGCTGCAGCTGCTGTTGCAAGCTGCAGCAGCAGGGGGGGGGGGGGGGTGTTCAGCTGCTTATGCAGCTGAATCAGCTGCATAAGCAGCTGCTAGAAGTGGCTGCCTGGGCAGCAGCTTTGCAAGCTGCTGCCCAGCAGCAGGATTTTACAAGAAGAAAAAAAAAAAATATGAGAAGAAAGGAGAAAGAAAAGAAAAGGAAGAAAAGAAGGAAGAAAGTTTCTTTTTCCTTCTTCTCTTTTCTTCGATGAGCAAAATCAATAGTTGATGGTACTTTGCTCAATGTGAACTTCTCTCAAATTTTTGAAGAAGAATGAAATGATGAAAATTTGCTCATTTTTGCCAATGTGCGAAATCATTAATTGGGGAAATTGCTCAAATTGAGCTTTTCTCAAATTTTTGAGAGCATTTTGACCCCGGATCGAGTTGAGCATGTTTCTTTTTGGCAACATGCCATGGGATGATTATTCTCCTCTCATTTTCATTAACAAAGAAAAAAATTAGCCTTTTGGTGGGGAAAATGACCGAATAGGGATTTTTTTCCTTTAAGTTGTCAAAAGGGGATTTAGCTTTGAAATGTTTATGGATTTAGTAAATCATGAGAATCAATCGTTCATGATTTTTCTTTCCTTACAATTTAGGGAAAACCTCGGAGATCAAAATAGCGAAATTCGTCTCTTTCAAGAACAGGAGAAAACATCGAGGTGGGGGATTCTTCCGAAAATGGGTGATCTCTCCACTTTTTCCTTTGCTTTCTGACCTAGAAGCATGTTAGTAAGTATTTAGGGAATTAATACCATGTATGTGATAATAGGGGCTTAACCCTAAGAGCGGATTATATTAAACCTATTGTAGGTTAAATTGTGCATGAATATAAGAAGTAAAGGATTTATGTGTAGAGTGATCATGTTAGGAAATAACCCTAGAATATTATGTGGATAAAAATACAGAAAATGCATGATGGTTGTAAGACCTAGGAGAAAACCTAGAATAAGGATTTAATGAGTGGCATGTCAACCTAGGAGTTAATCCTAGAAGAACGAGTGGCATCAACTTAGGAGATAACCTAAGGTTGAATATAGAGTATTTAACATAGAGTTATGAACTCTAGGACAAGTGAAGCATGGAAAAACATAGTGTAGTAACCGCTGGTTTAGTGTTTTTTTTTGGTGTTCTTTATTTGGGGTTTTATTTGCATCTTGTGCGCTTGAGGGGTCCGGTGCGTGATCTTTTTCTTCTTCTCTTCTTGGCAGACCGTCGGGGCTCGCGGGTATTTTTAGGCGTTAGAGCACGCGAAACGGAGCACGGCGGCGGGACCGGATTTATTTTCCGACTCCGGATTATCCCATAATAAATTCCGGAAGTTTGTTAGCAGCCCAGGCGAACGGCACGATTTTCGAGGCACGCCGAACCCAGGTTCGAACTCGAAATCCTCATTTCCTGTTGACCGGGGTTTTGGGTTTATTTTCTTCCCGCTATCCGCTTCGCGATCGTTTAAATTTTTGGTAGTTTGGGGATTTTGGGTTAAGCCCCTGTTGCGCCAGACCAGCTAATTAATTCGTTCCGGTTGGGGAATTAGGGTTCGACCCTCATAACTCTCTACTACCCCCACCTTGGACGAACCGTACCCGAACGCGGACGAGGAACTGCTTCCCCTTCCTCTTCCTCTTCTCCCTGCGATTGATTGGTGTGGGGATCTACGGCGAAGCGATCGTGGAGAGGAGGAACGATCGCACACCCCCGGGACGATCCCTCTTCTTGCAACCCCGACGCCGCGACCAAGGTAAGCGGTGAATTTATTTTCTTGCTATTTCTTGTTTCGAGCAAGGGGGAGGGGAAATCCTTTGTAATGTCGGGGTGGGTTTTCCTTCATCTCGTGCCGCGTGCGAGGCGATTTTGGGGACCAAACTGGACGCCGCCGCCGCCGTGGTTAAACGGGAGGCCGCCGCCGCCGTCACCGTGTTCACGGGGTCACCGCCGGAGCCGCCGTGATCGCGGGGTCGCAACCGGAGCCGAAATCACTGTTCACGGGAGGGGATTTCTGGCCGCGGTCCACACAAGCCGGCGCGCACCCGGTGCACGCCATCGAGGCCCGGGGGCGCAGACCCGGCGCACAGGGCCATGCGCCAGGCCGCGCGGTGTACGCCCTGGGCGTGCACCCGGTTCGCACTGCCGCCGCGGGAAACCGTGGACCCGACGCGCGCTCCTGGCCTTGCGCGGCCCGGCCCAAGACGCCCCGGTCCACCGCCGCCGCGTGCTCCCGGCCCGCGCCACTGCCGCCCGCCGTCGTGGACCCGGTCCACGCCTGGACCCGTGCACCCGTTTTCAGAAAAAGGGTCCAGAAGCTCCGTTTTTAGCCCGTTTCGCCCCGTTTTTGAGTGTTTTAAACCACGACGATGTTTTTAACGAATAAATTTTGTTGTAGCTGCTCGGGCGCGCGGCGAGGGTATTTTGGTTGGAGTTTCCACACGTCTCTTTCTTCGTGTTTGAGGTGGGTTTTATTTTGGGATCAAACGTCGGGTTCCCGACAGTTGTACTTCAACTTTAAACAATTCAAGTTATTTTGTTTTATGTTAAATTAAGAAGAATTGCAAGGTACTTGTTGACACTAATCTGGTAGTCCTTATGTCACTATTATCTCGTATACTATTATTGTTGGTTACTTGGCTCGAGGCTGCAGCACGCGCACCCGCGGTTTGGCCACCGCTAAGGGTGTGCTTTTCCGGAAAAGTGGTCTATGACCCGTGTAAACCCACGAGGGTGACGTAGTGGGGGCCCCCGCAGGTGGGGGGTTTGAGGCGCCGAGGTGCGAGCGGTGTGACCCGTCGGGGTAGGTGCCCGACGTGGTTTACCGAGGTAGGTGCTCGGTGGGGACGCCGGGGTAGGTGCCCGGATTAGGTTATGCAGGTGTGCGTGGTTATTCCCAGTTTGGGAGGATGTTGCTCCGGATAGTTTATGGTTGGGCGCACTTCTTTTTCCTGCTTTCCTTATTATTCTATATTGTCGCTGACTTCCCACTCTGTGACAGGATCCTTCCGGGGAGAGTGATAGGCGACGGTGAGGCCGAGGCTAGAGTTTTCGGGTCTACGGAGACCCCGTATTGTATTTTCCTCCTTATTGACGCTTTCCATTTATTACGGTAGTCTTATGTGTGGTTCTCGATACCCTCGTGGGGTCGGTAGGATGTCGGCAACTTCTGCTTATTTAATAAACCTTCCTTTCTCTCTTTGTTGGCCGCTTTCAAACAGAAAAAGAAAAAAAAAAACAAACCCAACAGGAATTGCGAAAACCGCTTTCAAAATCTAGGTGTCGTGTGGGCACTGTTTTCAAACCTTGTGGATTTATGGATCTTTAAAAAGGGATTTCCAAACCTGAGTGTCGTGTGGGCACTGTTTTCAAAATCCTGTGGTTTTATGTGGCTTTCGAAACCGTTTTTCAAATATTCTACGCGTCGAGTGGGCGCCGTTTTTAACAATTGTGGATTTATCCTTTCAAACCAACCGGCCATGAAAATGCTTTAGTTGTAATACTTGTATGTTTGTATGAATGAACGCTGAACTGTTGTGATTGAATTGTGGTTGTGTTTGGACACTGTACTGATCGCGACGCCGTGCATATACAGGGGAGACTCTGTCCGTGTGCAGAGTGACCCTGTGTATGCGGCGGGTCTGGGCACGCACCGAGGAAGAGACCTTTAAAAAAAAAATAAAAGGGGGTTTATTTCGAGCCAAATGACCGTTTTTGTGTACTGTTTCCGCTGAACGAAAACCCTCGGGGCCGAGGCCGGGAGATAGGCCCTGTGTGATATGCGGGGGAGCGCACCAAGTGTCCCGCTTGCCCCCAGCGTAATGATCATTGCTTCCGCTGCGGTAAACAGGGGCACTACCGCCACAACTGCCCCTTAATCCAGGGAGCGGTTACCTCAGCAGCTTCGGCACCGGCACCGCAGCATATCTGGACGAGGAAAGGCCCCTATGGGGTCAACTTCTAGACCCCCTGCACCACG
>CM055061.1:23999411-24098226 GCA_029204045.2 Tillandsia leiboldiana
AAATAGCGAAATTCGGTCTCTTTCAAGAACAGGAGAAAACATCGAGGTGGGGGATTCTTCCGAAAAATGGCGGAATCTTCACTTTTGTCCTTTGCTTTCTGACCTAGAGCCATGCGTAGTAAGTATTTTCGGGGAAGTATCCCATGTATTGTGATAAAGGGCTTAACCCTAAGGCGGATTTATATTAACCTATTGTAGGTTAAATTGTGCATGAATATAAGAAGTAAAGGATTTATGTGTAGAGTGATCATGTTAGGAAATAACCCTAGAATATTATGTGGATAAAAATACAGAAAATGCATGATGGTTGTAAGACCTAGGAGAAAACCTAGAATAAGGATTTAATGAGTGGCATGTCAACCTAGGAGTTAATCCTAGAAGAACGAGTGGCATCAACTTAGGAGATAACCTAAGGTTGAATATAGAGTATTTAACATAGAGTTATGAACTCTAGGACAAGTGAAGCATGGAAAAACATAGTGTAGTAACCGCTGGTTTAGTGTTTTTTTTTGGTGTTCTTTATTTGGGGTTTTATTTGCATCTTGTGCGCTTGAGGGGTCCGGTGCGTGATCTTTTTCTTCTTCTCTTCTTGGCAGACCGTCGGGGCTCGCGGGTATTTTTAGGCGTTAGAGCACGCGAACGGAGCACGGCGGCGGGACCGGATTTATTTTCCGACTCCGGATTATCCCATAATAAATTCCGGAAGTTTGTTAGCAGCCCAGGCGAACGGCACGATTTTCGAGGCACGCCGAACCCAGGTTCGAACTCGAAATCCTCATTTCCTGTTGACCGGGGTTTTGGGTTTATTTTCTTCCCGCTATCCGCTTCGCGATCGTTTAAATTTTTTGGTAGTTTGGGGATTTTGGGTTAAGCCCCTGTTGCGCCAGACCAGCTAATTAATTCGTTCCGGTTGGGGAATTAGGGTTCGACCCTCATAACTCTCTACTACCCCCACCTTGGACGAACCGTACCCGAACGCGGACGAGGAACTGCTTCCCCTCCTCTTCCTCTTCTCCCTGCGATTGATTGGTGTGGGGATCTACGGCGAAGCGATCGTGGAGAGGAGGAACGATCGCACACCCCCGGGACGATCCCTCTTCTTGCAACCCCGACGCCGCGACCAAGGTAAGCGGTGAATTTATTTCTTTGCTATTTCTTGTTTCGAGCAAGGGGGAGGGGAAATCCTTTGTAATGTCGGGGTGGGTTTTCCTTCATCTCGTGCCGCGTGCGAGGCGATTTTGGGGACCAAACTGGACGCCGCCGCCGCCGTGGTTAAACGGGAGGCCGCCGCCGCCGTCACCGTGTTCACGGGGTCACCGCCGGAGCCGCCGTGATCGCGGGGGTCGCCAACCGGAGCCGAATCACTGTTCACGGGAGGGGGATTTCTGGCCGCGGTCCACACAAGCCGGCGCGCACCCGGTGCACGCCATCGAGGCCCGGGGGCGCAGACCCGGCGCACAGGGCCCTGCGCCAGGCCGCGCGGTGTACGCCCTGCGGCGTGCACCCGGTTCGCACTGCCGCCGCGGGAAACCGTTGGACCCGACGCGCGCTCCTGGCCTTGCGCGGCCCGGCCCAAGACGCCCCGGTCCACCGCCGCCGCGTGATCCCGGCCCGCGCCACTGCCGCCCGCCGTCGTGGACCCGGTCCACGCCTGGACCCGTGCACCCGTTTTCAGAAAAAGGGTCCAGAAGCTCCGTTTTTAGCCCGTTTCGCCCCGTTTTTGAGTGTTTTAAACCACGACGATGTTTTTAACGAATAATTTTGTTGTAGCTGCTCGGGCGCGCGGCGAGGGTATTTTGGTTGGAGTTTCCACACGTCTCTTTCTTCGTGTTTGAGGTGGGTTTTATTTGGGATCAAACGTCGGGTTCCCGACAGTTGTACTTCAACTTTAAACAATTCAAGTTATTTTGTTTTATGTTAAATTAAGAAGAATTGCAAGGTACTTGTTGACACTAATCTGGTAGTCCTTATGTCACTATTATCTCGTATACTATTATTGTTGGTTACTTGGCTCGAGGCTGCAGCACGCGCACCCGCGGTTTGGCCACCGCTAAGGGTGTGCTTTTCCGGAAAAGTGGTCTATGACCCGTGTAAACCCACGAGGTGACGTAGTGGGGGCCCCCGCAGGTGGGGGGTTTGAGGCGCCGAGGTGCGAGCGGTGTGACCCGTCGGGGTAGGTGCCCGACGTGGTTTACCGAGGTAGGTGCTCGGTGGGGACGCCGGGGTAGGTGCCCGGATTAGGTTATGCAGGTGTGCGTGGTTATTCCCAGTTTGGGAGGATGTTGCTCCGGATAGTTTATGGTTGGGCGCACTTCTTTTTCCTGCTTTCCTTATTATTCTATATTGTCGCTGACTTCCCACTCTGTGACAGGATCCTTCCGGGGAGAGTGATAGGCGACGGTGAGGCCGAGGCTAGAGTTTTCGGGTCTACGGAGACCCCGTATTGTATTTTCCTCCTTATTGACGCTTTCCATTTATTACGGTAGTCTTATGTGTGGTTCTCGATACCCTCGTGGGGTCGGTAGGATGTCGGCAACTTCTGCTTATTTAATAAACCTTCCTTTCTCTCTTTGTTGGCCGCTTTCAAACAGAAAAAGAAAAAAAAAACAAACCCAACAGGAATTGCGAAAACCGCTTTCAAAATCTAGGTGTCGTGTGGGCACTGTTTTCAAACCTTGTGGATTTATGGATCTTTAAAAAGGGATTTCCAAACCTGAGTGTCGTGTGGGCACTGTTTTCAAAATCCTGTGGTTTTATGTGGCTTTCGAAACCGTTTTTCAAAATATTCTACGCGTCGAGTGGGCGCCGTTTTTAACAATTGTGGATTTATCCTTTCAAACCAACCGGCCATGAAAATGCTTTAGTTGTAATACTTGTATGTTTGTATGAATGAACGCTGAACTGTTGTGATTGAATTGTGGTTTGTGTTTGGACACTGTACTGATCGCGACGCCGTGCATATACAGGGGAGACTCTGTCCGTGTGCAGAGTGACCCTGTGTATGCGGCGGGTCTGGGCACGCACCGAGGAAGAGACCTTTTAAAAAAAAAAATAAAAGGGGGTTTATTTCGAGCCAAATGACCGTTTTTGTGTACTGTTTCCGCTGAACGAAAACCCTCGGGGCCGAGGCCGGGAGATAGGCCCTGTGTGATATGCGGGGGAGCGCACCAAGTGTCCGCTTGCCCCCAGCGTAATGATCATTGCTTCCGCTGCGGTAAACAGGGGCACTACCGCCACAACTGCCCCTTAATCCAGGGAGCGGTTACCTCAGCAGCTTCGGCACCGGCACCGCAGCTATCTGGACGAGGAAAGGCCCCTATGGGGTCAACTTCTAGACCCCCTGCACCACGGCGAGAGGGGGAGAGGCAAACGCAGGCAGGCGGGAGGGTTTACTCAATGACTCGCCAGGAGTCGGATCCACCAGCGGATGTGCTTGTAGGTATTACTTCTGTTTCAAATTCCCGTGCAAGAACCCTTTTTGATACTGGAGCAACACACTCTTTCATCTCTTATGACTACGTGTTTATGCATGACCTTGGGGAGACACCTCTCCAAAGCCCTATGACGGTCCAGACGGCGGGTGGGACATTGGAGGCGACCAGTTTGGTGGCCACCTGCCCGATTAAACTAGGGCGACTGCCTTGCCCTTGGGATTTGGTGGTAATTCCCCTGAAGGAGTACGACGTTGTATTGGGCATGGACTGGCTCTCAAGGTACCAAGTGCTTATCGACTGCGAGAAGCGGATGGTGCAACTTCAAGAACCAAGTTTCCCTAAAAAAGCGTATCTGGCGTGCAAGAGCATCTCTTTCCCAGCGGTCATCTCAGCGGCACGAGCCAGGAGACTGGTAGAGGGTGGGTGCGTGGCCTACTTGGCGTCGGTGGACATGATCACCGGACTCTCGGGGACGCCGTCGGACATCCCGGTAGTAAGGGATTTTCCTGATGTTTTCCCGACTGAACTGCCCGGGATGCCCCCCGAGCGGGAGGTGGTGTTCCCAATAGAACTGCTACCGGGCACGCAGCCAATTACGAAGGCGCCCTACCGAATGGCCTTCGCGGAACTGAAGGAGCTCAAGGCACAACTTGAAGATCTCTTGGACAAGGGATTTATCAGGCCGAGCGTGTCGCCCTGGGGAGCACCAGTGCTCTTTGTGCGAAAGAAGGACGGAAGCTTACGACTCTGCATCGACTACAGGGGAATCAACAAGGTTACAATAAAGAACAAGTATCCCCTGCCCAGAATCGACGACCTCTTCGATCAACTGCGGGGAGCGAAGGTTTTCTCCAAAATTGATCTGCAATCGGGCTACCACCAACTTCGAGTGCGGGACGAGGACATACCAAAGACTGCCTTCCGGACCCGATATGGACACTATGAGTTTACGGTTATGCCCTTCGGACTGACAAACGCCCCCGCAGTATTTATGGATATGATGAACCGCATCTTCAGACCTTACATTGATCGGTTCGTGGTGGTCTTCGTCGACGACATCCTGATCTATTCGACCACCGACGAGGAGCACGAGGATCATTTGCGAACGATTCTCCAGACCCTTCGGAACCAGAAACTGTTCGCGAAACTCAAGAAATGTGAATTTTGGTTACGTGAAGTGGGCTTCCTAGGACATGTAATCTCAGCAGAAGGAATTGCAGTGGACCCCAAGAAAGTGGAAGCTGTACTCAGCTGGCAGCCGCCAACCACAGTGACGGAGATCCGCAGCTTTTTGGGCCTGGCAGGATACTACCGACGCTTCGTCGAGGGCTTTTCGAAGATAGCCGCCCCCCTGAACCGTTTGACCAGAAAAGGGGAGAAGTTCATTTGGACGGCTCGATGTCAGGAGAGCTTCGAAGAATTAAGACGAAGGCTAACCAGTGCACCAGTACTTGTACTACCGAACCCCAGAGAGGACTACGAAGTGTATTGCGATGCGTCAAGGATCGGCCTTGGAGGTGTGTTGATGCAACAAGGGAAGGTGATAGCCTATGCTTCCAGGCAACTAAAAGAATATGAGAAGAACTATCCGACGCACGACTTGGAGCTGGCCGCAGTGGTATTCGTTTTGAAGCTTTGGAGACACTACCTCTTTGGCGTCCACTGTACTGTATTTTCGGACCACCAAAGTCTGAAATACCTGTTCACCCAGAAGGAGCTGAACTTGCGGCAGAGACGGTGGTTGGAGCTACTAAAGGATTATGACCTGACAATCCAATACCACCCCGGGAAAGCCAACGCGGTAGCAGACGCGTTGAGTAGAAAAGCACAACAAGAAGCAACACCTGCAGGCGGGTTAACTGAGCAGGATAGCTTGATCGCGGAGTTTGAGAGTATGAAACTAGAAGTGGTACCGGCGGGCACGGTAGCACGACTGCTAACCTTGGTAGTCAAGCCAACACTGCTCGAGAGGATTCGGGAAGGGCAACAGACTGACCCTTACTTGTAGCTCGTGCGAAACAAGATCATCCCCGACCAAGAGAACGACTTTTCAACGGAAGCCGACAGCACCCTACGTTTCCGTGGGCGGATTTGCGTGCCAGATTCGAAAGAGTTAAAGGAGGAAATCTTAACTGAGGCACACCGCGCCCCTTATGCGGCGCATCCGGGGGGTACGAAGATATACAGGGACCTTAAGCAGACCTTCTGGTGGCCAAAATTGAAGATGGATGTGACACGACACGTAGCCACTGCCTAGTGTGTCAACAGGTCAAGGCGGAACACCAGCGACCCGCAGGAAAACTACAGCCGCTACCAGTGCCAGAATGGAAGTGGGATCAAACCACCATGGATTTTGTCACGGGGTTCCCACGCTCGCAGCAGGGCCACGACACGATATGGGTTGTTGTAGACCGCTTAACCAAGTCAGCGCACTTCCTACCGATTCATACGACGTGGACCCGGGACCGACTAGCCCAAGTTTACCTCAGCGAGATCGTGAGGCTACATGGAGTTCCAGCATCCATTACCTCAGACAGGGACACGCGTTTTGTTTCAAAGTTCTGGCAAAGCCTACAGCGGGCTTTAGGGACGAGACTGTAGTTTAGCACAGCCTTCCACCCCCAGACAGACGGACAGTCTGAGCGGGTGATTCAGACCCTAGAGGACCTGCGTACGCGCCTGTGTACTTGACTGGGGAGACGGTTGGTCACGCTACTTGCCCCTCGTGGAATTTGCCTACAACAACAGCCACCAGGCCAGCATACAGATGGCACCCTTCGAAGCCTTATATGGAAGACGTTGTCGATCCCCGATCTGTTGGGACGACTTGGGAGAGCGGAAGTTCTTGGGACACGATTTAGTGGAAGAAACTGAAGCAAAGATACGACTCATTCGACAGCGCCTACTCACCGCCCAGAGTCGACAGAAAAGCTACGCAGACCGTAGGCGACGCGACTTGGAATTCCAAGTGGGAGATCACGTGCTCTTTGTTACGGAATTTGAGTTGGCGTAGTTTCGTGAAAGTCTCAAGTCTTGAAGATTGAAGGTGAAGAAAGTTGGATCATTTAACTCAATCTCAAGAAAGAAGAATTCAAAAGGATCAGGTATGTTTTACTAAAGATTTTGTGTGATCCGAATACTTCTTGTAGTGTAGAAACACTTGGAAGAATCTTTCATTGCATAAAAATCAAAAACTGGACTTGGGACATGTTCAGGATCCGGATCAGGTTGTTCGATCCGGATCCCGAAGGTGGTTCGTTCATACACCAGTTCAATCCGGATCGTAGCCTCTCTTGATCCGGATCCCGAACACTGAGTTTACCATCTTCCTTGAACGATCCGGATCAGGCTTCGCAATCCGGATCCCGAACGTTGATGTTTGGTGAACTGTATGAACGATCTGAATCAAGCACTTCGATCCGGATCCCGAACCTTCGTTTTTCTGGAATTACCTGACTCGTTACGACGATCCGGATCACAGCTAATCTGATCCGGATCGCCGTCCGTAAAATCTCCAGAAATGTTAGGTTTTTGATTCTTATCTCCTTCCTAGGGTTTCTAACCTATAAATAGACCCTATGACTCTTTTTCATTGTGGTCGAAAATCCACATAGCCGTCATTTTCCTGTATCATCTTATACGGCTCTAGATCCACATATAGAGAAGAAAGGAAATCATTAGAGAATACTCTATGTTTCTTCATCTATATTGATTAGTTTGATTCTAGGTTTTCATACTCACATCTTGAGTTGAATCAAACTAATGAATACTTAGATGGTATTTTCGATCTATCTTTGATCTAAGTATTCGGCGGATCATCACCACCCAAAAACAACGATTTACCCCAAAAATCGGAGCGTGGATTCGCGTGTCCTTGTGGATTCAAGGTTCAACCGCTCTCGTGGATTCGGAGCGAGGCACGTTCGTGGATTCGAAGGGTGCTATTGGGTGAAGACCGTGGATTCGGTCGGACGTCGTGGATTCGACGTTGGACGCCGTTGATTCGGCGTTGGGCGCAGATCGTGGATTCGAGAAGCGTCGCGGAGCGAGCGGAGAAGATCCTCTAGGAGCATATGGAAAAGGTTGAGTCGTAATTGTGTACGGTAAATCACCTTGTACGTGTTTTAATTCTAGTGGATTTCTGCCGTGTTATCAGTCCCGTGGTTTTTTACTCCGGTGATGGAGTTTTCCACGTAAAAATCTTGCGTATTATTTTTTATTTCCGCATTGGGTTTTTATCGCAACGATTTTTGAGTGTTTATACGTTTACACCTATTCACCCCCCTCTAGGTGTTTTTTTCCCCTATTTAGATCCTTATTACATATAACCCAACAAGTGGTATCAGAGCGGGAATAGGGTTGTAAACAATGGTTGAAGGTGGAAACATCAATCGACCCCCGTTCTTCGATGGAACAAATTATGCATACTGGAAAGTACGGATGAAAGCCTTTTTAATTTCCATCGACGAACGGGTGTGGCAATCAATTGAATTAGGATGGTCTAATCCAACTGAATTTATTGGTGATGTTCGCACCTTAAAACCTAGGTCGAAATGGACCAAGGAAGAGTTAGATTCATCTTCTTACAATGGCAAGGGAATTAATGCTATCTTTAATGCCTTATCTCAAACTGAATTCTCTCGCGTCTCGGCATGTGAGACTGCGAAAGAAATCTGGGATGTTCTTCAGGTTACACATGAGGGAACTAACCTCGTGAAGATTCAGAAACTGCAAATGCTTACGAGCAAGTTTGACTCTATCTTAATGGCAGAAAATGAATCTTTCACGGACTACTATACACGATTGCAAGACATCGTAAACTCATGTGCTAATCTGGGAGAGAAGATTCCAGAATTTAAGATTGTAAGAAAGATCTTAAGAACTCTTCCTGAACGATTTCGCCCAAAGGTTACTGCCATTGAAACTATTAAACACCCGGACGAAATACGTGTAGAAGAATTAGTTGGTTCATTACAAACTTATGAAATGACATTTACTACTAACAATTCTTCTGGAAAGGCATCCACTTCTAAGTCTTCAGGTTATGCGTTGTAAACAACTAAGGAAGAAGACGCGGATACATCCTCCTCAGACGATGACGAGAACCTTTCTATGGAGGAATTTGAGAAGCAGCTCGCTCTCTTGACAAGGAAGTTTCGCCGCAACTTTCGAAGGGGTAATTCAAGCAAATCTCCATCCTTCGGAAAGTCGAACAAAGGCAAGGATACTTCAGGTTACAAGTCAAGAAAGCAAAAGAACTTCTCAAAGGATAAGAAAAGTTCAGAAGGACAACTACAATGCTTCAAATGTCGAGGCTACGGCCACATTGCAACGGAGTGTCCTAACAAGTATCCGGCAAAGAAGAAGGCGATGCAAGTCGTCACTTGGGATGACAACTCAACGTCAAATGAGTCGTCTTCTAGTGATGAAGAAAAGAGCTCCACCGCATTCCACGCGTCCGTATCTTCACCCTTCATGTGCTTTATGGCAAGTACATCCGAGTCGTTGTCCAACTCCACTGTTGAAAAGAATGCAACGGACAACGAATCGGATGATTCGGAAGGTGAAGAATTTGCTCTAGCCTATCACAGATCTTTACGGGATTTAAAGAAACCGGCTAAGCAAAACAAGGGGTTGAGAGGGAGATTGCAGGATCTCGAAGAAGAAGTAAAAAGGGTAACTTCTCTCTCGACCGATCTTGAAGTGGAAAGGGATAAACTGATAAAAGAAAATGTTTCCCTTCAAGAGTCCAATGAGCAACTCGAGAAGAACTATATAGATATGGTGAACAAAGCGAACTATTTCTTGAAGCTCTACGGCGAGGCCCGACGGGAAAAATTGAAAATGACAGAGACCATTTGCCAACTCAAGGATGGCTTACAGCAATTTTCTTTAGGAAGGAGTAAGTTGGATAAACTTCTTGGTCTTGGTCAAACAAACAAGTTCGGCCTCGGATACAATTGAACTGAAGACAATTTTAGTTCGGTTGGGACAGTCTTTGTGCCTCAGTCGGTATCTCCTCCTCCGACACCGGAAATCATGACAACCAACGACAACAAGCCTACTTCATCCTCTTCAGAATCGTCAAGCACAAAGGTATGTTTTCGTTGTAATTTTGAAGGGCACATTGGAAGAAATTGCAAGATTGGAGCTCAAAGATCAAATCAACCACATCTTGCAACTGCTACCAATAAGTTCACTCCATGGAATTCAAAGAAGGATTTTCCTAAAGAAAAGGACATTGGTAGTACTTCAAACAAGACGATGACAAAAGAAAAAGACCAATCTTGCAAGACGTCTTCATCAAGGAAAACTTCTCAACCATTGCCAACATACTCCAAAACTCAAAAGGTTTGGGTATGCAAAGGTGAAACCCCTCCTTGTCTTTAATCGTTCTTCGATTAAATCTTGTGTAGTTTATGTAGACTACTTTCTTTTCTTCTTTTTCTTTTGGCCGACCCGTCAACCATCTTTGGGAGGTAAATGGTACATTTTTTTATTGGTTGATGATTTCTCTCGGTTTTCTTGGGTAGCATTTTTAAAAGAGAAAGCTGATACGTTTGACTCTTTTCATGAGATTTGCCATCGTATTATGATTAAAAAGAATGAAAAGATCATTCGTGTTAGAAGTGATAGAGGTGGAGAATTCATAAATTTAAAATTCATTGATTTTTGCACTTCAAATGGCATTAAACATGAATTCTCGGCACCCTATACACCTCAGCAGAATGGTGTTGTTGAGCGCAAGAACAGGGTTGTTCAAGAGATGGCGCGTGTGATGCTTCATAGCCGGAATTTACCGCTACATTTTTGGGCTGAAGCCGTGAACACCGCTGTCTATGTCATTAATAGAGTTTACTTGCGCCCAGGAACTTTAAATACACCATATGAGCTGTGGTTTAGTAGAAAACCCAACATCAAATATTTTCGTGTCTTCGGGAGTCGATGTTACATTTTACGTGACCGTGAAAATCTTGGAAAGTTCGACTCTCGAAGTGATGAAGGGATCATTTTGGGTTATTCTACGAATAGCAGAGCATATCGAGTATTTAACATTGAATCTAAGACGATCGTAGAATCTATAAATGTTAAAGTAGATGAAGCTTTTCACTTTGGATCTGGAAAATCTAGCCTCGATATCTCTCTAGATGATGATTCTCCTGCTAATGCATCTTCTCATAATAATACTTCCAATATTAATGATGCATCTAATGGTTCTTCAAGTTTATATGATGTGCAGGAATCATCTCATGTATCTCCGAGTACTCCATTTCAACAAACGTTACGAATCTCCAAGGATCATCCGGAATCGAATATTATTGGAGATCCACAAGAAGGAGTCAGAACTCGGAGGCAGTTGGTTTGTGGATTCGCTTGCTACGTATCTTTAATCGAACCAAAGAACATAGATGAAGCTCTTCAGGATGACTACTGGATTAAAGCAATGCAGGAAGAGCTCCATCAATTTGAGCGAAACAAAGTCTGGGAATTAACGAAGCCTCCAAAGCAACACAATGTGATAGGTACCAAATGGATCTTCAAGAACAAGAAAAATGAGGATGGTACTATCATCAGGAACAAGGCACGATTAGTTGCTCAAGGCTATTCTCAAGTAGAAGGTATAGACTTTGATGAAACATTCGCCCCTGTAGCTAGACTCGAGTCCATTCGTATACTATTTGCTATTGCTTGTCATTTTAAAATCAAATTATTTCAAATGGACGTTAAGAGCGCATTTCTAAATGGGTTTTTAAATGAGGAAGTTTATGTGGCTCAACCGAAAGGTTTTGTAGATCATAAACAACCTAACCATGTTTTTCGTTTGAAAAAGGCTCTTTACGGTCTGAAACAAGCACCGCGAGCATGGTACGAAAGGTTAACAAAGCACCTTTTGGAGAAGGGCTATACTCGAGGGGGAGCTGATAGGACTCTCTTTGTGAAGCATTATCAAAGCAATTTCATTGTAGCACAAATCTATGTCGATGACATTGTATTTGGCGCAACAAGAGATAATGATGCTTCTAAATTCGCGGAGACCATGGAAAGCGAATTTGAGATGTCCATGATGGGCGAATTGACTTATTTCCTTGGATTGCAAATTAAACAAAATGATGAAGGTATTCACTTGAGTCAATCCAAGTATGCAATGGAGTTGGTCAAAAAGTTTGATCTCGAAAATTGTAAAGATTTTCCGACTCCAATGGGAACTAGCCACAAGGGACTTGGAAGTGAATCACATAGTGAGAATGTAGACGAGAAACTGTATCGAAGTATGATTGGAAGTCTACTTTACCTCACGGCTAGTCGCCCGGATATATCTTTTGGTGTTGGGATTTGCGCGAGATATCAATCAGCACCAAAGGAGGTTCACCTAAAAGCGGTGAAAAGGATCATCCGGTATATCAAAGGATCAATTAATTTCGGAATTTAGTATCCTATGGGAACAAGTTTGGATATTGTTGGATACTCAGATGCCGATTGGGCAGGATCAGTGGATGATCGGAAAAGCACGAGTGGTGCATGCTTCTATCTTGGCCATTGCCTTGTTGCATGGCACAGTAAAAAGCAGAACTGCATAGCACTCTCGACTGCCGAAGCGGAATACATTTCAGCTGGAAGTTGCTCAACTCAACTCATTTGGATGAAAAGCGTATTGAGCGACTTCCGCATTTCAGCATCTTCGGTAACAATTCTTTGTGACAACACAAGTGCAATTAACATTTCTAAAAACCCTGTGTTGCACTCTAGAACAAAACATATTGAGCTTAGATATCATTTTCTTAGAGAGCTAGTTGAATCAAATACTCTTCAACTTTCATATATTTCAACTGAGGATCAATTAGCTGACATTCTAACAAAACCTTTGGATCAAAAACGTTTTATTCATTTACGAAAAGCAATTGGAATGCTTTCCTTGAAATAAACTTCTTTTTGAAACCTTTGCTTAGGATAGGTTTTGTATTTGTTTTTGTTTTGTTCATTATCTATGTTTCTACATAGGACATTAATTGAGCATAGATCATAATTGACTTTAATTGCATCTTTTCGCACATTTAGAAATTTATTATGCTTTTGCCATCATAATATTTCACTGTTGCAATGATCATTTATGTTAATTAAATCATCTTCTAAGTGATCAAAGTCAATTTCTCTCTCTCTATGATCTCTTAGTATAGTCATTATCTTATTTGACTGCTTAGTCGAGTATGAAATCGAGATCAATTTTTGGTTGAATACTTTATATCTTAAATAATTGATAGCCAATTGAGGGGGAGTCATAGAAAAAGTAAAATGCTCAAAAGATGTGGAAAGAGTTACATCCCAATGAGGAGTGTGAAAACTACCACCACATGGAGGAAAGAGCTACCACCTCGGTCGTCCGAGTATTGTGTGCAGCTACCACATGTATACCAAGCATGGTTGTTCAAATTTTTGATTAAGTAAAATGCATGTTGAAATACTTGACTCCGTCAAATTTCAAGGTTGGTATAAGGTGGGTTTTTAAAGAAAGATGCTCAAAGAGCCACTCTCTTCAACAGATTGTCTAGATACATTATCTATTATATTTGGGATTTCAAACATCTATTGATCTTTGTATTTCATTTTCTTTACTGAATTGATGATTTGATAAAGGCATTACTCATAAGATCAAGTTAGATGTACTTGAAGGTGTTCAACTTTAAGGGATTTAATTTTTGTAAATTTTCGTTTCATTTTTGGATATTATTGATAGATTTGGCATAATCTAATTCTTGTTGTATGAAACGATGATTTTTGTTTAAAGTTGATGCACATTTGTGCTTACAATCTTTTTCTAGTTTTTCTCTGAAATTTTCTAAAGAAAAAGTTGGAGCCGATCCGGATCGGGCTAGATGATCCGGATCCCGAACGCAGGAATTCTTCTGCGGGCTGACGATCCGGATTGTATTTGCCGATCCGGATCCCGAACGCAGTTTCTCACTGCGGGTAGCCGATCCGGATCGCAGTTATGAACTGATCCGGATCGCGGCTAGGTTTTATAAAGAACAAAAGGGTTTTGATTTCTTTTACTCCAATCTTTTGTTCCAAAGTTTCCAGAGCCTCTCTCTCTAGATTTCATCCTTCATGGAAGCTTTCAAACTCAAGTTCTTCAACTCCAAGTAAGTTTTATTGATCAAAATCTCGGTTTTTCACCGTTTTTCTCTCTTCTTCCTCAAACGTCATGAATTTCTTGGATCAACTTTGTTTGTGGATGGTTTTTGATCAAATTTCTTTTGAAATAAGAACTCTGGGTAGATTAGTTTTGATTATATGCTAGGTATTCTCCTGATTAACGGATTTTTAGGCTTCGATTTCTAAAATTTCGGTTTTAGGGCATATAATAAGGATTTTCGAAAATCATGCAATTGATCTATTTTTAAAAGTCCTTTTGCAAAACTAATTTGATTCTTAGTCTCTCTACATGATTATGATTGTTTGGGTACAATTTTTCAAATCTTTGAAAATTAACAATTTTCTCATGTGTTCTTGAGTCGTTCCACACAGGATTCCTTTTCTCAAGAAACCATTAGCAATGGTGATCACTTGGATTGTTTTCCTACTTACTGCTATGGTACATACGAGAGACACTGCCAAGAGAGCTAAAAGGGATGAAGTTAACTGGGATGAGTTATCAGATGATGAAACACATCCTGAAGAATCGCCACAGAAAACCTCTATTGCATCGAAAGGGAAAGCCCATGCAGAAACATCAACGGAAAAGGCCCCGCTTACTGCTGCGGAAAAAGGAAAAGCACCAATGACTTCTTCATCCATTTTCCTAAAAAGAAAAAGACTTGCTCGACGACCTGGACGAGCTCGAGGTATTGAAATAAATGAACAATGTCAAGAGAACCCAAGGAATATTTCTCAAATTGACACTGAATCAGAAGAATTGACCAAAAGGGAAATCTAGAGTCTTCCATAAAACAAGAACGTATATCAAATGAACTAATTGAGGTAAAGGAAGAAACAAATAAGGTAAATAAGAATCAATCATCAATGAACAAGCGATTAAAGAAGATATTCCAAATCCTCGGCTGTATCAGTTCAGACGAGTCTGAATAATCCGTATCCTTCCAATTTCTGTTTATTATGCATATGTTTAAATCCTTCTTTTGTGCAGGTTTTTAAGTTTTAATTTGAGTCTTTAGTTCTCCAACTTGAACTGTTAACCATTCTCTCCACTTCTGTAATCTTTGGCTTTGTTTGTGACAAAAAGGGGGAGAGAGTTTAGAGAACTTGAACAATGATATTGTGAAAATTGTGATCTTGTATACATCAATGATGAACAATGATGACTGCATCAAGGTACAATGATGATGTGAATAAACATCAAGGTAAGTGAACATCAAGGGAACTTGAACAATGAGTGTGAAAATCTTGCTGATGAAGATTTTGTATACATCAAGGTAAGTATCACTTCAACTTCAACTTTGGTTTTTATCTTGTGATTGTTTGCATGTTTCGACTAACTATTCGACTAACTATTTGGGCATGTAATATGACTAGCAAGTTGATGTTGGACTAACATTTTGTGACATTTGGTTTTTAATTGCATAGAAGATATGTTGGTTTTTGACTATGATTCTCTTACATATCTGAATTCTCAAATGTCATGATGATCAGATAAACTCTATCTCTGTACTACGTTTTGTATGCTAAATATTCTTGAGGTATCTAACGATCTCTTTTTGTCAAGAATGATTTCTTTGTGCAGAGAGTACAGATGTCTAAGTCTAGAGTCTGTTTTAGGAGTTTATCTCATGTTTTTAAATTTTTGGATCTCCATTGTAAATTTTTGTTGTATGGTGATAGCAACAAAAATATCTTTTTGAATTTTCTTTAGTGGATCTGTGTTTTGTCACGAAACCGCCAAAGGGGGAGATTGTTACGGAATTTGAGTTGGCGTAGTTTCGTGAAAGTCTCAAGTCTTGAAGATTGAAGGTGAAGAAAGTTGGATCATTTAACTCAATCTCAAGAAAGAAGAATTCAAAAGGATCAGGTATGTTTTACTAAAGATTTTGTGTGATCCGAATACTTCTTGTAGTGTAGAAACACTTGGAAGAATCTTTCATTGCATAAAAATCAAAAACTGGACTTGGGACATGTTCAGGATCCGGATCAGGTTGTTCGATCCGGATCCCGAAGGTGGTTCGTTCATACACCAGTTCAATCCGGATCGTAGCCTCTCTTGATCCGGATCCCGAACACTGAGTTTACCATCTTCCTTGAACGATCCGGATCAGGCTTCGCAATCCGGATCCCGAACGTTGATGTTTGGTGAACTGTATGAACGATCCGGATCAAGCACTTCGATCCGGATCCCGAACCTTCGTTTTTCTGGAATTACCTGACTCGTTACGACGATCCGGATCACAGCTAATCCGATCCGGATCGCCGTCCGTAAAATCTCCAGAAATGTTAGGTTTTTGATTCTTATCTCCTTCCTAGGGTTTCTAACCTATAAATAGACCCTATGACTCTTTTTCATTGTGGTCGAAAATCCACATAGCCGTCATTTTCCTGTATCATCTTATACGGCTCTAGATCCACATATAGAGAAGAAAGGAAATCATTAGAGAATACTCTATGTTTCTTCATCTATATTGATTAGTTTGATTCTAGGTTTTCATACTCACATCTTGAGTTGAATCAAACTAATGAATACTTAGATGGTATTTCCGATCTATCTTTGATCTAAGTATTCGGCGGATCATCACCACCCAAAAACAACGATTTACCCCAAAAATCGGCGCGTGGATTCGCGTGTCCTTGTGGATTCAAGGTTCAACCGCTCTCGTGGATTCGGTGCGAGGCACGTTCGTGGATTCGAAGGGTGCTATTGGGTGAAGACCGTGGATTCGGTCGGACGTCGTGGATTCGACGTTGGACGCCGTGGATTCGGCGTTGTGCGCAGATCGTGGATTCGAGAAGCGTCGCGGAGCGAGCGGAGAAGATCCTCTAGGAGCGTATGGAAAAGGTTGAGTCGTAATTGTGTACGGTAAATCACCTTGTACGTGTTTTAATTCTAGTGGATTTCTGCCGTGTTATCGGTCCCGTGGTTTTTTACTCCGGTGATGGAGTTTTCCACGTAAAAATCTTGCGTATTATTTTTTATTTCCGCATTGGGTTTTTATCGCAACGATTTTTGAGTGTTTATACGTTTACACCTATTCACCCCCCTCTAGGTGTTTTTTTCCCCTATTTAGATCCTTATTACATATAACCCAACACTCTTGCGTGTTTCGCCAACCAGGGGGATCAAACGCTTCGGACTGAAAGGCAAGCTGAGCCCGCGATTTGTTGGGCCATTCAAGATCCTGGAGCGCATCGGCCCGGTGGCTTACCGCCTTGCCCTACCACCTAACCTCGACCGTGTCCACGTCGTGTTCCACGTCTCGATGCTCAGAAGATACCTCTCCGACCCGTCACATGTTCTGGACGTCTCTGCACTAGAGTTGAAAGAGGATCTAAGCTTCGAGGAAACCCCAGTGCGGATACTAGCAAGGGAAAGTAAAACGCTGAGAAACCGAGCCATTCCCTACGTGAAGGTGCTCTGGAGCAACCACGAGGAGCGAGAAGCGACGTGGGAGTCGGAGTCGAAAATGAGGGAGTGCTACCCCAATCTCTTCACCGCAACCCAGGATTGAGTTTCGGGGACGAAACTCGTTTTTAAGAGGTGAGTGGTGTAGTAACCGCTGGTTTAGTATTTTTTTTTGGTGTTCTTTATTTGGGGTTTTATTTGCATCTTCTGCGCTTGAGGGGTCCGGTGCGTGATCTTTTTCCTCTTCTCTTCTTGGCAGACCGTCGGGGCTCGCGGGTATTTTTAGGCGTTAGAGCTCGCGAAACGGAGCGCGGCGGCACGACCGGATTTATTTTCCGACTCCGGATTCTCCCACAATAAATTCCGGAAGTTTCTTAGCAGCCCAGGCGACCGGCGCGATTTTCGAGGCACGCCGAACCCAGGTTCGAACTCGAAATCCTCATTTCCTGTTGACCGGGGTTTTGGGTTTATTTTCTTCCCGCTATCCGCTTCGCGATCGTTTAAATTTTTGGTAGTTTGGGGATTTTGGGTTAAGCCCCTGTTGCGCCAGACCAGCTAATTAATTCGTTTCGGTTGGGGAATTAGGGTTCGATCCTCATAACTCTCTGCTACCCCCACCTTGGACGAACCGTACCCGAACGCGGACGAGGAACTGCTTCCCCTTCCTCTTCCTCTTCTCCCAGCGATTGATTGGTGCGGGGATCTACGGCGAAGCGATCGAGGAGAGGAGGAACGATCGCACACCCCCGGGACGATCCCTCTTCTTGCAACCCCGACGCCGCGACCAAGGTAAGCGGTGAATTTATTTTCTTGCTATTTCTTGTTTCGAGCAAGGAGGAGGGGAAATCCTTTGTAATGTCCGGGTGGGTTTTCCTTCGTCTCGTGCCGCGTGCGAGGCGATTTTGCGGACCAAACGGGAGGCCGCCGCCGCCGTGGTTAAACGGGAGGCCGCCGCCGCCGTCACCGTGTTCACGGGGTCACCGCCGGAGCCGCCGTGATCGCGGGGTCGCAACCGGAGCCGAAATCACTGTTCACGGGAGGGGATTTCTGGCCGCGGTCCACACAAGCCGGCGTGCACCCGGTGCACGCCATCGAGGCCCGGGGGCGCAGACCCGGCGCACAGGGCCGTGCGCCCGGCCGCGCGGTGCACGCCCTGGGCGTGCACCCGGTTCGCACTGCCGCCGCGGGAAACCGTGGACCCGGCGCGCGCTCCTGGCCGTGCGCGGCCCGGCCCAAGACGCCCCGGTCCACCGCCGTCGCGTGCTCCCGGCCCGCGCCACTGCCGCCCGCCGTCGTGGACCCGGTCCACGCCTGGACCCGTGCACCCGTTTTCAGAAAAAGGGTCCAGAAGCTCCGTTTTTAGCCCGTTTCGCCCCGTTTTTGAGTGTTTTAAACCACGACGATGTTTTTAACGAATAAATTTTGTTGTAGCTGCTCGGGCGCGCGGCGAGGGTATTTTGGTTGGAGTTTCCACACGTCTCTTTCTTCGTGTTTGAGGTGGGTTTTATTTTGGGATCAAACGTCGGGTTCCCGACAGTTGTACTTCAACTTTAAACAATTCAAGTTATTTTGTTTTATGTTAAATTAAGAAGAATTGCAAGGTACTTGTTGACACTAATCTGGTAGTCCTTATGTCACTATTACCTCGTATACTATTATTGTTGGTTACTTGACTCGAGGCTGCAGCACGCGCACCAGCGGTTTGGCCACCGCTAAGGGTGTGTTTTTCCGGAAAAGTGGTCTATGACCCGTGTAAACCCATGAGGTGACGTAGTGGGGGCCCCCGCAGGTAGGGGGTTTGAGGCGCCGAGGTGCGAGCGGTGTGACCCGTCGGGGTAGGTGCCCGACGTGGTTTACCGAGGTAGGTGCTCGGTGGGGACGCCGGGGTAGGTGCCCGGATTAGGTTACGCAGGTGTGCGTGGTTATTCCCAGTTTGGGAGGATGTTGCTCCGGATAGTTTATGGTTGGGCGCACTTCTTTTTCCTGCTTTCCTTATTATTCTATATTGTCGCTGACTTCCCACTCTGTGACAGGATCCTTCCGGGGAGAGTGATAGGCGACGGTGAGGCCGAGGCTGGAGTTTTCGGGTCTACGGAGACCCCGTATTGTATTTTCCTCCTTATTGACGCTTTCCATTTATTACGGTAGTCTTATGTGTGGTTCTCGATACCCTCGTGGGGTCGGTAGGATGTCGGCAACTTCTGCTTATTTAATAAACCTTCCTTTCTTTTTTGGCCGCTTTCAAACAGAAAAAGAAAAAAAAAACAAACCCAAAAGGAATTGCGAAAACCGCTTTCAAAATCTAGGTGTCGTGTGGGCACTGTTTTCAAACCTTGTGGATTTATGGATCTTTAAAAAGGGATTTCCAAACCTGAGTGTCGTCTGGGCACTGTTTTCAAAACCCTGTGGTTTTATGTGGCTTTCGAAACCGTTTTTCAAAATATTCTAGGCGTCGAGTGGGCGCCGTTTTTAACAATTGTGGATTTATCCTTTCAAACCAACCGGCCATGAAAATGCTTTAGTTGTAATACTTGTATGTTTGTATGAATGAACGCTGAACTGTTGTGATTGAATTGTGGTTTGTGTTTGGACACTGTACTGATCGCGACGCCGTGCATATACAGGGGAGACTCTGTCCGTGTGCAGAGTGACCCTGTGTATGCGGCGGGTCTGGGCACGCACCGAGGAAGAGAGCTTTTCAAAAAAAAAAAAAAAAGGGGGGTTTATTTCGAGCCAAATGACCGTTTTTGTGTACTGTTTCCGCTGAACGAAAACCCTCGGGGCGTGACACATAGGGTCAATGTACTCTAGGTTAATGTGAAAAAGTGAAAATCATAGAGTTAATAAACTCTAGGGATAATGAAAAGTGGAACTTAGAGTCAATGAACTCTAGGGTAAAAATGATGAGGAGCTAAAAAATAGAGTTAATGAACTCTAGGAATAAGTTTAATGCAATTAGAGCTAATAAACTCTAGGCCAATGTAAAGTAAATGTAGAGTTAATAACTCTAGGCCAATGTAAAGTGAATGTAAAGTTAATAACTCTAGGCCAGGATATTCGAGATGATTAATGTCCTTGTGACATAGTGAAACCCTAAGTTTAATTATGAACATAGGGTTGCAAAATGAGAACAAGCAAGTAGGAAGAGTTGAAAAGGGCTAAGAAGCTAAGAAATTGCCAAGTGGCAAGGTTAAGAGAAAATCTGAACAAACAAGATGTTCAATCTAAAATGGTGTTAGAGACACCCAAGTTATCCTAGAGTAAAGAATTTAGGATAAAGAAAGAAAAGTAAAAGTGAAAGCATTGAGGCATGAATGCTAACGGGAGGGTTGAGCATATGTCACTCCCGGGTAGATGAGTGCCAAGGTGCTTTAAACTCATCTGAAACCAAAAGTGTAAAGAGAATGTTAAAGAAAAGGTAAACAGGAAAAATAAAGTACATTGGGCCGGGTACTACGGGAGGCGGTGTCACAACCTGTTCTTGTTTGATTGGGGTTGTAGGCATCCGTTTTTGGAACCCTCGGACCCCTTAAAGAAAAGTCTAAATGGCTAATTGGGAGGGTTGAGCATATGTCACTCCCAAGTGAATTAAAGTAAAAAGGGCAAGTTGCCGATGGGAGGGTTGAGCAGATTTCACTCCCTAGTGAATGAGTGCCAAGGTGCTGTAAACTCATTCGAGACGAGAGGGTTGAGCAGATTTCACTCTCGAGGAAAATGAGTGCCAAGGTGCCTTAAACTCATTTGAGGCAATGAGAAAAGAAAAGAGAAAAAGAAAAGATATCGATAACCTTGGACTGTCTCGCCTTATGGTAGAATGACTGCCGGGCTGGGGCCTGTTGGGGGCGAGATTTTCCAAGGGGCGAGTTGTGATGACATGGATCTCTGCAGAGCTGTGGTAGAGTCATTGGTCACTTGGGGGAGCCTGTACTGTGTTTCGGGGGGTGTTGGTGCATGATTGGACACAAGTGTCGGACCTCGAGCTTTATTGGATCATGTGGGTGATCGGCTGACCCCGTCGGAGGTTTAGAGGTTGTTTCGCGCGAAACGGATATTAAATTTGGGCTCAGCGCGAAATTTGGGCTAAGAATACCTTTCCGGGTGCATTCGGCAGTTTTTAGAGTTGGAATTTGGAAAATCGGACATCAAATTCGGGTTCAGCGCGCGAAAACGGTCAAGATGGACTAGCTACTTGTTTTTTTGTGCATCGGTTACTGTTCACGCCGGAACAGTGTTCCCGGCGATCGCCGGCGGGTGCCGGCGGCGGCGGGCAGCGGCGGAAGGCGGCGGCGCGGGCTCGGGCAGGCGGCTTGCGGCCGCGGGCAGGCGCGCGGGGCCGCGGGCAGGTGCGCGGTCCACGCGGCGGGCGTGCACCAGGGCGGTGCCACGTGGCGGTTTCCTACTGGTTGGCTCACAGCTCGCGGTCTTCGGGAAGCTCTGGTCTATGGTGCATCGGGGGTTGACACGTGGCATGTTCCTATTGGGTTGGTTCATAGGATTTCGTGCGCCGGGTGCAGCAGGCAGAGGCTTTGACACGTGGCGCTTCCCTATTGGTTGGTCAACTGTGCAGGGCAGGTGGGGGCAGGTGGCCGTACGCGCGGGGCAGGTGCGCGACGTGCGCGGTGCAGGGTTGCCGGTGCCACGTGGCGCGCCGCCATTGGCGGGCGCTCGTGCACCGGGCGCACAGGGCGCGGGTGGGCCGTGTGGCGGGCCACGTGGCAGGCTGTGGTGAATTCGGGCCTGCACAGTAATGGGCCGGGCCCATTACTGTAGCAGCCCGAATTTTTCGGGCGCCCGATTCTGGGGACCCATTCGGTATTTCTTCAAATGTTTTTGGGGCCTTTAAATAGCAGCCCGAGCCTCTTTCTTCTCCCCTTTTCTTCCCTTTTCGAGCCTCCTCTGACCGAGCACCCTTAAGAAGATTTCTTCATCTTCAAGTTCTGGATCCACCTGCAAAGTTTTGGAGTTTTAGGAGCACGCATCCTGAGATTCTGGTTTTTACGGCGCGGCGCGACGTTGCATTTCCTGTGTTCTTCTTCGGCGCAGCGGCAGTGTTTTAGCTCCCCTGGGCTACCCCGAGATCATTTCTCTGTGATTCTTGCGCCGACAGACTCGTAAGAGGTAGGGCTTCATCTTTTGTGTTGGTCGCACTTTTCCGTTTCGAGGTTTTGGCACGGATCCCGAGGCAAACAGTGACCCCATTTTCTGTGTGGATTTTTGAGACAACGGCAGGGTATTTCGGCCATATCTTCGCACACGAGCGTCAGACGGAAACGAGCTTATACGACTTTTTCATCTACGGATCGCAAGGAACGCGCTCGTATTTTTCTTGGAATTTTCAGAGGATTATTTCGAGGTGAAATCTCTGTTTTTCTCTGTGAACAGTGCACAGTTTTCAGCACAGATTTTTGTATGAGTGTACCCCCTTGCCGAATTTATATCTTGACTTACCAAACTCGGATTTGGGCGTGCAGGGTACCGTTTCGAAGATATCGACGCGAGGATCGCTGTGATATTTTTCTGGGAATTTTCTGGGAATTTTCAGCAGGTGAAAAAGGGACATCTTTGGGACTGAAATTCTGTGTATATTTTTATGGGCAGTTTTGGAATTGATGTGTAATTGTGGACTTTGTATTGTACCCAGGAGGGATTGTGGACTGTGCTGAACCTGTTGGACATAGAGCTGCTATTTTTCCTGGTTTTCTCAGCTGTACGACTCCGGACAGTTAGCGTTTTCAGGTGGGTGGCTTGCTTTCAAGATCTATGGACTGTGCTCTAATTCTATTGATATAGAATCATGCATGATAGTGATTGGATTTGGGTAGCATGCTAGAGTGTAGGAATTGTTGTTCCTTGTTTTATCTGTCGATCTTGTGATCTCTTGCTTCCTACTATCATGTTAATATTTGTTATCTTGGAACCTGACCTAGCACCCCCGTCATATGTTGCATGTATAACCAGACCAGTAGAAAACCCTCACTTGGGCTAGGATTATTTATGTTTAGACATCCACACTTTATGTTTCATTCCTGGACTTAGTGTTATCCTCGCCCGGGTAGTGGGCCGAGCGGTCGGGACTTCTTTTAGTGTGGGATGCATTTGCACTCGTGCTTGGGAGCCGAGTGGGGTCTGGTAGATATTGTGTTTCGCTTGTCTGTACCGGGAACCGTTTGGGATAAACGGTGGACCCAGAAGATCTTGTTTTTCCCTGTTTGGGTTGTCGCCACTGTGTTAGTGGCAGTAGTTTACTAGTGTTAGCCGGACCTAGAACCCAGAACCCTTTTCGACATACACATGATTTTAGTCTACCAATATTTTCTTCCAAGCATCGAAGGGCCGCTGGAGTCTGTTCTTGTGTGATTGGACAAAGGCACCAGCCCTTCGGGGCTTGGGTAAAACACTTATTTTTCTAACTGTTTTTCCAAAGAGAACTAAAATCATTAAATATGGATTTCTTCTAGATCAAATGATTTTCAATAACAAATGTCACCTTTTTCTTGTAAATCTCCCCACTCGAAAGGATTCGAGTGATCTGGGTTCTAGGGGCCGTTCCTTTGTCGGGACGAAAGCCACGGGGGGGGCGAGCCTGGGACATGTTCTTGTTTGATAGGGTTGTAGGTGTAGGTCTCCCGGGACTTTCGGGCCCTGTTGGTGCTTTCTGCGTGTCGTACCGAGGTTTTGCTTTCCCGAACTATAAGGGGATCGGGAACTTCGATAGGCGGAGCCTAGAGTCTGTTCTTGTTTGATAGGGTTCTTAGCACCGGTCTATCGGGTTTCCGAACCCTTATGGTGTCGGTCTTTCCTATGGGTTTAGTGTTCTGTTGTGGGAGCCGTCTGGTGGACGGTGGCCCCAGCTGTGTGGTTTTCCAGCCTGTGGTTGAGAGTTGGTGTTGTTGACCGATCTTGTTGATCGTGGTTTGGACTTTAGCCTGCATGAGCCATATTTGAGCTCGACAGAGGTACGCGGATACTTTCCTCGGTGGGGTCGCTCCTCTCGAGAGCCACTCCGGAGTTGGGCCTGTTACTTGCTATCGCGACATGTCGACGCCGTCCCTCTGACGGGGCCAGTTAGTGGCAGTCACGGACACCCTACGGTAGACCCGTCCTGTTGAGGATGTGCGGCAGTAGGTGGGCGCAGGTTTGACTGGACCCTTTGAGGCAGTCAGTTTAGATTTGGTGAGTTTACTGTGTGTGTTAGTAGATGCATCATGTTTCATCTGTTCCTTTTCTTGAGCATCTAGATAGAGGCATAGTAGCTGTAGAGTTACTTTTCCAGCCCTTTCATTTCAGTTTTATATTATTACTTTATGCCTCTAGTAGACTTAGTGGGCAGACCGTCGGGCTTGTTGGCGGCACCCACTGAGAACTACTTGGGACGTAGTTCTCACACCCGTCGTGGTGTCTTTTCCCACAGGGACTCCTACTCCTGTTCCTGCTACCCCTGTTGCTGCTTCTTCTGATCGAGGTAAGGGAGTCGCGAGATAGTTCCCTACCAGTCATCGTCCAGGGAGTAGATGTACCCTTATTACTTTTGAGAGTTCATGTTGAGAGAACTTTGTAGTGAGGTATAGAGTTGTATTTATTTTACTGCTCGAGAGATTTATGTACTTTTGGTGAGGACTTATGTTGTATATAGTTTTTATTTCTAGCAATTACTTTCAGCTCTGATATCTGTATAGTATAGATGCTCTTTTGCAGGTTAGTCGCTTCGTCTATACGGGGCTTCTCGTATGGGCGGCGGATCTGTTGGCGAGCCCGGGTCGCAGTTTCGACGCCGGGGCGTGACACGAGTAGCTTGAGATTAAAACACAAGAATGTGAAAAGAATAAAGAGGTAATAGAGTGGCCTAGGTAGCCGGATTAACATAACCCTTTTGTAGCGGCATAGTGGCCGAACTTATGGATAGTAGCCCAGAGTGGCACGATTGATAGCAGTGAGTCAGGGAACATACACAGATAGTGTAGATTTATTCATACAGGTTATGATCATGTTAGTCAGCATCTGCAGTTATTTATAGCATAGTTATCTTGCTATCCTGCTTCCATTGGACCAAGTGGTGTAGAACATTCTTTCTCGGTGGTTGAACCCACTGGGAACTCAGCTGTAGTTCTCACACCCCTTGGGTGACTCCCCCCACAGGTACGGGTATGGATGCAGCGATCGTGACGGTTCAGACGCAGACGGCGAGGCATACGACAGGGGCAAGGGCCCAGCAGCATAGAGACCTAGAGGGTCTAGCAGAGGTATCCCTTTTATATATTTCTTGAGTGAACCTTGTATGGTGAGGAAATTATGTAAAAGAATCGTAATAATTTTATTTGCAAGCTCAGGAATGCAAAGTGTAATAAATTTAATTCATGGTTCACTCTTGTATGCTTTCTTTTCCGCTTTAGTTGTTGCAAAAATTTAAATTTATAGTGATTTTTAGTACTTTGATATTAAGCTTTCGCATACACTTGTTGTGTTATTATGGATGTTACCGTTCCTTTCGGGTTGTAGAGTACCGGAGCTTCGGGCAGAGTGCCGACTCCACGTGGCAGCCTGGTATTGTGGAAATACCATTAGCAGTTTCTGTTTGTAATTACAGAGAGGTTCGGGTGGTCCCGGAGCGGCGCGGTTGTCTTTTTGAAGGAAAGTGAGTTGGCGTCGGCTTGAGAGCTTGCGGGTCGAGCTTTGGCCTCTTGGATGGTTTTGATGTGAGTTGATCCCTTGGGACATGTGTAATATGTTTTTACAGAGGTGTTCGGTTGGTTTCGGGGTGATGCGGAGGTCCCGGGGCGAGAAAGTGAGTTATCGGCGCATTTCGGAGAGTTTCTAGCAGTTCTGGAGCCTTTGGGTGGCCTGGTTTCGGAACTGGCTCTTTAGTTCCGGAACCAGGGGCTGTGTACCGGTACCAAATGGTTGGTACCGGTACACAAGCACAGGGAATGCCCATTTTGAGCCCGGTTTTGCACAGTACTTTGAGGTATGGGCTTTCTTTGTTCCAACCACCCCGCGTTGATTTTTATACCCCTGAGCACCAACTCCCTCACCCATCTTTCATCTCTCATCCATCCTCTTCCTTTCTTGCTGCCAGAGAAGAAGAAGAAGAGGAAGTAGAAGGAGATGAAGCAGGGTGTTCTTGGTGCTGCTTGTGAGAGTTGACCGGGTCAACGTGCGCGCGCGAGAGCAAATTGAGGTAAATTATTTGTTAGAGATTTTAGATTTGGACTTGTTGGGTTTCCTCGTGGATTTTGGGATGGAATTAATTGGATATTTTGAGCTAATTTTCCATCTTTGCTCTCTCCCTATACTCTCGGGTTGCAAGCAGACTTGGGAGTTTACTATGCAAATCCGAGGATTTGTCTGCTTCTTGCGCACGTGTGGAGGACCCTCTTGAGCTGAGCTGAGGCATGCAGGGACCTTGGGGAGTGTGTTAGAGGTGGTTTGGAGCTCCGAGGATTTTTCCGAGACGCGCGACGGTGCGCGCGCGCGCGAGAGGCGCAGTTCAGTTTTTCGTCAGATTTCGCCCGTTTCTTCGCCGATTTCGGCGCGGCCTTCGGAAAGCATTTGAGGTGGGTTGGATTTTCTTCCAAAAATCGTGGAATGCCCTCTAATGCTTCAGAACGCACTTTGATCATGTCAAACTGTGTATTTTAGCTGTAAAATGATCTGATAGTTGCCTAGAAAATTACAGAAATATTATCTGAACCCCATAGTATTTTTAGTGGACTCGTGACATTGTATGACACTAGACTGTATGCTTGGTTGGCCTCATTTAAGCTCCCGAACCGTTTTAAAAATCCGAATGCTCGTTTTATTGAAAAACCGACTTTTAAAAATGGTTTTAAAATGTCTGAGGGTTCTAGTGATGCTGCATGGGTTCGGGTGCTTGTTCTCTCGTGCCGGGGGGCCGAGGAGATATTTGTTGATTATTAGAGCCTTTCTGTGGCTTTTTGAGTTTTACTAGTGTCATTGGGGGTTCTATTTGAGCACTTCAGATTCAGTCGTGGAGTTTACTCCGACCTTGACATGAGTGTGTGTCGTGTATCCACTGTGTTTCCGATCTATTTGATCGTGGATTATAGCCTGCTGAGCCTGGCATGTTTGCCAGTTATGAGATACTTGAGATACTTGAGTTCGGTGGGGTCGCTCCCCTCGAGCTACGCCCCGGGTGCGATGATGACACCGAGCCTGGCGAGGCTGCGATGTGTTACTGATAGTCCTTGAGGGACACCCTACGTAAGTCCGTTCCTCCGGGATGTGCGGCAGTAGATGAGCGCAGGCTTAACTTTATCTTGACTGGTCCAAAGTGGACAGTCATTGAGATTTGGGTGAGATGTGTGAGTGAGTTACATTGCATGTTCATAGATGAGTACTTTTCCTTTGAGCATATGTAGAGGCATATAGAGATAGATTTCCAGCTTTCATATCTATCTATCTATCTATCTATTTGTTTACCCTTTTGTGCCTCCGGTGGACTTAGTGGGCATACCGTGTGCTTTGAGGACGGTACCCACTGGGAACTACCTTTGCAGTAGTTCTCACACCCGCTGCGGTGCAGGTTTTCCTGAGGCAGCTGCTCCGACTCCTTCCGGTGCGGAGTCTTCAGATCGAGGTAAGGGTGTGGCCGACTAGTCGCTTACCCCAGTCAGTTTAGTGGAGAGGTAGCAGTACCCTTTTGAGTTTCAACTTTTGTAGAGTGAGATTTTGAGAGATGTTATTTTTGTATCTTGAGGACAGCTTGTATCTTGGATTTTATTTACTCTAGTACAGTTGTTCTGTTCCCTTTCTATAGCAAGTACTTACTTTTGCTCTGATATCTGTTAGCTATAGATTTATTGCAGGGTAGACGCTTCGTCTGTACGGCAGTTTCCGTACAGATGGCGGATCTGTTAGCGAGCCCGGGTCGCAGTTTCGACCCCGGGGCGTGACAGATTAGAGTGGTATCAGAGCCTAGGTTTATAGGTCATTGAGGACTTAGAGACCCTAGGCTTTTTGGCTGGACAGTAGGTTGATTTCGAGAGAGACGTGATTTTTACGAGAGTCATGATTGAGTTATAACTCCCCCAGGGGTTTGGGGTGAGTAATTTTGCATGCTTATTCTCTAAAGGGGACCTGTCGGCTGCAGACGGCATTACACTTTAGAATGGGTAGCATGTATAGACTCTCGTTTGATTGGGTTGAGCGATTCTTGGTCCTGATGTTCGGTTTTGATTTCAGGATTTGCGATGCCTCCGAGACGTCGAGATACGACGAGGGCTCACCCAGCCGCAGACGAGGAGCCTGAGCGGCAGGAGGCTCCACCGGTTGATCAGGGAGAGGTTCAGGCGCTGCGGGCCCAAGTGGCCTATTTGTCGGAGGCGTTGCAACGCCAAGATGAGGCGTCCAAACGCCAGGAGGAGACAGCCAGGCGCCAGGAGGAGACAGTTATGCGCCAGGAGGAGGCAGCCAAGGGCCAGCAAGAGATGTGGATCGGTTGGTGAGGTTACTCGAGCAGAGGGCACCTCTAGCGACGCCCCCAGTAGCTACCTCGGCGACCTCGTCACAGATTGCTCCTTTGACGGAGGCAGAGCAGAGAGAGCTCACGGATCGACTGTCATATGTTAGCCAGTTCCATCCCCCGCGGTTCTCTGGTCTGAGCTCGGAGCCGTGGGAGGTCGAGAACTGGATTGCAGCTATGGAAAAATTATTCGAGAATCTTTTCATCAAGGAGGAGCATCAAGTGCACCTGGGAACTCACTTTTTGGAGAAAGACGCCGAGACTTGGTGGCGTCGGGTTCGCCCTGTTGGACCGCCGGGCGTACAGTTGCTGACTTGGCACGAGTTTCGAGTTTTACTGCACGGGGCCTACTTCCCCGACAGTGCAAAGCAGAAACTCGAAGGAGATCTTCGACGGCTACAGCATGGTAGCCGACCCCTACAGGAGTATATACGAGAGTTTCAGCGCTTACTGAACAGTGTTCTACACGTCGCCCCAGATGAGCCGCAGAGGGTTGATCTATTTGAGAGAGGATTGCACCAGGATATCTACCATCACATCCACTCCCATCGGTCACCTACCTTGGACGCAGCTATTGAGCGAGCTCGATGGGTCTCCCGAGGGACCGTTATTATGACAGAGAGGGGCGAGGCGCCAGGGACCAGCTCCGGGGAGAAGCGCCCAACACCTCAGGATTTTGGGCAGTCAAGCAGACCGAGGCCCCCGAGACCACCGCAGCCACAGTTTCAGCCACGAGGCCGCGGGTCACAGAGGAGGCAGAGGCGAGGGGGTCATCGGCCGCCTAGACAGCAGCAGCAGCAGCAGCAGCAGCAGAGGCGTTCAGATCAGTGTGTGATTTGCGGCGGGCCACACGCACCTCAGCAGTGCGAGCAGCGACAGGGCAGATGCTATCGATGTGGACAGCCGGGACATATAGCTTGGACTTGCCCGAGAGCAGGGGCATCAGCACCGTCGACTGCATCGACTCCTCCCTTGCCCCTACAGGCAGTGGGAGCTTCACCGAGCTTCACCCGGGGGGATCGTGCCACCTCCTCACGACAGTCTGAGAGACGACCTCCAGCGAGCGGGCGAGTGTACGCCGCTCAGGTCGAGGATTCCACAGCAGCTGATGAGGTAGTAGCAGGTATTATCCTTATCTCCTCTACCCGTGCTCGAGCGCTTTTTGATACTGGAGCATCACATTCATTCATCAGTAGTATATTTGCATCTTCGCATGGGTTTGAGATAGGGCCTTTAACTCGTGCATTAGAGGTTCAGATTCCTGGTTATGTATTGCACGTAGATGAGTGCTGTTGGTCCTGCCCAGTGCAGTTAGGGCCGTGGGTTCTACCCATTGACCTGTTAGTCTTATGCCGACTCCAGGATTTTGATGTGGTTTTGGGTATGGATTGGTTATCCCGGTACTATGCTACTATTGATTGTAGATTGAGGACTGTGACCCTTCGGGAGCCGGATCAGGAGGAGTATGTCTATAGGGGATGTCAGAGTGCACTGTTTGCAGTGACAGTATCTTTCGCCAGAGCCCGACAGATGTTGAGTAGAGGCTGTGTCGCTTTTCTTGCGACTGTAGTAGAGGCGCCTATGGCGATGCCCGGACTCGAAGACATCCCTGTTGTCTGCGAGTATCCGGATGTTTTTCCCTCGGAGTTATCCTCTATGCCGCCGGATCGGGAGATAGAGTTTGCGATTGATGTAGTCCCTGGAACTACACCAATCTCTAAGGCGCCCTACAGGATGGCCCCGGCAGAGTTGAGGGAGCTGAAAGCTCAGTTGCAGGATCTCTTGGATCAAGGGTTCGTTAGACCTAGTGTTTCTCCATGGGGGGCGCCGATTCTTTTTGTGAAAAAGAAAGACGCATCACTTAGATTGTGTGTGGATTATCGAGAGTTGAATAAAGTGACCGTTCGGAACAAGTATCCTCTCCCCAGGATTGATGACTTGTTTGATCAGCTCCAAGGAGCTACGGTCTTTTCAAAGATCGACCTTCAGTCCGGTTACCACCAGTTGAGGGTGAGGGCCGAGGATGTGTCCAAGACTGCTTTCAGGACTCGGTATGGGCATTATGAGTTCACAGTGCTACCATTTGGATTGACTAATGCCCCAGCCGCATTTATGGATCTAATGAACCGAGTGTTTCAGCCCTACTTGGATCGTTTTGTAGTTGTGTTTATTGATGACATTCTGGTTTACTCCCGAAGTGACACGGAGCACGAGGAGCACTTGAGGATAGTGCTGCAGCTTCTGAGAGAGAAGAAGTTGTATGCCAAGTTAAAGAAGTGCGCTTTTTGGCTTCGGGAGGTCTCTTTTCTAGGCCACGTAGTTTCAGCCGCAGGAGTGGCAGTGGACCCGGCGAAGATTGATTCAGTTCGAGATTGGCCTAGACCCACGACGGTGACAGAGGTGCGTAGCTTCTTGGGCCTTGCTGGGTACTACCGTCGTTTTGTAGAAGGCTTTGCGAAGCTTTCAACTCCCCTCACTCGGTTGACTAGGAAGGGGATCAAGTTTGTGTGGACAGAGCAGTGTCAGCAGAGCTTCGAGGAGTTGAAGCAGAGGTTGATTACAGCGCCAGTCCTTTCACTACCAGTCATGGGAGAGGGATTCGTGATTTATAGTGATGCCTCCCACAGCGGCCTAGGATGTGTGTTGATGCAGCATGGTAGGGTAATCGCTTATGCTTCGCGCCAGCTAAAGGACTATGAGAAAAATTACCCTACGCATGACTTGGAGCTAGCCGCTGTTGTCTTTGCTTTGAAGCTTTGGCGGCACTATCTTTATGGCGAGCATTGTGAGATCTTCACCGACCACCAGAGTTTGAAGTATTTGTTCACCCAGAAGGAACTCAACTTGAGGTAGCGCCGGTGGCTAGAGCTGCTAAAGGATTATGATATGAGTATTCAGTATCATCCCGGAAAAGCCAACGTGGTCGCAGACGCCTTGAGCAGGCGATCAGGGCAGTCCTTGAGTTTGTTGATTACCCAGCAGATGCCCTTGAGAGAGCAGTTGAGGCGCTTGGATATAGAGGTGGTGTCCCCTGGGGTTTCTGCAAGACTTATGTCCATGGTCTTGCAGCCCACTCTGTTGGACAGGATTAGAGAGAAACAGAGTGAGGACCCCGAGCTTGTGAGGATTAGAGATCAGCTTCGGCAGGATCAGGGTGGGGACTTTTCTGTGGATACAGCGGGAGTACTCAGGTACAGGGACCGCTTTTGTGTGCCCGTGGACTCAGAGGTTCGAGAGCTAATTTTGAGGGAAGCTCACTATACACCTTACACCCTCCACCCTGGGGGAACTAAGATGTATAGGGACTTGAGGGCACAGTTTTGGTGGCGCGGCATGAAGAGAGATATTGGAAGGTTTGTGGCTCGTTGTCTAACTTGTCAGCAAGTTAAAGCTGAGCATCAGGTTCCAGCTGGCAAGTTGCAGAGCCTTCCAATACCTAAATGGAAATGGGACCGTGTCACTATGGATTTTATAGTGGGATTGCCGAGGACTCAGAGTGGTTCTGATGCCATATGGGTGATTGTGGATCGTTTGACCAAATCAGCCCACTTTCTGCCGATGCAGTTGAGTTGGTCCTTGGAGAGGTTAGCACAGTTATATCTGGATGAGATTGTGAGACTGCACGGGGTGCCAGTATCGATTGTGTCTGACAGGGACCCGAGGTTTACTTCACAGTTTTGGAGGAGCTTGCAGACAGCCTTGGGGACCCAGCTTCAGTTTAGCACCGCCTTTCACCCACAGACTGATGGACAGTCGGAGAGGACCATTCAGACTCTGGAGGACATGTTGAGAGCATGTGTCCTGAGCTTCAGTGGCAGTTGGGATCGACACTTGAGGTTAGCCGAGTTCGCGTATAACAATAGCTTCCAGGCGAGCATTCAGATGGCGCCCTACGAAGCATTGTATGGTCGGAAGTGTCGATCGTCTCTATTTTGGAGTGACGTGGGTGAAAGGAAGACTTTGGGGCCAGATTTGCTTGTTGAAGCCGAGGAAAAGGTCAGGATCATTCGGCGACATTTAGAGACCGCTCAGAGCCGTCAGAGGAGTTATGCAGACAGGAGGCGGCGAGACTTGGAGTTTCAGGTGGGAGACCATGTTTTTCTGAAAGTCTCGCCATCTCGAGGAGTTTGCCGATTTGGAGTACGGGGAAAGCTTAGTCCGCGGTTTATCGGGCCATTTGAGGTGCTAGAGCGCATTGGACCAGTGGCATATCGAGTTGCGCTACCGCCGCGGTTGGCAGGCACCCATGATGTATTTCATGTATCCACCTTGAGGAAATATGTGTTTGATCCCTCACATATCCTGGACTTCACATCCTTGGAGCTAGACGAGGACTTGGGCTATCAGGAGCGACCGGTGCGAATTCTTGCTCGAGAGACGAGAGAATTACGCAACCGGATCATACCTTTTGTTAAGGTTTTATGGAGTCATCATGAGGAGCGAGAGGCCACATGGGAGCCTGAGGATGAGCTGAGAGTTTCATATCCCCACTTATTTGAGTCGCCCTCCTGAGTTTTGATTTTTGTGGTTTCGAGGACGAAACCTTCTGAAGGAGGGGAGAGTGTAGAGTACCGGAGCTTCGGGCAGTGTGCCGACTCCACGTGGCAGCCTGGTATTGTGGAAATACCATTAGCAGTTTCTGTTTGTAATTACAGAGAGGTTCGGGTGGTCCCGGAGCGGCGCGGTTGTCTTTTTGAAGGAAAGTGAGTTGGCGTCGGCTTGAGAGCTTGCGGGTCGAGCTTTGGCCTCTTGGATGGTTTTGATGTGAGTTGATCCCTTGGGACATGTGTAATATGTTTTTACAGAGGTGTTCGGTTGGTTTCGGGGTGATGCGGAGGTCCCGGGGCGAGAAAGTGAGTTATCGGCGCATTTCGGAGAGTTTCTGGCAGTTCTGGAGCCTTTGGGTGGCCTGGTTCCGGAACTGGCTCTTTAGTTCCGGAACCAGGGGCTGTGTACCGGTACCAAATGGTTGGTACCGGTACACATGCACAGGGAATGCCCATTTTGAGCCCGGTTTTGCACAGTACTTTGAGGTATGGGCTTTCTCTGTTCCAACCACCACGCGTTGATTTTTATACCCCTGAGCACCAACTCCCTCACCCATCTTTCATCTCTCATCCATCCTCTTCCTTTCTTGCTGCCAGAGAAGAAGAAGAAGAGGAAGTAGAAGGAGATGAAGCAGGGTGTTCTTGGTGCTGCTTGTGAGAGTTGACCGGGTCAACGTGCGCGCGCGAGAGCAAATTGAGGTAAATTATTTGTTGGAGATTTTAGATTTGGACTTGTTGGGTTTCCTCGTGGATTTTGGGATGGAATTAATTGGATATTTTGAGCTAATTTTCCATCTTTGCTCTCTCCCTATACTCTCGGGTTGCAAGCAGACTTGGGAGTTTACTGTGCAAATCCGAGGATTTGTCTGCTTCTTGCGCACGTGTGGAGGACCCTCTTGAGCTGAGCTGAGGGATGCAGGGACCTTGGGGAGTGTGTTAGAGGTGGTTTGGCGCTCCGAGGATTTTTCCGAGACGCGCGACGGTGCGCGCGCGCGCGAGAGGCGCAGTTCAGTTTTTCGTCAGATTTCGCCCGTTTCTTCGCCGATTTCGGCGCGGCCTTCGGAAAGCATTTGAGGTGGGTTGGATTTTCTTCCAAAAATCGTGGAATGCCCTCTAATGCTTCAGAACGCACTTTGATCATGTCAAACTGTGTATTTTAGCTGTAAAATGATCTGATAGTTGCCTAGAAAATTACAGAAATATTATCTGAACCCCATAGTATTTTTACTGGACTCATGACATTGTATGACACTAGACTGTATGCTTGGTTGGCCTCATTTAAGCTCCCGAACCGTTTTAAAAATCCGAATGCTCGTTTTATTGAAAAATCGACTTTTAAAAATGGTTTTAAAATGTCTGAGGGTTCTAGTGATGCTGCATGGGTTCGGGTGCTTGTTCTCTCGTGCCGGGGGGCCGAGGAGATATTTGTTGATTATTAGAGCCTTTCTGTGGCTTTTTGAGTTTTACTAGTGTCATTGGGGGTTCTATTTGAGCACTTCAGATTCAGTCGTGGAGTTTACTCCAACCTTGACATGAGTGTGTGTCGTGTATCCACTGTGTTTCCGATCTATTTGATCGTGGATTATAGCCTGCTGAGCCTGGCATGTTTGCCAGTTATGAGATACTTGAGATACTTGAGTTCGGTGGGGTCGCTCCCCTCGAGCTACGCCCCGGGTGCGATGATGACACCGAGCCTGACGAGGCTGCGATGTGTTACTGATAGTCCTTGAGGGACACCCTACGTAAGTCCGTTCCTCCGGGATGTGCGGCAGTAGATGAGCGCAGGCTTGACTTTATCTTGACTGGTCCAAAGTGGACAGTCATTGAGATTTGGGTGAGATGTGTGAGTGAGTTACATTGCATGTTCATAGATGAGTACTTTTCCTTTGAGCATATGTAGAGGCATATAGAGATAGATTTCCAGCTTTCATATCTATCTATCTATCTATCTATTTGTTTACCCTTTTGTGCCTCCGGTGGACTTAGTGGGCATACCGTGTGCTTTGAGGACGGTACCCACTGGGAACTACCTTTGCAGTAGTTCTCACACCCGCTGCGGTGCAGGTTTTCCTGAGGCAGCTGCTCCGACTCCTTCCCGTGCGGAGTCTTCAGATTGAGGTAAGAGCGTGGCCGACTAGTCGCTTACCAGAGTCAGTTTAGTGGAGAGGTAGCAGTACCCTTTTGAGTTTCAACTTTTGTAGAGTGAGATTTTGAGAGATGTTATTTTTGTATCTTGAGGACAGCTTGTATCTTGGATTTTATTTACTCTAGTACAGTTGTTCTGTTCCCTTTCTATAGCAAGTACTTACTTTTGCTCTGATATCTGTTAGCTATAGATTTATTGCAGGGTAGACGCTTCGTCTGTACGGCAGTTTTCGTACAGATGGCGGATATGTTAGCGAGCCCGGGTCGCAGTTTCGACCCCGGGGCGTGACACGGGTAGTGAAAGGTCATACCCGATTGGCGGGTCTGTTGGCGTGCCCGAACCGTACAAATCGGCGGACTCGGGGCGTGACAGATTAGAGTGGTATCAGAGCCCTAGGAACAGTCCTAGGTGGTTAGCAACCTTAGGGAGACCCTAGGGATTAGCACGAGAGAGTGTGTGGATTATTAGGCGAAAGTATTTGATTGGTTATTGTTGTTCCCGAAAAGGATATTGGGACTGATCGAGGGTGACGAGCTTTCATTCTTCGGATATTACGTTGGCGGCCGACAACGTAATGCTGGAAATGAAAAGGAGTACCCTCTTATACTTTCGCATGATTGGGTCGACGAGCCTTTTTGGTTGGTATATAGATTGCGTGTGCTCAAATGGCTAAAATTTGGGCTAATTGTTTCGTTGTGGTGTGCATATTAGCGATGACACCACGCAGGAATACGCGCTTGTTTCGGCTCGTGCCGGGAGAGCGCTCTTGGTCGAACAAGGTATATGAGCTGCGATAGCAGGTGGCCGCACTTATTGGTGTGGTCCAGTAGCATGCTGAATCTTCTTGCCGAGAGGCGGAAATTTTTCGCCAGTAAGGAGGCAGATTCCGACGCCTAAAGGTGGCGTCAATGTGACAGTCGGAGTAGGTCGATGGGCTCCAGTGGCTGATAGCGCAGTAAGCTGAGGCTGCGTAGATGACGCATGAGCGTACGGCGTCGCCGCATGTTGGGGCGACAGTAGAGAGGATGGTAGTGGCCGCCGAGCTTATGTTGGCGCGCCCTGCACCCTCAGTAAGGGGTGTCGTAAGCTCGGGTCAACCAGTTGTTGGCAAAGTGTGGATGAAGAGGTCCAGTGAGAGACCGACTCACGAGGTAAATGGTGATCGCTACGTGGCGAGAACCAAGTTGGTATGCCCTAAGGGTTAGGGCAAGGAAGATTTGCAGGCCTGGCGGGGGAATTCGCACCTGATGACAGTAGTGACCGTGTGGCGTATCACTTGTGGCTGAATTGCCGCATAGTAGTGTTAGTGAGGCCCAGAGTAGGATTCAAGATGCGAGAATCTCACGATAGAGCGAGAGTTTTGAGGTGCCGTTCTAATGGATCGGTGTAATGGCAGGGATTGCCACCGCAGGGTTTGTAGGTTAATCACCAGAGTTGGTGAACAATTATTGTGGTGACTCGACCCAGTTGGGAGAGTTGCACAAGAGCCGTTGGGCTGCTTAAGCAAATCGCTTAACACTGGATTTTTACGAGTTAGCGTGGGGGCGTAGGACGCCCAACCGTTTGGGTGCTCATGGAGCACAAGTATCGTTTAGCCAGAGAGAGCTGATTAGGTGGCGTATTAGCCTTTGCCCAATGTGGCCAGAGTTGATAGAGAGTTCGGGTCGTGGATTGACGACTAGTTAGTGGGTTTTTGCTCAGTGGAGCGTAGTGGTCGCGTGGCGACGATTAGCGGGTTCGCTTGGGGACGATCCGTGCCTGGACCATGTTTGCGGACTGTGGGCCTGTAGCCTAGTGGGCAGGCGCAGTCGGCTGTGAGAGACAGCGGCCCGAGACCTGAGGGCGGGGCATGATAGAGATTTGGTCGAGGCGGTAGTTCGAGCGATGACCCGGGAACGTGAAATGCCACGTGTGAGCCTTGAGGCTGTTAGTACACTGAGAGTGTGTGATGTGATCAGGCCGTAGTGCTAGTGATGATTGAGGTATTGTAGCTCCTAGTAGGAGTGTTGGTGTAGTGATCCTAAGTGTGGATCTACCCGTTTGACGATTAGGTCTGTGGGCTAGCGAGAGCCGTTGTACAGTGTTGGACTAGTTTTGGGCTATAGGCCCCTGTTGGACCGTGGTTTGTGAACCTATTAGTAGTCCGATATATCAGGTTAGCTGATAACCCGTGGACTTAGAGCACTAGCAGCGTGCGTGATAGCTGAGGACTTGTGGATTGGCCTTCGCCCTCCACATTAGGCAGCGGAGCGACTGGAAAAATGCGGTAAGTGTAATTGGTTGCAGATGCAACCTCGTTGTGAAAGAATGATGGCGGAATTAAAGTGGAAAATTTTCGCAAATAAAGACTGGGTCATTGGTGGCAGTATGATGCCTAGTAACGATGTATAGTAGGCCCAACATTGGGGGTAAGATTCCTCCCTCTCGATCAGATTTAAGTCGAAGTGTGACTTAAGTTTCGAGGACGAAACTATTTTAAGGAGGGTAGAATGTAATGTACCGGATTTTCGACACATATAATAAATCTAAATAAAAATGGTATGAAATACTATTTTTATGAAAGTTAGAGAAGTGAGGATGATGTGGAAGCGAATTGGGCCGAAATCGGATTAAAAATGCGAGATTTAGAATTTTAATTAAAAAAGTGGGCCCAGATTTTTAGCAGAAAATTCACAAAGTCAGAAAATTCTGAGAAAATTTTGGGAGCTCCGTAATATTGTTTTAAGGCCACAGTAAAAATTTCGCGTTGATCGGACACCCGGATTGCGAGAACGGGGTCCGCCAGCAATTTTTGATGCAGCGAGGCTTTTGGTGACCCAGAAATGGCCAAACTCAGTAAAAATACTTGTAACATATTTCAAATGTAATTACAAGTGAGTTGTAAGCATTTCGAATCGACGCAGAGGCCGTTGAGTCGAAAAGTGAGTTGTAAGTTGAGAATTTGAAGTTTCAAATTCTAAAGCTTAAGTTTGCCGATTTCTAAAAAGTGGCGAAACTCAGCAAAAATTCTTGTAACACATTTCAAATGTAATTACAAGTGGGTTGGAAGCATTTCGAATCGACGAAAAAGCCGTTGAGTCGAAAAGTGAGTTGTAGTTGAAAGTCGAAGCTTCAAGCTTGTAAAATTTAAGCCCACGTTCGCCGAATTCGCAAAATGGCGAAATGCGGCGAGAAGACTTGTAACATATTTTAAATATGATTACAGTCGAGTTCGGTGTGTTTCGGGCTGACGCGAAGGGCATCGGGTCGAAAAGTGACTTGAACCCCGAGGACTTAGCAAATTCTGGAATTTCTGAAATTTGTGATCACGAAGCTTTTTCGGGGCTCTCTTTCGAAGGCTTAGAGTGGCCCAAAAATTTAAAATAAATCGTGGGGTGTCTCACAAAAGTTTTCGGATTAAAAGGGGTAAAAAAAACCTAGGTGAGCGATTAAGGAAAAATTGGAGAACAAAGCGAAGAAAAATGCTTCGTGAATTCTGAAACTGCAGTTTTTGACAGTGCAGTTGATCGCGAAGCTTTTTCGGGGCTCTATTTCGAGGACTTAGAGTGGCCCAAAAATTTAAAAGAAATCGTGGGGTGTCTCACAAAAGTTTTCTGAGTAAGAGGGGTGAAAATCCTAGGTGAGCAATTAAGGAAAAATTGGAGAACGAAGCGAAGAAAATGCTTCGTGAATTCTGAAACTGCAGTTTTTGACAGTGCAGTTGATCGCGAAGCTTTTTCGGGGCTCTATTTTGAGAGCTTAGAGTAGTCCAAAAATTTAAACAAAATGATGGGAAGTTTAAGAAAAATTTGTAGAATAAAGGGGAGAAGAAAAATTTTATTTTCGATCTCCCAGCTGACGGCAAAGTGCAGTGAAAAGAGGGTACTCAAATTTTCTCACTGCAGGAAAACTGCAGCATTTTAAAGGGTATTTGAGTAAAATTTGGGTTAAGTTGGGGGCTTTTTGGTAAAATCACCCCTTTCCCCCACCTACCCCCTGCAGAGAGTAAATACTCTACTCTCTCCTCTCTTTTGAAACTCACTCTCTCTCTCTCTCTCTCTCTCTCTCTCTCTCTCTCTCTCTCTCTCTCTCTTTTCTGCTGGAGCAGGAAACGAAAGAAGAAGAAGAAGAAGAAGAAGAGAAAGAGAAGAAGAAGAAGAAGAAGAAGAAGAAGAAGAAGAAGAGAAAGAGAAGAAGGAGAAGGAGAAGAAGAAAAAGAAGAAGATGATTGATCCTCTTCCTTTCCCTCTCAGTTTTTCTCTCCAAAAAAAGAAGGTGATTCTCTCTTTCTCTCTCTCTCTCCCTCTCTCATTCTTTCTTCTCTCTTTTATGCAGGCTTGGCAGCAGCTGGGGCTGCTGCTGCTTGCCAAGCAGCTGCTGCTGCTAGGCAGCAGCAGCTGCCTTAGTTGGCCAAGCTGCTGCTGCTGCTGCTGTTGCAAGCTGCAGCAGCAGGGGGGGGGGGGGGTTCAGCTGCTTATGCAGCTGAATCAGCTGCATAAGCAGCTACTAGAAGTGGCTGCCTGGGCAGCAGCTTTGCAAGCTGCTGCCCAGCAGCAGGATTTTACAAGAAGAAAAAAAAAAAATAAGAGAAGAAAGGAGAAAGAAAAGAAAAGGAAGAAAAGAAGAAGGAAGAAAGTTTCTTTTTCCTTCTTCTCTTTTCTTCGATGAGCAAAATCAATAGTTGATGGTACATTGCTCAATGTGAACTTCTCTCAAATTTTTGAAGAAGAATGAAATGATGAAAATTTGCTGATTTTTGCCAATGTGCGAAATCATTAATTGGGGAAATTGCTCAAATTGAGCTTTTCTCAAATTTTTGAGAGCATTTTGACCCCGGATCGAGTTGAGCAAGTTTCTTTTTGGCAACATGCCATGGGATGATTATTCTCCTCTCATTTTCATGAACCAATAAAAAATTAGCCTTTTGGTGGGAAAAATGACCGAATAGGGATTTTTTTCCTTTAAGTTGTCAAAAGGGGATTTAGCTTTGAAATGTTTATGGATTTAGTAAATCATGAGAATCAATCGTTCATGATTTTTCTTTCCTTACAATTTAGGGAAAACCTCGGAGATCAAAAGAGCGAAATTCGTCTCTTTCAAGAACAGGAGAAAACATCGAGGTGGGGGATTCTTCCAAAAATGAGTGATCTCTCCACTTTTTCCTTTGCTTTCTGACCTAGAAGCATGTTAGTAAGTATTTAGGGAATTAATACCATGTATGTGATAATAGGGGCTTAACCCTAAGAGCGGATTATATTAAACCTATTGTAGGTTAAATTGTGCATGAATATAAGAAGTAAAGGATTTATGTGTAGAGTGATCATGTTAGGAAATAACCCTAGAATATTATGTGGATAAAAATACAGAAAATGCATGATGGTTGTAAGACCTAGGAGAAAACCTAGAATAAGGATTTAATGAGTGGCATGTCAACCTAGGAGTTAATCCTAGAAGAACGAGTGGCATCAACTTAGGAGATAACCTAAGGTTGAATATAGAGTATTTAACATAGAGTTATGAACTCTAGGACAAGTGAAGCATGGAAAAACATAGGGTCAATGTACTCTAGGTTAATGTGAAAAAGAGAAAATCATAGAGTTAATAAACTCTAGGGATAATGAAAAGCGGAACTTAGAGTCAATGAACTCTAGGGTAAAAATGATGAGGAGCTAAAAAATAGAGTTAATGAACTCTAGGAATAAGTTGAATGCAATTAGAGCTAATAAACTCTAGGCCAATGTAAAGTAAATGTAGAGTTAATGACTCTAGGCCAATGTAAAGTGAATGTAAAGTTAATAACTCTAGGCCAGGATATTCGAGATGATTAATGTCCTTGTGACATAGTGAAACCCTAAGTTTAATTATGAACATAGGGTTGCAAAATGAGAACAAGCAAGTAGGAAGAGTTGAAAAGGGCTAAGAAGCTAAGAAATTGCCAAGTGGCAAGGTTAAGAGAAAATCTGAACAAACAAGATGTTCAATCTAAAATGGTGTTAGAGACACCCAAGTTATCCTAGAGTAAAGAATTTAGGATAAAGAAAGAAAAGTAAAAGTGAAAGCATTGAGGCATGAATGCTAACAGGAGGGTTGAGCATATGTCACTCCCGGGTAGATGAGTGCCAAGGTGCTTTAAACTCATCTGAAACCAAAAGTGTAAAGAGAATGTTAAAGAAAAGGTAAACAGGAAAAATAAAGTACATTGGGCCGGGTACTACGGGAGGCGGTGTCACAACCTGTTCTTGTTTGATTGGGGTTGTAGGCATCCGTCTTTTGGAACCCTCGGACCCCTTAAAGAAAAGTCTAAATGGCTAATTGGGAGGGTTGAGCATATGTCACTCCCAAGTGAATTAAAGTAAAATGGGCAAGTTGCCGATGGGAGGGTTGAGCAGATTTCACTCCCTAGTGAATGAGTGCCAAGGTGCTGTAAACTCATTCGAGACGAGAGGGTTGAGCAGATTTCACTCTCGAGGAAAATGAGTGCCAAGGTGCCTTAAACTCATTTGAGGCAATGAGAAAAGAAAAGAGAAAAAGAAAAGCTATCGATAACCTTGGACTGTCTCGCCTTATGGTAGCATGACTGCCGGGCTGGGGTCTGTTGGGGGCGAGATTTTCCAAGGGGCGAGTAGCTTGAGATTAAAACACAAGAATGTGAAAAGAATAAAGAGGTAATAGAGTGGCCTAGGTGGCCGGATTAACATAACCCTTTTGTAGCGGCATAGTGGCCGAACTTATGGATAGTAGCCCAGAGTGGCACGATTGATAGCAGTGAGTCAGGGAACATACACAGATAGTGTAGATTTATTCATACAGGTTATGATCATGTTAGTCAGCATCTGCAGTTATTTATAGCATAGTTATCTTGCTATCCTGCTTCCATTGGACCAAGTGGTGTAGAACATTCTTTCTCGGTGGTTGAACCCACTGGGAACTCAGTTGTAGTTCTCACACCCCTTGGGTGACTCCCCCCACAGGTACGGGTATGGATGCAGAGATCGTGACGGTTCAGACGCAGACGGCGAGGCATACGACAGGGGCAAGGGCCCAGCAGCATAGAGACCTAGAGGGTCTAGCAGAGGTATCCCTTTTATATATTTCTTGAGTGAACCTTGTATGGTGAGGAAATTATGTAAAAGAATTGTAATAATTTTATTTGCAAGCTCAGGAATGCAAAGTGTAATAAATTTAATTCATGGTTCACTCTTGTATGCTTTCTTTTCCGCTTTAGTTGTTGCAAAAATTTAAATTTATAGTGATTTTTAGTACTCTGATATTAAGCTTCCGCATACACTTGTTGTGTTATTATGAATGTTACCGTTCCTTTCGGGTAGTGAAAGGTCATACCCGATTGGCGGGTCTGTTGGCGTGCCCGAACCGTACAAATCGGCGGACTCGGGGCGTGACAGCGACGCTCCTTCCTTGGTGGCCTTTTTCGTCGTGTTTCGGTCTGCGGACTCCCCTGGGTTGCCCCGAAGGAGTTTTTGGGTGATTCTTGTGCCTACGTTTTCATGACCGGTAAGGCTACGATTCTTGTGCCTACGTTTTCATGACAGGTAAGGCTACGATGTTTACTTGTGCATCAAATTGGGGATCAGATTTCTTTAGTGGGTGGGTTTTCCCACTTCGACCATAGTCGAGATCTAGTCCTGCTATATTATAATACTGGTGATAGGGATACTTTACTCGTGTGGGTCGCTCCCCTCGAGTGCCACTCCAGAGTGTGCGATGGACAGTCCTAGAGTTTTTTATACTATTTCTTCACATCAGTGTTATGCATAGGCTGGTATACTCGATGTGGCCGGCAGAGTAGGCAGTGCCAGTTTTTACTGGTCCATTGATTGGGTTTATTCAGGCAGACACCTTTACTGATGCATTCATATAGCTACCTTTCTAGCACTGCATCTAGAGGCATAGTAGCGGTAGTTCTTTTATCAACAGTTATGTTCTTAACTTACCGCCTTTTTTTTTCTCGTTTGTCTCTGGTAGACCTAGTGGGCACGTCAGAGTTTGAGGCTTAACCCACTAGGGGAGACTACTGATTTTATAGTAGTTCTCACCCCCATTCTTGTTGTCTTTTTTTTTCTCCCCTTTTGTTTTGCAGAGTCGTCTGTGGGGGCTGCTGGGCCATCAGCGGCGGATCGAGGTAAGAGGATTGCCGACTAGATAGATCTTCCACCCGATAGTGTGCTAGCTGGACTTTTGATGTACCCCTATCTTCTCAGACAGTTGTATTTGTACTTTATTTTGGATCTGGCTTTAGCCAGCTGTTTGTATTTTTTGGTGAGCTGGGAGAGACACTTGTACTTATTTACAGTTATACTTTACTTTATTTCCAGCTTCAGTCTGAGATGTAGTAGTTTTAGGTCATCTCTGTTTTTATGCTCTTTTATTATATCTTTTATATCTGAGCAGGTTACCGACGCTTCGTGTACACGGGAAATTTCGTGTGCACGGCGGATCTGTGGACGGGCCCGGGTTCTGGTTTACACCCGGGGCGTGACAAAGAGAAAAAGGAAATGGAGGTCGACACTAACCCTTTTTCCCTGCTGGTGAACATGGTCGACCCCAAGGGGAAGGAGCCGATGCAGGGGCCCGGGCTCCTCGAAGAGGAAGGATCGGCTCAAGATTGCCTTCGACGTTGCATTTGCTGTAGGACTGAGATGACGGAGGGAGACTGGAGTGCCCTCCGCATTAGCATGCTTGAGGAAGTAAAAAGATGGCTTGCCTACGTTAGCGAAGGCGCATGTAGCCACGTCCACGGGCCGAACCCAAGTTCGGTCGACGGACCTAGCGAACGGTCCTCCTGAGAGGAAGGGAGAAAAGAAGGGCAAGGGCACCCCATCTGGAGGCCATTGCGAGGACACTATGACCAGGATCGATTGAGGCCGACTTTAGTCGACCATAAGGGGCAACGTGCCCCACAGCAACAACGGGGTCCCCATCACGGCTGTAACAAAAGCCAGGACCGGAGGGCACCTCGCGAATCCTTCGGCTAACAGGTCAAGGGAAGACCAGCATATAGGCACCCGCAGCCCCCAAAATGGGTCGGGTCCTACAGAAAGCACGGGGTGTTGGAGATAGAAAAGGGCTCAGCCAGGCGCCAACAGAGGGGGACCATTCGGCTATTTCTTCACCAACGTACACCGGGGCCAGGAGAGCCTCCGCCACCTCCAGACTCCGACTTCCCTTGGCTTACCAGGGGAGAGGTGGAAGTCTTGGGCGCTCAAGTAGCCCGAGAGTTAATAGTCCAGCCATGGCTCAAACCATGGCTAAGAAAGAGAATCTCCAGGGGGCACCAGGGAAAGGTGAACCCGCCGGCAGATGCGCCGGCGAAAGAATGGCCCATGACTACAAGGCCTGCACGATGGCGGGAGTAGGGCATGACTAGGACACAGAAGCGTCGAGTTCAAAGGTTGAGGCCCGACGCCTATAAAGACGGTGTGGCAGTGCAGCAACTACGGCCGATCACCCGGGGGACACGGCCCATGCACCAACAAGAGGAAGGAACTTCGGCGGGACCACTTCAGATGAGGTTACCGATGGTCCAATCGGTAGTACTTAAGCCAGCGGACGAAGTCGCCGAGTAGAAATTGGACACCCGTTTGAAAACTTTAGAGGCCACTGTGAGGCGCAGCCAGGAGACATCGGGGGAGTGGCAGGAAGCTAAAGAGGCCCCGACTCCATCTTCGGCCGAAATGGAGGCCGAAGGAAGAAGGTGAGGACCGATAGCATGTTGGTCGACGGGGACCTGGACGAAACCTCTTTCATCTAGGTTGACTGAAGGGGAGCGCCAGTGAAGCTCCTCTGCGAGGCCACACACAGGTCTCCGGGGAAGGGACCGACACAAGGAGTCGACATAGTTGTAAGTTCGGCTACTGCATAACAGGCCGAAGCTTCAGCCGAAAAAGCCGAAGAAAATAGGGTACGCCGGTTGAGAACGGCGAGTTCCCCCAGTCCGAGGGTAATCAAGCGAAAGGCCCCCAACTAACGAGACCTTCCCGGACCAACCGAGTAATCAAAGAGAGGACACTCCTCCTACTCGAAGAGTTAGGGAGGACCGGCACTGGTGTGCGAACCCCTCGGGTAGTGAGCAAATCTCCTGCCTAGATATGGGAATGATCATGGGACATCATCACCCGTACTAAGGGTCGACTCATTTTCGACAATCTCCCGAACGACACATCAGACGACTGCCGAGGGGGCATTGTTGAAAATAGATTTTTCGCCATTTAAAATAGTGACACGTGGCATCTACCATCAGCAGTCATTCTCCCGTCCAGGTTCATTCTCTTATTAGCACGTCGGAGCATAATCTTCGGTGCTTTCCAATGTTGAACGCCGCTTGTCTTTCCGGAGTCAGTTACGAGATTCGCGTCCCAATCTCGCACTCCTTCCTTTTAGAGTCTTTCTTTCTTCGGCTTGGGCAACCGAAGGTTGACTCTGACTCCACCTTCTTCATCGTTTGACCGGGGCGGTTTGATGTCCTTCTTTAGCCAAAGTCGATCCTGAATGAGGTGATAATCTTTGTGTCGGCTGCTTCTTCTATCGGCTGATGCCTCCAGCCGATAACATGCATCGCGTGCTGCGTTCTTACGCAACTGAGATTGGTTCGGATCTAGACGCAAATCTTTCTTTAGCTGACCCTTCCCTTCATCGGTTGATGTTCTCAGCTGACAGTATACGCCACATGTCGTTACCTTAAGTAGCGAAAATTTTGGTCTCAACAACAAGATAACTTGAACCAAACGACCCCTTAAAGACGGTGAATCATTACCGTCTTATATTCTTATAAGGAAGGCGGTGAATGATTCATCGTTTTATATAGTATTCTTTAAAAACGATGAATCATTCACCGTCTTATAGCACTTAGCGGAGCGATCGTTTTGCTAAAACCATTTAAAAAGGGTGAATTGTTCACCGCCTCACCACATTTGTAGAATATTTATAAATGCTGTAAATCATTGACCGCCTTCTTGAAGACAGTGAACGATTCATCACTTTTTAAAAACAATTCTATACGAAAGGGTTATTTGCGTAGTTAGTTAATTCGCGAATTATTTATGAATTATTGGAAATTCGAATTAAACGGTACGTAAGCAAATTCCTTTCAAAAATTTGGAATAAAACACGAATTTTTGGGATAGTTTCAATAATTCGTGAACAATTCGGGAGATGCGAATTACTCGGCCAAAAATTCGAATAAATTTTTGGATAGTTTCAATCATTCGCAAATAATTCGGTGGATGCGAATTATTCGAACAAAATTTTTTAATAAATTTTTTGTGTCTCCAACTTTCTGTTCACTCGTCCGTTAAAAAAAATAATTTCTCACTAAAACAAATTCTTTCTCCCTATCTATTTTATGGAAAATGCTTTGTATACACCCATACTTGGGTGTATATCATACACCCCACCCCATCCAAGGGTGGGGTGAATTCCACCGGTCACTTGAAGTGACCGATGGGTAAGTCTTGATTTTATATTTTTAAAAATTATAATTATTTATACTGATAGCATAAATCTAAAGAAAAGAAAGTTTAATTTAATAGTCAAAATTTTTATTCTAACTTTTTAATTGATAAACGTAAAATTTTCGTAGAAACCACCTATTTGAACAATTAATAAATTTATTTTTTAAACCGTAATTTTATTAAATTTAAAAATTAAATTGAAATTAAAATTTTAATGATATTATATTCGGATCAAATTTTTGTTAACTAAATTATGATTATTTGACCAAATATTTTTCCCTAATAGTCATTTCGTTGGCCCGTTTGGGAAACATTCAAAATAGAGTTTTGAACCACTTTACTCTGTTTTTTAAAAAGCCTTATTTTTTTATTAGTCAGCTCGTTTGAATGGCCTAACAGCGTAAAAAGATAACGTTATTGAGGATTCGAAGCATTTTTGGGAAAAAAAAAAAAAAGGTCAAACTAGCGAAATTTTTTTTCCTATTTATGCGTACGACTTCTCTCGCCCTCTTTAGCATTTTACCCATTTTTAGAACTTTGAACTTTGAAATTTAAAATTTAAAATTAAATTTAAAATTAAATTTTAAATTTTAAATTTTAAATTTAAATTTAAATTTTAAATTTTAAATTTTAAATTTTAAATTTTAAATTTTAAATTTTAAATTTAAATTTTAAATTTTAAATTTTTAAATTTAAATTATTAATTTAATTTTTTAATTTAAATTTTATATTTTAAATTTTAATTTTAAATTTCTAATTTAAATTTTTAATTTAAATTTTATATTTTAAATTTTAATTTTATATTTTATATTTTAATTTTATATTTTAATTTTATATTTTAAATTTTAATTTTAATTTTATATTTTAATTTTTAAATTTTTTAATTTGAAATTTTTTAATTTGAAATTTAAAATTTAAAATTTCTCATTCAAATTTTAAAATTTTAAAATTCAAATTCAATTTAGAAAATTTGAAATTTTAAATTTAAACCCTAATTTTAAAATTTTAAAAATTAAAATTAAAAAATTATATTTTAAAATTTAATTTTTTGGATTAAAAGTTTAAATTTAAAAGAGTATTTTTTTTTAAGTTCACAATCCAAACAGTCAAAATAGAGTAATATTTGTATAGAGTATTAAATTTTTTAAAATATTAAATACGTTGTAAAATAAAATTTTGTTTTATTTTTCTATAATTGCTAAGAGCCTAATTATAATTTTTTTTTTTAAATTACTGTTAAAAAGAAAGAAAAAAAAAAAAAAAAAAAAAAAAAATCATTGGAAGGCGGAAAAGGAGACAGCCCCACTTCATTTTCATTATTCTCTTCCGCAAACCTCTACCCACTTAATCTGCTCATCCATTTCTGCAACCCTAACCGTAATTTCTCCTCCATGGAGTTCTTCAAGTCGGTCTTCTCTGCCAATCCGGGTTTTCTGCCAACTCGGAACCCTCGTTGTGAAGACGACGATGACCGCGCCGACGATCCCGCCGAAGATGAATCCTCAAATGATACGAGCCGCGGCGACGGTGATGCCGGGTGGAATTTGGGCGGCATCATCAAGACCTTCGCGACGAAATCGGAGTCGGTGATCCAGACGTACCGCCGGGACCTGGAGGAGTTCCACTCGGGTCTCAAGATGGAGACGGCGGCGATCCGCAACGCCGCTAGCCGTGCCGTCCGCGACCTTCCCGGTTCACTCGAGGCCGGCGCCTCCGCCGCCCAGGTCTCCCTCGAGTCAGTCGGCCTCGCCATCGACGAGATCATCGCCCACGGCAAGGGCGCCGTCCTCGCGCTCGACGGCAACCCCCTCTCCTCCTCCTCCTCCGATGAGCCGTCGTCGCAGGCTCCCCCCGGTAGGCGTTACACTCGGTTCGAAGCGCAGGTCCTCGCGATCCAGTCCGATCCGGCCACGTTCTCCGAGCAGCCCGAGGATGCAGAGGATTTCGAGAATTGGTGTTCGGGGTTCGATCTGGCCGGGAAGGAGGAGGAGATTGAGATTCTGTTGTACGAGAATGCGACGCTGGAGGGGTTTCTTGATAAGTTTGTGCCGGGTGCGGTCGATTATGAGACCTTCTGGAGCCGGTACTTTTACAGGCTTCATAAGCTCAAGCAGGCGGAGGATGCCCGTGCCAAGTTGGTTAGAAGGGTTATCTCGAGGGAAGAGGAGGAAGATTTGAGCTGGGAGGTCGATGATGATGAGGAGGAGAAGGCCGAGGAGGAGAAAGTCATGAAGGAAGAGGAAAAATCCGAGGAGAGTAGAGGAGCACAAGTGGTGAAAGAAGAGATGGAAAAGGGAAATGAAAAAGGAAAGGAAATTGAAGATAAAGATGAAAAAGAAGCAGCAGCAAAGGAGGTTGCACCGTCCTTAGAGTTGAGAGAGCTTGCAAAACTTGATGAGGTGTCTGTGTCTGAGAATTTAGGAGGCTTTGTGGCGCCAATCACTGCAGTTAAAGGAGAAAATACTGGAACAAATGGTGAGGAGTTGGCCTCTAAGTCAGGTGACAACAGGGTGCAGGAAATGATGGAGGAGATTGCGGACTCGGGCAAAGATGGTGATGTTATAGTGGTTTCTACCCAGCCATCTGTGCCCGATGAGGATGATTTAGAGTGGGATGAGATCGAGGATCTTGGGGAGCATGAAGACAAGAAAGTGGGTGCTGGCAGTTCCAGCCCTATTGGCAGGGTTGATTTGTGCAAGAGATTGAGTGCTCCGGAAGATGATGAGGATTTGAGCTGGGATATTGAATCGGAGGATGAGCCCGGTAAGCCCTAATATAGGGCATGAAAATGTTGGTAATTTATCTTAAAGCATCTGTTTCAACTACCGTATTACTTATTCTGTCGGAATGTTGCAGTGCCAATAATGGTTGCTTCGGTCATGTTCTTTATTGTAGTGTGAATAGTTATACTTATAGGTTTCGCATTGGAATTGCAGATGAGTATTTATGAATTAACTCTCCTCGTTATTGTGTTAAATATGGAAGTCTTTTAGTCAATGATTCATATTCTTTTGTTGTTCCTCTCACGAAGTAGCTTTATATATTTGGAATTTTGTAATGCAAACTTACTCTTTCCAAAGTTAGCAACTAAATACGTTTGTTTGATTTTATGCCTATATTTCTGCTGATGTGAGGTTTCAACAGGGTGTTTTTATGTTGTAACTACCTATCGGTTGGTATTATGTTTGATTTTATCTAGCTTTTGTCATAAATTCATATTTCCTGTACTTTGTGCTGACTTAGAACTTTCATCCTAATTTATTGTAAGATGATTTTGCATTAGGGTATTTGGTGAAGGGCACATTTCTGTGACAGTTATTGTTCTTTTGACCATTTAGTACAATGGACTCAATCCTAGCTCAATTATGTCTAGACTAATTAGGTTTAATTGGGTCTAGATTAACTACTTTTTTGTAGGGATCTCTATATTCTTGTTTAGATTGTTTTTTTTTTGAGAGTTCTTGTTTAGATTGTTGTTTTTATGATTCTTGTCAATTGAGAATGATTCTATCCTTCTCTTTTCTTTTCTTTTCTTTTTTAATGAAAATAGGTTTTACAATGTTTCCAAATTTGTTTGGCTGAATTTTTGTTGAGAAATCAAATATGAAGTGATTTTTTAATTCTCTATTAAGAGTTCCAATGAGATAAAAAGAAGGGTGCTGGGGATGCAAACGCGCCAGTGAATGACTTCAATTGAAGTGAATCAGCTGGCTATAGGCTTTGTTTTATTCTGACCTCTCATTTTATTATGACTTATCAGCAAAAATTTAAGCGTCGGGACACGAGATCGTGTCGAAAATTATCGGTACGGTACGGCATAATATGTGTCGAAAATTTACCGGTATAGCACAATATATGCCGCATCTCATGCAATGCGTGTCGATCATAAAAAAATATATATGTGCTGACACATAATGGTATAAAATATTATTTTTTTTAATAATAAATATTTTAATTACTTATTATATATTTTTATTAAATTTTTAAAATTTTATTAAAAAAATTATTTATTATTTTAAATAAAAGAGAGTTTTGAATTATGCTATGAGCACGGAAGTTCTATGATGCAAATATTTTATTAGCATGAAAATTGTATCAACATTTTGACACGATATTATACAGTAACTGTATCGACATATTAACATGATACGACACAATAAGCACTTAAATTCTTGCTTGCGAGAGAAGATCAATCTATTTTCACTATTATCTAACTGTCGAATGGAAATCGATCAATTTAAGGTTTTTTATTAATGTAAGGTTTTTGCATGACCTCCAAGTCAAAGGACCCACATTATGATATGGGAATTGGTATCCATTATAATGACATGACAGTTCACAAAAAATGGTGAGCAAAGATGCAGTTGGAGATAATTCAGCGTCTAGATTCTTATTACGTGGATTTTCAAGGAGCGGGTAAAGCAGCTGTCAAAAACCATCACTGCCTATTTTCTTTTTAACTAGTGAAGTACCCGCGCGGCGCACCGCGGATATAATTTTTTCAACAAATATTATTTTTTATTTTATTTTTTTTTAATAAATATTATATAATCTAGAAAATAATTAATCAGTCCATCAACACAGGTATAAGACAAAAGGAAAGTAAACACAAAAGAACATAAGCAAGGTAAGTAGAAAGAATCATCATAATAAGAAATCAAATTTACAAATAAATAATCAAAGTATAAAAGTAATCATTAAAATAATATAATGTCTCACACAAATTAATACTTCCACAAAGTAATTCTTCACAATAGAATTCATTTTATATTTAAAGAGTACAGTAGCACTTACTTTACATTTGGAAAGTTTCAAATTTACAAAAGGGATTAAACTTATAAATTGACAATAGAATCCACTTTACATTCGGTAAACGACGGTAACATTTACAAATGATTTGTAAAGTGCGTTGATATTCTTCATAATAGAATCCACTTTATATTACCACCCTTCTTAGTATTGCTATTGTCGTTAGCGGTATCACTATTGTTGCCGCCGTCCTCTGTCTAAGTATCAGACATAAAATCATGCTTCTCTCCTTCGCTTTGTAACTGTTTGATGTAATAGTCGGTAATAGTGAGCAAATAATAGCAAAGTTAATTGTTAGGATAGAGTACAAAAAAGGAACGAAAATAACTATTCAGAGCAATGAATGTTGTAGCATACAAAAAATAATTGCAAATGAAATGACTCAATAGTATTTAAAAAATATAGAATTTTAGAAAGAACAAAAATGCAAAATTACTTTTAAGTATCTATTTTGCTCAGACTGCCCATTAATTAAATTTCAATATCATTTTATTGAGCGAGAGCACTATTTTCTATCCGTAGCCAACCACACGAACCAAGCCGAAAGTATACTGTATCAACCAAACCAAAAGCATAAGGTATTGAGGGAAAGAACAAATTGTAATATAGAGGAAGCGAAAGGTTGCCTACAAAATAGTCCATCCAATATTTGCTAACCATAAGCTTATAATTTACAACTCACAATTTATCCATAAAGGATTTAGTATCAAAGGGTATGCGATAGACATCCAACATTTGCTAACTGTAAGCTTAACATTTACAGTTCACAATTTATCCATAAAGGATTTAGCATCAAAGGGCATGTCATCATAGCATTTTTACGTAATTTTCGTATGCATTTTAGTAATTTCATCAAAATACTACACGAAAAGTATTATCTCAATAGAACTGAACAACCTCAAGTGTGCTTGGAAGTAAAGCTTGGTCAAAGAACATGTTAGAGTACCACAGTACTGAGCAAAATCTTGGAAAAGAGCGAAAAGGTTAGTAAACTGCACCAATGGTCTTAAAACATTCTGTAAAGTTTCACTTTAGTCATCAACCTTTATATTTTAGAATCAAATATAAATCTTCAATTCAAGGTGTGCTCGCCATTGAAGCACCACTAACCTCCTCTGCTTATACTATTATAATTTGCAACTGAGAAGTAAGTTTCCTTGGCAGATAACAAAAGAATGAAGCTTTTGAAGAGAAACTATAAATTTGAAGAACTTTCTTTTGTTCAGAATATTGCTGTTCCAAGCCTGAAAGCTTGGGTCCGCAGTACTGTAGCAGAAGGGAGATGAATGTGAGAAGGAAGAGAAGCAAAGACCGAAGTTTGGTGAAGAAGTGGCAGAAGCTGCAAAAGTAGCTGCTTCAGTTGCTGCAGTTGTTGCTAAAGCAAGGCAGGAATTGGTAAGCAGTAAAATTGAAGGTTTCCTCATTCTCCAATTTTTCCTGCCAACTGTATTTGATAAAATAGTTTGGCCCTTACCTTAACCAAAGAACGCATAAAGAACCACAGTCCATCAATGAAAATATAGAGCAAAATCCTTATCCAAGAAGTGCCCATTTCAAATCCAAGAACTGTAAACTTTGAAAGAAAGCTGTATTGTAGTTGGAGGGTTAGCAAAAGACATCTTCAAATTGATCACTTTGAAATCATGAAGTTGCTGCAGTCCACAACAGTCTTTGAACTAACAAAAGAATCTTTTCACTTGTTCAAAAACATCAAATTCTTTACATGGAAAAGCACTCATTATTATAAGTAAATACATATGGTATTGAGAAAGTGTTACAGAAAAGAGTAAATCCACGAGCAGGTATTTTCTTATTCAAAAGATAGCTTAGAATCTCTAGAAATCTACATGCAGATTAATAGAAGAAGTTGCCATATAGTGGTTAGTCTAGCCATTTCTTAACGAAACCGAACAAACCATGTAGATTCCTTTTATTTATGACATGGAGTTCAATAGTCACATTAGATGAACAAATAACCATATATCAATAAAATTTTGTCTACATGTTGATCAGAATTTTTGAGATTAACTACACTTAATACCAGTTTCCAATTTTAAAGCATTTGAGCATCCATGTGAGACAAAACGGAGGCAAGAATACTACCTTGGTAGGTAGAAATGCAGCACAATCTAAAGGAATTAATATCAATATGTAACACTCATAGGTATACTACAGTCAATAAGCTTCTCATGGTATGCAAGTAATGTCAACATATTTCAGTTAAGTAATTAATCCATTCATCCTATTGCAAGTAGCTTAATTATACATGCCATATCTTCGCCTAATAACCAAACTTTCTTTAGGTTTAAGGGAATCTAACTGCAGGAAAACATCAGGCAGTGAGAGAACTTTGAAGCATCAATATCAACTATTCTTTGTAGTAAATATTTACGAAATAACTAAATGCATGTTAAGTCATTGATATACATGAATATGAATGGCTAGAAGTTGAGCCACACAAAAGCAAAATGAGGGACAAAAGTCAGTTGCATAAGCAAGTTCACATGCAAATCAAAATGGACCATATAATGGCATTCAAATCAAATCGAAATTATAGTTAGTTGCAGAGGTACCTCGACGCGACAACATTGAAATCGACTGACAATGACCCTATAGATTATAAGGAGTTTACAAATAGATTGTCGCCCAGCGATGCAATAATTAGGCAGTGAATTTGTACTTAAGAGAAATTTCATGCATAGTACTATTTTTTTTTTTTGGCAATGTTACCTTGATAAAGACATCATTGTGTCTTAAGTTGGAAATATCAAGAAAAAGAGACCACATTCCAACCCCTAACAACCATGGTGCTAACAATCAGGTAGCAAAAATTCCAAGGAACTAATCAAATTTAAGACGATCCACAGGATAGTTGATACCTGAATTTTGACAAACTTTAGCTGAATTTAAGGTTTATTTGTGAGGAATGACACTTCCACAAACCAATCCTAGGAATGAGTGCAAAGGGTGTAATTATAATCTAACTTGGGAAAACCAAAAACCACAACGAAAATCAAACACCAGACCTATAAGACAAAACAATAGGTAGTTTTAATGATTACATGTATGCAAGGGTGAATGCCATATACCAGAAAACCAGATAAATAGAATTGAAACAATCCATAGTAGAGTAATATAGGCAAGAGGGGAAAAAGAGGGAACCAAATAAAATATTGGTAGCCTCGGCAAGGGAGTTCCGTTCTTCCAATGGAAGAAGTGATACGTGACCTGAATCATAACCAAATAACAATGAGTCATTGGAATAAGCAGAAAGAAAAGAGATCAATAAAAGAGAATTCAACTAAAATTTCAGCCCCTTTTTTTTCCCCTATTAATTAGAGATCATATACCGCCTTTTGTTTACAGATAGGAAAATAAAGAGAAACCGATTAAGCATCAAAATTAAATAACCATGCCTAGGAACATATTTTGAAATAGTTGGTTGGCATTTATGATTTATGGTAGTCTTTTTAACACCCCCAAAGTTGGAGTTTAAATTTGGGAAAAAAAAATCGCTTTAATGGAATAGGTGGTAAATTCTCAAGAACTTAAGGAACTTTAACTCCATAGGAGAAAACAAAGTAGTCAAAATAAAATGAAAGTTTGAGTTGAACCTTTTGTTGACTAATGCAAACCTCCCAATCAAATGAAAATGTCTGGAACTTTAAAAATAGTAGAGCATTAGAAAAGGTTTATTTATACACAGCAATAACCTATGCTAAAACTATAAATGAAGCAGTATTGGCCAACCTTCTTTCAGGAAAAAAATAAGTACTTGGAGTTAGTGGACTCTAATTAACTTTTCGATAGATTTAGAATAAGTAAACAACCTATAACTTTTCAATGGATTTAGAATAAGTAAACAACTTTAATAGCAATGCCTTTGCCACCCTCTTTCATTTAGAATTGAAACAATAAATTCCAAATCAAAATTAGGGAGGGTTCCCAAATTTCAGCCCCCTTTTTTTTCGTATTAATTAGAGATCATATACCGCCTTTTGTTTACAAACAGGAAAATAAAGAGAAACCGATTAACCATCAAAATTAAATAGCCATGCCTTTTCCACTACATCTTATTTAGGAATAGAGAAATAAAGAGAACATCTTATTTAGGTATAAAGAAATAAAGAGAGAATATACTCCTAATTAATCAACGGCAAGCCATTAAGTTATAGACAACTATGAGCAAGGGTAATGCATTTACCTCATTAGGTGTGTTTAGTTGCATAGTTTAATTATACTTGCCAGTGTTTGAGCACAATACTTCAGTTTTGCCTTCACTTTCTCCGGATCATAACCTGGGTAAAAGAAAGAAATAAGCATGTACTAACCTCCGAGCAAAAGCATTTTGTGTTTCCTCAAATTAAAGAACAATGTAATATACATGAATCTCAAAGTGAACCATTGTGTGGTTCCTCATAATCTACAGTAGGTTCTCACATCAAAACAATAGGTTGTCACATCAACATCAAAGTTTTTGACCAACAACCAAGGGAGCTCTTAGTCATTCTTAGAAGTAAAATAGATTATTATAAAATCTTGCTAATCGCATCCCATTTTTCATCCCCCACAATTAAATCCCATCCCATCTTTCACTTACTTTTGAGATGGACACTTGCATTAAATTGACATACTAAATGCGGGGTAAATTACACCATTCTATTTTGTTCATAAACTTTGATTTGTAACGTCACAATCTTAGTCCCGCCATCAGCTTTAATCGCTTTAGAGAGAGACCACCGAGTTCTATTCGACATACCAATTCATTGTTCTTAAGCCCAGCAATCAATCAATAATTCTGCACACAATAATACATGATTAATTACCACACTATCAAAATTTATAAAAGCCTTCGAATAAGTCAATTATGCCAATCAAGAGGATTTTTGACACATGACTGACGGATTTGGGAACAGTGACTTGACAAAACATGGCAGATTAATTTTTGTTTCTCCAAGAGACCAAAGTTTAAGGTGAGACTAAAATTGGAACATTTCAAATCAAAAGTTTGACCCCCTTTTAAAACAAATCAAAGTTTAGGGATCAGAGTGGAACTTCCATAATAATTTAGGACTCATGGTGTAATTATACTAAAATTGCTAAAAGTTAACCTCCAACAGCTGATGGATTGGAAGAACTCAAATTAACTACCATGAACATTAGCATAATGTTTAAATCTTGATGTCGAAATGCACTTCACAACTCTGCCCTATTCATTATGTTCTGGGGTAGGAAACACATCAATTTGTCTTAAATACACCTTCCATGAATCAGAGAACAAATTCAGTCAGTTTGAAGCTATTCACAAAGAATTTTGATATCACAGCATTAGAAGGCCGATGTATGAGTGGAAGTTTAAGTGGCAATCAAAACAACTTAGGGCTTGGCGGCATTTGCAAACATTCTTTGCTACACTCGAGCATAGGCTTGGTGGCATTTGCAAACATTCTTTGCTACCCTCGAGCATCTCTACAACTCGTCTCATTGTTCGTCGATCAGCAGGCAGTTTCTGTATACACCAAAGCCCAACTAATATCAACTTTTTTGCAACTTCATTGGTATCCACACTCACCCCATAAGCTTCTAAATTATCATATTTAATTAGATGATCGTATATCTGGTACACGAAACAGTTTTCACTGTTGCTATCCACTCCCGTACTGATATTTATCTTTCCCCTAACCATTTGAAGTACCATCATTCCATAGCTATAGACATCGGCCTTGCTAGAGATAGCTCCAAAGTTTGGGAAGCAGAATTCTGGGGCTATATATCTAGGAGTTCCTCTTGTACCTTGCATCGAAAGAGCACTCTTTTTTGTGGAACATATTTTAGCCAATCCAAAATCAGAGATTTTGGGACGAAATTCCTGACCTAGTAAGATGTTATGAGGTTTTATATCAAAGTGCACTATGCGGGTATTACATCCATGATGCAGATACTCTAGCCCTCGACCTATACCAACTGCTATGTCGTGTAATTTTTCCCAACGAACTGAAGCTTCCATATTAGATTTGTCTTTGTAGATAAAATCAGCTAAGGTTCCATTTGGCATGAATTGATAGATAAGAGCTCTATTGGACCCCTCGAAACAGAAGCCGAGCAACATAACAACATTAACATGGGAAGTACTGCTAATGCTGAGAATTTCAGTGACAAAGTCTTCACCTTCTCCTTTAGATTCATATAACACCTTCACAGTTACTTCTTGGCCGTCAGATAGCTTTCCCTTGAAGACGGCACCGAATCCGCCTTATCCAACAGTACTTTCGAAGTTTTTTGTTATTTTCTTTACCTACGAATAGTTGTACCTTTTTGGGGCCCTATGCTCATAATTTTGTAAAATGGCCTCCACTCTTTGTTCATTTTCTGATCTCTTCTTTGAAAAGTGCAGCAGGTCATTGCGCCTTTTGCATAAAAGGAACATGAAGAAGATTAGGGCTAATAATAAAAAGCTTGTAAGGCCAACAATGACACCTGCAAAGGGGCCAAAACAAAAAGACAGCAATAGTAGATTAAGTAAAATATTGGAAGCGCTCACTACAATAAATTCAATACTCTTATAAGTAGAGAAAATTCCAAGTGCATATCTCACTAACAAAGTTGTAAAATACACTTATTCTGCAGCTGACATCATGTTCTGTTTAAATTTCACCATGAATAAATATGTTTCGAACCTATTACTTTCCAGGCCAACTTCTTTCACTTTTTTTCGTTTTCTTTTTTTTTTCTGTGTGTTTTTATGCAATTGGATTTGATTTATATCAAATTTGTATCAAATTAGTATTTACGTCTAAATTTAGACCATCGGTTTTTATCTTTTTGGAAGTAGACAGAGAGTCAATATTCTAACAGAAACTCAAATAAAAACTCTTTTTCTTGAGAGAGAGATTAAATCCCTACAGGCAGCAATTTCAGTGAGAATTGAAATCTTGAAAAATTTAAGGCTTTAGTTCTCTCGTGCCCACGTGCATATGCCATGGATTTGACTAATTTTATTCTTTTATTCCTTCTTTTGTTGATTTCTGCTCTAGATATTTGGAGTAAATTGTGAACTCTAAAATTAACTCCGCAACCCATTCTTGTAAATGTTGAATGTAAAATATTTCGATTACAGTTAAATGGTACAGTTATCTTTATCACGGGGTATTTTGTAGTCTAATAGAGTAATAAGTTTGATTACACCTCTCTAAAAAGTGAAGGTATTTGAGAAGCTTCACACACAATTAGTGAAGCTTTTCAAATACCTTAATAGGAAATGTGAAGACCATGAACTTCTCAAATACCGTAATAAGTATGACGTCATCGATGTGAAGACCATGAACTTCTCACGTTGGAGTGAGTCCAGTCCTCAATGCAAGAGATTAGCACTATAAAAAATATAAGCTGTTTAACTCAAAGCAAAATAGCAAATCATGCAGGATTAATCATATATGTTACGATACGAAGAAATAATTGTGCTTTGTGAGGTTTCAATACAATTGCCACGAAAGAAACAATATAACTAAGAAGGACATACTTACATGAATTATCAAAACAGGACAATTGACGAAAGAAATTTTATCAATGTTCTGCAAACAAAATTACCAATCAGAAATTATCAAAAAGGGGGAAGAAAAACTGATTTAGGTAAAGAGTAAAGTAACCTTATATAAGTCAAACCAATAGGTGTGCTTTACAGGATACATGACACGAAGGCCAGATAAAATTGGGGTATGCAGAACAGCTGCTCTCAAGTAAGGCAAACGAAATGGTAGATCCAGAGTTGGGCCACTACCAACATATTGACCGTATAAAATAATATCCTCCTCACAAGCTCCATAAGTTTCTGTAAGGCATCTATAAGCAGCCTCAATATCAGCATAGGTGTTCTGCTCACTTGGCTGCAAGTACCAAAATAGAAATAATAGACCAAACAGAGAATATAAAGATACATAACAAGGGTTCTTCGTATACAGACATGTGTTTCATCCTCTTATCTATAGTTCCCAACACACTTAGACCATTTTTTTTGATGGAAAAAGTAAGTAAATATGTGAGGCTCATATAAATTCTCCATCCACTCCGGGAAAAAGCGAGGAAAAAGAAGTAAAAATATAAATGTGAGCTAATTTCTCTATTCAACATGAAGAAACAACATGAAATCAGAAGTACCGCCCAAATTTAATCAATAAATAATATCATCGGCAAGCTGCGTAAGGCAACTGAAATTTGGTGCTATTTTTATGCATCGTCAACACCCCCCAAAACATGAAAAAGAGCGGACCAGATCAGACAATGTAGGTTTAAGAAAAATACAATAGAAGGAAACATAGTAGAAAAACGACGATGGAGAGGTTGATTGCACTGTAGGCCATCCAAATTTGTTGAGGAAAACAAATGGTTGCCTACAAAAAAAAAAAGAAAACTGCATATTTGTTCCCTTCTCTAATCATCATTACTTACAGGGTCTCAATGGAGGGGAAGGAGGAGAGAGTATGAAGAATTACTCAGCAATATAAGGTGTTGCACTATATGGCATAAAATTTAAAACCCTCTACCATTCTTCATCTCTTTATCATTATTGTCTCGAAATCAAGAAATTAAATTTTAAATTTTATTCTTTAAATGAATTCATATGAAGAATAATATAAGATTAGAGAGTTTAAGAGGATTGTTTGTATAATCTACTGAAAAAGAGAAAAAAAAAGTAAAAGTTTCAAGAAGAATTAACGGGCCTCATTTCTGACTTTACATATTTTCAACTTACAACCCTGCCTTTATATATGTATATAAGAAAGCCGAGAAAAAAGAGTGAGAGAGAAGTGGGGCAAGCGAGGAGAATGACACGTACCTATTTAAGAACTCAACAATTGGTGCTTCAAATCCTTTTTAAATCTTGAACAAAAGTGTGGCCATCAAATTTTTAATGGAGCATCCTGTCACTGAATGTTCTGTAACTTTTTGGCAGACTTAATGGTACTTTTTGAAATTGAAAGTAGCAAAAGATTAGATAATAAAATCAAAATTTTTGAAAGTTCAGGTATCCGTTTCATACCTAATCGAAATCTAGTTAATGCTGCAGGTTAGTGACATACCGAAGAAATCGATCATGAGGAGGCCATCAGAGCAGCGATCGGTGGGCTTTTTGTAGGTCTCCCCGTAGGGATAGTCTCCGATTGCGGCGAAGAACCCTACCAGACCCTCCCGAAGAAGATTCTCGGTGTCAGCGATCGAGCCTCCGAAACTATATATACCATTCACAAAACAATCCCTTGGTGCAGCAAAAGTTCCATGAGATTGAAACACTAACAGAAATGAGAGAATAATGAGATGAGAGAAGGTAAAGTTGCTCATCATCACCAAATGCTTGCAGTTACTGCACTGTGCAGGTCTCACACAGAATATAAGGATATGAATGGGCATCTTTCAATTTGGTGGGAAAATTAGAGCCAAGAAATTTGTTGCGAAAGTTTGTCACTGTTGGCGCTATCAGAATTATCTAACCCTTTGAGAGTAGTAGAGTACATAACCCAATTGGGCCCAGAAATATCTACCCACATTCATTCAGAGATAGGGAGTCCATAGTTTGCTTGTAGTTGTAACAGACACACCAACCAATTATGTCAAAGGACTCACTTGTTATTTTATGAATCCAGTTGGCAGACTGATCTTGGACTTTGAGATTACCAAGGTTAAGAAGGCTTGTGAATGATTTGACAGTCTTCAGATGTAGTGTTATTTAACAAAATATAGCAACATTCATCAATTATAAATTAAAGTTCTTACTTCAATAGGAGGGCAAAATCTTGTTTTAGTTTTTCCCCAACATAATAGTCTCTGAATTTTCTATTTGTGAAAACATCCTACTTGAACAGTTCTCCAAATTAGACCTTGTGTTATCCAGATCCCAATATTGTTCTAGCTTCCCATCAAAGTAATAGTTTATAAATTTCCTAATTGCCAGTAGAGAAAAGGGCTATATTAGTACAATTGTTCAGCAACAGCACAAAAAATTTCTTTACAGATCATCTCAGAGTGTTCTACCATAAGGGGTGTTTGGTTTCTCAGAAAGTAGTGATAAACTATTTTTCCGCAAAATAAAGTATTCCATGAAAAATACTTTTTTCCCACAGTTTTTGTTTCCATTAAATTTGAACAAATTTTTTTTTCAGAAAAACTATTTTTCCAAAAACCAAACAGATGAAAAATACCTTTTCAGCGAGAAGCTACTTTATGACCCGTATAGACAGCGAGAAGGTTAAAGACCGTTGTGTGTGTTCTTTTCAGCTGAAATCAAAATGAGCATCTAACATTAAAATCCTGCATATAATGAAGGACATACAACCTAATCAATGCAAATAAAACAACAAATACTGGAAATAATAAAATCAGTATCAAATAACGTAGCATAATTTACAACAGCATGGAGAATCCACAAAATCGCAGAAACGGAAGCAACAAAAACCCATACGAAATATATATCATGCCAGAACAGCACGACGCAAACAAATGTCATAACTGAGGAAGTAGCCCGTCAATAGATCGATAAAAAATAGCACTAAAAGCACTACAAATGCTGGAAGAAATGAGAAAAATAAGCAGGTCGGAACCTTACCATTCTCCAACTGCTCCTTGAGAGAGATCAGAGGCCTGGGAACGAATTAAGTCGAGAAACTATATATATATATATATATATATATTCAACCATAAGGATTGAAAACCAAAGGAAATCCAAATAAAACCACAGCGAAAATCAAGAATAAATATATAGAAGCAAAGGGGGAAAAAAAAATAGTATAAGTAGTGCGGAGGATATCGGCGACGCAGAAATGGTTGCATACATTGTAGGCCATCCAGATAATGCACGCCTATCGGCGACACACAAATGGTTGCATACATTATAGGCCATCCAGATAATCCACGTGCAATATTCCGATCCAAACGGTTGTCCAAATTTCCAAGGTCAATGAGCAGACCATTCCTCAGCCCGGGTTTCTTTCCTTTTTTTTTTTCCTTTTTTTCTCTTTCCTGCATCATCATTGCCTTATAAAAAAAAGAAAGAAAGAGAAAGGAAGAAGAGAAGTATCTAGAATTACCATGGAAAGACATAACATAATGTGAGAAATAAGATGGAAATGCATAAACATGAGCAGAAATTAGAAATTGAGGCTTATCTTGTTCTCCTTGTTGATTTGAATAGATAAGAAATAGGTTTCAGGTGTATAAAAACTAAATCTATGAAGAAGAATAGAGGAATAGAGATTTTTTGAACCTTATCATGATGCATTAACATTTGATGAACTATCTATGCAACAAAACTTTGTATTCTCAGATAGTCTCAAAGTACATATCTATACCCCTATTCATCACTTTGCCTTCTCTTAACTAATTAATTTGTTTTCAATAACTATATATGATTCATTTTATGGGGTTTGGGAGGGGGAGGGGGAGGGGGAGGGGGAGGGGGGGGGGTGGGTGGGTGGTGAATACATTCCTGTGCATGGCTATTGATCTTTTGTTACGTATGGCTATTACTGCTTAACTCCATGAAAATGGTAGTTTTGTTCTATTTAGTTTAAACATTCTTGTAGGTAAGCGGGCACACTTTTGTTCAAGATTTAAGAAGGATTTGAAGCACCAATTGTTGAATTCTTAAATAGGTATGCGTCATTCTCCTCGCCTGCCCCATTTCTCTCTTACTCTTTTTTCTCGGCTTTCTTATATACACATATAAACGCAGGGTTGTAAGTTGAAAATATGCGAAGTTAGAAATGAGGCCCGTTAATTCTTCTAGAAAATCTTGTACAACAATGACAGTAATATTGCACAAATCAAATGTCAGTGATGGATGTTTCATCTAGGATAGAAACAACAAAGCACACACTCTTTTAGTCATTTATGTTGGTACTTCTAAAGTCTATGTTTTTATCATAGACCAATGTCTTTGGTGTATGTTGTTATCATAGACCAAAGACATTGCTTTGGATATAATTATATAGAATCTGATAAGTATTTAGTTGTATATTTAATTTTGCCGGCTTTTTTTTCTTTTTCTCTATAATGAAGCGATTATTATGTAATAAAACTTGAATATTCGAGACACTTGAATATTTTCCGGCCTTCATTTTGAGACACTTGAAACAAACCAACTTGAATATTTGCTTGAGTTTAATTGCATGAGATGGATGATAAATTGGTATTGGCAATTTCATGCAGGGTAAGTAACCTCAATTATAGAAGGGAAAAATTATATGTTATGCCAAACTGCTCAAAAATCTCTTACACTTGTTAACAACACAAATTACACACGAAGTAGTGGATGGTATATTGAATCTTCACATTTCCTATGTTCTGTTGTTCCACAAGATTCACACTTTCCAGGTTCCAAAGGTAATACAAGAGATGGATTAGTAAACTGGCACGGGTGGAGACTCATATACCGGGAATTCATCAAGTGCAGTGACAGATAATCAGTTTACAGTAAGGAATATAAATTCAGGAAATTGCACAGAAGTGTACAAATTGGGGAAAATTTGAATGAGTTAATTGACTAAGAATAAAACAATCGTTAAGAGGAAATTACAATGAAACAATTTTAAAAAGGAGGCTCAGATATAGGAATTGCATCAAGTGCAGTGACAGGTAATCAATCCATAGTAAGTATAGATCAAAATTTGGTTCTTTTAGTTAAAGCTGACAAATATGAACAGTAAAATACCAATAGCAACATAGCTTCATCAAGACAAGAAATTTAGACAGTGTTAAACAAATAGTAAATTTGGGTAGCAAGGAAAACGGGAAACGAAGGTAGGAAATTAAGATTTGGCTAATTGTTCACAAAAATTGAAAGAAGTCTGAAACTATTAATAAGTTGGTTGTCTAAGTATTAGACCATTCAGAACTTATTTTTCTGCATCTCTAACATCATTGCCCCCAAAATTTGGAAACAAACATAAGTAAAACCAACTTGAAGATTTCCTTGAGTTTATTTGGATGAGATGGATGATAAATTGGTATTGGCAATTTCATGCAGGGTAAATAACATCAATTATAGAAATTAATGTGCATACTTCAGAGCTAATATCAAGATAATAGTATAAACAAACATAAGTAAAACCAACTTGAAGATTTCCTTGAGTTTATTTGCATGAGATGAATGATAAATTGGTATTGGCAATTGCATGCAGGGTAAATAACGTCAATTATAGAAATTAATGTGCATACTTCAGAGCTAATATCAAGATAATAATATAAGAGCTAATAGAAATATGGTCTTACCAGAAAATGTACTTTATGAATACAATAAGATAAGTGCTTGCTACATATATATACATACGCTTTTACTGGTGGGCATATAATAATTAGTAGAAGAGAATTTATATATATATATATATATATATATATATATATATATATATATATATATATATATATATATATATATATATATATATATATATATATATATATATATATACTATTGTTGTCATGCTTATAGTAATTAGTAAATATAAGGAGTCTAATTAGTTATTAATAGAGAGGAGAGAAATTATATATAGCTTCTCAGTTCTTGGGTCCATTAGCTTCATGTAGAAACTCGAAATATTTTATTTTAATAAATAAATTAAAAGTGAAGTTTGCGCTGGTTTTGAAATCAAAAGACTTGTGTTGACCTATTTGGCAAATCGCCAGGGTGCAAGTTGCACTATTTACGAGGCAAAAAGGCTATTTTCCAGTCCGGACATGATCTTGGAAATCCGAATTGACCGTTGCGATCGTCTCGTCGAACTGAGCGAGATTCATATTCTGCACTTTTCGATCTGACGGTCGGATCTTCCAGAAATCAGCGAGGAAGCGGACGAATTGCCGCGACCAATGTAACAGTGCTCTGTGCACAGTGTTAATCAAGTTGTTACTGTAGATGAACAGTAACCCTAATGTTCGGGACTCCGGTGGTTGCAACGCTGACCAATTCACTGTTCGGATTCCGAACATAGTGATCCAGGTAGTCATTTTTAACGGTTTCATCGTTCTGAACGCAATGGCACTGGCGATATTTGCATTTGACGAGCCTAAAGCATCGTAAAGCGTGCCAAACTGTATAATTTACAGTATAAGATGGAATTTAAATATTTTGGAGCTAAATGTTAGCGAACCAAAATCGCTACCTGATAGGTTTCGTCGAGCCGGACGTCGTGGCGAAGTCCATTTTCCGTTTCGACGAGCAGAACGCCTCGAAAAGCATGAAATACAGCGAAATTACGGCATATTGCACAATTAACCCTATTCTTCTTGCCTCGAATTGCGTGCAACTCATTGGAGAGGGACTTTTGTGTGAAATGAACATGCTGTAAAGGACCCAGCCCTTAATATCAGGAGTTGAGGGTGTAAGTCGCAATTGTACACTATACTATATATATAGATGCATTTAGGGTTAGATTTCCTCTAAACCCTATACCCCGAAGCCTATGCCCTAGCCGCACCACCCAGCAACCTCTCCTCCTTCTTCTCTGCGATCCCCAAACCGAACGCCGCCGGCCGCCGCACCATCTCGCCGGAAAAAGCAAGAAAACCCACCTTGCTTTCGAGTGGGTTGGGGGAGGGGTCACCATTGGCCTTGGGATCTCTCCAATCCACAATGGAGAGCATCTTCAGCCACCAGGGAGCCAGATCCCAGAGTCCCGGCGCCCAGGACCGCCGCGCGCCACCGGGCCACCCTTCTTGTTCTTCCCCGAGTCCGGCAAGGTGAGCCCGTTGCTTATGGATTTTTTTTAGCAACTTGAAGCCTTGCAGTCAGCAACTGACATCCCAAGGGTGTTCCTGGTGTAGCGCCGCGGCCTCTGAACCTGTGGTTGCCGTCGGGGGAAACTAGGATCGCCGGAACCCTAATCTTGGCCGGGATTCATGCGCATGGCCTCCGGAGCTCTGGCATTGGATACAACTTGACCAGAATTCACTGCTGGTCCTCGGGAAGTCCTCCAAGAAATTTGGGAGGCTCTAGTACAGTGTGGAGTGCGGGGGAGCAAACCCTAACTTGAGGGTTCATAGTGTTGGCCGCCCACCGCAGCCGTCGCTCCCTCCGGCGCCGGCAAGCTCTGCTAAGTGTTCTTGCACCTCAAGCTAGCCTCTAGACCAGTTGCATGCAACCCATTCTGGCCCTTTTCAAAGTTGCCATTAATGGACTCCTTAAGCTCTATTTTCCTTCTCCTCGGGTTGGGGGTGCACAGGAGCTTCCAAGCTTGCGTGGTTGAGGACCCTTGCACATCTGGAGATGAATGGAAGGCTGTGCTCACCTTTATTTGAAGGGTGACCGACTGGGAGTGATTCTCGGCCAACTTGAGCTCCATCAATTGAAGGTCGGGATCATCTTGCTCCAACGATTAAACCTGCTGTGCTGCGACCTCCCACAGGTGAGCCCCCAAGCCTTTGTGATGTCCTTTGAGTGATGCTCAACTTGGTTTCTGTCCAGAGTCCCTGGATTAGCAAATAACTAAAACCAGTCCTATATAAAGCCTTAGGTGGTCACTTGACTACAACAGGTTATTGGGTAACTTGGCTGAGGCCCAGAGGTGAGCCCTCGACTTTCTTGACCCTAATTAGCATGGTGCTCACTCTAATCCCGATAAAGAACAAGTTGTTAGTTTAATCTTGCAATGTAGCTTAATGTGAACATAGCTTTTATGGGCCAACTTTGCCCTCGGACTTCGTGTCCGCCCCAGCTTGTGAACACGGCCTTGGTCTTGTCGTAACGGACGCGCTGAAACTTACGGCGCAGCTTTTGGATTCCCGGATTGGGAGATCGAGTCAAAACAGTGCTTAAATAAGCATATTTATGCAATTTTAGAATGTTTTAGGTATCTTGTTGCAAAAATAACACTCCGGCTATCTTTAGACAGTATTTACATAACCACTGAGCATTTTTCTTAAGTTCCGTAGACTCCGGTTGAGCGGGAATCGGATACCGTTTCGTAAATTGGCAAAATTGCCGGTTTTACGGTTTACGGCGCGAGTTTCGCGTTCTAGTTTGGATTCTAGTCGTCAGTTGTCGACTCTGGTTATTCCCGACACCGTCCTGGCGGGTCCAGTGACTTTAGTTTTCTGTCGGGAGACTCCGAAGCCAAAATCGGCTTTTCGGGAGTCGTGCATGTAGTTATGGCAACATTTCGACACAGATATTTACGATTGAGCCCCTGTCTGTCCGAACAACTAAAATTGTGTTGTTTAAGGATAGCAGAAGGAGTTTTGTAACATTCGAATATTTGTAGACCGATGGCGGGTCATATCTAGTGATTCAGTGGTTTTCGGGAATTTCGGTTTAAGCCTAGTTTCGGCTAAGTTCCCCGTATTAGTGACACGTTACTGTTCTGTTGACGGGATGGGTACGAGTGAGTCGGTTACTGATTCTAGTTTCTGTTCAGGTCTTTGCAGTCTGACTCCAGTCCACGAGCCTTCTGTTGGAGTCGTTGGACCGCCTACATTCAGGTGGGTTATCTTCGGTCCGGGCTTTATCTTTTCGGCCCTCTGTTTGCTTTAGTCCAGTCAGACACCTGTTTTTGGATTAGCCCTGATGATTTTGCATGTTCTTGATTATTCCTGATGGTTTATGATTTTGCCTGATAGACCCTGATCTCCTTAGACATATCACATATACCTGCTTGATTGGTCATTAGTAGATGATAGTTCATTAGCTCCTATTGGACACACATATCATGTTGACTCGATCATGTCATAGAATTGCTTTTATTCAGAGATACATATTTCTTGTATTCTAGATTTCATGATAGATATATGATTGATTTATAGACATCTGCATCCCTGTGGGGATTTCCGGCATGTTGCCGATTACCCGGTCTGCGGACCGTGAGATTTAGCATTAGCATTATGATCGTTGTGCACCTGCTGTTCGTTCGCGTACGCCGTGGGATTGATCCCCCACATTGCGTTCTTTACCGGTAAAGGGTCTGCTTCACCCGTGAGCTCGCCCCTCTTGCTGTATCACTGGGTACGGGGAGCCCCTCGGCTGTACTGATATGAGGAAACTCTCGGCTGTACCGTTTGGTACGAGGATCCTCTCGGCTATATCAATGGTACGGGGTTGCGGTTCAGTTCTGCTAGGTGGAATCCAGGATGATTGTGGTTGGCTTGGCATAGATATCTTCGCCTGAGGTCCCCGTGACCAATAGTTGCATCGGTTAATACTTGCTGTTCTTTCGTTGATGCATAGCTTATATTTCTACGTTCTGGCATGTTTTACTATTTATTTCTGTACCCATATCTGCTCAGTTATATCGTGACTTATTGATTATTCGGCTTTACCTATTGATCTATTACTATCCGTAGATTATGGTATCCAGTAGGTACGATTAGCTTTTCTCGGCTCGTCGTGCCCACTGGGATACATGTACAGTGTATCTCACACCCCCTGGGTGACCATTTTTCAGGTCGCTTGGGTGACGGGATGTCGGCACACGTTGGTGAGACGATTGCGATAGTATCGACCCCTTTGTAGTCAGTATATTTTATTTTCTGCATTTCAGTTTAATTATTTTAAATTGACTAGTTTTGCATGCGTAGTTTAGACTACTCTGATATGTACTGATTATGATTAGCCGTGCATGTATAGGAAAGGCTCTGTCCAGTTGGGCAGGGAATTTACTATACATGTGGCGGTCTGTTACGCCCGGTTTGCGAACTCTGATTTATAAAAAAAAAAAATTTAGCCTGCTTTTCAAAACTCGGGGCGTGACACTTCATCAGCATCTTTAGAACTGCATATATGATAATTAAATATTAGTAGTTTTATACACAAATAAGGAGTAGGTCAATTGGACAAAATTAGAACACGGAATATTACTTAAGGCGGCGTTTTGTTCGAGGAGGGACTTGACGTGTTTTTCCAGATGATTGTGAGCTGTGTCAAAATAATCAGGCAATAAATATAATTTCCAGTAAATAATTTATACTTGAAATATAACAGGAGGATATTCACAAAAGTATATTACCTAGAAGAATTTCCTATGATCGGAGATGCTTCTTCGAATAACTCGGAATGTTCCTGTTTTTCACTGGAAGTTGTGCAAGTTTGATCCTCACATTTTAGCAATAGAGTGTCACCACCTTTGGTTTTTTTACTCCTCTCTTTATTTAACGTAAAAATTTTCAAAACTTTAAAAGTTGCAACACTTGTTGTAAATTTTTGTGCGTCCACTGTTACTTGAAAAATATGTACTTGGTTGATGACTGCTTTTATTACAGGAGGAAGAGTGGAGTTATCTGAATTAGGCGCGATTGCTAGATTTTGTGCTGGGATGCGGAGCATCTCTTGAGCTAATCTCTCGAATATTGTAAAATTAGCTACGCCAGTTTCATCGCTGACAATGATGTTTAATTTATACCTATTTTCAAACACATATAGTAAAATGATATCACATTGTAAATCATTAAGTATTAAACGGGTAACTTGGAATATTTTAAGAACATAAATGGATTGAAGATTTTACCACGGAAGTGGTGGTTGATCATTACCACCACAACGCGAGCACAGAAATGTATCATCATATATTTTAACAGCAGCTTTGCAGTAGTGGCATGCTTTATACCACCAGCCGTATGACGTATCGATATCGATAATTTTGCACTCACTGGTAAACTTCGTATTCTAAGATTAGAAGGAATAAATTAGGTATTACAAATAATGTTAATTCAACATAATTGCATGAGAGAAATGTATTTGTAGAAACTCGAAATATTTTATTTTACTAAATAGATTAAAAGTGAATTTTGAGCTGGTTTTGAAATTAAAAGACCTTTGTTGACCTATATGGTCAATCGCCAGTGTGCAAGTCGCACTATGCACAAGACAAAAAGGCTATTTTCCAACCCGGACGTGATCTTGGAAATCCGAGTTGACCGTTGTGATCGTCTCGTCGAACTGAGCGAGATTGATATTCAGCACTTTTCGATCTGACGGTCGGATCTTCCAGAAATCGATGAAGAAGCGGGCGAAATAGCCGCGACCAATGTAACAGTGCTCCGTGCACAGTGCACTTAAGTGAATTACTGTATATGAACAGTAATCTTAATTTTCGAGACTCCGACGAATGTAATGCTGACCAATTCACTGTCCGGAATCTGAACATAGTGATCCAGGTAGTCATTTTGAACGGTTTCGTTGTTCTGAACGCAATGGCACTGACGAAATTTGCATTTGACGAGCCTAAAGCATCGTAAAGCGTGCCGAACGGTATAATTTACAGTATAAGATGGAATTTAAAAATTTTGGAGCGAAATTTTAGCGAACCAAAATCGCTACCTGATAGGTTTCGTCGAGCCGGACGTCGTGGCGAAGTCCATTTTTCGATCTGACGACCAGAAGGCCTCGAAGAGCGTGAAATATAGGGAAAAATGTGATTTTTGCATATGAATCCCTATAAAACATGCCTCGTAAAGCGTGCCACTGCATGATGAGGGACTAGAATGTGAGAGAAGTGTGCTGTGAGGGACCAGGCTGGAAATAACAGAGTTGGAGGGACCAAATTGCAATTAGTGCTTATATATATATATATATGTATATAGCTTGAGCTAGGGCTTCATAAACCCTAAGCCCCGTAGCCCTCCTCTCCCAGCCGCAACTCCAACAACCTACCCTCTCCTCAGCCGCACTCCACGGACCTCCCCGCACCGGCCGCTGTCACCCCATCGCCGGAGGAGGTGGAGAGCAAAGATATCTCCTCCTCTCGGGTTGGAAAGAGTGAGATCCACACAGGAGTTTCGGATGGTCCCAAACTTCTCTGGAGAGACCCTCGGTGTAGCAGAAGCCGAGTGGAGGTGAACCCGAGGTCCGCCGCCGCCGCGGGGGAGACCTCTTCTCCCTCCACTTTTCCAGCGAAGGTAAGTCTTGGAATCTTTCTTTTTGTTTCGGCTTTTGAGCACGACCACTGCGCTTCTGAAATCGAGGCGACTCCCCGGTTGCAGCCCGAGCCGCGGCCGCCTTCCCAATCGCCGGCGGTAGCCCTCGCTGCCGGACTATCATTTTCTTGGCCGCCTCCAGTCGCCGCCCCCATCCGACCGTCCAGCCCAAGATCGGAACCGTTGAATCGGCTCCTCTCGACGACTGCAACGTCCCCACGAAGTCCCATCGTGATCGGTTGGAGGTCGAGACCGCGCAACCGTGCCCTAGAAACCGAGTTTTCTCCATCTCGGTCGATCTCGGCCGTCCGGCGCCGCCGTCGCATCCCGGCGCCGGCCACCACTGCACCGTGCTTCGTGGTGGGGAGTAGAACCTTTTGGTCCAAGTTGCTTCCGCCCGGAACCGCCGCGCCGGAAACCGCCATTAGCGACCTTGGAGTTTAAACCGAGCTCCTCCGGCGCCGCCGTGCCGGCGCTCCTCAGTCACCGGGAACCACTCAGAGTTGCACCCGAGCTCGGTCTAATCCTCCCCTCCGGCGATCCCCGGTGCTCCGGGACTCCGGCAACCAACCAGGTCTGGACTTGTGTTGCTCCAAGAACACCAACCCGAGCCCTAGCCCGAGCTCAAGTGCTGCTCCGGCGAGCTTTCCGGCCGGCCTCCGACGCGCACAAGGTGAGCCTCACTTTCCCTAGACCATGATGATAACCATGCCCCTTTTAAATGCTTAAAAGATCAAGTATATGTTAAGACTTAACATAATAGTAAATTGAACCCGAGAACATTATGGGCCAACTTTGCCCTCGGACTTCGTGTCAGCCCAAGCTTGTGAGCACGAGCTCCGTCTCGTCGAAATGGACGTGACAGAATTTACAGAACGGCTTTTGGATTCCCGGATTTCAAGAACGAGTCAAAACAAGCTATAATATTAGTGTTTTTATGCAAATTAAGATGTATTATGGACCCAAACGTAATTTGGACACGTGGGCCGCCTTTAGACAGTGTTTCACACCTTCTAAGCATTTTGTTAGAGTCCCGTGGGCTTTCGTTGATCGGGAATCGGATGGTTGTTCCGTAAATCGGTGTTATGGTCCCGTTTTAGCATTGCGTTACTGTTGTGTCGTCGGGATGGGTTGTGCGAGTCCATTACTGATCATAGCTGTTTATTCAGGGCCCAGTTGCTCAGCACCAGCCGCCCAGTAGCTGTGCGGGAGTTCGAGGATCTGCCTTCATCCAGGTGGGTTATCTTCGGTCCGGGCTTGATCTATTCGGCCCTCTGGTTGCTTTAGTCCAGTCGGACCTCTGTTTTTGATTTGCCCCGCTGATTATATCTATATGACCTATCTTGACATACGTTGATCTCGTTTGATATATCATGATCCCTCTGATTGACATTGACTCTGTTAGACCTGTGCTTGAGATTAGCCCTGGAGATTTTATCATGTACCCCTATGCTTGACTATGCCATATGAGTTTCCTGATAGACAGTGATTCCTTAGTCACACCATATACATCTACTTGCCAGTACTCCTATTCTTGATTATATCTGATGAGTTGATCTATATACCGCATGATTGTTCGATAGACATTGATTCCGTAGATACATGATATACAGCTGCTGGTCAGTTTCGTAGCTTGTTACTTAGATGTCATGATCGGATTATACCTGTTGATTCCTGTCAGCCGATATATTGTTGATATTCCGATATGCATGATTGATTGATCCTGATCGATAGATACTACGCGATGTTCTGATATGCATGATTGATAGATACTACTTGATGTTCCGATATGCATGATAGATTTCGATCGATATGATAGATGATTTCCCTGTTGGGATCTCGGCATGTTGCCGACTACCCGGTCACTAGACCGTGAGATTGATCATTATGATTTGCCCGCACTGCTGTACTTCACGAACACCAGCGGAGTCATGACCCGTGTAGATGTTCTTTACCGGTAAAGTGGTCTAGTGTACGACCCGTGACTCCCAGGTTAGTGCCCAAGGGTGCCGGAGTGATGACTCCCAGGTTAGTGCCCGAGGGTGCCGGAGTATGTCAGCCAGGTTGGTGCCAGGTTCGGCGAGATATCCCTGAGGTCTTGTGGACCAATATGGTGGCTTTTGATTGGATGTTGATAGTTTCCTTATTGACGCATTACTTTTACCTTATACTGTTGCTCAGTTTATTTCCAGTATTAGTATCGGTAGACATGCTTTTATCATTTGCAGTTCCTTATGCATGATTATTGTGGATACCTTTGATTTCCAGCATACATGATCTACCGCTCTTATGACTGATTATCACTGACATATCCTGATTTACAGTATTTCTTATCTGTAGTCCTGATGATTGATTACCTGCCTAGTTAGCTTATCTGTGGATTCTGTTGATTAGCAGTAGATCTGCCTTATTTGTTCAGCTTTACCCTATGATTCTTACTATCCGCAGATTTTAGTACCCAGTAGGTACGATTAGCTATTTCTCGGCTCGTCGTGCCCACTGGGATACACTCCGGTGTGTCTCACACCCTCGGGCGACTGTTTTTCAGGTCTGTCGGGACACGGTGGTGAGACGATTGCGATAGTATCGACCCTTATTTAGTCAGTATATGTTACTCTCCGCTTTTCAGTTAATTATTATAAATTGACTAGTTTTGCATGCGTAGTTTAGACTACTCTGGTATTGACTGATTATGATTAGCCGTGCATGTATAGGAGAGACCCTATCCTTTTTGATAGGGGATTTCCTATATGTGTGGCGGTCTGTTACGCCCGTTTTGCGAACTCTGATTTATTCAAAAAAAAAAAAATTTAGCCTGCTTTTCAAAACTCGGGGTGTGACAGTATTATTATAAAAATGTTACTTCAGTATCAGGAAGGGTAGCATTCAGCAATTCTTCAATCGTTCTCCTATTTAAATGCATTTCTGCTTCAGGTGGAATAGGATTCTCCTCCTCACATCCAACTCGGCGAATTGAGTGACTCGTTGCTTCCAAGCTATGCGTAATAATGTGCACATTAAATGTTAATAATCAATAAAAAGCAAGTCGTATGTAGGAGCAAATTAAGAGGAATATAGGACTAGTAGTCAAACCTATTAAGGAATTCAGGTACTTCCGGAATTTGTAAATCGAAGTATATTTTTGATGCTGAACATGTTGATAAGTATAGCTTTTTCTGTATTGAAATTGTAGAAAATATTATACAATTGTTGGAACTCCATATGTGGTATATCGAAGGAGGAAGAAATTGGTATTACATTTAGAGTACTAACCTCTAAATGTTCGAACTGTCATACCAGCCAGAATTATTACAATTGGTTTATTAGGTTCTTTCATTAGAAAGCGCGTTTCATCAAAGGAAACAGCGAACTTATCCCATAGAGCAACGGACAAAATATTTTGACTGTAAAAGAAGAAATATCATTTAATATAGATTTAGAATCAAATTTAATTGATATATTTTTATTACTATTTAAAATTAGAAATTGTTTACTCAGAATCTTCAATCTCTAAATTCCTGATTGGAGTTAAAGTCTCTCCAATGTATTTATGCGTAATATCGTGAATACTTGTAATTTTCCCGAAAATATCTACAGAATTTTGAGCAAACAGAAGTCAGTGTACCATAAGTAATTCGGGAGAATCAAATTTTCTTTACAGAGAGTGTTACCTGTCAGGACGGCATCGTTGTATCGTTTGTGTACAACTTCGTAGAAAGTTGAAAAATTAAAACTGTATAGTGGTATTTCACTCAAATTTTCTTCCATTTGACTTATTTGTGTCCGCTTGGTTATTTGTATCATGTAATCACGGTTTATGGCAACAAATCTTTTTTTACTTGGAATGACAGCAAATTTTTCTATTAAATATAGATTGCCTTCAGTTATCGTAGATTTAAATGCCGCCGCATCTTATTTGTGTATTGTTGCTTGCATAGAAAAAGCCTAAGCCATACCATGGTAGATAAAGAGATAATGTTAGTGAGACGTTAAAAACATATAGAGAAGGAAGACTTTTAAAATGAAAGGAATATACGGACCTCTTCGTCTACTAATAAGCAATCCAGGCTAAATATATCTCCTTTTAAAAAAGGAGCTGTTGATTCCCATATTCGGCAAATGCGAACCTTGATTCCGCATTCTTGAGATTGTAGCGAGAGTTGTGATAAAAGTAAAGTCTTCATTGTACCGATAGGCTTCTATTTGAGGAAACAATAAATATAATATTAGTTAGTATAACTAAGGAGAGAGAACATTTTTTTTCTTTTTCCACAAATGGAAATGTCGAGGATAAAAATATTAATTTAGATGTCAAAAGAAGGAAGATCAGAGAGTATATTGCAAACCTGAGAATATTATTTTAAATCATCAAGTACTTCTTTATAAACAATATTCCTTGTATATCCTTGAGGTTGACCTTCTTTATTTTCTATAAGGATCCGTAAGCCTATTTTTGATGTGACTCGTGAGATAGCAACATAAAGTTGGCCATGCGCAAACACAGGCTGTGACAAATAAAGGCCAACATTTTCTAATGTTTGCCCTTGACTTTTGTTAATTGTCATTGCGTAACACAATCGAAGTGGGAATTGCCTTCTTTTTAATACGAATGGCCATTTTGATTCGGTAACATTCATCACAATGGGAGGAATATAAACCTTCTCGCCAACATGGATGCCAGTAAAAATTTGTGCTTCAATAATTCTAGGAGCTAGTTGAGTTATAAGCAACCGAGTGCCATTACAAAGTCCAAAACTTTGATTGATGTTGCGAAGTAATATCACAGGCCTCCCTACTTTTACTTCAATTCGTGATTTGGTACCCCATTAAATTTTAAACTATTCAAGAAATCTACTGGGTAAAGTATGTTGCTTTCTTCAGAATTTTTAGATGAACTGCATATTGAATCTGAACTTAAATATAGTCGTTCTTCTGTTTGCAGTAAAGAAAGCACATAGGTATTAATCTGATCAACACTTTCATTCGTAGGGGTAACAATAGCTCTGTTTCGTAGATATGTAGAATCATTGTAGTTGTACTCGATATTATCATATATTTCAGAAACGATCGCTTGTATTCCATCACCATCAAATTTGATGAGCATGTCATCAGGAATTTTGATCCATGTTGGTTCTTCTTCATTCTCTAACTGTATACCATTTTTTTTTCCATCACCAATATCAAGTACCCATTGGCTAAATTCTTCTAGAGCTCTATTTGATACACTATCTGTCGAACCTTGTAGCAATCTCATATTTATAGTAAGGCGAAAAACTTTACATTCACTCCATATATAAGATCTAGTTAGTGATGCATTTAAAATATCTTGTTTACTGCCGCCAACAATAACTGGAAGTATTTGTCTGAAATCTCCTCCCAAAAGAATAGTTTTCCCTCCAAAAAGATTCTCAGTAGTTCCTGAATCACCAATTCCCATAGTATCCTTTAATGATTTATCTAAAGCCTCGAAACAATGTCGATGATTCATAGGTGCTTCATCCCAAATAATTAAGCTGGCATGGGAAATTAGAGCGGCAAGTTGTGTACCTTTCTTAATTTCACAAACAGAACAATCATTAATTTGGATAGGTATTTTAAATCTAGAATGAGCTGTTCGGCCTCCGGGCAATAAAAGAGATGCTATACCTGAGGAAGCAACAGCTAAAACTATTTTCCCTTCTGAACGTAATTTTGAAATAATGGTTTTCCAAAGATATGTTTTGCCTGTTCCACCATGTCCATAAACAAATATAATATCTCTAATATTTTGATACACGAAATTCAAGACAACATTATATATTATTCGTTGTTCATCATTTAATCCGTCAAATAATTCAATATGATCTTGCACCAACTCAATTGTGTTGTAATCCAATTCTTCTCTTATTAACCTATTATCAAAATCATCAAAAATTATTCTGCCAGGATTCGGAAGGTTGTAATCAGAAAGCGAAGCAGAATTTTTGCTGAAAAGAATCTCGAGCTCAAGTAAAACATGATTTTGAAGCTCAATTTCAGGTATTTGGAGATTTCGAATTCCAAGAATATGCTTCAATTTGTATGAAATATCGTCCGACATTAATTGCCAATTTCATTCCATAATTTGAGAGGATCTGTCAACTCACAGAATATTACTATGGTTGTAAATAACTGTCGAAGTCCAAGTGAAGAGGACCAATGTGATGCTTCTTCTAATGCATCCCTCCATTCTTTATCATCACCAAGTAAACCAAGAGCATTACACGCGGAACGAAAGTGTCGTATACAACACTATCCACAGTTCTAATTTCTACGTAATTTCTTAGACCTCTTACTATGTTTAAAAGAATTCTTAAGAAATATAATTCTCCTGCATTCGGATGTATATAAACTATTCTGCCAATACGATATCCTTGCTTTCGTCTAGACCAAAATTTATCTTTTTTATGCCACACCCATCTCGTAGGGAATTCGGTGTATGTAAGTTGTTGAGCATCATCACATATAGCAGTAGTATGCATCCATTCAGTCAACATCGTCTTGTCAATATTAGGGCGGTTCAAAACATCAACTAAATTTTGCGAACCATGATATGTCACATTGTTCATCATGGCAGGTGAATAGACAAGCGCTCAACGGATGGTTGTCTAAAATGGATGTCAAATTCAAATAATCGCCAAATAGCTTCATATGCTGATAAATATCGACAATCTAAATATTGCTTAACTTCATCAACATATGTAGATTGTTGTGTAGAAGTTGATTTGTTATAGCTCACATTATTTTCTATAACAACAGCAGCTCTGTCTGGTCCTTTATTGACATACTTGAATAAATGATGAGCCTTGATTTATTACACCATTCAACATTAATATGAGCTTGATATTTGACAATTAATCGTAGATTATGTGGGACAACAAATCTATTATCAAGTTGAATGCCAGCCTTTAAAACATATTTACCATTATCTCTTCTCCTATAAATGGGAAAACCATCTGGAGTTATCACAGTTTCATTCTTATATTCTTTTGGAAAATGTTTTGAACATCGCCCCTTGATCATACACGGAGCTCCTGATTTACTTGTTCCACATGGTCCGTGCATCATAAATTTTTCAACAGTTGCATACCCGATTGCGTCGCAAACTTTATTAGGTATTTCTGCAGAGATAATCGAATTTATTTCTGAAGTTGTTAAATATTTATGCTTTGTATCTAACCATATTAAAATGTGTACATGAGGGAGGCCTCTTTTTTGGAATTCCACCGTATATAATTCTGGAGATAGGTCGCGGAACAAGCGGTGAAGAATAAAGAGAGAGGGAAACAAAATAGCAGAAATAAGTATTTGATAGATGTGTTACATTTTAGGAGAAAGTACTATTTGTTAAGTATAAGTTATATTTAACAATGACATACCTGCCACTGATTGTCCGAAGAAAACACCTTTCTTGATATCTTTCATCAAAGCCTCTAATTTCATCTTAAATACTCTACTAACAATATCGGGTCTATCCTCCGCCTTTTGGCCAGCAATAAATTGCAGAGCATCTCGAATTTCAGGCCATTGTGCATTGCAGGTAAATGTAACAAATAAATCAGGAGGCCCACAATGTCTGCATATAGCAATAGCATCTTGATAATTTTGAATCATGTAGCGAGGTCCAGCTGTGAAACTTGACGGTAATATAATTCTTTTACCAATGGCATCTCCATTTACATCTTCTTCAACAACAGCATCTTTTATACCTTTATATATTTCGGATCTTAAATTAGGTTGGTTTTTCCTAATATATTGAAGTCTTTTTTCTTCAACACATGAAAACGCATCAACAATATATTGCTGAAAAAGTTTACCTCCTCGTATTAATGTCCTTCCTTCACCTATTCTGTTCTGAATTCTGTAGGCATAAAATTCGCGCATTGTAATATATTGTCTAGAATTCATTTTTTTTCGTGATGTCTCTTTACACTGTATGCCAAGTCTAAAACCGTCCTCACCATATGGAAATAAAATGGGGTATTGCATTGCCATGAAAGAAGGGTGTAAATCACTAATGCGTTTTAACCCCTCAACTTTATGTTCAACAATAATATCACGTTGTCGATCCGCACTACCCAAATCACCTACTATCAAACCAGCAATCTCGGCACTTGTAGGAGCGTTATATTGTTCCGGATTTTCTCTACGTGTACCAATTAAAAGCAATTTCATAGGTAAGAAATCATTTTGGATAAAACGATCTCTTGCCATCCTAAACGCTTTAACCACTTCATTTTCCATATCAAACATATGTAACAATTCTAGCATAACATTCCTACTAATAGTTTCATCATCATTATTCACTCCAAGCGCCTTAATCTATTATCCACTTCATTTTCGGTATCATAAATATAAAGCTGAGCAAATTTAGGGCGGTGGCCGTCTATTGGAAGAAGAGAGCCCATTATATGATAATTTTGACCATTAATTTTAAAAATATATGACCCAGTTCTCTTATTAATTTATGTATCTATTTTTGCACCCAACAACGTAAATGCAAACATAGAGTTGTATACTCTAATACCGTGACGAAATTTCTTACCTTCTTTTCCACCTTGGTAATCCAACAAAGTAGCTAGAATAGCTGGCGGCTCACGTAGTAACGGTAAGTAAATTCAACCTTCTTGACAACACAAAGAGAGTTTCGGTGTAGATTCAGTTCGAGATTTGTAAATTCTTTCACTATACCACAGTAAAGCTCCACATGATTGACACTTGTAATGTGGCAATCCAAGATATGATTGGTCGAGAGTATGTGACAGAACTCCAAAAGAAGTTGGTAGTATTTCATAATTTCCTCTATTTGTGTTTTCGCCCGAATCATTTATATACTCTAGGGAAGAAACCGTGTATTTATTCCTGCGCTGATTAAGAATAATCTTACGCCGTTTTCTATTTTCTCGACAAATTGTTGGAAGATCTTTTGGTATTCCAGATTTGTCTGCTACTTTGTTTTTATTCCTTCGCTGATCAAGAATAATCTGACGTCGTTTCCTATTTTCTCGACAAATTGTTGGAATATCTGTTGGTATCCCAGGGTTGTCTGCTACTTTATTTCTATCCAGTCGATAAATATATCTTGAAGAATGAGGTGTTCCTTTATTTTTGCGCTTACTAAGAATATCCTTGCGTTGTTTTCTATGCTCTCGACTACATGTTGGAATATCCATTTAATTATAGGTCAAATATACGGCAAGTAAAAATAGAGCATCAAACATGAGCCTGCAAAATCATGCATAAATTGGTGGAGGGAAATAAGTTTTAACAGTACGTATTACAAAATAATAGTAAATAAGCAAAAGGGAGAAGTTACTAAGTTATAAAAGGTACCGATAAATGATGGCAATATTAAGTAATATTAAATGCCGTGAAATTGTAAATAATATGGAGAAATAAAAGAAGCATATGTAAAAAGTAATGGAATAATCAAGGAATATAGTAAAGAAAGCATGAATAGGAGAGGAACAGCTAAGGGTAAACCAAACCTTTTTTACGCATGAGAGCTCCATGACCTAAAATTTAATAGAAACGAAAATGTATTAAGATAAGTAAGAAAAGAAAAGAGTAAAATAATATCTTACTGTATTGTCATTAGATTATATGATTTAATTTTAATAAATTTGAAACCTAAAAGCGAGAAATACAGGGAATTGAATTTACTGGGGTAAAAAAAAAATTATAATACCATAATATAATAGGAAATATTATTTTGTATTTAGAATTATTATTATTTAGTCTGAACGATGAAATTTTAATAATTATATGTATAAATATATATAAATGGGGAATAATCCAACATTTTTTACTTTTCTAGTAGTTCACAATTTCTTGTGTATATTGTGAGATAGATATCTTAGTAATTTTTTTTTGTTGTTTACTAAAAGCAAACCATATGTATTTTTGTAATCTAAATTAAAGGTAGAACCGAAGGCAAATCATAGGTAGTCTGATCCGGGGTAAAATTAGGGAGAGGGACCACAAATATTTCATCAATAAAGAAGGGAAACATACATAATTTCTTCAGATTTTCTCTTAACTCAAAATTTAAGATCTCTTTCGGCTAAAATGAGATCAAAGTGCAAGCTGAAAATATACATTGTAAAGAAAAGTTGGGTAATCGATTAGGCATGAAAGAGGACACAAAAAGGATACTCATCATCTACTGAAGAACAAAAGTTCCTCATTTAAGGTGAACAAAGTATATCCATACTGACTAATGAAGGTAATTCATGCAGTTCCATCGAGTATGACAACTAAGAAAGCAACTTCAAATATAATCAATAAGTATCAAAAGATGATACCAACCCCGACGAAGATAGTTGACGGTGCCACGGTACTCATCAATTTTAGATTGCATTTTTACTTGTTTAATTACGAAATCTGCATTTTGATCAAGAGTAGAGGCATAGCAATTTTTCAGCATATTGTATTCACTCTCTAGCTTATTGAAGTCGGCCAAGAGATTAGCATATTGGATGGTCACTTGATTGTACATATTCTTGTACAATATATAGTCCTCATAATTGACATCCTTAATCTCCAATTCAAATTTAGACATCATTTTCCTAATTGCGAAACAACTGGCTTCCTCCTTTGCCCCCTGCATATCGCGAGATGACCCACCCCAACAGCGCTGAATTTCAACAATTGAGCCGACACGCACAACTACAAATTCTATGTATGCAAGGAACCACCCCCCACCAACTAAAGTCACCTCACATTGAGGAGCTTGAATCCCTAGTTTTTCGCTAATTTCATCAAGTAATTTAAGATAAGAGAGTTGACCAATGGCCATTGGTAGAATGGTATTTGGCGGGACAGAAGCTGGCGAAGGAAAGAAAGAAAGAAACATGGAAGATTATATTTAGAGTTTACGAATAAAGAAAAGGAACGAATCAAATAATGATACCCAAACATACGTGTAATTTATACAAAGAGAACTCTTTATTTCCATATTAGAAGTGTGCAAAACATGTGTAGACTATATTACATATCGAATTCAATAAAGATTAAATATAAAGAACTGATTTCTAAAATTTGATCGTACATACAATGCTAGCCTCTAGATTGAGTAGGAAGATGTAATTACTAAAACGTATAAAATTGTTAAGCAATAAGTCTAAGAAGTAATTTCTATAACTTGTTTCTATGTCCTACACTACATATTAAACTTAGGAATGATTAAGTATAAAGATCCTAAATAAATTTATAATGCAATTCTAACCTTCTAATAAGCAAGTATAGAAATAAACAATTTAGAAGACATGTGCATATCCACAATTGCAAGTAGAAGAACGTAGAAATAATGAACAAAACATAAGTAAACAAAGAAATGAGTATAGAGTAAATACAGAAAGTAAATTTAAATTCTAAGTTGCATGAAGACTTTGAATGAACAATTTTTTTCCAAATTATGTACACATGTATATTGAGAATTGTAAGTTTTAAATATATAAAATTAGAGAGCCAAAAATAAGCAAGTGAAAACAACGTACCCCACTCGAAGTGAAATAGGTAAGTACCGACTAATTCACACTGCACAAAACTCCAATTACTCTACGTCAACAACTTGCCTCCTTACTTTCGTTTCTCCTGTAGTAGGATAGGAGTAGTATTAAGGTAATAATACTAACAATATATGTAAGAAAAGAGAACAATTAGTTAAAGAAAAAGGTAGAAAACAATTTGTTTTGCTCAAAGTATCTTAGTTTGACCAAAGAGAAATACCATATGTATATTCAAAGAGAAATATGTAGATAATCATGTGAATCTAGAAGTATAACGAATTTTCCACACAATTTATCTTAACTAAACTAATAAGTAGGGTACTTCTCTTGTATTAAAGAGCAAGGCATTGGAAATCATTTTTCTTATGTATAATAAATATGAAAATAAAGAGAATAGAAATTGAATGCAACAGTCGGAAGTGCAAAACAAAAGGAGAAATTGATTTGGCTGGGCTGGACAAAAAGAAGAGACCATAACACGACACAGCAAGCTTTGAGAAGGTAGATTGAGGACAAATGATTTTTTTGCTAAATATATAAATGTATAGATTATTCTCAAAGTATGTTTCAAGCAAATAAGCTTCAACAAACTCAATGAACATTCCTAACTGCTTGCTCCAACAAACGCAATGATCATTTCTAACTGGTTGTCCAAACAGGACTTCCAAAGTTTGGTTTTTTCTGACAATCATCATTGGCATTAAACAAAATAAAAAATGAAGGTAAAGATACATAAAAGACAGTATTTTACTACAATGTGTCCTTTAAGTTTCAATTCTTAGATCATTACATGCAATCTATAGATAAGTGTATGATATTATACAGTAGGTTCCGAATCATCTAATTCTTAACTCTCTTGAATACCATTGCCAAAAGTTCATCTTTACATATATAAACCTTTACATGCATACTCTTTTTCAATTTTGTGTTTTAAATTAATTATAGTTTTCCAACTTTCCTTTTCATTAAATTGCTTATTTGAAAACTATTATTTCTAGGTTTCTAATTAAATACATGCTAAAATGTGGGACAATATGATATTAAATTTTGGAAATCATTTTTCTTATGTATAATAAATATGAAAATAAAGAGATCAGAAATTGCATGCAACAGTCGAAAATGCAAAACAAAAGGAGAAATTGATTTGGGTGGGCTGGACAAAAAGAAGAGACCATAACACGGCACAGCAAGCTTTGAGAAGGTATATTGAGGACAAATGGGAATTTTTGCTAAATATATAAATGTATAGATTATTCTCAAAGTATGTTTCAAGCAAATAAGTTTCAACAAACTCAATGAACATTCCTAACTGATTGCTCCAACAAACGCAATGATCATTTCTAACTGGTTGTCCAAACAGGACTTCCAAAGTTTGGTTTTTACTGACAATCATCACTGGCATTAAAGAAAGTAAAAAATGAAGGTAAACATACATAAAAGACAGTATTTTACTACATTCTTAGATCATTACATGCAATCTATAGATAAGTGTATGATATTATACAGTAGGTTCCGAATCATCTAATTCTTAACTCTCTTGAATACCATTGCCAAAAGTTCATCTTTACATATATAAACCTTTACATGCATACTCTTTTTCAATTTTGTGTTTTAAATTAATTATAGTTTTCCAACTTTCCTTTTCATTAAATTGCTTATTTCAAAACTATTATTTCTAGGTTTCTAATTAAATACATGCTAAAATGTGGGACAATATGATATTAAATTGAAATGCTAATTTCATATTAATTTGTTCTTTTTGTGCTTATGATGGTAACTAAATAGATGGATGAGCAAACATTTTAAATCCCATGTATACATATAATAATTAAAGAATTTTGTAAGCCAAGGTGTATCTTCTGTTTTTGAAAACATAAAAGCACTATTTTTTCTATACATATATATACAATTCAAAAAAAGGGAGCAACTTATAAATTCCACAAAAACAACAAATAGTTGAAGCGTAAATCTTTGTTGACTAACAAAGTATTGTCTTTTCAAATTCCTTTTTTTTTTCCCACACAAAATCATTAGGAAAGCTAACAAAATAATTTCAATTGTTAGGCCCAGATAATCTTGAAACTCAATCTAAAGAAAGTAGAGAATAAAAGGAATATTATTTTTCATGTATCATCATTGTACGAACAATAATTGGTTGCGAAAGGAGACTGTGAAATACTTAGTTTTTGATAGCACTACAATTGAAGACCACAGGAGCAACTACTAAAATTTTAACGATAACACAACAGAGGCCTCTAGATTGAAGTAAGTGAAAATGTAAGGAACAACACACGTAGCAAGTAATGTAGTTCCAAATAGAAACGTTTATATATTTTTTACAACTACTAATTGAACACTCAAGGTCATACAAAATTGTTGTTCTTTCAGGAAAAGAAGGTAACAACAAAGAAACAATGTAAGATAATTAGAGGAAAACGTAAATGAAATAGAACAAAATGCAAATTAATTAAAGGATGAACATAAAGATTAGTGAGGGAAAAAAATGCAATTTAATTAAAGAGAAAATGTGTAGATTGAAGGAGAACCGAAGCAGAAATACATGTACAATAGTAATTCTAGAATCTAAAATAAGTATCTAACCACAACTTCTAATATATGGGAAACTCAATATTGATAATACCATAGAGACATCATAAAGTTAACAAATAATATGCAAATAAAGGCAAAATGTAAGCATCATTGGGCGGGTGTAAAATTTACAACGTGAAATCCAAATATATAGACACCAACAATTTTAGAATCCAACATTAGTATGTGAACACAAAAAAAGTTCTGCAATATATTTTTTTTTAAAACCATTATTTTTAACATGCCAATTAAATAGATGCTAAGATGTTAAACAATATAATATTAAAAATGAGTTCTCTAGTACTTTTCTTCAATTTTTTGTTTTAAATTAATTATAGTCTTCCTTTTGATATCCATTATTCTTAACTTTTAATTAAATACATATTAAAATGTAGAACAATATGATATTAAGCTGAGATGGCAATTTCATATCAATTTGTTCATTTGTGATTTTGCACAATGCTAACCAAATAGATGGCAAAATACAAAACAATATCATATTCAATTTTGTTTTCTAAGTTGAATCTCTGTAGTTTATCTTCACATGCATAAATCGAAGATAGGTACTCTTGGATCTACTAACGATTTAAGAAATTTAACCTAATTAGCTCCCGATTTTGTAAGTTTATTTTCCTAACCATGCCCTACTTGAATTCGAACTTTTAATTATTTGGAGTTTTGCAAGGTGTCTTCTCATTAAGTTTGTTTTTTTTAGTTGGAGATCCTTCGTCGAATATAAAGTGCCCAGAAATTTTAGAATTCAAGATTAAACTGTAAACTTCATAGAAAATATGTAGGTAGAGACAAGGGAGAATCATCTCTTTAGGGAAAGAAGGAAAATAACTTTGTGAACTCTAAAGTAAAACATGTAAAGTTAAACATTAAGCTATCATCAAGATAACGCATGACCTACCGTTGGAGTGTCTCTGTTAAATGTAAAGGCTTAAAAAAGTCTTAGAACTCAAGATTAATTAGTAAATGCAAGCTTTAACTATCAAAAATTCCCAATTTAAAATTGGAAATAACCAATCTAATGAAAATGAAAAACTTCATAAATAACATGTAGATCAAAGTAAATTGTAACCACCTCTTTAGGAAAAGAAGGGAACGCTGTGACGCCCCACTTCCCAGGGGGTCACCCATCCTAGAACTACTCTAGCTCTAGCACGCTTAACTCTCATAACCTCTTGGATCTTGCTACCATCCAAAATGCTATAGCCGGGTTAAGAGATTTAGTCCTATTATATCATTTATATATAGGACTAATCCAAATTCCGGGGGTGTCACATTCTTCCCCCCTTTAAGCCCTGACGTCCACGTCAGGCTCAAGCACACTCACAAGCACCAGACGATGTGAGACTCGTCTCGCTAGCCTTAGCCGACCTTGTGGGGAGCTGCACTCCACCCACAACGGTCATTAGCCGGGGAGCCTCTCTCAACCCGCTATATTATACCCTGGCTCAGCCGAGACTCATATCACATTTCCGGCTGGTGAATGGCTCTGATACCAATTGTGACGCCCCACTTCCCAAGGGGTCACCCATCCTAGAACTACTCTAGCTCTAGCACGCTTAACTCTCATAACCTCTTGGATCTTGCTACCATCCAAAATGCTATAGCCGGGTTAAGAGATTTAGTCCTATTATATCATTTATATATAGGACAAATCCAAATTCCGGGGGTGTCACAAAAGCCCTTTATAGAAACTAAATTATAACATGTAAAGTTAAACACTAATCTATCATCACGATGATTAGCACAACAAAACGTTGAAGATTGTAGGTTAAATGTAAAATAGCCAAATTTTTTTGAATTTAAGATTAATTAATAGGTAGATGAAAGAACCAACTGCCACAAATTCCAAATGTCAAGTTAGGAACAATCAACTTAATTAAAGCCTTACACTTCATAGAAAACATATAGGTAAAGGCAAGCAGCAACCAATTTCCAAGAAAGTAAGGTAAATAACATTCTTCACATGCATAAACCGAAGGTAGACACTCTTGAATCTACTCACAACTTAAGAAATGTAACCTAATTATCTCCCAATTTTGTAAGTTTATTCTTCTAACCATTGTAAGAATTCGAATTTTGTAAATAAATAAATAAATGAAAGTAATTAAAGTCAAGTTGAATTTGAATCATAATTGGCTCAGATAGCGACAGTGCCCCTTTCCTGCAGTGTAAATTGTACAGAAATAGGGCTAGAAATATCACTTTTCAAACCGAGCCTGATCCCGAAGATCCGAGACCATGAACGCGACCGTCTCGTCGAACTGAGCGAAATCCATATTAAGCTTGTTCAGATCCGACGGTCGGATCTTCCAGAAATCGACGAAGAAGCGGGCGGGACCCGCGACTTAAGTCGAGGGTACATGAACAGTAAACCCAATTTCCAATTACCCCTAAGCGCGAACGTTTGCCAAATTGCTGTCTGGAAACCGAACATAGCACTTCAGGTAGTCGTTTCGAACGGTTTCGACGTTCTGAACGCAATGGCGCTGACGGAAATTCTATTTGACGACCCTAGAGTCTCGAAAAGCGCAAAAAACTGTATTCAGGTCTGAAAATTTCTTTTTTTTTGAAATAAATCAGAGTTTGCAAAACGGGCGTAACCGACCGCCACATATATAGAAAATCCCCTATCCACAGGGATAGGGTCTCTCCTATACATGCACGGCTAGGCAAATCCAATCATCAATCAGAGATCAATCAACATCTAAACTAAACAATGACTAAGCAACAGGAAAGATCCAAATAACCATGCTCACATCAATCTGACATATCCAAATAGTCAAAAGCTGAAATAACATAAACCACAATCATCAGGGGGACAGCTCTATTGTAACAGCCTCACTGGATCGTCCCGACATCTCACCACCCGAAAGACCTGCAACAGTCACCCGAGGGTGTGAGACACACCGGAGTGTATCCCAGTGGGCACAACGAGCCGAGAAATAGCTAATCGTACCTACTGGGTACTAAAATCTGCGGATAGTAAAAATCATAGGGTAAAGCTGAAAACAACTAAGATCTACTGATAATCAACAAAAATCCACAGATAACTGAATAGGCAGGTAATCAAGGGTAATGAAACCGCAAGTAGTAAATGCTGGAAATCAGAATATAACTGTCATAATCAGGCATAAGGGGACTGCAGATAATAAATGCTGGAAATCAATAACTGTATAAAATCGAGCAGACAACTGAGTGATCAATAACAGGTCTACTAAAAATCAAATAGTAGATACGTAAAACAACCTGGCAGGAGGCATAATCATAATACTGTATATAACGAGTATAGAGAATATCAGAATCAATCAGGGTGGTAATCAAGTCTAACTGAAGTAAAGCATGCTAGAACATGGAAGTATAACAGCTATGCATCAATCACAAGAATATCAAGTACCCAATCATAAGCCACCATATTGGTCCCACAAGACCTCAGGCAAAACTGCCCACCTGGCACCACCTGGTTGACATTCCCTCCACTGAGGGTCACGGGTTGCAACTGCTAACCACTTCACCGGTAAAGTACACCACTGCGGGTAGCAAATCCGCTAGTGTACGTGAAGTACAACGGTGCGGGCGATCATAATGCAAATGCTCAAGCTCTCGGTCCAATGATCGGATAATCGGCAACATGCCGAGATCCCAACAGGGAAATCATCTACCATATCGATCAGAATCTATCATGCATATCGGAATATCGAATAGTATCCAACAATCAGGATCAATCAATCATGCATATCGGAATATCAACAATAATTCGGCTGACAGGAATCAACCATTGCCATCAAATCATGTAGATCTATATACTGAAAAAGCTGATGAACAGACATGTATATGGTATGTCTCATGAAGATCAAGGTCTATCAGAAATATAACAACTGATAAACAGGTACGTAAGATATGTCTCACGTAGATCAAGATCTATCAGGACTAATCATAGGGCATGTCAATACAATCATCAAGGCTAATCTAGATAAAATCAGCAGGTATATATGATGAGTCTAATCAAGTCAGTGTCAATCGGTGAAATCATGATATGTCAAGATAGGTCATATATATAATCAGCAGGGCAATCAAAAACAGGTGTCCGACTGGACTAAAGCAACCAGAGGGCCGAATAGATCAAACCCGGACCGAAGATAACTCACCTGGATGAAGGCAGATCCTCGAACTCCCGCACAGCTACTGGGAGGCTGGTGCTGACAACTGGGCCCTGTATAAGCAGGTATAGTCAATAATAAACTCGCACGACCCATCCCGACGACACAATAGTAACGTGTCTCTAATACGGTTCGATACAGCCGTTTTATCGACGAAACCCGATTCCCGATCAACGAGAGTCTACGGGGCTCTAACAAAATGTCCAGTGGTGTAAAAACACTCTCTCAAGTCAGCATGTGTGTCTAAATTGCATTTAGGTCCCTAACAGCTTTTAAATTGCATAATTAGCTTACAATCCGGCCCGTTTCGGCACGTTCTTGAAATCCGGGAGTCCAAAAGCTGCGCCGTAACTTTCAGCGTGTCCGTTACGTCGAGACGGAGGCCATGCTCACAAGATTTGGCCGACACGGATCCCGAGAACAAAGTTGGCCCATAACATATTCTTGGCTCCAAAACAACTATGCAATATCTTAACTTAGACTTGATCCAAATGGGAACTATCTAGAGCATGGTATTAAATAACTGTTAAGGATCATGGTGCTCACCTGAGGCTCGCCTGAGATCGGCCGGAACAGTGGCCGGAGCAACACCTTAAATCGCAAGGAGCTCGGTTTGGTTCAACTTGAGCAGCACACGTGCCAACCTGTTTCCAAGAGGAGCATCAGTCAAGGGGGTGTCCCAGACCATGTTCGGTCCATGTGGGGCGAGCCTCGGCGGCCGGAGTCGGCGGCGGCCGGAGTTGAACCCGAGTTTGCTATTTCGGGTGCAAGAATGGAACCCAGTACTGGAGGGGTTTCTGGCCAAAATAAAGATGGTGGGGAGCAAGGATGAGGCCAGCAGGTCTTACCTGTACGGTTGGCCGAAGTCCAGTTCGCCGGAGTTGGCCGGAGACCGAAGCTAGGTGTTGCTCGGGTGCAATGCTGGAGGTAAGGATCCCGACGTTAGATCTTGCATGCAAGATGATAGGGGAGCTCTAGAAGGTCCAAGGAGCTTACCTGGGTGGTTCCCCGGTGCCGGGAAATGCCGGCAAGGCGAGGCGGCGGAGCTCTGTTGAAGCTCCAATGCCCAACAATGGCGGTTTCCGCCCAACTTGCTCCGGGCCGGAGCAACTTGGACCAAAAGGGTACACTCGATGCCAGGAGTCTTCGGGTGCAGTTGGCCGGCGATGAGAGGCAGCGGCGGCGCCGGACGGCCGAGATCGGCCGGGGTTGAAGAAAGCCCTTAACTAGGGCTCGTCCGCTCGGGCCCGATCCTCAGCCGATGGTGCTCAGACCTCGTGGAGGTGCTGCAGTCGACGAGAAGAAGCGTTTCAACGGTGCTGATCTTGGGTTTGACGGTCGGATGACGGCGGCGGCTGGCGACGGCCAAAAACGATAATTCCGGCAGTCTGGAGCCCCCGCCGGCGATCGGGACGGCGGCGTTGGCTCGGCCTGCACCCGGAGAGTCGCCTCGGTGTCAGGAACACGATGGCCGTGCCTAAAAGCCGAAATGAAAAGGAAACTCCAAAACTTACCTTCGCCGGAGTTTGGGAGGAGGAAGGTGCCTCCTGGCGGCGGCGCGCGGCAGCGAGGGACCCCGGGTTCACCTCGGCTCGGCTCCTACTGCGGAGAGGATCTCTTCCAAGGAGGTTGGAACCGCCCCCAAACTTCTGTGTGGACCTCACCCTCACCAACCCGAGATGAAGAAGGTTCAGCTTCCTACTTCTCCGGTGAGGGGAGGCGCGGCCGGTGCAGGGAAGCTCCGGGGAACGCGGCCGAGGAGGGGGTGTTGTTGAGAGTGCGGCTAGGGCAAGGCTAGGGTTTAACGTGTAGGGAAACCCAAGCCCGTATACATGCCTATATATAGTATTTGCTACAATTGCTATTTAGCCCCTCAACAATCCACAACTACGGCTAAGTCCCTCACAGTACTTTTATTTCACTCTTAGGTCCCTCACTAGGGGAGTGGCACGCATTTCGAGGCAACTTCAATAGGGTTTTAAGTGCAAATATCCCCTTTTTCGCCTTGTTTCGCGCTTTTCGAGGCGATCCGCTCGTCGAAACGAAAAATGGACTGCGCCATGACGTCCGGCTCGACGAGACCTATCAGGTAGCGATTTTCATTTTTTGAAAAACTGTCCGGATAAAAACTCGGTCCATAAATACTGTGTAAAAATATAGTTTTTTGCGCTTTTCGAGACTCTAGGGCCGTCAAACAGAATTTCCGTCAGCGCCATTGCGTTCAGAACGTCGAAACCGTTCGAAACGACTACCTAAAGTGCTATGTTCGGTTTCCAGACAGCAATTTGGCAAACGTTCGCGCTTAGGGGTAATTGGAAATTGGGTTTACTGTTCATGTACCCTCGACTTAAGTCGCGGGTCCCGCCCGCTTCTTCGTCGATTTCTGGAAGATCCGACCGTCAGATCTGAACAAGCTTAATATGGATTTCGCTCAGTTCGACGAGACGGTCGCGTTCATGGTCTCGGATCTTCGGGATCAGGCTCGGTTTGAAAAGTGATATTTCTAGCCCTATTTCTGTACAATTTACACTGCAGGAAAGGGGCACTGTCGCTATCTGAGCCAATTATGATTCAAATTCAACTTGACTTTAATTACTTTCATTTATTTATTTATTTACAAAATTCGAATTCTTACAACCATGTTCTACTTGAACTCCTGCTTTTAATTATTTGGAGTTTTGCAAAGTGTCCTCTAGTTGGGTTTTTTTAGTTGGAGATTCTTCGTGAAATATAAAGTGCAAACAAATTTTAGAATTCACGATTAAACCGTAAACCTCGTAGAGAATATGTAGGTAAAGGCAAGGAACAATCATCTTTTTTGGAAAAGAAGGAAAATAATTTTGTGAACCCTAAATTAAAACATGTAAAGTTAAACATTAAGCTATCATCTAGATAATGCATAACCTACCGGTGGAGTTTCTCAGTTAAATGTAAAGTGTCAAAAAATCTTAGAACTCAAGTTTAATTAGTAAATGCAAGAGCTAACTATCACAAATTCCCAAATATAAATTAGACATAGCCAATCTAATTAAAACAGAGAACTTCATAAATAACATGTAGGTGAAGGTACAGCACAATCATCTCTTTAAGAAAAGAGGGGAAAGAACTTCCTAAAATCTAAATTCTAACATGTCAAGTTAAACACTATCCTACCATCACGATGATTACCACAACAAACCATTGAAAATTGCAGGGTAAATGTAAAGTGGCAAAACGTTTTTGAAACCAAAATTAATAGGTAAATGCAAGAACCAAACATGGAAACTTCCAAATGTCAAGCTAGGAACAATCAACTAAAAAACCTTAAACTTCATAGAGAACATGTAGGTAAAGGTGAGCGGTATCCAATTTTAAAGAAAATAAGGTAAATAACTTTGAAGACCCTAAACTAAAACATGTAAAGTTAAACATTAACCTACCATTAAGGTAATCAACACAACATTGGAGATTCAGACCCTGAACTAAAACATGTCAAGTTAAACACTAACCTACTATTAAGGTAACTAACACAACGTTGGAGATTTGTAAAGTAACTAAAACATATAAATTCAAACAGCGGCCTATCAGGAAGATGATTAACACTAAAAATCATTGGAGAGTTGGAAGCTATTATTTTTAACTTGTTAATTACATAAATGTTAAGATGTCTAACAACATAATATTAAACTGAGTTTTTTAATACTGTTTTCTTCATAAACAACATGTAGGTACAATCAAAATGCAACCATCTTTTTACAAAAAGAAGAGAGACAACTTTCTAAAACCTAAATTAAAACATCTGAGGTTAAACAATTACCTATCACCACAGTGGTCAACACAACAAACCCCTGAAGTGTCACGCCCCGGGGTCGAAACTGCGACCCGGGCTCGCCAACAGATCCGCCACCTATGCCAAACCCGCATAGGCGAAGCGTCCTACCCGCAAAAAGAACTACAGCTAACAGATATCAGAGCTAAAAGATAAAACTGCTGTAGAATAAAATCAACCACTGTACAACTGAAGATAAAACAACAAGGTCCATCTCCCAAAAATGATAATCATACATTAACCTCGAGTACAAAACTCATAGCTCAACAGGGAGATATCTCAAATAAAACATCAGTGTACAAGCTCTCAATACATCATATCCTCACTACATCAGTCTCTCAAAAGAGGAAATAAATACCAATCTACCGACTATACTGAAGATCTCCTCCAAAGGGGGTACCGCTACTCTCCAAAGATGGGTCTGGATCTAGCTCGCTACTCCCTCACCACGCACAGCAACCACAGAACGGCAACACCCGCCAAGACTCTACAAAACAAAGAGGAGAAAGGACAAAAGGGGGAAAACCCCCAACGGGCGTGAGAACTACGCAATAAGGGAGTTCTCAGTGGGTATCGCCACTAGGCCCGACGATCTGCCCACCAAGACTACTAGAGGCAAAAGATAACCGATGCAGTAAAACTGAAAGAAGAAGCTGGAAACACTCTACAGCTACCATGCCTCTATCCAAATGCTCAAATGGGGAAACTCTGATGAAGATATGCAACACTCGCACACGAGGTGCTCAATCGACCCAATCGAGCTGACTGCCACATCGGGTCCAGTCAAACCTGCGCCCACCTACAACCACCTCCCGCTGACGGGCAGGAATTACGCAGGGCGTCCAAACGGACTAACTCGCTATCGAGTAGTGGCTCATGCAGGCTATAGTCAAATCCATGCCCTCTCTCTCTCAGAACGGAAAGACTCAAGATGCTCAACCTCTCACACAATGGTCAAAGAACTCACAACGACCATGGGACCACCGTCAAACCCCGAACGGTTCCCAACAATACTAGCACTGGTCTAACACAGCTACTAGACTCCACTCGGTCCCCCAGGCACGAGGGTAACAAAAAGTATCTGCCTAAATAAACCCAATCGATAGACCAGTAATCACTGGTACTGCCTGCTCTGCTGTCGAACTCAAGAACCCCACCTGGTGCCCGGCGCTCACACCGTGGAAAGCCTACTCCGGAGTGGCACTCGAGGGGAGCGACCCACACGAGTAAAGTATCACTGTATCAAGCATCACTGTATCGAGTATCTCTGTAACCACTGTCTCATAATAGCAGGACTGGATCAAGACTATGATCAAAGTGGGAAACTCCGTCCACTAACAAAACCCTGATCTGATGCAATAGTACTCAAAAAGTGGAAAAACACCATCCACTAGAACAAATCTGATACCCAATCTGATGCAATAGTCAACATCCGGTCAACCGCCCCAAAGTCCGCGGTCACCGCAATAACCCACAACCCACAATTGGGTAAAATAATCAAGATCCGGTCAACCGCCTACTGTCCGCGGTTGCCGCAATAACCCACAACCCAACATCAAGCACACCCTGTCTCTGACCCGAAGGTCCCAGCTACACTATCCCAAACCTCTGCTCGAACCCGAGCACATGACTCAAAAGTCTAAATAAAAAGGAGAAAGAAAGCAATCATGGTTTCTCCTAAGTCAAATTCCAATATGTAGTGCAGCAGAAAAAGATGGCCTAACTATATGTCCATACACATATGTCCATACAAGCATGCATTTGTCCTCAAGAAGAATAAAGAAAATAAACCTCATGCCAAAATTATCAATGACCATACCTGTCCATAATTCTCAATCCAGAATGGCTCCTCAGAGTAGAACCTGCACATAACTACATAATCCTATCCCAATGCATAAACCATCCTCATAAAAGGTTATGTGCTAATATGGCATGATAATTAATCATATAGGGTATCCTTGCCTTAGATAAGCTTCCACTAATCATCAACATGACTATTTGATTAATACCATTGTCATACTGTGAATAATTCACTTGCAATTTCCATAAAATCCTCATTGTTAAACTTACCGATCAATCCCAGTTATTGTACCATTCACCTGCATGCAATGCTAACATATGAAAATTTAGAGAACCGTCTATCGGTTCCGGGAATAAGGCACCCACCTGAAAAGCTGACTGTCCAAAGCCCAACAGCTGAAAACACCAAATAACTCTAATCCCTTGCTCCAATAAGTTCAGCACACCCGTAACTCTCCTGGCACAATACAAAGTCCACTAATTACACTAGGCTCCCAATTATAGCACTTAAGACCACATACAACCTCGAATTCTGAACTGTTAAATTATCACCTGCATATGGTGCCCAGAAAATTCCAATAAAAATATCACAGCAATCCTTGCGTCGATAGCTTCGAAACGGTACCTTGCACGCCCAAATCGGAGCTCGGTAAGTCAAGAAAAAAATTCGGCAAGGGGGTACACTCATACAAAAATCTGTGTTAAAACTGTACACTGTTCACTGAGAAAACAGTAATTTTCACCTCTGATGAAATCTCAGAAAAATCCAAGAAAAATACGAGCGCGTTCCTTGCGATCAGTAGATGAAAAAGTTGTATAAGCTCGTTTCCGGCTGACGCTCGTACGCAAAGATAGTGGCCAAAATACCCCGCTGCTGTCAAGGAAGTCCACACAGAAAATGGGTTACAGTTTGCCTCAGATCCGTGACCAAAACCTCGAACGGGAATGTGCGACCAAAAACGAAAGATGAAGTCCTACCTCTTAGGAGTCTGCGGGCGCAAGAATCACAGCAAAATGATCTCGGGGTAGCCAAGGGGAGCTAAAACACTGCCGCTGCGCCGAAGAAGAACACTAGAAAGCAACATCCCACCGCACCGTAAAATGGGGAACCTCGGGATGCGTGTTCCCAAAAATCCCAAAACTCTGCAGGAAGATCAAGGACTTGAAGATGAAAATCTTCCAAGAAGAGAGCTCGGGGAGATCTTACAAGGGCTGAGAGAAAAAGAGCAGAAAAGAGGGCTCGGGTTGCCTATTTATAGGCTGAAGAAAACAATTGGGAAAATTCCCATCCTGTCCCAACTTCCGGGCGCCCGGTCCGGTCCGCCCGAATTCGGGCGCGCACAGTGCGGCCCGGGCCCGCCAAGTTTCGGGCGCGCACAGTGCGGCCCGGTCCACTACACAGCCCAGTCCACTACTCCCCCGGCCCCACTGCACCCGGTGCACCTGCGCCCGCAAATGGCGACGCGACACGTGGCCCGGCAACCCGTGCACCGCGCACGTCGCGCCGTGGACCCGCGCACGTCGCGGCTGACCCGGCCCGTACGGCCACCTGCCCCGCCGTACGCCACCTGCCCCGGTCAACAACTCCACCGATTGCGTGGACCGGGAGCACAAACACCGGACCAACTACCTCACGCCACATGTCCACCCGGCCTACTGTGCAACCACCCGGCCTGCTCCGTGAACCCAGACCACAACACCGACCAGTGAGAACCTGCCACGTGTCCCTTCCTCGGGTGCACGACGGCCGCGTGGACCGCGCACCTGACCGCGACCCTCCGACGCGCCTGCCCGCGCCCCTGTGCGCCTGCCCGCGGCCGCACGCCGCCTGCCCGAGCGCCTTCCGCCGCCTTCCGCGCTGCCCTCACGCCGCCAGCCGCGCCGTCGATCGCCGGAAACACTGTTCCGGCGATGAACAGTAAAATTACTGTAGCAAGCTCCGAAAAATACAAGTAAATAGCCCATCTTGACCGTTTTCGCGTGCTGATTCCAAATCCGGCGTCCATTTTGCCAAATTCCAATCCTACATTTGCCGGAGGCTCCCGGAAAGGTATTTTAAATCGACTTCCGCGCCGAGCCTAAATTGATATCCACTCCTCGCGTAAACTGTTCTAAACATCCGATGGGGTCCCCCCGATTACCTACGAGATCCATTTTAAGCCCCGAGTCCATCTCTTGTGTCCAAACTGGCGCGCGAACAACCGCCGACATGCCACGTAGGCTTCCAGAAGCTGCTGGTCACACTGTAGAAGCCCTGCAAAGATCCGGGTCACCACATCCTCCCCACTAGAAGAAAGTTTCGTCCTCGAAACTAAGGCAACTCCCAAGGAGTCTCAGAAACCGGGGTCAATATCAACACCGCCGTCTCCAGCTCCCAAGTCACCTATCACTCCCCGTGATTACTCCTCAGCAACAACAACAGCAACAACCAGTACGGCCATAGCCCGATTGCGCAATTCCCTCACCTCACGAGTCGGAATTCGCAACGGGCGTCCCTCGTACTCCAAACTCTCACAGACCCCAAAAGGAACGAGTCAAACACGGGCGAGGGGTCCAAAACATAACACTCCAGAGCTGAGAACGCAGAAAAACCTCAAAAACTCCAACAAAAGGCGGGGGGAAAAGGAACAAATAGCCCGAGCGAACACGCTCTAACATCACTCCTAAGAGCCAACGCAACCCAAGCGACCCGAAACACATCCACACAAACACCTGCACAGAAAAGGGGCCCCTAACAAGCGGGGTCATACTCAGTCACCCTCAAAACTCACCCAAGCGGATTGCTCAGCCGCAGCCTTCATCAAAAGGGATCCTCAGGGACACAACCTCAAACCCTGCACACAAGGATGGCCCCAACACAGTGCCAGCTATTGAACCGTCAAAACTCGACTCCCAAATAGCTCTTCTGCTCCAGGCATCCGCCACCACAAGTGGATCTGTCGGTGGTGATACTGGATGCTCACCAAATCCAATGGTGGCTCTACAGCCACTACGGGAGGTATCACTATAACTCACAATCCATCTCCCACCACTGACTAGGTTAGAATCGGCGCTGGTAACCAATCTCATCAACCGGTCTCAAGCTCTGCATGGCACTATCCGGTCCAAAAAACTCCTCACCCCAACAATGACCGTCGATCTCGGCCAGTCTTAATAGCATCCACTTTGGGTCCGAATTTCCACCGCCGCCCTTCGGCCTAGAAGAAGTAATCCAGGAAGATTGCTCTCGAAGCTAAAAACTTGCACCACACACGCTTGGCAAAAAGCTTCTTCCCCACAGACCTTGTCACACCAGATACATAATGCTGCACAAGCTCTAAACACTCAGGGAGGGGGGTTAAAAACCAAATATTCCTGGAGGATGCCGCTATCAAACCGTTCAAGGACAACTGAAACACAGATCATCCAATCTAGGGAAATAGGGCATTTAGCAATCCATTGGCTTCACTGTACTCGAATGCCCCTACTGTTGGGTCCGGAACACCATTAGACAAGGCCCTCAGCTGAAATTCCAAATGGCGCAGGAATAAACACTTAACTGCCGGAATAATAGCTACTTCAAAGGTTCTAAATAATACCTGGACCTAGCCTGGACTCCAATC
>CM055061.1:24098326-24136617 GCA_029204045.2 Tillandsia leiboldiana
GCATGTATAGAAAGTAGAGAATAGTAAATATGAGATAGCCTGTGCCTGCCTATGCCACATACCCAAAGCCCACAATTATTGATTAGCCTTACCTTTTAACATGATGTTACTGTCCTACAATCATAATCCCCAATCAAGCAAGTTCTAACAATATCTGTTTAATCACAATAAGCCTGCCATTGCCACACATAAAGTGCATTTATCCTTTTAATCAAAGAAGCTACTCAAATGCCTAGCGGGTAATCAAAAGATGGAGGGTTAACAACCACCCCATAATGACATCCTGACCCAGGTCGACATCCGGTCAACCACCTACTATCCGCAATAGCCGCAATACCCCAAAAGCTAAAATTCAAGCCCCGGCTACACTATGCCGATCCCTGCTCAAACCCGAGCAACAAATAGCCGCCTGCCTAAGGAATAGGGGAAGAAGAGACAATAGGGTTCCTCCCAAGGCAAGTCCCAACATATAGTGTAGCGATCAGAAATGGTCTAACTAGATCTCTCTGAAATCAAGCCTATCTCCTCATGGAAGAAAGAAGGGGAGTGACAAATAGTGGTCATCATGTGTATCAAGTAATAACTCCACCTGGGTGTAATCATCATGCTACATCATAATCCAACCGCACATGTCCATAACCTGCTAATCACCCCTCACATGAATCATCCACCTATGCCTGTCCAAAAATCCTCAGTGGTACCCTCCCACAAGACGCCTCACAATATCACAATATGAAAGTACATCCCCCCCTTATGCAAGGTTAAATGCTAAAACGATGTCCATGAAGCATGTATAAGTTCCAACATGTCAAGTTTCCAATATAATGTTTTCCATATGATAGGCTCACAATTATCTAGTTAAGCATGCATGTCATTAGGTGACCATTCAACATGTCCAATAAAGGGGGATCCACTCTAATATTCCTAGTGGGTATATCAGAAAAGAGAGTAAAGCAACCACCCACCTCGAGCGCTAAACCCTGATCCCAACAGCGAAGTCCGCGCCCGTCTCAACGATCACCACGGTGCTGCACAAAATACCCCAAAAGAACAAGCACAATTAATCCACCATGCTCACACCAAAATCTGTCCCAATACAATCAGTCCACAGTTTCCTTTTTTCACCCTGCGAGATCTGCTCGAGAAATTCCAGGAAAAATACCGTCACGATCCTCGCGACGAACCGGTCGAAACGAGTACCTGCACGTTCCCACACGAGTTTTCTACGCTGAGATCCAAAATCGACAAGAGAACTACCCCGAACAATACTTCCACCCAAAACTGTGCTACAAAGTTCTGTAAAAAGGGGTTTCTCACCTTCGGGGAAAATTCCAGAAAAATCCAAGAAAATTCAGAGAGACGCCTTGCGATGCGTAGATGCAAATTGCCTTTTGAATCACCTCAATCCGATGTCTGGTTGCGGAGTATCGCCGAAATACCGAACCGCTGTCCCAAAACTCCATCACAGCAAAATGAGGTCACAAGATGATCCGAAAAACCCATGAAAACCTCGGGATGGGAAAAACAGCAAACACGGAAAACGTAGCCCTACCTGTCGTGAAGACGATGGCGCAAGAAACCGCTGAAAAAGAGTGCCGGGGTAGCTCGGGAGAGTCCGTGCCTGAAATGCGACGAAGGGAATCACAAGGGGACGAGCGTCGCGCCGCGCCGTAAAAATCCAAACCTCGGAGTGTGTGCCACCACAAATCTTGGAAATCCTCCAGAAGATGTAGAACTCGAAGGGGAACAACTTTGCTGAAGACACCTTGGTGAGAAGAGGCTCGAAATGGTGGCAAAAGTGAGAAGAAAGGAGGCTCGGGCTGTTTAAATAGGACTCCCAAACAAATAGCAAAATGCCATCCGGGTCCCCATTTTCGGGCGCCCGGAAGTTTCCGGGCGCGCACAGTGCGGCCCGGCCCAAGACTTTCGGGCGCGCACAGTGCGGCCCGGCCCAAGGCGCGCCGTCGGACGGGATCCGCGGTCCGTCCGACCCGCCTCAGCGCCCGCCACTGTGTCGCCCGAACAGGCGACAGCCCAAATCCTCCACTCCTGCTGCGCCACGCGGCCAACACCCGGGAGTCGACACGCGTCCCCGACAACAGTACCGTCGCGCCTGCGCGCCTTCCCGCGCCAGCTGCCCCTCCTGCCGCACAGTTGACCAGCCAATAGGGAAGCGCACGCGTCCCTGCCACTGACCGCTGCACCGGTGCACGAGCCTCCGTAAGCCGAACCAATGGTAACCTGCCACGTGTCCACTCCGGTGCACCGTGAACCAAAACCCAACCATCATGCTCCGTAGACCGTGAGCTGTGAGCCGGCCTATGGGTGGTGCCACGTGCCCCGCCTTGGTGCACGACGGCCGCGTGGACCGCGCGCCTGCCCGCGCCCCGTGCCGCCGCCGTTCCGCCTGCCCCCGAGGCCGCGCCGCCGCCCGCCGACGCTGCCCGCCGCCGCCGCCCGCCGCCGGCGATCGCCGGAGTTACTGTTCCGGCGGTGAACAGTACCCGAAGCTCAGAAAATCCAGCAGATAGTCCATCTTGACCGTTTTCGCGCGCTGAACCCGAATTTGACGTCCGCTTCGCCAAATTCCCATCCAATAAATCGCCGGAGGCTCCCGAAAAGGCATTTTCAATCCGAATTTCGTGCCGAGTCCAAATCTGATATCCGATTTGCGCGAAAACACCTATAAACATCCGACGGGGTTCCCTGATTACCCACGTGATCCACTTTAAGCCCGGAGTCAATCACTTGTGTCCAAATTGGCGCACGAACACCGCCGACATGCCCCGTAGGCCTCCAGAAGCTGCCGGTTACACAGTAAAAGCCCTGTAGAATTCCGGATCATCACATCCTCCCCCACTAAAAGAAGTTTCGTCCTCGAAACTAAGCAACTCTCAACGAGTCTCAGAACCAGGGGTAAGTACTCAACACCGCCGTCTCCCGCTCTCAAGTCGCCTATCACTCCCCGTGATTACTCCTCAGCAACAATACAGCAACAACCAGTACGGCATAGCCCGATCGCGCAATCCCTCATCTCACGAGCCGGAATTCGCAACGAGCGTCCCTCGTACTCCAAACTCTCGCAGGGCTCCAAAGAAGTGAGTCAATCACGGGCGAGGAGTTCAAAACACAACACTCCTGAGCGAAGACGCAGAAAACCTCAGGGACTCCATCAAAAGCCTGGGGGAAAAGAACGAACAGCCAGTGCAACACGCACTAAAATCACCCTCTAGAGCCGACTCAACCAGGGCAACCCGAAACACATCCACACAAGCACCCGCACAGGAAAGGGGCCCTAACAAGCAGGGGTTCTCACTCGGTCACTGTCAAAACCAGACCACACGAGTAGATTGCTCAGCCGCAAGCCTATCCTCAAAAGGGATCCCCCTGGGACACAATCTCAAGCCCAGTATACCACCATGGTCCCACACAGCGCCAGCTATGGGACCATCAAAACTCAACTCCCAATTTAGCTCTTCTGCTTTAGGTATCCGCCACCACAGTGGCCCGGTCGGGGTGATCCTGGATGCTCATCAAAATCCAATGGTAGCTCCATAGCTACGAGGGAGGCATCACTATAACTCGCAAGTCCATCTTCCTCCGTTGACCAACTAAAATCGTCACTGATACCAATCTTACCATCCGCTCGTCAAATTCTGCTGGCACCATCGCGTCCAAAAGCTCCTCACCTCAGTAGTAACTGCCGATCTCGGCCCATCTCAAATAGCATCTATTTTGACTGGACTTCCACCGCCGCCCCCGCGGTTAAATACGTAATCCAGGAAGATGTGCTCTCAAAGATGAAACTTGTACCAAAACCATTAGCATAAAACCTTATCCTCACAGACCTTGCCACAGCATCTATAAATGCTTCACAAGCTCTAAATCACTCAGGGAGGGGTAAAAGCCAAGATATCCCTGAAAAATGCCGCTATCAATCCGTTCAAGCCCAACTGGAACACAGAATTCCTCAATCTTAAAGGCAATAAGGCATTAGTCATTCCATTGGCCTCACTGTACTCATAATGCCCCTAACGTGTCCTGAACGTCATCTTGGCGAGATACTCAGCTGTAGTTCCAAATTGATGCAGGCATCATAATCGAACATCTGCCGGAGTATAACTCCATCCAAAAGGTCCTAAATAATACCCGGACCTGCCTGGGCTCCACCTCACAAAGAAACTCTCACAGTCGTGTATCAACGACGCGGGCACTAGGTCCAACAAACCCTCTATCCATCAGGTCCACGCACCTATGCCCACAACTCTCACAGCTCTACAAATGATATTTAACGAGGTGCTATCGAGGTAGGCGCAGTCCCAGAACCACGTCAATCGAAATCACAATCTCCCTAACCGGCGGCATCATCATCGGCTCAGGTGGAATCACCACCCGGGATCTCACGGCAACAAGAATATCCTTACGTCCCGGTGCCGCCGTAGGCACCTCTCACACTATCGCTGTAACCTGAGTACCCAACAGTCGCAACAAAACAAGCCTTCTATTGTCTGCCTCGCAGAAAAACAAGGTCCTTTCTCTCAGCAGTGAAACATCCAGTGGCACTATGCCAACCAGTCCCAAGCACTGGGTCTAAACACCGAACGGCCACAAATACCAATAAGTCTGCCGGCATAACTTACGGCCTCTACTGCACTGGATATGATCCACAAGCCTTCCCCACCTGCACAATACCAACAGTAACCTGTACCTCTAGTGCACGGGGCAACAACTCTGCCTCTAGCCCATGCCGGACTGCAAACATGCTCTAACTCTGACTGCTGTGATGAAATCACACCGGCGACACTCGATCCACTACCGTGGCGCCCTCCAACCGGGCGGCACAAATTCATCCTCTCGATGCAAGTGGTCGTCGCTCAGCCTGCCAAACATATCTAGACCATCACAAAGGGAGCTCGACCCCTGTCCCTGCTCACACTGAGGCGACGAATGTGGTCTCTCGCAGACAGCCAATCCACGCTACCGCCTGCACCACTCTGATAAAATGGGCTGATGCTGTCATCGGGGTCCACCCAACCTCTGACGTCTCAGAAATCCACCTGGATATGATCGTCATACGACAAAGCACCATCAATTCATGCAATTCCTTATACAATTACCCTTACTAAGCTCACCCCTCAATCACATATGTTATACCCCAAACATGCATGTTATCGATCACCAAGGGTAACATCCCCCCTGGGGTAAGCTTTACATAATCCATCCAAAAGGATATCCACCATCCTGGAAGGGAAACGAAAATGTCCTTGCCGGCCGACCTGTCCACCAATACCTAGCGCCAAGCGCCTCTATCCAGAACTCGCCTCTGGCGGCAGACCCCTATCCAACGGAACTGCAATGCTACGCGCCATACCCAATGCCTCCACTATCAAAGCACCCCAAAATCTAAAAACCTGCAAAAGAGGGTCCGAATACACGGAAGGGCATCCTGGCGCAATCCACTCACAGTCAAGCATATCCTATGCGCCTTGTCCCCTAAATCATAGAGCGCGTAGTTCAGTAACTGCGTAAATCCTTTTGACACCAAGAGGCTCTCAAGCAGTCTTTCCATCACCACCAACCACGATTCTACCCCAAGAGGCTCCAAACTTAATCCTATGAATCGGGGTGGTTTATCTGCCAAAACTGGCTTAACTGATCAATGGTGTCCCATAGCTCATCCGCTGTCAACAATCCACCCTGCCTCGGCGCCTCGGCACTAACCATTAGCACGGAGGGCTACTCACTCCCTCAGTACTACAAAAATCCCCGCCCCTGAGGATACTGCAACCGGGTGGTCTCAGAAAGAAGCACTGTCGAGCTGCCCGCTGCTCCGACAACTGTGTCACTCAAAACCAGATGCCCGCTCACTCTGCCGCTGATAAGCCTCTGACAATCCTGTCATCAGGGTCCCGAGTCCTCTGACTCTAATCCGGTATCCGGCCTGAAACAACTAGCTCAGACCCAACTGCCGCACCAAGGTGCGCCCGGGTCAAGGCCCAACGTCGGGGAGACACCGCTCGCCACGACAAACCGCAAATCAGCACACCCCAAACACTCGACCCAATCTAGCGAAAGTCAAAGACATCCTTCTATTTCTGTAACCTTATGTTGTCTGCAGCCAACATACTGTCCCACAGAAATAGAGTATGTCGATCCCTCTTCACTCACAGGAAGAGTAAAACAAATAAATCGCCGACTTTCGCAAGGTGTCGCGTCTCTCGCGTCCTATCATCCTAGGGTCTGCTAAAAGCCTAGGGTTTCCTAAGTCCCAACCGACCTATCCCTAAGCTCTGATACCAACTTAATCTGTCACGCCCCGGGTGTAAACCAGAACCCGGGCCCGTCCACAGATCCGCCGTGCACACGGTATTTTCCGTGTACACGAAGCGCCAGCAACCTGCTCAGATAAAAGAGATATAATAAAAGAGCAATAAAAACAGAGCTGAACTAAAACTAATACATCTCAGACTGAAGCTGGAAATAAAATACAATACATCTGTATAAATGATACATCTGTCTCTCCCAGCTCACCAAAATAAATACAACCTGCTGGCAAAAGCCAGTCCCAAGTAAAGGTACTACCGTCTGAGGAAACATGGGTACACCAACAATCCAGCTAACATGCTCATCCTGCCTCGAGATCTATCTACTCGGCCGTCCTCTCTCCTCGACCCGCCACTGTAAGCCCAGTAGCACCCGCATAAAACACTGCAAAACAAGGGAGAAGCAAAAGAGGAAAGAAGAATGGGGGTGAGACTACTAGTAAACCAGTAGCCTCCCCTAGTGGGTAAAACCTCAACTCTGACACGCCCACTAGGTCTACCAGAGGCAAAAGGAATAAAGGTGGTATGCAACGAGTATGACTCCTGATGAAAAGCTACCACTAGAATGCCTCTAACAACTGAGCTAAAAGAATAGCTGAATGTATGCATCAGAATGTCAACGCCTGCCTGTCTAGACCCAATCGATACACCAGTAAGCACTGGTACTGCCTGCTCTGCCTGCCAAATCGGGTATGCCCGCCTACGCATAACACCGATAGGAAAAGGGAGTCTCGAAGACTCGAAGCCTGTAAAAACGCACACTCCGGAGTGGCACTCGAGGGGAGCGACCCACACGAGTATAATGCCTGGGTAACAAGTACCAAATCAGCAGGACTGGATCATGACTCTGATCACGGTGGAAAACCCATCCACTAAAAGGAATCCAAATCCTCTATCCCAATCTGATGCAATAACCACTGTCCGGTCAACCGCCAAAGATCCGCGGTTGCCGCAATGCCCGGCCCTCACAGCCTGCCTGTCCCAAATCCCACAACTGTCTGACTACACTATCCCAGTCCCTGCTCGAACCCGAGCGCACTATCCCCCGAATAAAAATAAAAGAAGAGAAAAGCATGGTTTCTCCTAAGTCAATTCCAGCATGATAGTGTAGCAGAAAAAGGTGGCCTAACTAGGTGATCATACAAGCATGCAAATGTCCCAAGATGATATAAAAAATAAACAGATGTCGATAACCTTTATAATGTTAGAGCATGTATAGAACAGTATGAGAATAGTAAATATGAGATAGCCTGTGCCTGCCTATGCCACATACCCAAAGCCCACAATTATTGATTAGCCTTACCTTTAACATGATGTTACTGTCCTACAATCATAATCCCCAATCAAGCAAGTTCTAACAATATCTGTTTAATCACAATAAGCCTGCCATTGCCACACATAAAGTGCATTTATCCTTTTAATCAAAGAAGCTACTCAAATGCCTAGCGGGTAATCAAAGATGGAGGGTTAACAACCACACCCATAATGACAATCCTGACCCAGGTCCGACATCCGGTCAACCACCTACCATCCGCAATAGCCGCAATACCCCAAAAGCTATAATTCAAGCCCCGGCTACACTATGCCGATCCCTGCTCAAACCCGAGCAACAAATAGCCGCCTGCCTAAGGAATAGGGGGAAGAAGAGACAATAGGGTTCCTCCCAAGGCAGTCCCAACATATAGTGTAGCGATCAGAAATGGTCTAACTAGATATCTCTGAAATCAAGCCTATCTCCTCATGGAAGAAAGAAGGGGAGTGACAAATAGTGGTTCATCATGTGTATCAAGTAATAACTCCACCTGGGTGTAATCATCATGCTACATCATAATCCAACCGCACATGTCCATAACCTGCTAATCACCCTCACATGAATCATCCACCTATGCCTGTCCAAAAATCCTCAAGTGGTACCCTCCCACAAGACGCCTCACAATATCACAATATGAAAGTACATCCCCCCCCTTATGCAAGGTTAAATGCTAAAACGATGTCCATGAAGCATGTATAAGTTCCAACATGTCAAGTTTCCAATATAATGTTTTCCATATGATAGGCTCACAATTATCTAGTTAAGCATGCATGTCCATTAGGTGACCATTCAACATGTCCAATAAAGGGGATCACTCTAATATTCCTAGTGGGTATATCAGAAAAGAGGAGTAAAGCAACCACCCACCTCGAGCGCTAAACCCTGATCCCAACAGCGAAGTCCGCGCCCGGTCTCAACGATCACCACGGTGCTGCACAAAAATACCCCAAAAGAACAAGCACAATTAATCCACCATGCTCACACCAAAATCTGTCCCAAATACAATCAGTCCACAGTTTTGCCTTTTCCACCTGCGAGATCTGCTCGAGAAATTCCAGGAAAAATACCGTCACGATCCTCGCGACGAACCGGTCGAAACGAGTACCTGCACGTTCCCACACGAGTTTTCTACGCTGAGATCCAAAATCGACAAGAGAACTACCCCGAACAATACTTCCACCCAAAACTGTGCTACAAAGTTCTGTAAAAAGGGGTTTCTCACCTTCGGGAAAAATTCCAGAAAAATCCAAGAAAATTCAGAGAGACTCCTTGCGATGCGTAGATGCAAATTGCCTTTTGAATCACCTCAATCCGATGTCTGGTTGCGGAGATATCGCCGAAATACCGAACCGCTGTCCAAAACTCCATCACAGCAAAATGAGGTCACAAGATGATCCGAAAAACCCATGAAAACCTCGGGATGGGAAAAAACCAGCAAACACGGAAAACGTAGCCCTACCTGTCGTGAAGACGATGGCGCAAGAACCGCTGAAAAAGAGTGCCGGGGTAGCTCGGGAGAGTCCGTGCACTGAAATGCGACGAAGGGAATCACAAGGGGACGAGCGTCGCGCCGCGCCGTAAAATCCAAACCTCGGAGTGTGTGCCACCACAAATCTTGGAAATCCTCCAGAAGATGTAGAACTCGAAGGGGAACAACTTTGCTGAAGACACCTTGGTGAGAGGAGGCTCGGAAATGGTGGAAAAAGTGAGAAGAAAGGAGCTCGGGCTGTTTAAATAGGCCTCCCAAACAAATAGCAAAATGCCATCCGGGTCCCCATTTTCGGGCGCCCGGAAGTTTCCGGGCGCGCACAGTGCGGCCCGGCCCAAGACTTTCGGGCGCGCACAGTGCGGCCCGGCCCAAGGCGCGCCGTCGGACGGGATCCGCGGTCCGTCCGACCCGCCTCAGCGCCCGCCACGTGTCGCCCGAACAGGCGACAGCCCAAATCCTCCACTCCTGCTGCGCCACGCGGCCAACCCCGGGAGTCGACACGCGTCCCCGACAACAGTACCGTCGCGCCTGCGCGCCTGCCCGCGCCAGCTGCCCCTCCTGCCCGCACAGTTGACCAGCCAATAGGGAAGCGCCACGCGTCCCTGCCACTGACCGCTGCACCCGGTGCACGAGCCTCCGTAAGCCGAACCAATGGTAACCTGCCACGTGTCCACTCCGGTGCACCGTGAACCAAAACCCAACCATCATGCTCCGTAGACCGTGAGCTGTGAGCCGGCCTATGGGGTGATGCCACGTGCCCCCGCCTTGGTGCACGACGGCCGCGTGGACCGCGCGCCTGCCCGCGCCCCGTGCCGCCGCCGTTCCGCCTGCCCGAGGCCGCGCCGCCGCCCGCCGACGCTGCCCGCCGCCGCCGCCGCCGCCGGCGATCGCCGGAGTTACTGTTCCGGCGGTGAACAGTACCCGAAGCTCAGAAAAATCCAGCAGATAGTCCATCTTGACCGTTTTCGCGCGCTGAACCCGAATTTGATGTCCGCTTCGCCAAATTCCCATCCAATAAATCGCCGGAGGCTCCCGAAAAGGCATTTTCAATCCGAATTTCGTGCCGAGTCCAAATCTGATATCCGATTTGCGCGAAAACACCTATAAACATCCGACGGGGTTCCCTGATTACCCACGTGATCCACTTTAAGCCCGGAGTCAATCACTTGTGTCCAAATTGGCGCACGAACACCGCCGACATGCCCCGTAGGCCTCCAGAAGCTGCCGGTTACACAGTAAAAGCCCTGTAGAATTCCGGATCATCACATTTCCTAACCCAAGTTCTTCGAATCCAAGTAAGTTTTATTGATCAAAATCTCGGTTTTTCATAGTTTTTCTTATTCCTCCTCAAAACGTGATGAATTTCTTGTATCAACTTCGTTTGTGGATGGTTTTTGATCAAATTTCTTTTGAAATAAGAACTCTGGGTAGATTAGTTTTGATTATATGCTAGGTTTTCTCAAGATAAATGGATTTTTGATCTTCGATTTCAAAGAATTCGGTTTTAGGGCATATAATAGGAATTTTTCAAAATCATGCAATTGATCTATTTTTAAAATTCCTTTTTACAAAACTAATTTGATTTTTAGTCTCTCTACATGATTATGATTGTTTGGGTACAATTCTTCTAATTTTTGAAAATTAACAATTTTTTCATGTGTTCTTGAGTTGGTCTTCACAGGATTTCAATCTTCTTAAGGCACTTGGATCAATGGGATTCTCATGGATCATCTTTTTGTTGGTCACTATGGTGCACACTCGGGCCACAAACAAATTAAAGAGAGCTAAGAAAACACAACAAAAAGGTGAGTTTCTTCTGATCAGTGACACAGAAGTGGAAGCAGACTGTCAAGAGGTAGATTGGACTGAATTGACAGATGATGATGACTCATTGCCTGAACAAAAGGCGTCTGATGGTTCAAAAGGAAAAGCTTCCGATGGATCAAAAGGAAAGGGACTCATGGACACAGGAAAAGCGCCTATGGCTAATCCAACCATCTCTGTGAAAAGAAAACGAGTAACTAGACGTTTTGGACTACGACGAGACGCTAATATTAACACACCGATAGTTCCTGACTCCCCGCCTCGCGTGGAAGGAGTGTTCGTCAGCATGGATCGCCTTCGAGCGTTTGAACGTCGTGAATGCATCGGTGAATGTCATGTCAACACTGAAGCTCTCCGAAATCACTCACAAGAGTTTGGAACCTTAATTGAGCAAGCTAATCTCATCCAAGTCTGCCGATTCCCCGAACTTCTTGGGTATTGTTTGTATCGTGTAAGAACTTTTTACACGAATGCAAGACATCTTCAAGAAGATGAACATGGATCAATGCATTTCTATACAAATATCCAAGGGATGAAACTTAAAATCACTCCGCAGCTAATTGGCGAAGTCCTTGGAATGGAATCTAACACATCGGGGCTCAACTTTTTGAAAGGCAGAAGTTTGACGAATGCCTTGTGGCAAACAGTGTTAGATAAAATTTGTTTGGAAGGAACGAAATCAGCTGATGGTAAAAGTATAAAATCCAAACATCTTCGACTGGAGTACCGATTTCTAAATTTCATCACGTGTTACAACATTCTTCCTAACATGCAGACTAAGGTCGTGAGATGGGAGAGACTGCTGTTCTTATATCTCATAGGTCATCCCTCTGAGGCTGTAGGATTGAACATGAATATCCCCTACATAATTTGGAATAGAATGTCAAGGTATATTGTGCATCCTCATCCTTCTGAGCGACTTCCGTTTCCTTTAATTATCATGAGGATCTTACAAAAATTTGACATTGATTTAAGCTCGACATCTTATCAACATTGTTGGGGGATGATAGATGAGTCAACGATTGTGAAGTCACTTCACAAATTACCACATGTCACTCCGACACCGCCCACTGGAAAGAAACCTAGTGTCGGCACCTCGGCCTCACCGTCTCAACAAGCACCTGGCGCGGATGATGACGCATCAGTAACTTCGATTTTCAAGCAACAACAGCGCCTATCTTCTGAGCAAGAGCGGATAACCATAGAGCAAAGGCGAATGTCTGAAGAACTCGAGATCATAACGGCATCCCAAATTACATTGACCAAGAAAGTAAATTCGATAAGGAAATTGATCAAGAACATGTTCGCTAAGATGGGATATAGTGTGTCTGAGGATTCAGACTCCGATAACTAAGTTGTGCTCTAACAATTTTTGTGCAGATTTGTGCAGGCTTTTACCGTTTTAGGTTTTAGTTCAGTTTTTAGGACTTACTCTTAGTTCTAGTTCTTATATTTACTTACATTTTTGAAATTTTTAACTCTCCTTAAATTTTTGTAATTTTGGCTTAGTTTGTGACAAAAAGGGGGAGAGAGTTTAGAGAGAACTTGAACAATGATGAACTTGAACAATGATGATGTGAAAACTGTGTGAATGTGTGAACATCAAGGTAAGTAATGTGTGAACATCAAGGTAAGTACCATTTCAACTTCAACTTTGGTTTTGTATCTTGTGATTTGTGTGCATGTCTCTACTAACTATTCGACTAACTATTTGGGCATGTAATATGACTAACAAGTTGATGTTGGACTAACACTTTGTGACATTTGTTTTTTTTAATGCATAGAAGATATGTTGGTTTTTGACTATGATTCTCTTACATATCTGAATTCTCAAATGTCATGATGATCAGATAAACTCTATCTCTGTACTTGGTTTTGTATGTTTCAATTCTTGAGGTATCTAACGATTCTTTTTGTCAAGAATGATTTCTTTGTGCAGAGAGTACAGATGTCTAAGTCTAGAGTCTGTTTTAGGAGTTTATCTCATGTTTTTAAAATTCTTGGATCTCCATTGTAAATTTTTGTTGTATGGTGATAGCAACAAAAATATCTTTTTGAATTTTCTTTAGTGGATCTGTGTTTTGTCACGAAACCGCCAAAGGGGGAGATTGTTAAGGAATTTGAGTTGGCGTAATTTCGTGAAAGGTTCGAGTCTTGAAGATTGAAGGTGAAGAAGGTTGGATCATTTAAGTCAATCTCAAGAAAGAAGAATTCAAAAGGATCAGGTATGTTTAACTAAAGATTTTTGGTGATCCGAATACTTCTTGTAGTGTAGAAACACCTGGAAGAATTTTTCATTGCATAAAAATCAAAAACTGGACATGGGACATGTTCAGGATCCGGATCAGATATTCCAATCCGGATCCCGAAGGGTGTTTGTTCATACACTGGTTCAATCCGGATCGCAGCATCCCATGATCCGGATCCCGAACACTAGTTTTACCTGTTTACTTGCACGATCCGGATCAGGATTTGCAATCCGGATCCCGAACGTTGATGTTTGGTGAAACTGTATGAACGATCCGGATCAGCCATTTCGATCCGGATCCCGAACCATCGTTTTTCTGGAAACCGTCTTTCTTGCTACTGCAATCCGGATCGCCCAAATCCGATCCGGATCGCCGTTCGTAAAAATTCCAGAAATGGTAGGTTTTTGATTCTTATCTCCTTCCTAGGGTTTCTAACCTATAATAGACCCTATGATTCATTTTTCTAAGGCAATCCAGTTAATCCAAAAAGAGGCCGATAAAAGAAAAATAGCCGTCATATTCAAATATCATTTTATACGGCCTAAGATCCACATATAGAGAAGAAAGGAAATCATTAGATATTACTCTATGTTTCTTCATCTATATTGATTAGTTTGATTTTAGGTTTTCATACTCACATCTTGAGTTGAATCAAACTAATGAATACTTAGATGGTATTTCCTATCTATCTTTGATCTAAGTATTCGGCGGATCATCACCACCCAAAAAACAACGATTTCCCCAAAATCGGCGCGTGGACTCGCGTGTCCTTGTGGATTCAAGGTTCAACCGCTCTCGTGGATTTGGAGCGAGGTACGTTCGTGGATTCGAAGCGTGCTACTGGGTGAAGACCGTGGATTCGGTCGGACGTCGTGGACTCGACGTTGGACGCCGTGGATTCGGCGTTGGGCGCAGATCGTGGATTCGAGAAGCGTCGTGGAGCGAGCGGAGAAGATCCTCTAGGAGCGTATGGAAAAGGTTGAGTCGTAAGTGTGTACGGTAAATCACCTTGTACGTGTTTTAATTCTAGTGGATTTCGCCGTGTTATCGGTCCCGTGGTTTTTTACTCCGGTTTGGAGTTTTTCCACGTAAAAATCTTGCGTGTTCATTTTTATTTCCGCATTGGGTTTTATTGCGCAATGATTTTTTGAGTGTTTATTGTTTACACCTATTCACCCCCCTCTAGGTGTTTTTTCCCCTATTTAGATCTATATTTCATATAACCCAACAACATGTTTAAAATCCACAACTTTCCCTCACCTAAATCATCCACCTATGCATGTCCCAAAAGATCCTCAAGTGGTACCCTCCCACAAGACATTTCATTTTATCCCAGCATAAAAGTAAATTCCGCAGGCAAGGTTAAGTGCCAAAACTATATCCATACAAACATGTATAACCCCCCAACCACTATCAGAGATCCACAATAGTAATTTTCATTTAATAGGCTCACAATTATTTACTTTAAGCATGCATGTCCATAATTGATCATTCTATGTAACCAATGGGTGGATCTCTCCAATATTCCTAGGGGTATGTCAGAAAATGAGGAGTATAACAACCACCCACCTCGATCGCTAATTCCAAGTCCGAATAGTGCTCCTGCCCAAAAAGCTAAACCGCCGCGATCACTGAACAAGAATTACCCCAAAACATACAATTAAACTCAACACATGCTGTCCCAATGCTAACAGTCCAAAGATGCCCTGTTTTTACCTACGAGAAGTGCCCAGAAAATTCCAAGAAAAATACTGCCATGATCCTCGCGACGAACCGGTCGAAACGAGTACCTGCACGTTCAAATCCGAGTTTCCTACGCTGAGATACAAATTTGACAAGGGAACCACCCCGAAATAAACAAATCGCAAAATCTGAATCACAGGGTTCTGAAAACATGGACTTTCACCTTCGGGGAAAAATTCAGAAAATTCCAAGAAAATTTGGGGATATTCCTCGTGATGTGTAGATGCAAAACGCCTTTTGAAACGCCCCAATCCGATGTCTGTACGCGAAGATATGGCCGAAATACCACAGCGCTGTCCAAAACTCCGCCCAAGAAAAAGGGTCAAATGGAAGCTCGGGGAACTCCAAGATAAACTCGAAATGAGGGGGAGCTCAAAACATGAAGATTGAAGCCCTACCTGTCGTGAGTCCAACGGCGCAAAAATCGCCTCAATCGGAGGTCGGAACAAGCCGGGGGAGTCCTCGCACCAAAACGCGACGAAGAAGATCACAAACGAACGAGCGTCGCGCCGCGCCGTAAAAATGAAAACCTCGGGATGCATGCCGCAGAAAAATCCTAGAATCTGCAGTTGGAATCGTCACAGGGAGAGGAAGAGATCTTGTGAAGGTTGTACAGAGAGATGAGGAGCAGAAAAAGAGTTCCAGGGTGAAGTTCGGGCTCTATTTATAGGCCCACAAAAACAAATCCAAAAATCCCGGATTTGTCCCAACTTCCGGGCGCAGGCCCACTTTCGGGCGCCCGGAAGCCCCACGGGCCGGCCCGCGACGAGCGCCCGGAATGCCCGGAGGCCGCCACGTCGCCCCGAACAGGCAACAGCCTTTCCCGCCGCACGCAAGGCGCCACGCGGCCACCCCCGGTCAACGCGGGTGGGTGGCGCCCGCGAATCAGCGGGCGCCACGTGGCCCGCACTTACGGCCCGACCAACCCTGGCGCGCCGCCTGGCGCGCCCCCTGCCATGCACTGTTCCGAGGCACCCCGCGCTCCGTGGTCCCTGCCTGCGTGAGCCCGCCAACCAGAATCCGCCACGTGTCCCGCCGGTCCATGCACCATTCGCGCCACTCCGTGAACCGCACCCACTGAACCGACCCTATCGCCAGCTGCCACGTGTCCAACGCGCTCCCGTGCACCGCGCGCCTGCCCGCGCGCTGCCCGCTCCTGCGCGCTGCCCGCGGCCGCTCCGCCGCCTCCCCGAGCCCGTCCGCCGTGCTCCGCCGCCGCCGCTGCCCGCCGGCTGCCGTAGTTACTGTTCCGGCGTGAACAGTAACCAGTTGCGCAAAACGTCAAGCAGTTAGTCCATTTTAACCGTTTTCGCGCGCTGAATCCGAATTTGCTGTCCTATTTGCCAAATTCTAACTCCAAAATTTGCCGAAGGCACCCGAAAAGGTATTCTTTTGTCCAAACTTCGCGCCGAGCCCAATTTTAATATCCATTTTGCGCGAAACCACTTCCGAAGATCCGACGGAGTCCACTGATCACCCACGTGATCCATTTAAGTCCAAAGTCCAACACTCGTGTCCAAATTGTGCACAAAAACCTCCGACACACAAAACAGGCTCCCAGAAGCCACCAATGACTCCACCACAGCTTTGCAGAGATCCAGGTCATCACAAGCCGCATGCGCTGCCCCAGCCGGCCGCGCGCGCTGCCTGCATCAGCCGTGCACAGCGCGCGGCCTTGCGGCCCTGCACAGCGCCTGCGCGGCGCTCCTGCGTGCTTGCCGCGCCCCCGCGCGGCACCCCTGTGCGGCGCCCGCAGCGCGCGCCCCTGCCGTGTGCACCTGCTGCGCGTGCCTCTGGCGCGTGCGCAGCGCCAGCTGCTTGCTGCGCGCGGCGCCCATGGGCGCCCGTGCAGCATCAGCGCCAGCCGCGCGCGGCGCCCTTACGCGCCCGCGCGGCTCCCTGCTGCGGCCCCACCACTTAGACAGCAACCAACCCACACACTTCTCAACCCAAAACCAACTCAAACCACCAACCAAAAATCCAAACCCAAGCTCCAAAAAAAAAACTGCACATACCTCGTTGGAGCTCGACGCGCGCGCTCCGCACAGCTACTAGCGGAGTGTCCACACCAACACCACTCTCATTTCCTTCATTTTCTTCCTCTCTCATCTTCTTCCCTCTTCCTCTTTCTCTTCTTTCTTCCTTTCTTTCTTTCCTCTGTTTTCCTCTCATTACTCTGCTTTGTAGAGGGGAGGAAGAAGGTGATGTGGCTAATTAAGATTCACTTAATTAAAAAGGGGCTGAGGGTGCAGCTTAGTAAAGGAAAAAGACCAAAATGCCCCCAAGCAAAAATATCTAAACCAATTACATCCACTTCATTTTCCACTAATTTCCTCTCTCTCTTAATCCTTTACTTCACAGACCAATAGCCATTAATTAATTAAATTAATTAATTAATCCTCTAAATGCCAACTCCAACTCATTTTTTGCCCTCGGGGCCTCCGCACCAGTCCGAAACCTCCTGAACTCCGCTGTAATCTGAAAATACACATGTCTAAAGCTTTTCCCACTCAAAAAGCTCAACTGTGGTGTCGGTGTGCTCAATCCAAAAACCGGCTCCCATAATTGCCAACTCCAACTCACTTTTTGCCTTCGGGGCCTCCGCATCAATCCGGAACCTCCCGAACTCCGCTGTAATCTGAAAATACACGTTCCAAATATTTTCCAATTTTTTTGTGCCCCACTGCGGAGTCGATGCTCAACAAAACCAGTCCTCTGACGGCGCACAAAGCCCAGAAAACTCCGATTCAAGATGGGGCTTCCGCGTCGATCCGACTCAACCCGAACACATCTGTAAACATATATAGAACGCGCTCGAGGCGATTTCTCCGCACCAGGCCATCTTGCGAGGTCGGTGCACTATCCGACGTCCCGGTACTCTACACGTCCCCATCTTCTGCTTCTTTTTCTTCTTCTGTTTCTCCTTCTCTGGGACAGCACGCACAGAGAGAGAGAGGGGGGGAGAAATGGGAGAGTGAGTGTCACGCCCCGAGTGTAAACAAGAACCCGAGTTCGGCAATAGATCCGCCGTATACGCAGTATTTCCCACGTATACGAAGCGATACAACAACTCAAATGACCCGATAAAGTATACAGGAGTGAGTAAAACCACAAAAGTGGTGTAGAGAAGAAAATAAATTACAGATTAACTGTACAAAAATAAAAGCAACTCTCTAATAAAACCGACACAACAACAACACGAGCAACTCCAATATCAACAACACCTCTATGAACAAAGGAATACTCCACAAATAACTCCAGCAATAATCCACCATGCTGCCTCCAACAAGAACAAGTACAATTTCAAAAATAGCACCATACTACAAGTCTAAGAACAACTCTACTAATACAACTCTTGACATAACATGAATATACACAAGAAATAACAAGTACACCACTACTACACAACTCCAACCAACTCTCCAACAAATACAATAAAAGTAACTCCAAATACATCTCTAACACAACACTAATATACACACCCGCCACAACGACTATTGTCACGCCCCAGGGTCGAAACTGCGACCCGGGCTCGCCAACAGATCCGCCGCCTATACAAAACCCCGCATAGGCGAAGCGTCCATCCTGCAAGAAAAGGGACTACAGCTAAACAAATATCAAACCTATAAAATAAAACTGCCGTAAAACTGAAAACCAACCATCTGTACGACTGGAAATAATGATACAATATCCATCTCCCCATAAGTGATAATCATACAAAATCCTCAAATACAATAACTCCGAACTCAACAGGGAGGTAACCTGAAATAATACATCAGTGTACAGGCTCTCAGTACAAGTCAGATCCTCACAATACAATGATCTCTCAAAAGTGGGAATAAAATAACTAATCGACTGACTGTACTGCAAATCTCCAATGAAGGGGTACAACTACTCTCCAAAGATAGGTAGGGATCTAGCTCGTGACTCCCTCACCTCGAACAGCAAACGCAGAATCAGCAACACCCGCTAAGACTCTGCAAAACAAAGGAGAGGAAAGAAAAAGGAGGGGGAAAACCCCTAATGGGTGTGAGAACTACACCAAAAGGGAGTTCTTAGTGGGTACCGCCACCAGGCCCGACGATCTGCCCACTAAGTCTACTAGAGTGTAATATCATAGATTTTGTAACACTTTATACCTCCTGCAAATAAAGTTTTCGTTTTATGTAACTAATGTAACGGGTTTACTAAAGTCGATAATTCGGAGGTGCGGGTATTTTTCTGCAATAGAGCTCGGAAAGCGGAGGACGACAGCGCGATCGGATCCGGATTCCGATTTACGGAACTCCCGGAAAGGGGTAGAAAGTGATCGCAATGGCCAGGTAGTGCATCGGAATCCGCGTAAGTGATTCGGCACGCTTTCCGAGGAAAACGCAGGAATTTATCTTTAAAGAATTATCTTTAAAGAATTATCCCGAAGGATCTTATCTGAGGAATTAATTAATTGAGGAATTAATTAATTAGGATTTTAATACCCGATGTGGATTTTGTCGTACAAGAAGATTTAATTTGTGACTTCTCCGGAAAGAAAGAAAAAGTGAAACCCTAACCGAAAGAAAGAAAAGGTGAAACCCTAACCGAGAGAAAGAAAGAGCGAAAGAAAAGAAAAGAGAAGGCGAAACCCTAATCGGAAAGGAACGGTGGGAAAGAAGGTGAAGACGGAGGGACCTAGACCCTCCCGACGAGCGTGACGAAGCCGGGAGCGTGATCGGATTACCGTCTCCGGCGATTAGAGGTAACCTAGATTTATGATTGTGTATTTCGCTCGGTTTTTGGGGTTTCGTTCTCTTTCACGGAGTCTTAGGAGGAGTCGTCGCTACCCTAGGCGTCGTTGCTCTCTGCTGGCGCCCGCGCGGCGGCAGCAGCACGCGCCGCGCGGGGCTCATGCCCACGCGGCCGTGGCTGCATGCCGCGCGGGCTGGTGCCCGCGCGGTGGCGGCAGCGCACGCAGCGCGAGGCTCATTCCCGCGCGGCCGTGGCTACGTGCCGCGCGGAGGCGGCGGCGGCAGCACGCGGCGCGCGGGGCTCATGCCCGCGCGGCTGTGGCTGCATGTCGCGCGGGCGGGCGCCCGCGCGGTGGCGGCAGCGCGCGCCGCGCGAGGCTTATTCCCGCGCGGCCGCGGCTGCATGCCGCGCGGCCGCGGCTAATGCCGCGCGGGGTCTGTGCCCGCGCGGCCGCGGCAAGTTCCGCACGGGGCCGGTGCCCGCACGCCCGCGGTTTGCGCCGTGCGAGGCCGAGGTCCGCACGATCGCGGAAGGTGCCGCGCGGGGTTGGTGCCCGTGCGGCCGCGGCTTGCACCGCGCGGAGCTAGGGCCCGCGCGGTCACGGCAAACGCCACGCGGGGCTGGTGCCTGCGCGGCCGTACGACCCGCGACACCGCGGGGGCGGCCGCGTCGCTCGACACGCACGGGCGCCACCGCCGGGTCAAGTTGTCCTTAGTGTTTTGAGTTGTTGGGCTCGGTTTATCCACTATTATATTTCTGTTCTGACCACGGCTCTTTTGGGGACTACTTCTAAGTCCGGGCGTCAACAGAGAGCGAGGTTCGATCTCCGGAGTACACACTTCGCATAATCAAGGTGGGTAGGTGTTGGTTATTACCGGTGTGGTGTCGTTTCCGAATACTCGTTTTGATAAAGTAGATATGGTTATAGTTTGACTAACCCCCTAGCATGTGAATCCCTTTTACTATGTCAATCAAGCGGCTGCGGTCGCAGGTGCGTTATAATTTTTTGGTTATAGCGGCTGAGGTCGCAAGGCAATAAAAATACTCATATTGCTTACACGCACACAGGCAGTTTGGCCACTGCAGAGGGTGTATTTGCTCTAGTGATGCGGTGTGTTCTTTCTATTATTGCGGTTACTTGCATGTTCTCTACTTTATCAGTCACTGACAACCCACACTGTGACAGGTTCGAGTAGGGGTGGATTTCGGGACGATGGTGAGGCATCAGTTAGAGGACACTAGCCAAGAGGGCTAGTAAAACGATACTTTATCTTATTTACTTTTGGTTATTGCATTACTATGGTTAGTTTAACTGTGATTCATATACTGTGGTTTCTGATGGATGTTGGGATGAGGACTTTCTTGTAACTAACTGGTGAATGATAGGATGTGTAATTGTGGCTTGTTTTCAAATACAAACCGGTTTCAAAGGTGTTTTCAAAGCAAGTGCCGTGTGGGCACCGATTTTAAAACCCGTGGATTTATCCTTTCAAGTTAATGGCCGCACAAAGAGTTTGCGAAAACGATTTTGAAAACTGGGTGTCGTGTGGGCACCGATTTTCAAAACCCATGGGTTTATGCTATAGACTGTATAACATAGCGGTGGCTGCTGTGTAATCAACATGCTCAAGCTCTGTGCTGACCTCCTACTCAAAGCATCTGCTACTACATTGGCCTTGCCGGGATGATAAAGGATGCTCACATCATAGTCCTTTAATAACTCCAACCACCGGCGTTGCCTCAAATTCAGTTCCTTTTGAGTAAACAAGTACTTTAAACTCTTATGATCTGTGTAAATTTCGCAGTGCTCCCAGTAGAGGTAATGCCGCCACAACTTCAGCGCGAATACCACGGCTGCAAGCTCCAAATCATGAGTAGGGTAATTCTTCTCATAATCCTTTAACTGCCGTGAAGCATAAGCAATTACCCTACCATGCTGCATCAAAACACATCCCAAGCCGCTGTGAGAGGCGTCACTATAAATCACAAATCCATCGCCCATCACTGGTAGTGCTAGAACTGGTGCCGAGATCAATCTCCTCTTGAGCTCCTCAAAACTCTCTTGGCACCGCTCAGTCCACACAAACTTAATCCCCTTCCTGGTCAAACTGGTAAGGGGAGTAGAGAGCTTCGCAAATCCCTCTACAAACCGACGGTAATAACCTGCTAATCCAAGAAAGCTACGGACCTCAGTAACCGTCGTCGGTCTAGGCCAATCCCGAACTGCATCAATCTTCGTCGGGTCCACTGCCACTCCTGCGGCTGATACAATGTGGCCTAGAAATGCAACCTCCCGAAGCCAAAATTCGCACTTTTTTAACTTGGCATACAGCTCCTTCTCTCGCAGAAGCTGCAGCACTATCCTCAAGTGCTCCTCATGCTCTATATCACTTCGGGAGTAAATCAGGATGTCGTCAATGAACACAACGACAAACCGGTCCAAGTACGGCTGAAATACCCGGTTCATTAAATCTATAAATGCGGCAGGGGCATTAGTTAGACCAAAAGGCATAACAGTAAACTTATAATGCCCATACCGGGATCTAAAAGCCGTCTTGGAGATGTCCTCGGCCCTCACCCTCAACTGGTGGTAACCTGACTGGAGATCAATCTTGGAGAACACAGACGCTCCCTGTAACTGATCAAACAGATCATCAATCCGTGGAAGGGGGTACTTGTTCCGGATGGTCACTTTATTCAGCTCTCTGTAGTCGACACATAATCGAAGCGACCCATCCTTCTTCTTCACAAATAAAACAGGCGCTCCCCACGGAGATACACTGGGCCTCACAAAGCCCACATCCATCAAGTCCTGCAACTGGGCCTTCAGCTCTCTCAGCTCGGCAGGTGCCATCCTATAGGGTGCCTTCGAGATAGGTGCGGTTCCTGGAACCACATCAATCACAAACTCAATCTCCCTCTCCGGCGGCATGGTCGACAACTCTGAGGGAAACACATCTGGGAACTCGCGGACAATAGGAATATCCTCGAGTCCCAGTGCCGCCGTAGGCACCTCCACAACCGTCGCCAGGAAGGCGGTACAACCCCTACTCATCATCCGCCGGGCTCTCGCCGAAGAAATAGTCATGGCAAATAAGGTACTCTGGCAGCCTCTGAAAATGAACACCTCCTGTCCCGGCTCGCGGAGGGTCACCGTCCTCTCTCTGCAGTCAATGGTGGCGAAATACCGAGCTAACCAATCCATGCCAAGTACCACGTCGAAATCCTGGAGCTGCCGCAAGACGAGCAAGTCTGCCGGCAGGACCCAGGGTCCCAACTGTACCGGGCAATCCCTACAACACTCCTCGACATGCAAGACATGGCCTGGAATCTGAACCTCTAATGCATGCGATAATGAAACTACCTCTATACCATGTAGGGATGCAAATGCTCTAGTAATAAATGAATGCGATGCACCGGTATCAAAAAGAGCATGAGTACGAACTGCAGAAATCAAAATAGTACCTGCGACGACATGATCGGCTGCTGAAGCATCCTCAACCTGGGCGGCATAGACTCGCCCGCTCTGCGCTGGGGGACGTCGCTCTGACGGTCGCGAAGAGGAAGAAGCCTGATCAGGCCTACCATAGGCCACAGAAGGCCCTGCTGTCATGTGAGGAGCAGAAGGTGCTGAGGCCGCGGAAGGAGCTGGAGGACCTGCCCTGGGGCATGAACTCTGAATGTGACCGGCCTGTCCACAACGGAAACAACGGCCGTGTCTCTGCTGACAATGCATCGGTAAGTGCGGCCCTCCACAAAAGACACATCGCTCCTGACGGGGCTGCCGCGAAGTCTGCTGCTGCTGAGATGACTGCTGAGGTCGAGGCGGATGACGCTGCTGCGAAGACTGATGAGATGATCCAGGTCTCTGGCGCCCCTGGCGTCCACGACCCTGAGGATGGAATCGTGGGGGTCTCGGGGGTCCCTGCCTACTCGACTGCCCCTCATCCACCGGCGCCGGGCGCTTCGCCCCAGGAGTCCCTACGGGGGCTGGAGCCACCTCATCCATAACTACCTCTCCAGACTCAACATATAACGCCTGCTCCATCGAGGCCTCTAATGTCTGCAATCTGCGGGAGCGAACAAGCTGATAAATGTCCCGGCGCAGCCCCCGCTCAAACATGTAAACCTGGTGAGCCTCATCCCTGGCCACGTGAGGCATACTAGCCAACAGCTGATTGAAGTTAGCTATGTACACATGCACGGGCCTATCCCCCTGGCGGAGATTCCTCAGCTGCTCCTCCAGTCTCTGACGTACACTCTCAGGAAAGAAGGCCCCCAGAAGAAGTCTGCGGAACTCCGCCCAAGGAAGAATCTGTGTCCTAGACGGACCAGCAGGCCGCACACGCCGCCACCAAGCCTCGGCGTTGCCCTCCAGATAATGCGCTGCCAAGAAGACCCGAAACCGATCGTCGACGAATAAACTCTCAAAGTGACGCTCCATGGCCGTAACCCAAGTCTCGGCCTCCCATGGCTCAGCACCCAGACCAGAGAAACGGGATGGATCGAACCGACGGAACCTCATCAAGAGATCTACCGCTGCCTGCTGCTCAGAAGAAGAAAAAGGGCCCGACGACTCAGACGGTGGTCTGCAGGAAACCGGCTCGACAGGAACAGCTGGTGCTGACGGAACCACAGGGGGCGCTGCAGCTGGCGAAGAGGGCACAGGGGAACTCTCAGGGGGTGCTACCACAGGCTGCGACCTCTGCTCTAACATAAGCATCATCCGACCCAAGGCCTCCTCCTGGCGTCGGGAAGCCTCCTCCTGGCGCCGGGAAGTCTCCTCCTGGCGCTGAACAGCCTCAGACATCTGTGCCAACTGGGCACGAAGCTCCAAAACCTCACTCTGCTGTCCCTGCCCCGAGTCCTCCGGCTCGGGCTCAGAGGAAGAAGGCTGCGAACGCGTCGACATCGTGCGTCGCGGAGGCATCACCCGCCTGAGGGAAGAAGAGAAACAGTCAGAACCCCAAACAAAACACGACCCAATCTAGCGAAAGCCAAAGGGCGTGTCCCCCTTCCCATAGTACTATGTTGTCTGCAGCCAACATAGTTGCCACCGAAGGAAGACACGTCGATCACTCATCCCATCCACTGGGAGAGTTAGGAACCCAATCAAGACTCTCGCTAAAAGATTATGGCTCTCACGTAAGTCATCCTAGGGTCCAACCACAAGCCTAGGGTTTCTAAGTCCGCAATGACCTACATCCTAGGCTCTGATACCACTCTAATCTGTCACGCCCCGGGTCGGAACTGCGACCCGGGCTCGCCAACAGATCCGCCGCCCATACGGGAAGCCCCGTATAGACGTAGCGACTAACCTGCAAAAGAGATCTACACTAAACAGATATCAGAGCTGAAAGTAAAAGCTGGATAAAATAAATACAACTCTAACAAAATATACAACCAGAGTCCTCACCAAAATACAAATATCTCTCAAAATAAGAAGAGTACAACTCAATCCTCACTACAAGGTCACTCGACAAGAACTCTCAAAAAGTAGGGAGGTACATCTACTCTCAAGCGACAACTGGTAGGGATCTATCTCGCGACTCCCTTACCTCGATCAGTCGGGTCAGCAACAGGTGCGGCAGGAACTGGAGCAGAAGAAGAAGTCCCTGGGGAAAAACACCACGACGGGTGTGAGAACTACGTCCCAAGTAGTTCTCAGTGGGTGCCGCCAACAAGCCCGACGGTCTGCCCACTAAGTCCACTAGAGGCAAAAAGTAACAATGCAGTGCGGAAAGGGAAAAGCTGGTAAAGTAATCTCTACAGCTACTATGCCTCTATCTAGATGCTCAAAAGTGGGACAGAAAGAACATGATGCTACAACTAGCTCTCGACTCGAATCACCCAATCTCAATTGACTGCCGCATAGGGTCCAGTCAAACCTGCGCCTACCTACTGCCGTCACGTCCCGGGGGACCGGACTTACGTAGGGCGTCCGTGACTGCCACTAACTGGCCCAGCCAGAGGGACTGTGTCCGTGACTGCCACTAACTGGCCCAGCCAGAGGGAACACTGCGTCGACAAGTCGCGATAGAAGAACAGGCCCAACTCCGGAGTGGCTCTCGAGGGGAGCGACCCCACCGAGGAAAGTATCCGCGCATCTCTGTCGAGCTCAAATGTGGCTCATGCAGGCTATAATCCAAATCCTCGATCAACAAGATCGACTGAAACCAAAGGAACACTGTCTCACACACAGGCTGGAAAACTGCACAGCCGAGACTCACTGTCACTCAAAATAGCTCTCAAGATCTCAAATCTACAACCCAAGTCACTTTCCCAAGGAAACCTGGTCTACAGACTGCTAACAACTCCACTCGGTCCCCAGACACGAGTGTAAAAGCATCCCACAATAATCCGACCTCTCGACCCACTACTTGGGCGAGGAGAACTCTAAGTCCAGAGTGATATACAGAAAAGTGATGTGGGAGTGTCTAGAGCAATAAAACCTAGCCCAAGTTGAGGTTTTCTACAGTCTGGCTGAACATGCAACATGTGACAGTGGTGCTAGGTCAAGTTCCAAGATAAATAATAAACAACAGCTTGTAGGGAGCAAGATAATAATAATCAACAGCTTAGGGAGCAAGATGATAATAATCAACAGCTTAGGGAGCAAGATAATAATAATCAACGGATCATCTAACTATAACAGGAACATCAATTCACGCCTTCTAGCATGCTGGACATCAAACATTAAAATATGCAAGTCCCTAAAGTTAGAATTAGTCCACAGTCCGCTGATCTTGAAAAGAGGTCACCCACCTGATGCGCTGATCAGTCCAAGTCCTACAGCAGATAATACCAGGAAAACTGCAACTCCAAATCTAACAGGTCCAGCACAGCCCAACAGCCCCTGGGTACAACACAAGGTTACTAAAACGCTTAACTCCCAAAATCTGCCAAGAGATACCATGCTGAAAATTCAGCCGCAGAGATGCCAATAATTCACCTGCAGAAAGTGCTCGATAAATTCCAGATAAAATACCCCGGTGTTCTACGCGTCGATAGCTTCGAAACAAGTACCTGCACGTCCAAAACGGAGTCCTCTACGCTGAGATAAAAAATCCGGCAAGGGAAGCACCCCAAACCAAACTGTACCAAATTCCTGTAACAACAAACCGCAAGAAAAGGAGATTCTCACCTTCGTGCAAAATCCAGAAAAATCTGAGAAAAATCCAGGAGATTCCTTGCGAAGAGTAGATGAATTTTGCCTTTTGAATCGTCTTGATCCGATGCCTGTGCGCAAAGCTACAGCAAGAACACCGCAGTGCTGTCCAAATATCCGCGAAGAAAAAGGGGTCAAAAGGGAGCTCGGAAAACTCTAAGATCATCACGGAAATCGAGGTAGCTCAAACACAGGAGTTGAAGTCCTACCTGTCTAGAATCAGATGGCGCGAAAATCGTCGAAAAAGGAGGTCGGGGTGAGTCGGGAGAGCCCAAACACTGCAGAGGGACGAAGCGGGTCGAAGATGAACAAGCGTCGCGCCGCTCCGAAAAATAGTTAGCCTCGGGATGCGTGCCTCCGAAAATCCTCAAATTCCTCCAAAGAGTAAAGCTCGGTGTGGGGAAGAACTTCTCTGAAGGCTTCACAGGGAAAAGAAGAGAAAAAAAGCTAAGAAGAAGCCCAAGAAGCCTATTTATAGGCTGGGCCCAAGCTGAAGTGGGCCGGGTTTCCGGGCGCAGAATTCGGGCGCCTTGCGCCCGGAAATCCGGTCGGACAGACCCTGTCCGACGCGCCCGAAACACCCAGGTGACGCCACGTCACCCCGCAACAGGGAACAGCGGTGCCGACGACCCGCAGAGCGCCACGTGGCCGTCCCGCGGTCAGCGGGGTAGGTACGGCCCCCCAACCGCACGCTGACGCGTGGCGCACTCGAGTACGGCCACCGCTCGCGTTGCGACGCGTGGCGCACTCGAGTGCGGCCGACAGCCGCGTCAGCGCCCCCCTGTGCGCCCACTGTCCCGAGGCGGGTCCCCACGCATCGCGTGCGCCGCGCGAACTGAGCCCGCCACTCAGCTGCCGCCACGTGTCCCTGCGCCGGGTCTATGCACCCGCGCGGGGAACTACGTGGACCGAGCCCCCCAGCGCCCGCCAATCGAAAACCGACACGTGGTCCCGCCCAGGATTCCTGCACCGGCGCTCAAACAGTGCACCCGCCGGTCAAACTTAGTGAACCGCACATCAAAGGCCAGCAAATCCCCGCCTGCCACGTGTCCTGCGCCGGGCTCATGCACCCGGCCGCGCCGCTCCGTGGACCGAACATCGCGAACCGGCCAATTACAGGCCGCCACGTGGCAGCCGGCGGTCCACCAACACCCCCGTGCACCAAAAAGTTCCGAAAACTTCCGGAAGCCCGTTTTTGGTCATCCGGACTCCAAATTTAACAAGCAAATAGCCGTTTTCAAGCGTTTTTTCGTGCTGAATCCAATTCCAACCTCTGTTTGGCCTAAATCCTTATAAAAATTTCGGCAAATGCAGCCGAAAGCCAACACAGTAAAAGATAACACACTGGGTCCATCTGTGGCATCCCCTTGATGCACCATGGACCAGATACACCAACCCTAGGTGTTGTAAACAGTGGATTCACCAGGAAAGCTGCACGGGGTTTAGGGTCTCTACAGTGACAGATTTTACGGTATCAGAGAAAACGACTTTAACCAAGGTGATCATGACCAACATCCACGGAAAGGAATGCCACAAGGGACTAACTAAGTTGATAACCAAAGTATAGGTGTGTCACGTACGAGCGTGAGCGCGGGGAGACAAGGGATAGAGTCCCAGGGTTAGTAGGTCAAGGTGCTAGACCGATTGAACTATGATTAATGGTTTTCTTTGCTCACAGTGGAGAATGGCTCGTACAAGATCGTCGACGGAAAATGCAGGAGCCGATGATGCGGCTCCAGCAACTGCGGAGAATGAAGTAATCCGACAGCAGTTACATGAGATGGCCGGACAACTGTCAGCCCTCACAGAGCACGTGCGTCAGCTGACGCAGTAGCAACAGGCCGTGCCTGGGGAGAGCGCCCGGGTCCCGCCACCGGAAGCAAGCGCGCCCGCGGCAGGACCATCTGGAACGCATGACGAGACAACGGCCGCTCCTCCCCAGACGACGACCACCGGAGTGTCGATGGATCAACCGGCCGCGCCATCGGCCGTACCCAGCCCATCGGCTTCAGGACCCGTGACGGGCGAAGCCTCCACCCAACGGACAGAACGGGACAGGGTGAGAGCGAACCTGTCCGAGTTCAAGAAACACGACCCACCCGTATTCGAGGGTGAGACGACCGATCCCTGGGTCGTGGAGAAGTGGGTGGATATGATGGAAAAGCTATTTGAGGATTTAATGATGGAGGAATAGGAAAGAGTTCCCCTGGCGGTTCATTGTCTTGAGGGAAATGCCCGGATATGGTGGAAAACAGTACGCCCGGATTCCACGAAGGGCGACGCCATGCCGACATGGACCGAGTTTAGAGAAAGGCTGTTCGGAGCGATCTTCTCCAACAGTGTGAAACAGCAAATGGAGGACGATCTGAAGCATATTCGGCAGGGGAGCAGATCCATCATGGAGTATCAACGAGAGTTTGTGAGGTTGGCAAACTGCGTCCCCTTCGTCATAAGGGACGAAGCTCGTAAAGCCCGCCTCTTCGTCGACGGATTACGAAGCAACATCTTCGAGGTGGTGCAAGCAGCGGACCTTCACACCTTTCAGAGGGTGGTGGATAGAGCTACCATTGTGGAGCGCGGCTTCGCAGTGACACGCGCTCGGCGAGAGGACACGGATGAGAGGTCTCATGCGATGACACGACAAAGGACGCACCACCCAAGGGAAGTAGTAGCAGGAAAGACCCCTTACGAAGAGTAATGTTGATCTTGACCCCAGGAGAACCCTTAGAAGTAAATACTTTGTACCTTCCTGCCCAATAAGGATGCGAAGACTTAGTTGTCTTTGGTGTTGGCGCTTTATTTATGGGTCAAATAGGTCCAACTTCCTGCCTCGAGACAATAGGCCCAGGGGACTAGTGAGTTGGGTTGGGTGAGCCCAATATGTGGAGTGGGCTGCGGTCCACAATAGACCTAACGGCAAGAGGCCCAATAACAGACCCTGTTGGGTCGTATATAATACGGATCTAAATAGGGGAAGAAACACCTAGAGGGGGGTGAATAGGTGTAAACGTATAAACACTCAAAAATCGTTGCGATAAAAACCCAATGCGGAAATGAAAATAACTCGCAAGATTTTTACGTGGAAAACTCCATCACCGGAGTAAAAAACCACGGGACCGATAACACGGCAGAAATCCACTAGAATTAAAACACGTACAAGGTGATTTACCGTACACACTTACGACTCAACCTTTTCCATACGCTCCTAGAGGATCTTCTCCGCTCGCTCCAGATGCTTCTCGAATCCACGATCTGCGCCCAACGCCGAATCCACGGCGTCCAACGTCGAATCCACGACGTCCGACCGAATCCACGGTCTTCACCCAATAGCACCCTTCGAATCCACGAACGTGCCTCGCTCCGAATCCACGAGAGCGAATGAACCTTGAATCCACAAGGACACGCGAATCCACGCGCCGATTTTGGGGTAATCGTTGTTTTTGGGTGGTGATGATCCGCCGAATACTTAGATCAAAGATAGATCGGAAATACCATCTAAGTATTCATTAGTTTGATTCAACTCAGGATGTGAGTATGAAAACCTAGAATCAAACTAATCAATATAGATGAAGAAACATAGAGTATTCTCTAATGATTTCCTTTCTTCTCTATATGTGGATCTATAGCCGTATATGATGATATATGAAAATGACGGCTATGTGGATTGACCCTAGAAAGAAAGACATAGGGTCTATTTATAGGTTAGAAACCCTAGGAAGGAGATAAGAATCAAAAACCTGCCATTTCTGGAATTTTACGGACGGCGATCCGGATCGAGATAACTGAGATCCGGATCGTCATAACGAAACAGCCAATTCCAGAAAAACGAAGGTTCGGGATCCGGATCATGTAACTACGATCCGGATCGTTCATACAGTTCACCAAACATCAACGTTCGGGATCCGGATTGCGAAGCAAGATCCGGATCGTTCAAGGTAGATGGTAAACTCAACGTTCGGGATCCGGATCAAGAGACTACGATCCGGATTGCGACGATGTATGAACGAACCACCTTCGGGATCCGGATCGAACAGCCTGATCCGGATCCTGAACATGTCCCAAGTCCAGTTTTTGATTTTTATGCAATGAAAGATTCTTCCAAGTGTTTCTACACTACAAGAAGTATTCGGATCACACAAATTCTTTAGTTAAACATACCTGATCCTTTTGAATTCTTCTTTCTTGAGATTGAGTTAAAAGATTCAACTTTCTTCACCTTCAATCTTCAGGACTTGAAACTTTCACGAAACTACGCCAACTCAAATTCCGTAACAATCTCCCCCTTTGGCGGTTTCGTGACAAAACACAGATCCACTAAAGAAAATTCAAAAAGATATTTTTGTTGCTATCACCATACAACAAAAATTTACAATGGAGATCCAAAATACAATACATGAGTTAAACTCCTAAAACAGACTCTAGACTTAGACATCTGTACTCTCTGCAAAAAGAAATCATTCTTGACAAAAGAAATCGTTAGATACCTCAAGAATTTTGTATTATTCAAAAACCACAAACAGAGATGAAGTTTAAACTCATTTATACTTACCATGACATTTATATTCAGATATGTAAACTGATCATAGTTAAAAAAAAATACCAACATATCTTCTTTGCACGTAAATACCAAATGTCATGAACATGTTTGTGACAAACTAATATATATATAGATATGTAATTGATCAGAGTTAAGAACCAACATATCTTCTATGCAATCAAAAACCAAGTGTCACAAACTTGTTAGTGAACAACAACTTGTTAGTTATATTACATGCCCAAATAGTTAGCAAATAGTTAGTCGAGGCATGCATTCATACAGCTGAAAAACCTCAAGTTGAGAATGAAAGTTGGAGTAATACTTACCTTGATATTCATCCAGTTTTCATATCAAACATTGTTCACTTACCTTGATGTTTCATGCAGTCAACATTGTTCAAAGTTCTCTCTAACTCTCTCCCCCTTTTTGTCACAAAACAAAGCCAAAAATTACAGAAGTGGAGAGAATGGTTAACAGTTTAAGTTCGAGAACTAAAAACTCAAATTAAAACTTAAAAACCTGCACAACAGTAGGATTTAAACATGTGCATAATAAACAGAAATTAGAAGGATACGGATCATTCAGACTCGTCTGAACTGATACAGCCGAGGATTTGGAAAATCTTCTTTATTCGCTTGTTCATTGCTGATTGATTTTTATTTACTTTCTTTATTTCTTCCTTTACCTCAATCAGTTCATTTGATATACGTTCTTGCTCGTTGGAGAGCCTTTGCTGTTCTTTATAGATTGAGGTAACAGAAGCATCATCATCAGAAGTTGATTGTGGTGCTTCTTGTGCCGGAGGTGCTGGTTGAGTTGGAGGAGCTGCTGCCGGTGCAGAGGTTGTTGCTTGTTGTCGTTGTTCTCGTTGCCGGTGAAGAGGTATGAAAGGTTCATCTGGCTTCGTCGAAAGAGACTTTACAATTGTCGTGTCATTGATCGTTCCTAGACTGTGCAGATAGGAACTCGCATTTGTGTCAGCTTTAAATTTGCGAAGAATGCGCATGATGATCATTGGAAAAGGTAGTCTCTCTGACGGATGAGCTTGCTCCACATAACGTGCCATCCTTGACCAGATGACGTAGGGAATGTTTAAGTTAGCTCCCATTGCTGCTGCGGGGTTTCCAAGTAGATAAAGAAATATCATTCTTTCCCACCGAAGAACCTTTGTGTTCATGTTTGGAATAATATTGTAACAAACAATGAGATTTAAGATGCGGTACTCTGGTCGTAGTTCTTTAGAGAACACGGAGTTTCCAGTCGACCGAGTATTTGGAACACAGATTCCATCAACTACCACTCTCCAGGAGAAGGTGTTGAAGACTTGATTCTTCAGGTAATGAGTACCATCGGCTCGGGCGTCCATCCCTAGTACTTCACCAATTAGCTGAGGCGTTACTTTGATTCTGACATTCTTGACTAATGTTTGAAAATCCCGACGCCCACTTTCCTGATCGACTAGATAGCAGGCATTCTGATAAAACATCCTCACTGAGTGAAGACAATACCCAGTGGTCTCCGGGAAATTGCAAATGGGAGCAAGACCTCTCTGGTCAAACAAAGTCCCGAACGTCTGAGAACGTTGCGTTAAGGCTTTTACATCAACATGCCTTTCTCCAATGCATTCTCTGTTTTCAAAATCCTTTATTCTAGCCGAGCTGACAAAGTCTTGTGCAGGTGCTTGGTCAGCAGCTGGTTGCTCAATGGTGATTCCTCGAGCACTTCCTCTCTTGCGAGCAACACTTTTTCTTCTTGTCTTCCCAGAAGTTTCTTCCATTGGAGCTTTCCCTTTTTCAGCAGCAGTAGGCGGAGCCTTCGATGTTTCTGCGGGTGCTTTTCCCTTTGAAGCAGTCGGAACAGTCGTTGCTTCAACTTGCAGTTCATCCCAATCAATTGATTCCGTTTCAGATTCTGTATCGGAATCATCTTTAGCCTTCTTCGCTTTCTTAGCCTTCTTAGCCCTCTTGGGCTTGACGGTGTCTCTCGTATGAACCATAGCCGCAAGTAGAAAAACAATCCAAGTGATCACCATTGCTGATGGTTTCTTGAGAAAAAGAATCCTGAGTAGACCAACTCAAGAGCACAAAAATTCTTAGTTTTCAAAAATTGAAAAAATTGTATCCAAAGAATCATAATCAGGTAGAGAGACTAAGAATCAAAATAGTTTTGCAAAAGGACTTTTAAAAATAGATCAATTGCATGAATTTCAAAAATCCTTATTATATGCCCTAAAACCGAAATTTTAGAAATCGAAGCCTAAAAATCCGTTAATCAGGAGAAAACCTAGCATATAATCAAAACTAAACAACCCAGAATTCTTATTTCAAAAGAAATTTGATCAAAAACCATCCACAAACAAAATCGATCCAAGAATTTCGTACGTTTGAGGAGGAAAAGAGAAAAACGGTGAAAAACCGAGATTTTGATCAATAAAACTTACTTGGAACAGAAGAACTTGAGTTAGAAAGCTTCCAAGGAGGATGAAATCTAGAGAGAAGCGCTCTGGAAACTTCGGAACAAAAGATTGGAGTAAAGAAATCAAAAACCCCTTTCGTTCCTTATAAAACCTAGCCGCGATCCGGATCAGTTCATAACTGCGATCCGGATCGGCTACCCGCAGTGAGAAACTGCGTTCGGGATCCGGATCGGCAGATACAATCCGGATCGTCAGCCCGCAGAAGAATTCCTGCGTTCGGGATCCGGATCATCTACCCCGATCCGGATCGGCCCCAACTTTTTCTTTAGAAAATTTCAGAGAAATTCAGGAAGATCCAGAAAAAGATTGTAAGCACAAATGTGTATCAACTTTAAACAAAAATCATCGTTTCATACAACAAGAATTAGATTATGCCAAATCTATCAATAATATCCAAAAATGAAACGAAAATTTACAAAAATTAAATCCCTTAAAGTTGAACACCTTCAATCACATCTAACTTGATCTTATGAGTAATGCCTTTATCAAATCATCAATTCAGTAAAGAAAATGAAATACAAAGATCAATAGATGTTTGAAATCCCAAATATGGTAGATAATATTTCTAGACAATCTGTTGAAGAGAGTGGCTCTTTGAGCATCTTTCTTTAAAATCCCACCTTATACCAACCTTGAAATTTGACAGAGTCAAGTATTTCAACATGCATTTTACTTAATCAAAAATTTGAACAACCATGCTTGGTATACATGTGGTAGCTGCACACAATACTCGGACGACCGAGGTGGTAGCTCTTTCCTCCATGTGGTGGTAGTTTTCACACTCCTCATTGGGATGTAACTCTTTCCACATCTCTTGAGCATTTTACATTATCTTTGACTCCCCCTCAATTGGCTATCAATTATTTAAGATATAAAGTATTCAACCAAAAATTGATCTCGATTTCATACTCGACTAAACAGTCAAATAAGATAATGACTATACCAAGAGATCATAGAGAGAGAGAAATTGACTTTGATCACTTTAGAAGATGATTTAATTAACATAAATGATCATTGCAACAGTGAAATATTATGATGGCAAAAGCATAATAAATTTCTAAATGTGCGAAAAGATGCAATTAAAGTCAATTATGATCTATGCTCAATTAATGTCCTATGTACAAACATAGATAAAGAACAAAACAAAAACAAATACAAAACCTATCCTAAGCAAAGATTTCAAAAAGAAGATTATTTCAAGGAAAGCATCCCAATTGCTTTTCGTAAATGAATAAAACGTTTTTGATCCAAAGGTTTTGTTAAAATGTCAGCTAATTGATCCTCAGTTGAAATATATGAAAGTTGAAGAGTATTTGATTCAACTAGCTCTCTAAGAAAATGATATCTAAGTTCAATATGTTTTGTTCTAGAGTGCAACACAGGGTTTTTAGAAATGTTAATTGCACTTGTGTTGTCACAAAGAATTGTTACCGAAGATGCTGAAATGCGGAAGTCACTCAATACGCTTTTCATCCAAATGAGTTGAGTTGAGCAACTTCCAGCTGAAATGTATTCCGCTTCGGCAGTCGAGAGTGCTATGCAATTCTGCTTTTTACTGTGCCATGCAACAAGGCAATGGCCAAGATAGAAGCATGCACCACTCGTGCTTTTCCGATCATCCACTGATCCTGCCCAATCGGCATCTGAGTATCCAACAATATCCAAACTTGTTCCCATAGGATACCAAATTCCGAAATTAATTGATCCTTTGATATACCGGATGATCCGTTTCACCGCTTTCAGGTGAACCTCCTTTGGTGCTGATTGATATCTCGCGCAAATCCCAACACTAAAGGATATATCCGGGCGACTAGCCGTGAGGTAAAGTAGACTTCCAATCATACTTCTATACAGTTTCTCGTCTACATTCTCACTATGTGATTCACTTCCAAGTCCCTTGTGGCTAGTTCCCATTGGAGTTGGAAAAACTTTACAATTTTCTAGATCAAACTTTTTGACCAACTCCAGTGCATACTTGGATTGACTCAAGTGAATACCTTCATCATTTTGTTTAATTTGCAATCCAAGGAAATAAGACAGTTCGCCCATCATGGACATCTCAAATTCGCTTTCCATGGTCTCCGCGAATTTAGAAGCATCATTATCTTTTGTTGCACCAAATACAATGTCATCGACATAGATTTGTGCTACAATGAAATTATTTTGATAATGCTTCACAAAGAGAGTCCTGTCAGCTCCCCCTCGAGTATAGCCCTTCTCCAAAAGGTGCTTTGTTAACCTTTCGTACCATGCTCGCGGTGCTTGTTTCAGACCGTAAAGAGCCTTTTTCAAACGAAAAACATGGTTAGGTTGTTTATGATCTACAAAACCTTTCGGTTGAGCTACATAAACTTCCTCATTTAAAAAACCCATTTAGAAATGCGCTCTTGACGTCCATTTGAAATAATTTGATTTTAAAATGACAAGCAATAGCAAACAATATACGAATGGACTCGAGTCTAGCTACAGGGGCGAAAGTTTCGTCAAAGTCTATACCTTCTACTTGAGAGTAGCCTTGAGCAACTAGTCGTGCCTTGTTCCTGATGATAGTACCATCTTCATCTTTCTTGTTCTTGAAGATCCATTTGGTACCTATCACATTATGTTGCTTTGGAGGCTTCGTTAATTCCCAGACTTTGTTTCGCTCAAATTGATGGAGCTCTTCCTGCATTGCTTTAATCCAGTAGTCATCCTGAAGAGCTTCATCTATTGTCTTTGGTTCGATTAAAGATACGTAGCAAGCAAATCCGCAAACCAACTGCCTTCGAGTTCTAACTCCTTCTTGTGGATCTCCAATGATGTTCGATTCCGGATGATCCTTGGAGATTCGTAGCGTTTGTTGAAACGGAGTACTCGGAGGTACACGAGATGATTCCTGCACATCAGATAAACTAGAAGAACCATTAGATGCATCATTAATATTGGAAGTATTATTATGAGAAGATGCACTAGCAGGAGAATCATCATCTAGAGAGATATCGAGGGTAGATTTTTCAGATTCAAAATGAGAAGCTTCATCTACTTTAACATTTATAGATTCTACGATCGTCTTAGATTCAATGTTAAATACTCGATATGCTCTGCTATTCGTAGAATAACCCAAAAAGATCCCTTCTTCACTTCGAGAGTCGAACTTTCCAAGATTTTCACGGTCACGTAAGATGTAACATCGACTCCCGAAGATACGAAAGTACTTGATATCCGGTTTTCTACTAAACCACAGCTCATATGGTGTATTCAAGGTTCCTGGGCGCAAATACACTCTGTTAATGACATAGACAGCGGTGTTCACAGCTTCAGCCCAAAAATGTAGCGGTAATTTCCGGCTATGAAGCATCACACGCGCCATCTCTTGAACAACCCTGTTTTTTGCGCTCAACAACACCATTCTGCTGAGGTGTATAGGGTGCCGAGAATTCATGTTTAATGCCATTTGAAGTACAAAAGTCAATGAATTTTGAATTTATGAATTCTCCACCCCTATCACTTCTAACACGAATGATCTTTTCATTCTTTTCAATCATAATACGATGGCAAATCTCATGAAAAGAGTCAAACGTATCAGCTTTCTCTCTCAAAAATGCTACCCAAGAAAACCGAGAGAAATCATCAACCAATAAAAAGATGTACCATTTACCTCCCAAAGATGGTTGACGGGTCGGCCAAAAGAAAAAGAAGAAAAGAAATAGTCTACACAAACTATACAAGATTTAATCATAGAACGATTAAGGACAAGGAGGGGTTCACCTTTGCATACCCAAACCTTTTGAGTTTTGGAGTATGTTGGTAAAGGTTGAGAGATTCTCCTTGAAGACGACGTCTTGTATGATTGATCTTTTTCTTTTGTCATCGTCTTGTTTGAGGTGCTCACCAATGTTCTTTCCTTTTGAAAAATCCTTCCTTGAATTCCGGGAAGTGAGCTTATTGGTAGCAATTGCAAGATGTGGTGATTTGTTCTTTGAGCTCCAATCTCGCAATTTCTTTCGATGTGCCCTGCAAAATTACAACGAAAACATACCTTTGAGCTTGACGATTCCGAAGAGGATGAGGTAGGTTTGTTGTCGTTGTTTGTCTTGAATTCCGATGTCGGAGGAGGAGATACCGACTGAGGCACAAAGACTGTCCCACTCGAACTTGGACTGTTTTCCAGTTTGAGTGTACCCGAGGCCGAACCGATTTGTTTGACCAAGACCAAGAGTTTATCCAACTTACTCCTTCCTAAAGAGAATTGCTGTAAGTCATCCTTGAGTTGGAGAATGGTCTCTGTCATTTCCCGTCTTTCCTGTCGGCCCTCGCCATAGAGCTTCAAGAAGTAGTTTGCTTTGTTCACCATATCTATATAGTTCTTCTCGAGCTGCTCATTGGACTCTTGAAGGGAAACATTGCTTTATCAACTATCCCTTTCCACTTCAAGATCGCCGGTAGGAGAGAAGTTACCCTTTTAC
>CM055061.1:24136717-24214749 GCA_029204045.2 Tillandsia leiboldiana
TGCGGTCCACAATAGACCTAACGGAAGAGGCCCAAGTACATACCCTGTTGGGTCGTATATAATAACGATCTAAATAGGGGAAGAAACACCTAGAGGGGGGTGAATAGGTGTAAACGTATAAACACTCAAAAAATCGTTGCGATAAAAACCCAATGCGGAATGAAATAACTCGCAAGTTTTTACGTGGAAAACTCCATCACCGAGTAAAAAACCCGGGACCCGATAACACGGCAGAAATCCACTAGAATTAAAACAAACGTACAAGTGTGATTTACCGTACACACTACGACTCAACCTTTTCCATACGCTCCTAGAGGATCTTCTCCGCTCGCTCCAGATCCTTCTCGAAGTCCACGATCTGCGCCCACGCCGAATCCACGGCTGGTTCCAAAGTCGAATCCACGACGTCCGACCGATCCACGGTCTTCACCCAATAGCACCCTTCGATCCACGAACGTGCCTCGCTCCGAATCCACGAGAGCGAATGAACCTTGATCCACAAGGAGCACCGAATCCACCGCGCGATTTTGGGTAAATCGTTGTTTTGGGTGTGATGATCCGCCGAATACTTAGATCAAAGATAGATCGGAAATACCATCTAAGTATTCATTAGTTTGATTCACTCAAGATGTGAGTATGAAAACCTAGAATCAAACTAATCAATATAGATGAAGAAACATAGAGTATTCTCTAATGATTTCCTTTCTTCTCTATATGTGGATCTATAGCCGTATAGATGATATATGAAATGACGGCTATGTGGATTGACCCTAGAAAGAAAGACATAGGGTCTATTTATAGGTTAGAAAACCCTAGGAAGGAGATAAGAATCAAAAACCTCCATTTCTGGAATTTTACGGACGGCGATCCGGATCGTGATAACTGAGATCCGATCGTCATAACGAAACAGCCAATTCCAGAAAAACGAAGGTTCGGGATCCGGATCATGTGACTACGATCCGATCGTTCATACAGTTCACCAAACATCAACGTCGGGATCCGATTGCGAAGCAAGATCCGGATCGTTCAAGGTAGATGGTAAACTCAACGTTCGGGATCCGGATCAAGAGACTACGATCCGGATTGCGACGATGTATGAACGAACCACCTTCGGGATCCGGATCGAACAGCCTGATCCGGATCCTGAACATGTCCCAAGTCCAGTTTTTGATTTTTATGCAATGAAAGATTCTTCCAAGTGTTTCTACACTACAAGAAGTATTCGGATCACACAAATTCTTAGTTAAACATACCTGCCTTTTTGAATTCTTCTTTCTTGAGATTGAGTTAAAATCAACTTTCTTCACCTTCAATCTTCAGGACTTGAAACTTTCACGAAACTACGCCAACTCAAATTCCGTAACAATCTCCCCCTTTGGCGGTTTCGTGACAAAACACAGATCCACTAAAGAAAATTCAAAAAGATATTTTTTGTTGCTATCACCATACAACAAAAATTTTTTCGACACTAGGGAGATCCAAAAATACCAAGACATGAGGTTACCACTCCTAAAACAGACTCTAGACTTAGACATCGGTACTCTCTGCAAAAAGAAATCATTCTTGACAAAAGAAATCGTTAGATACCTCAAGAATTTTGTATTATTCAAAAACCACAAACAGAGATGAAGTTTAAACTCATTTATAACTTACCATGACATTTATATTCAGATATGTAACTGATCATAGTTAAAAAAAAATACCAACATATCTTCTTTGCACGTAATACCAAATGTCATGAACATGTTTGTGACAAACTAATATATATATAGATATGTAATTGATCAGAGTTAAGAACCACATATCTCTATGCAATCAAAAACCAAGTGTCACAAACTTGTAGTGAACAACAACTTGTTAGTTATATTACATGCCCAATAGTTAGCAAATAGTTAGCTCGAGGCATGCATTCATACAGCTGAAAAACCTCAAGTTGAGAATGAAAGTTGGAGTAATACTTACCTTGATATTCATCCAGTTTTCATATCAAACATTGTTCACATTACCTTGATGTTTCATGCAGTCAACATTGTTCAAAGTTCTCTCTAACTCTCTCCCCTTTTTGTCACAAAACAAAGCCAAAAATTACAGAAGTGGAGAGAATGGTTAACAGTTTAAGTTCGAGAACTAAAACTCAAATTAAACTTAAAAACCTGCACAACAGTAGGATTTAAACATGTGCATAATAAACAGAAATTAAAGGATACGGATCATTCAGACTCGTCTGAAACTGATACAGCCGAGGATTTGGAAAATCTTCTTTATTCGCGTTGTTCATTGCTGATTGATTTTTATTTACTTTCTTTATTTCTTCCTTTACCTCAATCAGTCATTTGATATACGTTCTTGCTCGTTGGAGAGCCTTTGCTGTTCTTTATAGATTGAGGTAACAGAAGCATCATCATCAGAAGTTGATTGTGGTGCTTCTTGTGCCGGAGGTGCTGGTTGAGTTGGAGGAGCCTGCTGCCGGTGCAGAGGTTGTTGCTTGTTGTCGTTGTTCTCGTTGCCGGTGAAGAGGTATGAAAGGTTCATCTGGCTTCGTCGAAAGAGACTTTACAATTGTCGTGTCATTGATCGTTCCTAGACTGTGCAGATAGGAACTCGCATTTGTGTCAGCTTTAAATTGCGAAGAATGCGCATGATGATCATTGGAAAAGGTAGTCCTCTCTGACGGATGAGCTTGCTCCACATAACGTGCCATCCTTGACCAGATGACGTAGGGAATGTTTAAGTTAGCTCCCATTGCTGCTGCGGGGTTTCCAAGTAGATAAAGAAATATCATTCTTTCCCCACGAAGAACCTTTGTGTTCATGTTTGGAATAATATTGTAACAAACAATGAGATTTAAGATGCGGTACTCTGGTCGTAGTTCTTTAGAGAACACGGAGTTTCCAGTCGACCGAGTATTTGGAACACAGATTCCATCAACTTACCACTCTCCAGGAGAAGGTGTTGAAGACTTGATTCTTTCAGGTAATGAGTACCATCGGCTCGGGCGTCCATCCCTAGTACTTCACCAATTAGCTGAGGCGTTACTTTGATTCTGACATTCTTGACTAATGTTTGAAAAATCCCGACGCCCACTTTCCTGATCGACTAGATAGCAGGCATTCTGATAAAACATCCTCACTGAGTGAAGACAATACCCAGTGGTCTCCGGGAAATTGCAAATGGGAGCAAGACCTCTCTGGTCAAACAAAGTCCCGAACGTCTGAGAACGTTGCGTTATAGGCTTTTACATCAACATGCCTTTCTCCAATGCATTCTCTGTTTTCAAAATCCTTTATTCTAGCCGAGCTGACAAGTCTTGTGCAGGTGCTTGGTCAGCAGCTGGTTGCTCAATGGTGATTCCTCGAGCACTTCCTCTCTTGCGAGCAACACTTTTTCTTCTTGTCTTCCCAGAAGTTTCTTCCATTGGAGCTTCCCTTTTTCAGCCAGCAGTAGGCGGAGCCTTCGATGTTTCTGCGGGTGCTTTTCCCTTTGAAGCAGTCGGAACAGTCGTTGCTTCAACTTGCAGTTCATCCCAATCAATTGATTCCGTTTCAGATTCTGTATCGGAATCATCTTTAGCCTTCTTCGCTTTCTTAGCCTTCTTAGCCCTCTTGGGCTTGACGGTGTCTCTCGTATGAACCATAGCCGCAAGTAGAAAAACAATCCAAGTGATCACCATTGCTGATGGTTTCTTGAGAAAAAGAATCCTGAGTAGACCAACTCAAGAGCACAAAAATTCTTAGTTTTCAAAATTGAAAAAATTGTATCCAAAGAATCATAATCAGGTAGAGAGACTAAGAATCAAAATAGTTTTGCAAAAGGACTTTTAAAAATAGATCAATTGCATGAATTTCAAAAATCCTTATTATATGCCCTAAAACCGAAATTTTAGAAATCGAAGCCTAAAAATCCGTTAATCAGGAGAAAACCTAGCATATAATCAAAACTAAACAACCCAGAATTCTTATTTCAAAAGAAATTTGATCAAAAACCATCCACAAACAAAATCGATCCAAGAATTTCGTACGTTTGAGGAGGAAAAGAGAAAAACGGTGAAAAACCGAGATTTTGATCAATAAAACTTACTTGGAACAGAAGAACTTGAGTTAGAAAGCTTCCAAGGAGGATGAAATCTAGAGAGAAGCGCTCTGGAAACTTCGGAACAAAAGATTGGAGTAAAGAAATCAAAAACCCCTTTCGTTCCTTATAAAACCTAGCCGCGATCCGGATCAGTTCATAACTGCGATCCGGATCGGCTACCCGCAGTGAGAAACTGCGTTCGGGATCCGGATCGGCAGATACAATCCGGATCGTCAGCCCGCAGAAGAATTCCTGCGTTCGGGATCCGGATCATCTACCCCGATCCGGATCGGCCCCAACTTTTTCTTTAGAAAATTTCAGAGAAATTCAGGAAGATCCAGAAAAAGATTGTAAGCACAAATGTGTATCAACTTTAAACAAAAATCATCGTTTCATACAACAAGAATTAGATTATGCCAAATCTATCAATAATATCCAAAAATGAAACGAAAATTTACAAAAATTAAATCCCTTAAAGTTGAACACCTTCAATCACATCTAACTTGATCTTATGAGTAATGCCTTTATCAAATCATCAATTCAGTAAAGAAAATGAAATACAAAGATCAATAGATGTTTGAAATCCCAAATATGGTAGATAATATTTCTAGACAATCTGTTGAAGAGAGTGGCTCTTTGAGCATCTTTCTTTAAAATCCCACCTTATACCAACCTTGAAATTTGACAGAGTCAAGTATTTCAACATGCATTTTACTTAATCAAAAATTTGAACAACCATGCTTGGTATACATGTGGTAGCTGCACACAATACTCGGACGACCGAGGTGGTAGCTCTTTCCTCCATGTGGTGGTAGTTTTCACACTCCTCATTGGGATGTAACTCTTTCCACATCTCTTGAGCATTTTACATTATCTTTGACTCCCCCTCAATTGGCTATCAATTATTTAAGATATAAAGTATTCAACCAAAAATTGATCTCGATTTCATACTCGACTAAACAGTCAAATAAGATAATGACTATACCAAGAGATCATAGAGAGAGAGAAATTGACTTTGATCACTTTAGAAGATGATTTAATTAACATAAATGATCATTGCAACAGTGAAATATTATGATGGCAAAAGCATAATAAATTTCTAAATGTGCGAAAAGATGCAATTAAAGTCAATTATGATCTATGCTCAATTAATGTCCTATGTACAAACATAGATAAAGAACAAAACAAAAACAAATACAAAACCTATCCTAAGCAAAGATTTCAAAAAGAAGATTATTTCAAGGAAAGCATCCCAATTGCTTTTCGTAAATGAATAAAACGTTTTTGATCCAAAGGTTTTGTTAAAATGTCAGCTAATTGATCCTCAGTTGAAATATATGAAAGTTGAAGAGTATTTGATTCAACTAGCTCTCTAAGAAAATGATATCTAAGTTCAATATGTTTTGTTCTAGAGTGCAACACAGGGTTTTTAGAAATGTTAATTGCACTTGTGTTGTCACAAAGAATTGTTACCGAAGATGCTGAAATGCGGAAGTCACTCAATACGCTTTTCATCCAAATGAGTTGAGTTGAGCAACTTCCAGCTGAAATGTATTCCGCTTCGGCAGTCGAGAGTGCTATGCAATTCTGCTTTTTACTGTGCCATGCAACAAGGCAATGGCCAAGATAGAAGCATGCACCACTCGTGCTTTTCCGATCATCCACTGATCCTGCCCAATCGGCATCTGAGTATCCAACAATATCCAAACTTGTTCCCATAGGATACCAAATTCCGAAATTAATTGATCCTTTGATATACCGGATGATCCGTTTCACCGCTTTCAGGTGAACCTCCTTTGGTGCTGATTGATATCTCGCGCAAATCCCAACACTAAAGGATATATCCGGGCGACTAGCCGTGAGGTAAAGTAGACTTCCAATCATACTTCTATACAGTTTCTCGTCTACATTCTCACTATGTGATTCACTTCCAAGTCCCTTGTGGCTAGTTCCCATTGGAGTTGGAAAAACTTTACAATTTTCTAGATCAAACTTTTTGACCAACTCCAGTGCATACTTGGATTGACTCAAGTGAATACCTTCATCATTTTGTTTAATTTGCAATCCAAGGAAATAAGACAGTTCGCCCATCATGGACATCTCAAATTCGCTTTCCATGGTCTCCGCGAATTTAGAAGCATCATTATCTTTTGTTGCACCAAATACAATGTCATCGACATAGATTTGTGCTACAATGAAATTATTTTGATAATGCTTCACAAAGAGAGTCCTGTCAGCTCCCCCTCGAGTATAGCCCTTCTCCAAAAGGTGCTTTGTTAACCTTTCGTACCATGCTCGCGGTGCTTGTTTCAGACCGTAAAGAGCCTTTTTCAAACGAAAAACATGGTTAGGTTGTTTATGATCTACAAAACCTTTCGGTTGAGCTACATAAACTTCCTCATTTAAAAACCCATTTAGAAATGCGCTCTTGACGTCCATTTGAAATAATTTGATTTTAAAATGACAAGCAATAGCAAACAATATACGAATGGACTCGAGTCTAGCTACAGGGGCGAAAGTTTCGTCAAAGTCTATACCTTCTACTTGAGAGTAGCCTTGAGCAACTAGTCGTGCCTTGTTCCTGATGATAGTACCATCTTCATCTTTCTTGTTCTTGAAGATCCATTTGGTACCTATCACATTATGTTGCTTTGGAGGCTTCGTTAATTCCCAGACTTTGTTTCGCTCAAATTGATGGAGCTCTTCCTGCATTGCTTTAATCCAGTAGTCATCCTGAAGAGCTTCATCTATTGTCTTTGGTTCGATTAAAGATACGTAGCAAGCAAATCCGCAAACCAACTGCCTTCGAGTTCTAACTCCTTCTTGTGGATCTCCAATGATGTTCGATTCCGGATGATCCTTGGAGATTCGTAGCGTTTGTTGAAACGGAGTACTCGGAGGTACACGAGATGATTCCTGCACATCAGATAAACTAGAAGAACCATTAGATGCATCATTAATATTGGAAGTATTATTATGAGAAGATGCACTAGCAGGAGAATCATCATCTAGAGAGATATCGAGGGTAGATTTTTCAGATTCAAAATGAGAAGCTTCATCTACTTTAACATTTATAGATTCTACGATCGTCTTAGATTCAATGTTAAATACTCGATATGCTCTGCTATTCGTAGAATAACCCAAAAAGATCCCTTCTTCACTTCGAGAGTCGAACTTTCCAAGATTTTCACGGTCACGTAAGATGTAACATCGACTCCCGAAGATACGAAAGTACTTGATATCCGGTTTTCTACTAAACCACAGCTCATATGGTGTATTCAAGGTTCCTGGGCGCAAATACACTCTGTTAATGACATAGACAGCGGTGTTCACAGCTTCAGCCCAAAAATGTAGCGGTAATTTCCGGCTATGAAGCATCACACGCGCCATCTCTTGAACAACCCTGTTTTTGCGCTCAACAACACCATTCTGCTGAGGTGTATAGGGTGCCGAGAATTCATGTTTAATGCCATTTGAAGTACAAAAGTCAATGAATTTTGAATTTATGAATTCTCCACCCCTATCACTTCTAACACGAATGATCTTTTCATTCTTTTCAATCATAATACGATGGCAAATCTCATGAAAAGAGTCAAACGTATCAGCTTTCTCTCTCAAAAATGCTACCCAAGAAAACCGAGAGAAATCATCAACCAATAAAAAGATGTACCATTTACCTCCCAAAGATGGTTGACGGGTCGGCCAAAAGAAAAAGAAGAAAAGAAAATAGTCTACACAAACTATACAAGATTTAATCATAGAACGATTAAGGACAAGGAGGGGTTTCACCTTTGCATACCCAAACCTTTTGAGTTTTGGAGTATGTTGGTAAAGGTTGAGAGATTCTCCTTGAAGACGACGTCTTGTATGATTGATCTTTTTCTTTTGTCATCGTCTTGTTTGAGGTGCTACCAATGTTCTTTCCTTTTGAAAAATCCTTCCTTGAATTCCGGGAAGTGAGCTTATTGGTAGCAATTGCAAGATGTGGTTGATTTGTTCTTTGAGCTCCAATCTCGCAATTTCTTTCGATGTGCCCTGCAAAATTACAACGAAAACATACCTTTGAGCTTGACGATTCCGAAGAGGATGAGGTAGGTTTGTTGTCGTTGTTTGTCTTGAATTCCGATGTCGGAGGAGGAGATACCGACTGAGGCACAAAGACTGTCCCACTCGAACTTGGACTGTTTCCAGTTTGAGTGTACCCGAGGCCGAACCGATTTGTTTGACCAAGACCAAGGAGTTTATCCAACTTACTCCTTCCTAAAGAGAATTGCTGTAAGTCATCCTTGAGTTGGAGAATGGTCTCTGTCATTTCCCGTCTTTCCTGTCGGCCCTCGCCATAGAGCTTCAAGAAGTAGTTTGCTTTGTTCACCATATCTATATAGTTCTTCTCGAGCTGCTCATTGGACTCTTGAAGGGAAACATTTGCTTTTATCAAACTATCCCTTTCCACTTCAAGATCGGTCGAGAGAGAAGTTACCCTTTTTACTTCTTCTTCGAGATCCTGCAATCTCCCTCTCAACCCCTTGTTTTGCTTAGCCGGTTTCTTTAAATCCTGTAAAGATCTGTGATAGGCTAGAGCAAACTCTTCACCTTCCGAATCATCCGATTCATTGTCCATTGCATTCTTTTCAACAGTGGAGTTGGACAATGATTCAGACGTACTTGCCATAAAGCACATGAATGGTGAAGATGTGGACGCGAGGAATGCCGTGGAGCTCTTTTCTTCATCACTTGAAGACGACTCATTTGACGTTGAGTTGTCATCCCAAGTGACGACTTGCATCGCCTTCTTCTTTGCCGGATACTTGTTAGGACACTCCGTTGCAATGTGGTCGTAGCCTCGACATTTGAAGCATTGCAGTTGTCCTTCTGAACTTTTCTTATCCTTTGAGAAGTTCTCCTGCTTTCTTGACTTGTGACTTGGAGTACCCTTGCCTTTGTTCCACTTTCTGAAGGATGGAGATTTGCTTGAATTACCCCTTCGAAAGTTGCGGCGAAAATTCCTTGTCAAGAGAGCGAGCTGCTTCTCAAATTCCTCCATAGAAAGGTTCTCGTCATCGTCCGAGGAGGATGTATCCGCGTCTTCTTCCTTAGTTGTTTTCAACGCATAACCTGAAGACTTAGAAGTGGATGCTTTTCCAGAAGAATTGTTAGTATTAAAAGTCATTTCATAAGTTTGTAATGAACCAACTAATTCTTCTACACGTATTTCGTCCGGGTGTTTAATAGTTTCAATGGCAGTAACCTTTGGGCGAAATCGTTCAGGAAGAGTTCTTAAGATTTTTCTTACAATCTTAAATTCTGGAATCTTCTCTCCCAGATTAGCACATGAGTTTACGATGTCTTGCAATCGTGTATAGTAGTCCGTGAAAGATTCATTTTCTGCCATCAAAATAGAGTCAAACTTGCTCGTAAGCATCTGCAGTTTCTGAATCTTCACGAGGTTAGTTCCCTCATGTGTAACCTGGAGAACATCCCAGATTTCTTTCGCAGTCTCACATGCCGAGACGCGAGAGAATTCAGTTTGAGATAAGGCATTAAAAATAGCATTAATTCCCTTGCCATTGTAAGAAGATAACTCAAACTCTTCCTTGGTCCATTTCGACCTAGGTTTTAAGGTGTGAACATCAGAGATAAGTTCAGTTGGATTAGTCCATCCTGATTCAATTGAATGCCACACCCTTTCGTCGATGGAAGATAAAAAGGCTTTCATCCGTACTTTCCAGTACGCATAATTTGTTCCATCAAAGAAAGGGGGTCGATTGATGTTTCCACCTTCAACCATTGTTCACAACCCTATTCCCTCTCTGATACCACTTGTTGGGTCGTATATAATACGGATCTAAATAGGGGAAGAAACACCTAGAGGGGGGTGAATAGGTGTAAACGTATAAACACTCAAAAATCGTTGCGATAAAAACCCAATGCGGAAATGAAAATAACTCGCAAGATTTTTACGCGGAAAACTCCATCACCGGAGTAAAAAACCACGGGACCGATAACACGGCAGAAATCCACTAGAATTAAAACACGTACAAGGTGATTTACCGTACACACTTACGACTCAACCTTTTCCATACGCTCCTAGAGGATCTTCTCCGCTCGCTCCAGACGCTTCTCGAATCCACGATCTGCGCCCAACGCCGAATCCACGGCGTCCAACGTCGAATCCACGACGTCCGACCGAATCCACGGTCTTCACCCAATAGCACCCTTCGAATCCACGAACGTGCCTCGCTCCGAATCCACGAGAGCGAATGAACCTTGAATCCACAAGGACACGCGAATCCACGCGCCGATTTTGGGGTAATCGTTGTTTTTGGGTGGTGATGATCCGCCGAATACTTAGATCAAAGATAGATCGGAAATACCATCTAAGTATTCATTAGTTTGATTCAACTCAGGATGTGAGTATGAAAACCTAGAATCAAACTAATCAATATAGATGAAGAAACATAGAGTATTCTCTAATGATTTCCTTTCTTCTCTATATGTGGATCTATAGCCGTATATGATGATATATGAAAATGACGGCTATGTGGATTGACCCTAGAAAGAAAGACATAGGGTCTATTTATAGGTTAGAAACCCTAGGAAGGAGATAAGAATCAAAAACCTGCCATTTCTGGAATTTTACGGACGGCGATCCGGATCGAGATAACTGAGATCCGGATCGTCATAACGAAACAGCCAATTCCAGAAAAACGAAGGTTCGGGATCCGGATCATGTAACTACGATCCGGATCGTTCATACAGTTCACCAAACATCAACGTTCGGGATCCGGATTGCGAAGCAAGATCCGGATCGTTCAAGGTAGATGGTAAACTCAACGTTCGGGATCCGGATCAAGAGACTACGATCCGGATTGCGACGATGTATGAACGAACCACCTTCGGGATCCGGATCGAACAGCCTGATCCGGATCCTGAACATGTCCCAAGTCCAGTTTTTGATTTTTATGCAATGAAAGATTCTTCCAAGTGTTTCTACACTACAAGAAGTATTCGGATCACACAAATTCTTTAGTTAAACATACCTGATCCTTTTGAATTCTTCTTTCTTGAGATTGAGTTAAAAGATTCAACTTTCTTCACCTTCAATCTTCAGGACTTGAAACTTTCACGAAACTACGCCAACTCAAATTCCGTAACAGACCCAACGTCCAGGAGGGTTGAGTCCGGTCGAGATCTGTGGTGCGGTGTATGCCGCTGTAAGTGAATCGGTTGCGCACCTCTAAAAGCTCAGACTTTTGGGGTTAATGGTTAGCGCCAACGATCCGACATTTGTGACTTAGTGGTGTCACTGCTAAGAGAATTCGTGGGGATACTCGGAAGGGATAGGCTTACCGAGTAACAGGTGCTAGTCGATTGTGAGAAATCGAGCGTGCTGTCTTGGGGCACACCCATTCTATTCGTACGGAAGAAGGACGGGAGACTGCGATTGTACATCGACAATCGGGGAATGGATAAGGTCATAGTAAAGGACAATACCCTCGCCTCGGATGGAGGACCTATTCGACCAACTACCTGGAGCGACAGTGTCTTCAAAGACTGATCTGCAGTCCGTCTATCGCCAGGTTAAAGTCCGGAGGGATGACATACCGAAAACAGACCTTTGGACTCGGTATGGTCATTACGAGTTTACGGTTATACCGTTTGGACTCATTGTCGTTCCAGCGGTGTTCGTGAAAGTGATGAACAGGATCATGGATCCTTTCCTAGACCAGTTGGTAGTGGTCTTTTTAGATGACATCCCGATCTACGCTCGCACAGACAAAGAGCACGAGGAACACTTGCGAGCGATCCCCCAGACCCTCCGGTACCAGAAAGTGTATGCCAAACTCAAAAGGGGTGAGTTCTGGCTCCGCGAGGTAGACTTGATGGGACACATAGTCTCAGTGTCGGGAATAGTAGAGGACCCGAGGGAGATAGAATTCGTGACCGACTGGGCTCGGCCAACAAAGGGGACAGAAATCCGAAGCTTTCTAGGACTGGCGGGGTACTACAGACATTTCGAGGAAGACTCCTCAAGGATAGCCTCTCCCGTGAATCGACTAACCCGGAAAGGGGAGAAAGTCGTCTGGTCAACCCAATACCAGAAGAGCTTCGAGGAACTTAAAGACAGACTCACACGGGCACCGGTGCTCACATTGTCGCAGCCCGGTGAGGACTACGAGATCTTTTGTGAGGCATCTCGAAGCGATCTTGAAAGCGTATTGATGCAACAAGGGAAGGTCTTAGCTTACGCATCAAGACAACCCAAGGATTACGAGCAGAACTACCCTACACACGACCTGGAGCTCGCCGCAGTCGTGTTTGCCTTGAAGCTCTGGAGACATTACCTCTGCGGGGCGCACTGTAACGTGTATTCCGATCACCAGAGCATCAAAGACCTGTTTACGCAGAAGGGACTGAACTTACGACAAAGGCAATGGCTGGAACTACTGAAGGACTACGATTTGTCCATCCATTACCACCCCGGGAAAGCAAACGTGGTAGCCGATGCCTTGAGCCGGAAGGGACAGGCGGGGGAGACGACACTGTGCACCCTTACCCAACAGGATCGGCTAATTGCACAATTCTCGCAACTGAGACTGGAGGTGGTGCCAGCAGGAGCAGTTGCGAAATTTGTCCTTGGAAATGAAGCCTACGCTGATAGAGAGGATCGCAGAAGGCCAAGCGACGGACCCACAATTACAGCAAGTGCGGGACAGGTTATCCTCGGAACCAGGTGGGGATTTTGTATTCGGCGTCGACGACGTGTTGAGGTTCCGGGGACGAGTTTGTGTACCTGAAGTGCCGGAACTAAGGAGAGAAATTCTGGCGGAAGCGCATAACGCCCCCTACACTGCGCATCCTGGAGGTACAAAAATGTACAAAGACCTAAGACAGACCTTTTGGTGGCCTAAACTAAAGAACGATGTGGCGCAGTTCGTGGCACGATGTTTGGTGTGCCAACAGGTGAAGGCGGAACACCAACGACCGGCGGGAAAACTACAACCATTGCCCATACCGGAGTGGAAATGGGAACGGATCACCATGGTTTTTGTGACCGGTTTTCCGCAATCGCAACAAGGACACGACGCGATATGGGTCATCGTGGACCGTCTGACGAAGTCGGCCCACTTCATACCGATTCACACGACGTGGACTAGGGATCGGCCGGCGCAGACCTATATCGACAAAGTGGTGAGGTTGCATGGAGTACCATCATCCATAACCTCGGACAGGGACACGCGCTTCGTGTCAAACTTTTGGCGTAGTCTGCAGCAGGCGTTGGGGACCAAGTTGCAGTTTAGCACGGCTTTTCACCCGCAGACGGACGGACAAACGGAGCGAGTGATCCAGATTCTTGAGGATATGCTTCGAGCTTGTGTGCTAAGCCTGGGGGAGGGGTGATCGCGTTACCTACCCCTCGTGGAATTTGCTTACAATAATAGCTATCAGGCTAGCATTCGGATGGCCCCGTACGAAGCCTTGTACGGACGCCGGAGTCGATCGCCCATTTGCTGGGACGATTTGGGAGAACGGAAACTCTTGGGGCCAGACCTCGTAGAGGAAACGGAAGCAAAGGTGCGCCTTATCAGGCAGGGGTTGCTGACCACCTAGAGCTGGCAGAAAAGTTACGCGGACCGGAGGCGACGGGAACTGGAATTCTCGGTAGGGGATCATTTGTTGCTACGCGTGTCACCGTCCAAGGGGACAAGACGGTTCGGCATACGAGGGAAGTTGAGCCCACGGTATGTGGGACCGTTCGAAATCTTGGAGCGCGTGGGCGTAGTGGCGTACCGGTTGGCCTTACCGCCAAATCTCAAACGGGTGCATAACGTTTTCCACGTCTCGATGCTCCGGAAGTACTTATCTAATCCGTCGCACGTCCTCGACGCCTCGGCCGTTGAACTGTCACGCCCCGGGGGTTTTATTAAGCGGAAGACAGCCACCGAAAAGAGTTAAATTTGCATATAATTTTTTTTTGAAAGCAATCTCCCCCGGTGCGTGCCCAGACCCGCCGCATATACAAATTCACTCTGCGAACGGGCAGAGTCTCCTTTATATATGCACGGCGTCCCAACTACAATATCCATACAAATATCCATTTAACCACAATAGCTCAGCAGTCGAGTACAAACAACTATATTCCCATAGGTATTAACGAGGACGACTAATTTTGAAAGGATAAATCCACAAGTTTTAAAAGCGGTGCCCACACGGCACCCAGGTTTTTCAAAACGGTTTTCGAAATCCATAAGTCCACAGGGTTTTAAAATGGTGCCCACCCGACACCCAGATTTTTAAAACGGTTTTCGCAATCCATAAATCCACAGGGTTTTAAAATGGTGCCCACACGACACCCAGATTTTCAAAATGGTTTTCGCAATATTTTCTTTTTCTTTTCTTTAGTAGTTTGAAAGCGGCCAATCCGGAAAAGCAAAACAACCACCCACAAGGATAATAAAAGACATCCCAACATCCACATCGACCCCACAAGGGTATCGCCATCCATATAGTAGCTACTAACAGGTAATGAAATGAGCAAAATAAGAAGTAAATACCGTCTATGACCTCGAAGGACCAAAAATGCTCCTACCACGGCCTCACCGTCGCCCTAGCTCTCACCCCCGAAGACACCTGTCACAGAATGGGGAGTCAGCGACACAAGGTATAAAAGATGAAAAGCAGGAAGACTATAACTAAAGCAAACCGTAAGAAAACCAGAGTAACCGCCCTCTGCATCATGCGATCGACGATGTCCCCTCCCCCTGCAAAACCTGAACCGGGCACCTGCCTCGGCAACCCAGACCGAGCACTAACCTCAAGAAGTAAAAACCGAACCGAGCACCGACCTCGGGAAAGAAAACCGAACCGAGCACCAACCTCGGGAAAGAAAACCGAACCGAGCACCAACCTCGGAAAAGAAAACCAAACCGAGCACCAACCTCAAGAAGGAAAACCGAACCGAGCACCAACCTTGGGAAAGAAAACCGAACCGAGCACCAACCTCGGAAAAGAAAACCAAACCGAGCACCAACCTCAAGAAGGAAAACCGACCCGAGCACCGACCTCGGGAAAGAAAATCGAACCGAGCACCAACCTCGGTAAACCACGCCGAGCACCTACCCCGACGGGTCGCACCGCTCACACCTTGGCGCCTCAAACCCCCCACCTACGGGGGCCCCCACTACGTCACCTCGTGGGTATACACGGGTCATCGACCACTTTTCCGGAAAAGCACACCCTTTGCGGTGGCCAAACCGCGGGTGCGCGTGCTGCAGCCTCGAGCATCGTAACCAAGTACCCAAAACGAAACCAGCAATAATGAACCAAGTACCCAAAACGAAACCAGCAATAATGAACCAAGTACCCACCACATGATGATCATGATAGTAATGAAATTGTGCATAAAGGGGTTCTAAGGATGTACCTGTGACACCCCCGGAATTTGGATTAGTCCTCTATATAAATGATATAATAGGACTAAAATCTCTAACCCGGCTATAGCATTTTGGATGGTAGCAAGATCCAAGAGGAACATGAGAGTTAAGCGTGCTAGAGCTAGAGTAGTTCTAGGATGGGTGACCCCCTGGGAAGTGGGGCGTCACAGTTGGTATCAGAGCCAATAACCAGCCGGAAGTGTGCGGCGAGTCTCGGCTGAGCCTGGGTCTAGATGACAGGGCTAACGAGACGAGTCTCACATCGCCTGGTGATCTTGGGCTGCTGTGTGTGTGTTTGGGCTGACGAGGACGTCAGGCCTAAACGGGGAGAGTCTGTGACGCCCCCAATAGTCCCACATCGGATGTGGATGGAATTGTGATTGGGTTTATATGAGACATGGACACTAGTAATAATAACTGGGCTTAAGCATTTTGGGCTGTTGTTTGGGCCCAACGAGTTATTATTGCTAGTGGGTCGGGTCGTTACATTTGGTATCAGAGCTTAGGGATAGGTCAATTGGGACTTAGGAAACCCTAGGCTTTTGGCAGACCCTAGGAAGGCAGGGCGTGAGTGACGTGACATTATGCGAAAGTCGGCAATTTGGTCATATATTATTTTGACTCTTCCAGGGAGTGAAGAGGGATTGGCACGTCCTGTTTCTGGCGAACTATTATGTTGGCTGCAGACAACATAAGGTTACAGAAATAGGAGGATGCCTTTGACTTTCGCTAGATTGGGTCGTGTGTGGTTTCGGTACTGATTTGTGGTTTCTTGTGTGACAGGATGCCTCCCAGGCGGCGGATTCCTACCCGGGGTACCCCTACACCCCCGGAGGGGCCGGAGCAGTCCGGACCTTCAGAGATTGCTGAGTTGAGGGCCATGGTGGCCCAGCTGGCGGAGGGTCACCGCCGGCAGGAGCAGAGGTTCGAGCAGCTGCTTGCTCAGGTTGGGGCCCCTCCCCCTACTACTACTGAGGCCCCCGCACCACCTGTTGTACCACCGACTATACCGCTTGTGCCTACGGCACCATCTTCGAGCAGCGGGGCCCCGGGAGCGATCCGACCTTTGGCTCCCGAGGAGGAGCAGGAGTTTACTGATAAACTCACCCATTTCTGCAAGCGGGGACCGCCTAGATTCTCGGGGCGGAGCACTCACCCTTGGGAGGTTGGGACGTGGCTTTCAGCAATGGAGAAGTTGTTCCGAGACTTCTTCATCGATCAGAAGTACCGGGTACACATGGCTGTGCATTGTCTGGATGGAGATGCGGACACGTGGTGGCGTCGGGTGGAGCCCCTGGAGTTTCAGATCACCCGGCAGCTACCTTGGGCAGAGTTCAAGAGGATGGTCCTGGACACTTACTTTTCCACCAGCGTGAAGAAAAAGGTAGAGGATGACCTGAAGAATCTCCAGCAGGGCGACCGGTCGGCATGGGACTACTTTCAGGAGTTTTCGCGACTGCTCAGCTGCGTTCCCTACGTCGCGAGGGATGGACCACATCAGGTGGAGCTCTTCGAGTCGGGCCTGCGCCCGGAGCTCTATACCTTGGTGCATGCACAGAGATTACAGACCCTGGAGGAGGCGGCCGAGCATGCACAGTGGATCGAGAGAGGAGACCACGTTGTCGCCAGACGTGGGGGCCTGGCCGCTCAGGGATCGGATAGGAAGCGGCCAGCGCAGGATGATGGGGGACAGGCCAGCTCCTGGAGGCCGCCCCGACCCCCGCCGCCTCAGTTCTCAGGCCGCGGGCGTTCGGAGCGGCGAGGGCATGGTGGATCTCCGAGGCCCCCACAGCACCAGCAGCAGCACTCACGACAGCAGCAGCATTCTCAGCAGCAGAGGTCGCAGTCCCGGCACCAGGGATCTCAGCGGCAGAGGCAGCAGCAGCAGGGGAGGCAGCCCCAGACCCCAGCCAGGTGCATTTTCTGCCAGGGACAGCACTCTCCTGATACTTGTGACCAGAGGTTTGGCCGCTGTTACCGGTGCGGACAGTCGGGCCACGTTCGAGCTACTTGCCCTTATGCGCCAGTACCGGCTCCTTCCTCAGCATCAGCCCCACCGGCGCCCCAGCAGCGGTCCTATGCTCCGGCAAGCAGGGCCCCTTCTTCCCACCCGGCAGATCACCGACCACCGGCACAGAGCGGGCGGGTTTATGCCGCCCAGGTTGCGGACTCCCTGGCAGCCGACCACGTGGTGGCAGGTATCGTTTTACTTTCTGGCAGTAGAGCTCGCACCTTATTTGATACCGGGGCATCACATTCTTTCATCAGTAGAGCATTTGCATCATCTCATGGACTAGAGTTAGGTCGGTTGCCACGTGCGTTAGAGGTACGGGTTCCCGAGCATACTTTACTTGTAGAGGAGTGTTGTTGGTCTTGCCCTGTACAGATCGAGTCGTGGATCTTGCCAGCGGACCTGATGGTCCTGAGTCAGCTGCGAGACTTTGATATGGTACTTGGGATGGACTGGCTGACTCGCTATTATGCGACTATTGATTGTGCCGCGAGGACGGTGACTTTTAGCGAGCCAGGCCAGGAGGTGATTGTGTACAGAGGATGCCAGAGTACCTTCTTCGCCGCGATAGTTTCGACTTCTCGTGCGAGGCAGATGATGCGCAGCGGATGCGTGGCCTTTTTGGCCAGTGTGGTTGAGGGGCCTGCGGCGGCACCGGGACTCGCGGATATCCCTATAGTCCACGAGTTCCCGGATGTTTTCCCACCAGAGCTGACTAGTATGCCGCCGGATAGGGAGATCGAGTTTTTGATTGACGTAGTCCCAGGAACTGCGCCAATCTCTAAGGCCCCTTACCGAATGGCACCGGCGGAGCTGCGGGAGTTGAAGGCGCAACTCCAGGATTTATTGGATAAGGGTTTTGTGAGGCCGAGTGTATCACCTTGGGGAGCACCGGTGCTGTTCGTGAAGAAGAAGGATGGTTCACTTCGTCTTTGTGTGGATTACCGAGAGCTGAATAAAGTGACCATCAAGAACAAGTACCCTTTGCCGCGCATCGACGACTTATTTGATCAGCTGCAAGGGTCTTGTGTCTTCTCTAAGATTGATTTACAGTCTGGTTACCACCAACTGAAGGTGAAGACCGAGGATGTTCCTAAGACAGCATTCAGGACTCGGTACGGGCATTACGAGTTCACCGTCATGCCTTTTGGATTGACTAATGCCCCTGCCGCATTTATGGATTTGATGAACAGGGTCTTTCGACCCTATCTGGACCGGTTTGTGGTAGTGTTCATCGATGACATCCTGATTTACTCTCGGAGCGATGTGGAGCACGAGGAGCATCTGAGGATAGTGCTGCAACTTCTGAGGGAGAAGAAGTTGTATGCCAAGTTGTCTAAGTGCGAGTTTTGGCTTCGAGAGGTTGCCTTTTTGGGCCATGTGATTTCAGCCGCGGGAGTGGCGGTAGACCCGGCGAAGATTGAGGCGATCCGGGATTGGCCCCGACCGACGACGGTAGCAGAGGTTCGCAGTTTTATGGGCTTGGCAGGTTATTACCGTCGGTTTGTGGAGGGTTTTGCGAAACTTTCCGCACCCCTCACTCGTTTGACGCGCAAAGGAATCAAGTTCATCTGGAGTGAGGATTGCCAGAGAAGCTTCGAGGAACTGAAGACCAGATTGATGTCAGCTCCTATCCTTTCCCTCCCTGTTATGGGGAAAGGATACGTGATCTACAGTGACGCATCGCATAGTGGACTCGGGTGCGTGCTGATGCAGGAGGGTAAGGTAATCGCTTATGCTTCGCGACAACTCAAGGATTATGAGAAAAATTACCCTACCCATGACTTGGAGCTAGCGGCTGTGATCTTCGCACTGAAGTTGTGGCGCCACTATCTGTATGGGGAACACTGCGAGATTTACACCGACCACAAGAGCCTGAAGTATCTGTTCACGCAGAAGGAGCTCAATCTGAGGCAGCGCAGATGGTTGGAGCTGTTAAAGGATTACGATGTGGACATACTTTACCATCCCGGCAAGGCAAACGTGGTCGCTGATGCCCTGAGCAGGAGAGCAGTGCAGAGCTTATCTATGATGATCACCGATCAGGCGCCATTATTGGAGCAGATGAGGCGGTTAGAGCTTGAGGTGGTGTCCCCGGGGGTTTCTGCTAGACTATTGTCCTTGGTCGTGCAGCCCACTCTGTTGGACAGGATTCGGGAGAAACAGAGTGAGGACCCCCATCTGATGAGGATTCGAGAGCAGATTCCGGCTGGAGAGGCAGGGGATTTCTCAGTTGATGCTTCGGGAGTACTACGGTACAGGGACCGAGCTTGCGTGCCTATGGACTCGGAGACTCGAGAGCAGATCTTGCGGGAGGCTCATTATACACCTTATACCATCCATCCTGGTGGGACTAAGATGTATAAGGACCTCAAGGCACAGTTCTGGTGGAGCGGCATGAAAAGAGATATTGGCAGATTTGTGGCGCACTGCTTAACTTGTCAGCAAGTAAAGGCTGAGCATCGTGTACCTGCTGGCAAGTTGCAGAGCCTCCCGATCCCTGAATGGAAGTGGGATCATATCACTATGGATTTTGTCACGGGATTGCCGAGAGCTCAGACTGGAGCGGATGCGATCTGGGTGGTCGTGGACAGACTCACCAAATCCGCTCACTTTATACCAGTTCAGATGACTTGGCCATTGGATCGACTGGCACAGGTGTACTTGGCCGAGGTGGTCAGATTGCACGGGATACCCATTTCCATCGTGTCGGATAGGGACTCGAGGTTTGTCTCGCACTTTTGGAGGAGTTTACAGACGGCCCTAGGGACACGGCTTCACTTCAGCACAGCTTTTCACCCACAGACGGACGGACAGTCAGAGCGCACCATTCAGACTCTCGAGGATATGCTACGAGCATGCGTTCTGGACTTTGGGGGCGGGTGGCACCGACATCTGGGATTGGTCGAGTTTGCGTACAACAACAGCTATCAAGCGAGCATCCAGATGGCTCCGTTTGAAGCGTTGTATGGGCGCAAGTGTCGGTCACCCCTTTATTGGAGTGATGTGGGCGAGAAGAAGACCTTGGGTCCTGATCTACTATTGGAAGCAGAGGAGAAGGTCAGACTGATTCGACGACATCTGGAGACAGCTCAGAGCCGGCAGAAGAGTTATGCTGACACCCGACGACGAGACTTGGAGTTTCAGGTGGGCGATCATGTCTTTTTGAAAGTCTCGCCGTCGAAAGGGATTCGGAGATTTGGGATTCGTGGAAAACTGAGCCCTCGTTATATCGGACCTTTTGAGGTATTGGAGCGCATCGGGCCAGTTGCCTACCGGCTTGCACTTCCTCCCAGATTGGCTAGTGTTCACGACGTGTTTCATGTATCCACCCTGAGGAGATATGTTCATGACCCGTCGCACATCATTGATTTCGTCCCACTGGAGGTTGCGGAGGACTTGAGCTATGTCGAGCGGCCACTGCGGATTTTGGACCGCGAGGTTAGAGAGCTGCGCAGCCGGGCCATCCCTTATGTGAAGGTTCTGTGGAGCAACCAGGGCGAGCGCGAAGCTACGTGGGAGCTGGAGTCAGCGATGTTGGATGCCCACCCCCAATTGTTTGAGGCCCCGACTTGAGGTATGATTTTAGTTTCGAGGACGAAACTTTCTTTTAGTGGGGGAGGATGTGATGATCCAGGTTTCCATGCACTGTTTTCCCGTGAATCCAAGTGTGAAACACCTAATGATGGTGTTTGATCCACAGTGTGTCAAAGGGACAGCACAGGTGGGTCCGTGGCAGTGTTTATTGTTAGTTTGGCCTTCGGCGGGGTTTGCCGAATTTTAGAAAAGTTTCTAGGCCAAACGGATGGCGTATTTGGATCCAGCGCGGAAAAACGCTTGAAAACGGCTATTTATTTGCCGGATTTGGAGTCCGGATGCCCAAAAACGGACTCCCGGAAGTTTCTAATGTCTCCTGGTGCATGGGGGAAGGCCGTGGACCGCCGGATGCCACGTGGCGGGCCCTCATTGGCCGGCCCGCGGCGCCCGGTGCATGGAACGGCTCGGCGGGGTGCACGGACCCGGCGCACAGACACGTGGCGCATGGCTACTGGCGGGCTCTTGGGACTCGGCGCAGGGGACAACGCCTGCGGCCGGTCAGGCGGCGCCTGCCCGCGCGCCTGACCGCACAGTGCGTGGGACGCGCGTCGCCTCGCCATTGGCGAGCGCCTGCGGGGCTGACCGCGCGGTCGGGACGCGCGTCGGCCGCTGGCGCGCCCCGCACGGCTGTTCGCTGTGCGGGATGCGCGCCGATCTCCTGTGGGGACGCGCGTCGCGTGCTGATTGGTTCCGCCCGGTCGGACGGGACGCGTCCGACCCGCCCTGGCGGATCCGGGCCCAAACGTGGCCCGAATCCAATAGCGCGGGTTTGTTTTTTTCTCCTTCTTAATTCTTTTAGGGCATTGGAAGCCCGATTTCTCCCTTTCTGTTTGGAACCACTCCGAGCCCCCTCTTAGACATTTCTTCCTCTCCCAATCCTTCATCCACTGTAGTAATCTCAGGAATTTTGAAGGCTCGGATCCCAAGGTTTGCATTTATCCGGCGCGGCGCGACGATCGTTCTACGGCTACCAGATTCGTCGCATTTCGGTGTTCTAGCTCCCCCGGCTCACCCCGACATCCTGTTTTTACGATTTTTGCGCCGTCGGATTCTTGACAGGTAGGGCTTCACTTCCTCTTTTATGAGTTTCTCTTGATTCAGAGGTTTTGATGGTGATTCTGTGGCTTCTTTCTGACCCTTTTTCCGTCGCGGAGTTTTGGGACAGCACCATCTCGTTTTGGCGATAACTTCGCGCTCGAGCATCGAAACAGGGCGACTCAAAAGGGGATTTGCATCTACGCGTCACGAGGAATCTCCTGGAATTTTCGTGGATTTTTGTGGAATTTCCCTGAAGGTGAGGAATCCCTTTTTACAGAATTTTATATCGCTGTTTTGGGATGAATGTATTGTTTGAGGTGGTCCTCTTGTCGATTTTCGTTCTCAGCACAGAAAAATCGTGGGAAAACGTGCAGGTACTTGTTTCGACCGGATCGTCGCGTAGATCGCAGTGTATATTTTCTGGGAATTTTGTGGGCACGTGTCACAGGTAAAAATGGCTGAACAGTAAATCTGAATTTGGGAGACAGATTTTGGGTTAAACTTGAATTGTAATTTGTGTGTGTTCTTTGGGATCTTTGGCACAGTGTTGCGGGGTTTTCCCGGAGCGAGCGCGGACTTAGCCTTTGAGGACCGGATTTAGCGCTCGAGGTGGGTACCGTTGTTTACCTCCTGCTTATGATGTCCCCACTAGGCCTATTGGAGTGCTTCACTGTTATGTTGCTAAATGAACCGGAATAAGTTAAAATGGCATCTTGGTTGAGAATTGGACTTATTGCTTGGGCTACATCTTAAAATGGACTAAGTATTAATGAATGGATGATTCTTATATTAATATGTCGTTTAAACCTCACGGGGGGGGGGGGAGTTTTGCTATAAAGGACTATCTTACTCGTACACTTTGGGACCTCTTATGCTTATGTGATAAATGGATATGAGATAACTTAGCAAATGAAAGTTTAACTAGTGGCATACCTCTCTATTGGGAAGGATAATAATATTTAAACCCTGTTTTTATATAAAGGACTTTGCATGCTTAAATGGACATCTAGTTAGGCCACCTTTTTCTGCTACACTATCATGCTGGAATTGACTTAGGAGAAACCATGCTTTTCTCTTCTTTTATTTATATTCGGGGGATAGTGCGCTCGGGTTCGAGCAGGGACTGGGATAGTGTAGTCAGACAGTTGTGGGCTTTGGGACAGGCAGGCTGTGAGGGCCGGGCATTGCGGCAACCGCGGATCTTTGGCGGTTGACCGGACAGTAGTTATTGCATCAGATTGGGATAGAGGATTTGGATTTCTTTTAGTGGATGGGTTTTCCACCGTGATCAGAGTCATGATCCAGTCCTGCTGATTTGGTACTTGTTACCCAGGCATTATACTCGTGTGGGTCGCTCCCCTCGAGTGCCACTCCGGAGTGTGCGTTTTTACAGGCTTCGAGTCTTCGAGACTCCCTTTTTCCTATCGGTGTTATGCGTAGGCTGGCATACCCGATTTGGCAGGCAGAGCAGGCAGTACCAGTGCTTACTGGTGTATCGATTGGGTCTAGACAGGCAGGCGTTGACATTCTGATGCATACATATAGCTAATCTATCAGTTAGCTCATTAGAGGCATGTAGTGGTAGCTCTATTCATCATCAGCAGTTTTAATTACAGCTTACCACCTCTGTTCATCTTTTCTGCCTCTTATAGTCCTAGTGGGCACATTTGTGTTGAGGTCTACCCACTAGGAGGAGGCTACTGTTTTATAGTAGTTCTCACTCCCCACTGCTTTTCTTCTTCTATTCCCCTTTGTTTTGCAGAGTCATCTGCGGCTGTTGCAGGACCCTCCACTGCGGACCGAGGTAAGAGAATCGCGGACTAGATAGCGGTCCACCCAGGCACCAGTTCTATTATTAGATGTACCCCGACACTCTCAGATACTCTACTATTCATTTCTTTTTGGGTCTGGCTTCGGCCAGCTGGTTGTATTTGATTAGTGAGCTGGGAGAGACTTATGTCTTATTGAGAGTTACTTTCTGCACTTTACTTTTCTGCTTTATCTGAGATGTATTAGTTACTGTTTAGCTCTGGTTATGCTCTTTTATTATATCATCTATACTTGAGCAGGTTACCAGCGCTTCGTATACACGGGAAATTCTGTGTATACGGCGGATCTGTAGACGGGCCCGGGTTCTGGTTTACACCCGGGGCGTGACAGTACCCACCTGAAACGCGAAGAAGAAGATGAGTAGAAACTCCAGCTAAAATACTCCCACCTTGTGCCCGAACCAGCTACAGTGAAAAATACTGTTAAAAACGTCGTGGCGGTCAAAAACACTCAAAAATGGGGTGAAACGGGCCAAAAACGGAGCTTCTGGGCTCCTTTCCTGAATGCTGGTGCACGAAACCAGGCGTGGACCGGGTCCACGACAACAGGCGGCCGCGGCGTGGTCCGGGAGCACACTGCAGCCGTGGACCCGTGCGGCATGGGCCGGGCCGTGCACGGGCTCGGGCGCGCACCGGGTTCACCGTTCCCCGCTGCGGCGCCGAGCACCGGGTGCACGCCTAGGGCGTGCACCGAGCGGCCTGGTGCACGCTTTTCCGTGCGCCGGGTCTGCGGCCCCGGGTCGCGGAGGCGTGCGCCGGGTGCACGCCGGTCCGGTGGACCGTGCGGCCTGGCGCACGCGTCCGTGCACCGGGTCTGCGCCCCCGGGCCGCAGGAGCGTGCGCCGGGTGCACACGGGCGCCATGGACCGCGGCCTGAAATCCCCATTGTGAATAGTATCCGTCCCCGTTTTCGGCTCCGGTCGCGACCCCGCGACACCGGCGACTGCGGCGACGACCCCGTGAACACGGCAACGGCGGCGGCAGCCTCCCGTTCAACAACCCACGAAACTCATACCGAAATTAAACGAAAAGACCCGAACCGCTTACCCCGTTTTCGCCGGAGGAGGAGGAGGAGGAGGAAGAAGTTGGATCGTCCGCCCCTCGCTCGTTCGATCCTGCAGAAAGAGCGATTGTTCCTTCCCTCTCCCCGTCTCGCCGCCACGGTTCTTCACGCCCAACGTCGGATGGTGGAAAGAAGGTAGGAGGAGGATTGGGGTTTCACCCGTACTCTTCAGGAGAGCCCTAATGCACGAACCCAAAGGGATGAGAAGTAGGAAAAATAAGTTCCACTCCCCAAAATTGAAACTTAAACGATCGGGTGCGAACCAGCGGTCCAAATTTACCTCAAAAAACATGCCGATCGCCCGCACGCCTTTCGATGCACCCGAAACCGCTAAAACTTTGAAAAAATTATTCTGGGAGGTCCCGGAGTCCGAATTCAAATCCGATCGCACCGCCGCTCATCATTTTGCGGCCCCTACTACCTAAAAATACCCGCAAGCCTCGACGATCAGCCCAAAAATTCTCGAATTTCAACCCTCTTCTCTAACAACTAAGAAGATCCAATTAAGATCAAGATAGAAAGCCGGGGGGTCGAGGGACCACCAAAACCATCAAATAGCCCGCTGACATAAAAAAGATGAAAAGTCCGACCACAGCAGGATCCCGTCCGATCACCTCGAAAAGCGTGCTGGCCACTTAGCATGGAAACTAGTGCACAACACAAAGGCAAACGCTTTGATCCCCATTCCGGGAGATCCGTAAATCGGAATCCGAATCCGATCGCTTTGCCGTTCTCCGTTTTCTGAGCTCCAACGCTGAAAAATACTCGCGGTCCAGGCCCAGTCCATCGCAGAAAACACCATGAAAAGTTTTCCTAACGATCCCATCATAAGAAAAAGTATACACGGGCGAGGGAACGCCAGGACTCTACATGAACTACGGGAGGACCTGAGCTTCGAAGAAACGCCGGTGCGGATCTTGGCAAGGGAAGAAAAGAATCTGCGAAACCGGACAATCCCCTACGTAAAGGTGCAATGGAGTAACCACGAGGAGCGCGAGACGACGTGGGAACTTGAAACGAAAATGAAAGAGTGTTACCCCGAGTTATTAAGTGAGGAGTGAGATTAAGTTTCGAGGACGAAACTTCTTTTAAGAGGTGAGTGGTGTAATATCATAGATTTTGTAACACTTTATACCTCCTGCTAATAAAGTTTCCATTTTATGTAACTAATGTAACGGGTTTACTAAAGTCGATAATTCGGAGGTGCGGGTATTTTTCTGCGATAGAGCTCGGAAAGCGGAGGACGGCAGCGCGATCGGATCCGGATTCCGATTTACGGAACTCCCGGAAAGGGGTAGAAAGTGATCGCAATGGCCAGGTAGTGCATCGGAATCCGCATAAGTGATTCGGCACGCTTTCTGAGGAAAACACGGGAATTTATCTTTAAAGAAATATCCCGAAGGATCTTATCTGAGGAATTAATTAATTGAGGAATTAATTAATTAGGATTTTAATACCCAATGTGGATTTTGCCGTACAAGAAGATTTAATTTGTGACTTCTCCGGTAAGAAAGAAAAAGTGAAACCCTAACCGAAAGAAAGAAAAGGTGAAACCCTAACCGAGAGAAAGAAAGAGCGAATGAAAAGAAAAGAGAAGGCGAAACCCTAATCGGAAGGGAACGGTGGGAAAGAAGGTGAAGACGGAGGGACCTAGACCATCCCGACGAGCGTGACGAAGCCGGGAGCGTGATCGGATTACCGTCTCCGGCGATTAGAGGTAACCTAGATTTATGATGTTACGGCATTTTGGTGTTGGCATATTTCGTGAGTCAAGTCAGTGAGTTGAGTCGGAGTCTTAAAGGGATCAAATTGTCAATCAGCAATCAAAGACTTAGAGAAGACTCAACAAGAGCTCAAGTTGACACTCAGTGTCTTGAGTCTTGAAGATTGAAGTTGAAGAATTGTGGATCAGTTACATCAATCTCAAGAAGAAAGTATTCAAGAGGATCAGGTATGTTTAACTAAATAATTGTGGTGATCCGAATACTTTCTTATAGTGTAGAAACACTTGGATGAACTTTTATTTGCATAAAAATCAAAAACTGGACATGGGACATGTTCAGGATCCGGATCAGATCTTGCAATCCGGATCCCGAAGGGTACTTGTTCATTGGCAATTTCAATCCGGATCCTAGGCCATTCCGATCCGGATCCCGAACATGGGACTTTGCTGAATTGCATGAACGATCCGGATCGGACCTTGCGATCCGGATCCCGAACCCTTGTTTTTCTGGAATCGTCAATCTCGTTACGACGATCCGGATCGCAGTAAATCCGATCCGGATCGCCGTCCTGAAAATTTCCAGATAAGGTAAGTTTTTGATTCTTATCTCTTTCCAAAGGTTTCTAAACTATAAATAGACACTTAGGGTTTATCAAAAACGGGGGAGCTACGGCCGATTAATTTATAAAACACTTGAGAGCAACCCTAGAGGCTAGATTTTTATCGATCTTCTTCATAGCCTCTTTTAGGTCAATTCGATGGTTCTTTCAAGAACATATCTTTTGTCGAATTGATCTAATCTTTGCTTAGAGATTTCTTCTACGGTTCCTCAATGAGAATCTAAGCAAAGGATCACCATCGAAGTCAATATTCTTATCGACTGAGTTTGCGTCGTGGATTCGACGTGGCATCGTGGATTCGGTGTGCTAAAGGCGTTTCGTGGATTCGAAGCGTGCGTTCGTGGATTCGAACGTGAGCAGTGGACGGGCAAAACGGTGGAGCGCGAGGTCCAAGAAATTGAAGGAGGGGTTAAATCCGTGGAGACGGTAATCACCTTGTTATTCTTCTTTTCTTAGGGATTGTTATTGCGCGGATATCCAACCGGTCAGCGCAAGGTCCGAAGAAGCTGAAGGAGGGGTTTGAGTCCGTGGAGTCGGTAATCACCTTGTTATTCTTCTATTCTTAGTGGATTGTTATTGCGTGTTGGTCCCGTGGTTTTTCTCCTGGATTGGAGTTTCCACGTAAATCTCGGTGTGCTGTTTTTATTTTCCGCATTGGTTTTTATTTTGCACTGAGATTGAGTTTTTAAGTATTACACCTATTCACCCCCCCTCTAGTTGTTTGATAGTACCTATTTAGATCCTTGTGGATCCATAATAACTCTACATATGATTGTGTATTTCGCTCGGTTTTTGGGGTTTCGTTCTCTTTCACGGAGTCTTAGGAGGAGTCGTCGCTACCCTAGGCGTCGTCGCCGCGGAGCCCTAGGGTATCACCGCCGCGACCGGGATGCGCGCCGCGCGGGGACGGTGCCCGCACGGTCGCAACAAGTGCCGCGCGGGACCAAGGACCCGCAAGGCCGAGGATAGGGTAAGCGCCGCGCGGGGCCGGTGCCCGCGCGGCCGGGACAAGTGCCGCGCGGGCGGGCGCCCGTGCGGCGGCAGCGCGCGCCGCGCGGGGCACATGCCCGCGCGGCCGCGGCACGTGCGGCAGCACGCGCCGCGCGGGGCTCAGGCCCGCGCGGCCGCGGCTGCATGCCGCGCGGGCAGGCGCCCGTGCTGCGGCAGCAGCACGCGCCGCGCGCGGCTCATGCCCACGCTGTGGCGGCAGCGCGCGCCGCGTGAGGCTCATGCCGCGCGGGTAGGTGCCGCGCGGCGGCGGCGGCGGCAGCACGCGCCACGCGGGGCTCATGCCCGCGCGGCCGTGGCTGCATGCCGCGCGGGCGGGCCCATGCCGCGCGGGGCTTATGCCCGCGCGGCCGCGGCTGCATGCCGCGCGGGCAGGTTACGCGCGGCGGCGGCAGCAGCGCGTGCCGCGCGGGATCTGTGCCCGCGCGGCCGCGGCAAGTGCCGCGCGGGGCCGGTGCCCGCGCGGCCGCGGTTTGCGCCGTGCGAGGCCGAGGTCCGCACGATCGCGGAAAGTGCCGCGCGGGGTTGGTGTCCGTGCGGCCGCGGCTTGCACCGCGCGGAGCTAGGGCCCGCGCGGTCACGGCAAACGCCGTGCGGGGCTGGTGCCCGCGCGGCCGTACGACCCGCGACACCGCGGGGGCGGCCGCGCCGCTCGACACGCACGGGCGCCACCGCCGGGTCAAGTTGTCCTTAGTGTTTTGAGTTGTTGGGCTCGGTTTATCCACTATTATATTTCTGTTCTGACCACGGCTCTTTTGGGGACTACTTCTAGGTCCGGGCGTCAACAGAGAGCGAGGTTCGATCTCCGGAGTACACGTTTCGCATAATCAAGGTGGGTAGGTGTTGGTTATTACCGGTGTGGTGTCGTTTCCGAATACTCGTTTTGATAAAGTAGATATGGTTATAGTTTGACTAACCCCCTAGCATGTGAATCCCTTTTACTATGTCAATCAAGCGGCTGCGGTCGCAGGTGCGTTATACTTTTCTGGTTATAGCGGCTGAGGTCGCAAGGCAATAAAAATACTCATATTGCTTACACGCACACAGGCAGTTTGGCCACTGCAGAGGGTGTATTTTTCCGGAAAGATGGTAAGTCGTTTACCCGTGTACCCCACAAGGGGAGGTTAGTGGGGACCCCTCAAGGTGAGGCGACTGTTACTTGGGCAGTTGAGGGGTTGGAGGCACCAAGAAGATGAGTACGGTATTGGGGTTGGTGCCCAAAATATTCTGAAAGCTGGGGTAGGTGCTCAGCGGGACTTTCAACAGGGATTTAACGATACATGAGGGGGAGGGGAAAAGTAAATGCTCTAGTGATGCGGTGTGTTCTTTCTATTATTGCGGTTACTTGCATGTTCTCTACTTTATCAGTCACTGACAACCCACACTGTGACAGGTTCGAGTAGGGGTGGATTTCTGGACGACGGCGAGGCATCAGTTAGAGGACACTAGCCAAGAGGGCTAGTAAAACGTTACTTTATCTTATTTACTTTTGGTTATTGCATTACTATGGTTAGTTTAACTGTGATTCATATACTGTGGTTTCTGATGGATGTTGGGATGAGGACTTTCTTGTAACTAACTGGTGAATGATAGGATGTGTAATTGTGGCTTGTTTTCAAATACAAACCGGTTTCAAAGGTGTTTTCAAAGCAAGTCCCGTGTGGGCACCAAGAAGACCCCGGCGGCGAAAATGATGAGAAAAGAGACTCGACAGCGCGCCCCCGACGATTTCGTCGAGGCGCGGAGCATCGGCGAAAATAGCACCCAACATGGCGAGACGGTGACCAAAAAGATCCCAGGTGGCCATGCCAAGAAAATAACGGAGATGGTGATCCCAACGGCAAAAACGGCGCTCAAAACGGTGGAAAAACGGACCCAAACGGGGCCACCGAACTTTGGGCTGTCGGGTGGTGCACAGGGGCAACCGTGGACCGGGTCTGCGCATCGGGCGGCCGTGCGGCATGCGCCGGGTGCACGAAGGAGGCGTTCACCGCGCGTCTTGGGCCGGGCCGGTGCACGCGCGAGGCGTGCACCGGGTCTGCGCGTCGGGTGGCCGTGCGGCCTCCCGTTTAACAACGGCGGCGACGGCCTCCCGTTAACCCACTATGTTCCAACGAAACATCCCCAAAAATTCCCGAATAAATACACGATAATTCTAACGACTAAACCAACGATCGACGGACAACCAAAACGTCGATCGGAAGCCCGATAAAAAGAAACCGATTAAAAAAATCATCGATTAAACTCGATAAAAACCATCGATCACCCTCGATCAAGAACGAGAATAAAACATGGATCAAAACCCGACAAAAATCCGCGATCGATGTACCAATTAAAACAACCTTACAAGAACACGGAAAACCCCCGATTAATTTGACAAACGTAACGATGATCACTAACCTTAATTTATCGGAACTAAAGAACCGATCTTGGTTCTCGCGGCGTTGGAGATCCGGATCCGCTCCCCGTCGACGATCTCGTTCTCCAGTCTCCGGACGTCAATTGGGGCGATCGGGTTCCTCCGCTTTCTCCTTCTTTCCTTCTTTTCTCCTCCGGTTAGGGTTTCCTTTTTCTTTTCTCTCTTTTCCAACTAGGGTTTCGTTGGGTTTTCGGTACGCACGAAAAAGGAGGATTTGAGAAGGCGGTATTTTAAATTAGGGTTTTTTTCCGCTTTCCGGTGACCAGGGTTTAAATATCCTCTTATTAATTTAATTTCCCCTTTTATTTTATTCTTTTATTTCCCTTTTATTATTTGTACGTAAAAAGGAAAAGTCCCGAATATTCGGATATTTATCTTCTAACAATAAATATCTAATCCCACGAGATAAACCCCACCTTTTTAAATCCTGGTCACCGATTAATTAATTTCCTAATTAATTAATATAGGGAATAAATTCCCAGATTTAATTTCACGTCATTGATTAATTAACTCCTTAATTAATTAATCACACGGAATATCCAAAATTCCTCAAAAAGCATGCCGGATATTTTACACGGATTTTGATTCACACCTTAAGTCACCGCGATCTTAGAAACCCCATTCCGGGAGATCCGTAAGTCAGATTTTGGATCCGATTGCACCGTCGCTCATCGTTTTTCGAGCTCTATCACCGAAAAATACCCACACCGCATGTTAGTCAACTCTAAAGAGCCTGATATTTTAATTCCCTCTAACTTACACTTTATTAGCAGGAGGGTAAAATAGTACTAGAAAAGTCGTGTCATTACAGAGCCGCGTGAGCCGGCCAATCCCGAGCTGCCACGTGGCTCCGCCCAGGTCCACGGCTCCCCGCACGTGCTCCCATGGACCGCGCGCGCGTGAGCCGGCCAATCCCGGGCTGCCACGTGTCCTCTCCTCGGTCTACAACTCCCCCCATGCACCAAAATGCGCAGAAAATTTTTGGGGGTCTGTTTTTGGGCATCCGGACTCCGAAAAATACAAGAAAATAGCCAATTTTCGACGTTTTTCCGCGCTGAATCCAAATCCAGTCTCGGATTAGCCTGAAACCCTATCTAAAATTCAGCAAAAGCAGCCGAAGGACTGGCTTGATCCAGAAACCTCACTTAGTCCGTCCAACGCGTCCATTTGATGCGTTGCGGGTCCGACACACCACTAATAGGTGTTCCACTGCATGGGTCATGGGGAAAGCTGCACAGGGATCGGAGTCACTATAGTCTCGGTTGATGGTGGTCCCGGGTTGTTGAGTGTTTCCGGCCTGTGTTGTGAGTTGTGAGCTTGTCGATTTGGTTGATCATGGATTTTGACTATAGCCTGCGTGAGCCATATTGAGCTCGACTGTGATGCGTTGATTCTTCGGCGAGTGCCGCTCCAGAGCTGGGCCTGTTACTTTGTTCTCGCGCGATGTCGATGTAGTCTGAGTGGGACGTCCTACGTAAATCCCATCCTCGGTGGATGTGTGGTAGTAGGTTGGCGCAGATTTGACTGGACCCTATGTGGCAGTCATCGTGATTGGGTTGATTTAGCACCTCGAGAGCGAGTGGTTGCATTTTATTCATCTTGTCTTTTCTTGAGTATAGTAGATACAAGCATGATAGCTGTAGATTTTTTCAACTTACTTGTTTTTCTTTCACCATAGTGTTATCTTGCCTCTAGTAGACTTAGTAGGTAGATCGTTGGTCTTGGAGACGATATCCACTAAGAACTACTTATTTATGTAGTTTTCACACCCACTGTTGATGTTCTTTTTTTAGAGACTTCAACTTCTGTCCATGCACCAGCTGGTTCTTCTGATTGAGGTAAGGGAGTCGCGAGCTAGATCCCTACCCGTATTTTGGTGAGATAGATGTACCTTATACCCGGATTGTGGGTTGTAATCCTATACTATGTATTGTATCTTTTAGTTTACCCGTCTGAGAGGTGTTTGTTGTATTTGGATGTTTACAGATGTGTGGGTTATGGGATCCAAGGATTTAAAATAGAAGAAAAACCACCAAGAGGGGGGTGAATAGGTGCAAACGATAAAACTTACAAATTTTTGCATAAAAATAATCCAATGCGGAAAATAAAGAGAGTGTAGTGTACTGGTTTTTCCCATGCCACTTTTCGGTGAATCCACTGTGTAGAGCACCTAGTGTTGGTGTCTGGCCCATGGTGCATCGAAGGGGTGCCACAGATGGGCCTTGTGAGACTTTGATAGCGGATTTGGCCTTCGGCTGCATTTGCTGAATTTTAGAAAGGGTTTTGGGCCAATCTGAGGTTGGATTTGGATTCAGCGCGGAAAAACGCTTGAAAACGGCTATTTGCTTGTTAGTTTTGGAGTCCGGATGACCAAAAGCGGGCTTCCGGAAGTTTTCGGGGATTTTCGGTGCATGGGGGAGGCTCGTGGACCGGCCTGAGCCACGTGGCGGCCCATTATTGGCCGGCTCACGCAGCTCGGTCCACGGGGGGAGCGCGGCGGGTGCATGGACCGCCGTGCGGGCCACGTGGCGCGTCCGGAGTGGCGGGTGCGCACGGCGCGGTCCAGGGAAAACTGCGCGGCTGCGGTGGACCGGGGGCACGACGCGTGGCGGCCTGGCATTGGCTGGCCCACGAAGTCCCGGTCCACGGCGCGCGCAGTGGAGGCGCCTCGGTACGGAGCGCGCAGGGTTGGCAGACGCGTGGTCGGCCGCACTCGAGTGCCGCCACGCGTCGGCCCGCGGTTGGCGGGCCGTACCTACCCCCGCTGACTGCGGGGGGACACGCGGCGCTTTGCTGGCCGCCGGGTTTTGCTGTCCCCTGTTCGGGGTGACGTGGCCGCCCCAGGGATTTCCGGGCGCGTCGGACGGGAGGTATACAACCCGGTTTCCGGGCGCAGTGCGCCCGGAAACTGCGCCCGAAAACCGGCCCAACAGCTATTGGGCTGGGCCTCTAAATAGCTTCCCTATTCGGCCTTTTTGCTTTTGGACCCCTTTTTCGCTGAGCTCCCTTCATAGAAGTTTTTCCTCCCTCAGTGCACTACCCATTGGAGAAGTTTGAGGATTTTTGGAGGCACTCTTCCCGAGGTTCACCATTTTACGGCGCGGCGCGACGCTCGTTCTCCGGCGATCCTCTTCGCCCCTTCTCAGTGTTTGGACTCCTCCGACTCACCCCGACCTCGGAATTCACCGATTCTTGCGCCGTTGGACTCACGACAGGTAGGGCTTCAACTCCTGTGTTTTGTGGTTCCTCGATTTCCGTGCTGATCTTGGAGTTTTCTGAGCACCCATTTGACCCTTTTTCTTCGCGGACTTTTGGGACAGCACCGCGGTGTTCTTGCCATATCTTTTCGCTCAGACGTCGGAACGAGGCAATTCAAAAGGAAATTTGCATCTACGCTTCGCAAGGAGTCTCCTGGATTTTTCTCAGATTTTTATGGATTTTACTCGTGGGTGAGAATCTCCTTTCTCTGTGGTTTCTTGTTGCAGAAATTGGGTACAGTTTGGATTGGGTGTACCCCTTGCCGGATTTTTATCTCAGCGTAGAAAACTCCAATTTGGGCGTGCAGGTACTCGTTTCGACGGGCTCGTCGCAAGGATCGCGATAGTATTTTTCTTGGATTTTTCTGGGCATTATTCGCAGGTAAAAATTGGAGAATTCTGGACTGTGGATTTGGGGGACAGATTTTGGAAATTTGGGGATGAATAGCTTATGTATTTTCCTTTGGGGTATTTTGTACAGATTGGAGGTGTGTTTGGACTGATCTTGGACTTCGCTTTTGGGAACTTGGAATAGCGCTCGAGGTGGGTGATGTTGTGAACCTCCTACTTGTGAATGTCACTAGGCCTATTAGAATGCCATGATTATGTGTTATTGATTGTGAATATATCTAGCATGCTTGTATGAGATTAAGATTCCTTTGTTAATACTTGCATTGTTGGCGGGCTACAAATTAGTAAGTGGTGTTTCCATGTTTAGATATGCAATTTAATTAGTTGGAAAGAATGCTAAAGCCATATCATATTATATGTTAAGGGAAGGTTTGGGCATGTGGTTAGAATGAATGTTGTATAAGGGGTACTTGCTAGTAGACTGTGCATCTACAATGTATTATGTATCATATATCCTGCCACATGTACATTGGGATTTCCCAAACACTTAATGTTGCATATGTTTGAATAATTGGAATAATTATAGCAAATAAAGGACTTTGCATGCTTGAATGGTCATCTAGGTAGGCCACCTTTTTCTGCTACACAAACTTATTGGAATTGACTTAGGAGAAACCATGCTTTTATTCGTTCTCCTATCGTCTAGCCTTAGGGGATTGTGTAGTCAGATGTTCAGAGTTGGGACAGTCGGGGATCGAGGTTTGGGTGTTGCGGCGACCGCGGACTGTGGGCGGTTGACCGGATTATTATTATTACTTTTGCACCAGATTGGAGGTAGGGGATCGAGTTTCCCTTTAGTGGATGGGTTTTCCCACTTTGATCAGGGTCGTGACCCCGTCCTGCTATTTATGGTACTGATGATACTAGTGACAGTGATACTATGCTCGTGTGGGGTCGCTCCCCTCGAGTGCCACTCCGGAGTAGGTTTCAGACCGTGTTGGGTGCCGGTCAGACCGTGTTGGGTGCCGGTCAGACCGTGTTGGGTTCCGGTCTTTTGGACAGGGGAGATACTGAGTTGTGAGGTTGACAGCAGAGCAGGCAGTACCAGTGTTTACTGGTGTTTTGATTGGGTTGGTCTGTCAGTCCTTACGTTCTGGTGCATGCTTTAAGCTATTCTCTAGTAGGCATCGTAGAGGCATGTTAGTGGTAGCTCTTCATCAGTAGTGTACTTGTAGCTTACCACCTCTGTTTTCATTTTTTTCGCCTCTGATAGTCCTAGTGGGCATGTCTGAGTTTGAGGTCTACCCACTAGGGGAGGCTACTGTTTTTATAGTAGTTCTCACCCCCCACTGTTTTCTCTTTTCTGTTCCCCTTTGTTTTGCAGAGTTCTCTGCGGGAGTTGCGGGACCCTCTTCCCTGGATCGAGGTAAGAGGATCGCTGATTAGATAGCCACTGCCCCGAGTTCGAGTTTTGTAGTTTTGATGTATCCCCAGTACACTCAGACGGTTGTATTTTCCTTTTATTTTGGGTCTGGCTGCGGCCAGCTGGTTGTATATATTTTGTGAGCTGGGAGAGACACCTGTATATTTTTCAGAGCTTACTGTACTTTTATTTCCAGCATTTGTCTGAGTTGTATTAGTTTTAGTTTAGCTCTGTTTTATGCTCCTTTATTACTTATTTTATATCTGAGCAGGTTATCAGCGCTTCGTGTACACGGAAAATTCCGTATGCACGGCGGATCTGTGGACGGGCCCGGGTTCTGGTTTACACCCGGGGCGTGACAGAGAGTACGCAAGATTTTACGTGGAAAACTCCAATCCAGGAGTAAAAAACCACGGGACCGATCACACGAAAAAAATTACTAAGATTAAAACACGTACAAATTGATATAACACAAACTTACGACTCAACCTTTTCCATACACTCCAAGTAGATCTTCTCCTCTCGTGCTCAACGCTCTTCGATTACACGAATGCATCCAACTTTGAATCCATGAAATCCAACTGAATCCACGGTCTTCACCAATATAGCATGTACCGAATCCACGAACGCGCCTAACTCTGGATCCACGAAGTCGATACCTTGAATCCACAAGGGGTTCACGCGAATCCACGCGCGGATATTCCTTCCGAAACTCGTTGAAAGTTTATTGGTGGTGGTGATTTTGAATGCTCAGAAAATCATAGATAGACAAGAAAAACACCGTCTAAGTATTTATTAATTTGATTCTTGTAAAAGAATAAAGAGTTGAGAAACCCCAAGAATCAAATCGATAAATTTTCTTGATCAAAAGATGATCAAGATCATAGAAGAAGAAATCTAGGTTAGAACATGTTTTCCTTTTCTTCTCTATATGTGGTTTACCCTAAAATAAAATCTCTAGGGTTTATTTATAGGTTAGAAGCCTTAGAGATAAGATAAGAATCAAAAACGGCTTGTAATAGAATTTTCCCGCGTCACGGTCCGAACTGGATTCATGACGATCCGGACTATCGTAAAAATTCCAAAAACTATGGTTCAGGGTCCGGACTGGAATAGGTCTGATTCAAACTGTTTCATGCAAAAAAAAGAATTTCAATGTTCGGGGTCCGGACTAAAGCCTGGCTGATTCGGACTAGAAATTTGCATGGAACCATCTATGTTCGGGGTCCGGACTGAAGCCTGTCTGTCAAGCCCCCGGGGGTTTTTGAGTCTTTCAAGCGGAAAATTGCGTGTATTATTTTTTTTTTTCTTAACAAGGTAACTTAAACCTCATCCCCGGTGCGTGCCAGACCGCCACATACACAAATTCTCTCTGTCCACGGACAGAGTCTCCTTTGCATATGCACGGCGTCTCATTTACAACATCATACATCAACCATCAACCGGTAGTCAACTCGGGAAATCAATGGTTAAACCAAGAAGACCCCTGGCGGTGAAAAGATGAGAAAAAGACCCGACGGCGCGCCCCCGACAATTTTGTCGAGGCGCGGAGCGTCAGCGAAATCGACACCCAACATAATAAAATAGTGACCAAGAAGATCCCAAGTCGCCGTGCCAAGAAAACCGCGGAGATTGTGACCCCAACGGCGAAAACGACGCTCAAAACGGTGGAAAAACGGGCGAAAATGGAGCCACCGAACTTTGGGCTGTCGAGTGGTGCACAGGGGCAACCGTGGACCAGGTTCACGGCGTCAGGCGGCGGCGGCATGCGCCGGGTGCACGCAGGAAGCGTGCACCGCGCATCTCGGGCCGGGCCGGTGCACGACCCGAGCGTGCACCGGGTCCTTGCTCTTCGGCCGCAAGCGCGCGCGCCGGGTGCACGCCTAGGGCGTGCACCGCGCACACTGTGCAGCCCGGCGCACGGTTTCGTGCGCTGGGTCTGCGCTTTTGGGACAGTGGGGCGTGCACCGGGTGCACGCCCGGGGTCCGTGGACCGCCGCCGTACGGACAGCACAGTAAACCCTAACTTTTCACGTTTTCTCTCCGTTTTCGCTCCCGTTTCGCGATTTCTTCTCCGTTTTCGCTCCCGTGCGACCCCGGCGAAGATCCCGCGGACATGGTAACGGCGGCGGTGGCCTCCCATTTAAAAACGGCGGCGGCGGCCTCCCGTTAACCCACTATGTTCCGACGAAACATCCCCAAAAATTCTCGAATAAATACACGATAATTCTAATGACTAAACCAACGATCGACGAACAACCAAAACGTCGATCGGAGGTCCGATAACAAGAAACCGATTAAAAACCACCAATTAAAATCCGATAAAAATCCTCGATCACACTCGGTCAAGAACGAGAATAAAACATGGATCAAAACCCGACGAAAATCCGCGATCGATGTTCCGATTAAAATCACCTTACAAGGACACGAAAAACCCCCGATTAATTTAACAACCGCAACGATGTTCACTAACCTTAATTTATCGGAATTAAAGAATCGATCTTGTTTCCTTTCGGCGTTGGAGACCCGGATCCGCTCCCCGTAGACGATGGCGTCTCGTTCTCCGATCTCCGGCACGTGAATCAGGGCGATCGGGTTCCTCCGCTTCCTCCTTCTTTTCCTCTTTTCTCCTCCGGTTAGGGTTTTCCTTTTTCTTTTCTAACTAGGGTTTCGTTTGGTTTTCGGTACGCACGAAAGAGGAGAGTTTGAGGAGGCGGTATTTTAAATTAGGATTTTTCTTCCGATAACCGGGATTACTTATATAATCCCTATTATTTAATTATTTAATTAATTTCCTCTTTATTTTACACGTACGTAACAGGAAAAACCCACAAATATCCGGTTTTTATTTCTCAAATAAATATCTGACTTACGAGATAAAATCCCCACCTTTTAAATCCTGATCACCGATTATTTAATAATTTAATTAATTATCTCCTACAAGATAACCCACCTTATCTCCAACGGGCGCAAGATATTTTGCGCGGATTCCGATGCGTGACTAGTCACCACGTCACCAAGGATTCCGTTCCGGGAGATCCCGACATCGGATTTCAAATCCGATCGCACCGTCGGTCATCATTTTCCGCGCTCTATCGCAGAAAAATACACGCACCCCGCACCGGCCGACTTTTGAAAATTAAATAATTTTATTTCACTCAAAGGCTCGAATAATTTACATGTGAGCTAAAAATACCCCTAAGGGTCGGATCACTACACTGTCGGATCCGGATCCATAACATCCAAAAGTCTAATTTTTTATTTTTAAGCCATAGAAAATATTCTAAGTACTTCTAATCAAATAGAATAAATTTAAATCACCAAAAATATTTAATTAAACGTACCTGATTATTATGGATTCATTCTTCTTGAGATTGATGTCGTAGATCTTCAAGTCTTCATCTTCAATCTTCAAGACTCAAACTAACTTCACGAAATTCGCCAAACATATCCGTAATAAGATGTACAATAGATTTATGTTTTTATAGCAGCTTTTATTTTAGCTCTGATATCTGTTAGCTATTAGACTCTATTTTTTATAGGTTTGACGCTTCACCTATGGGGGTGCTTCCCGTATGGGTGGCAGATCTATTAGCGAGCCCGGGTTGCAGTTTCGACCCTAGGGCGTGACACTATCCACCGTACGAGAACTCGGAAGGTTTCAAGCCAAATCGCTTTGTATTGCTCGAGATAAAAAGAGTTGCAGGGTTTGGTTACAAGATTAAGACTACTCCTAGGAAAGCTATAAAAACTACTTTAGGAAAGCAATAAGTATGGTCTATAAAGCAGTAGATGCGAGAATTGAAAAAAATGAAAAGCTTATGGTCGCTAGCTTACGTGATTGCAGGACCCTTTCTCAGAAGAAAGTTCACTTATTTATACATGTACGAACACCTCTTAGGACTAATTGCCGTTTTGGATAACGGCATATTTTTCGAAAAATTGTTGCTTATAACGGCGTATTCTTTGAAAAATTGTTGCGTATTCTTCGGCCATGATTTTTCTCCTTAATAGATAGTGGCGCCTTTTCCGTCTACATTCATTCCCGAATATTGCCCGCCATGGCGTAATTCTCGATAATCATTGATATGGGGCGTTTATTTGCCAAACTTGCGTCGGTTGCGGGATTCACGCCCTATAATTTCGCACCTTCTATTTTCAGAATTATTCATCCTAAGCTTCTGTCCATATTCCTATTCGGCAGATAACGCCGAGGACTGATTCTATTTTTGATTCTTATTATCAATCGGCTAAAGGTGCCGATGACCAACCTCCTTTTACTTGGACAGCCGATCCCGGATTATTTTCTGACAAAGCCTAAATGTTTTTCATCGGCATATGATTTGTCCAGATCGGTTGATTTGTTTGACTGCTTCTCGTGTTATGCGTCACTCTTTAATTCAAATAAATCGGCTTAATTAGTCATCTTAACTGTACTGTTTGCCACGTAGTGATTTTTTGATCTCAACAGATAGAAACGAACTGAGCCTTAAGAAGAGTGGTTTTATAACATGCTTTGAAGCAATTTTTGATCTTCCTACCTTATTTTCTCTCTTTTGTGCAATAGTATAGAGTTACAAAACATTAAAAGAATTAATATATAATAGATTTTCTTGTAAATTGGTCTTTTTAATCATCTTGGTTAAGTACATAAGCAAGAGTTCTTTTTTTCACTATAACTTTATAAAAATTTATATTTGGTTAAATAATTCTTTCACATTTTCATTTGGCCATCTAACTCTAGAAACACGATTAATCGTTCACCGCCTTTAGAAAGAGATGAATGATTCATATTGTTATTTATTTATTTATTTTTTGAATAGATTGTTAAGATATTTAGATTATGGTTAATTGCATACAGATCCTTAAAAACATATCGAATAGCAAATATATTCCTACAAAATTAAATTTTTTATATTTATCCCTTCAAAAATCCAATGTTATTTATATATATCCCTACGGTGTTAGAAAAATCTAGTTAACCATAGGTTAAATACTTAACTTTGGTTAGTTAGTAAAGTAAATTTATTTTTTTACCCTTACATATATTTTTGTATTATTTTAACAGTTGAAACTTTTAGAGGGACATATTTGAAATGACAAAACTGATATTTCACATATAGTCTATTAAAAAATAAAAAATAAACTAACAGTAATAAACTGAAGGAATATATATGAATAACTTTAGGGAGCCGTATGAAATTAATCCTTTAGATTATTAGGATTATATGTGATTTATTAAAAATTTTATATAATTATTAAAATTATATATGAAAAATAGAAAGAAGCGGTAAATGATTCACCGACGGTAAATCATTTTCCGTCTTCTCAGTTTTATTACAGTCGGTAAATGATTGACCGTCATTTTTTTTTTATTTTTTTCTAACCTTGCGCTTAGTTGGATAAAATAGAATTATTTTATCAAATAATTTTTTTATAAAATTATTTGGCTAATTATAAATTTTAAAGGGTGAAAATGAAAAAAGTCCTAAACAAGATGTCATTTTATAAAGTTAGACATATATATATATATATATAAGGATAGAACCGAAGTTGCAACATATGTAAAAGTTTGTGAAAAGTATGTTAATGAAAAGTTCAATAACTAAATTGCAATAATGTACCACCAAAAGATCTATCCTTATATATATATATATATATATATATATATATATATATATATATATATATATATATATATATATATATATATAATTTTTGCGAATAACCCTACTAAACCGGTTGCTATAACTGTGTCATGAAAAGATTGACAACACGAAAGTCTTAGCACTTCCTCACAAAGAACAGTACCATTTCATCCATAGGATGCCTTGCATTATCACCATGTACAATAAGTTTATAGAAATTTCTGCAGAGCTACCTTAAGAGATGATTATAGAAGATTGGTTTTCTACACAATCATATTGAAGTACTCTCACTTTGCTATCCAGCATTGTAAAAGAAAGTAATGCCACTCGTATTGTAGAATAGTCGATTAGCAATTTCATCAAACATGAAAAGAAAAGAAGAAAGACAAATAACTAAACGCTTTCTCCTAAAATTTCCATCCTTGCTGTGTCAACTCCAGCCACCAATTGTTGCTGCACCGCACATGATTCATACATTTTCTGCGCCCCCTATCAAGTAGTGAACTACAGGTTGTATCATTCTCGGCTCCTGTTACACATCTTTATGGTCTATTACAGGGAATAGCAATTTATTTTCCCCTAAGGAATAAGCTAGCTCCATGTGCAACTGAAAACCATCAAAATATTCACGCATGTGTTCCAATTAGACATATTATGAGAACTCATCTGTATGAAAGGACAAGCTCTTAGTAGCAGAAGCTTGGAAATAGAACACTTCTGGTACTAGAGATACTAGAGAATGATGAGCTCGATATTTAATCCTCCCACCCATTCTGAAAGACCTTTGCCATGGATGCTCAAAAGTAATAATGACATGCTGCATGAAAGGAAAAGAACAGACAAAAAAGAAAGCAATTAGAACACATTTCGATTATCTAACAAATGAAAAGTGTTTTTTTATCTTTGCTTCTGTCTGGAAAGAGAAGTTGCATCGAGCAAATGTAGACGCAGATTACATGAAGAAGTTGAATGATGTGAGGCATGGCATTTGCTCTATTGCTCTGAACTACTCACTGCCATAAATAGTAAATAATTAGAGAGACTGAACTTGATAATATGAACTTTAATGTAGAGGTATACAGCAATATAAACATTACCGTTTCAACAGATAAAGGGTGTGTTACAGAAGGAGCAACACATGCTGAGCTTGGCTCTTTTGGCGAGCCAGGATGATGAAATGCTTCTGACGTTCGCAACACAATTTTTTCATCCTTTATTCTCTCAACAACTTGGGAAGCTTTGCTGCTTGTTTGAAGAATACCATTACTTCCAAAGGGTCCTGACTAGTTAAGAATTTATAAGAAGATAGGTAAATCACTAAGAGATCTAAGAATAACAAAAGTTTTATATTCACATGAAGCAAGGTTGAATCTACATGACTTAAGTCTTTGATGTGCACAACTATGATTGTTATATCATCCGTCCGACTTTCGTGCTCTAACCAATTCTTGTAAGACTCCGAAACAACTGCTGAGCATGCGTCCCGAGGATCTTCAAATTTAGACACCTGATGTTAAGGGAGAGATCCTTTAGGAAAAATAAGACTTGGAAAAACCGAATCATTACTTCAAACCTGACATTTACAGAATGCTGAATTTTGAATATCAAAATAGAAATTAAACAGACTATAAACTTCTTGCAGTTATTGATAGAAGCCGTGAATAGCTGCATGACACACTGCTGAATTATAGTTACTGTATTTTGTGCCACGATTAGTTGACCTACAGCTATTGGGAAAAGATTGTGAAGATCCCCAAGAAGTGAGCATGCCAAGCCCAGTACTTTAGAGAGTCAAAAAAGCATTTATCTAGTCATGAAAGAAAGTCAACACCAGTCAATAACAGTTTGAACAACATCCATATCAAGATGTGCAACCATCCATCTCAACACGTGCAGCTCAGCAATATTGGTTGTTGTCAACAATATAGACCAACTATCCCAAATCGTAAACTATAAACAAGTACTAGTACTATGATCCCTTTACGCAAGTAGAATCTATGAAAACACAGGCACTTCAAATAATTGCTGAGACCACATGTGTCAGTGATGGGGTGGACACATTTCTTGCTCTGACTCTACTTGGGCACGCCTCTTTCAACTCTGGAGTCATCTAGCATCGACTGGAATGTTTCTATTTAGGATTTGGTAGGTTTCCTTGTAACATATATTAACATGAGTTAAGGCCTCATTTGGTGCTGCTTCTATTTCTTTTTCTTTTCGAAATCCAAATTCTATGCAATTAAATGGGCCAACAGATAGCGGGTCATTTGCAATCTACACACCTAGGGATTCTGTTCAGCGACAAAAAAAAAAAAAAAAAAAAAATGCCAGCAAAAAAATAAAACCAAGTAGCAACATTTTTTCGCCTATTTGAAGACACCATTTTGCATATACAAGCATCCAACGCAACGTCCCAAAAGTCGGTATGCGGTATCCATGCGATTACCTACCGCACAACGCGCATACACAAATGCATTGCGGTCCATCTACTAAAATATTAATAAAATATTTATAGGTATTAAAAATAAATATAAATGCTTCTAAGCAAGGCTAAATAACTGAAGTAAAATTCAGAATTCACAAATTAAAATAATTAATTTCGAGTAAAGGACCTCACATGCACACATATATCACAAAACTAACAATTAGTAATTTACTCTTAATTATTAAATAAAGAAATGAATACAGTTTCGATGCAAAATCATAAAAAATGTCAAACAAAAATCAATGTTCTCAAAAGCGGTATACTAAACTTTTATGAAGAATAATAATTTTTTCAATAAATTGTCATTCACATCATTTGAGAGTCCAAATGTAGAGTATCGGGACTTTGTAGAGTGCACCGACCTCGCAAGATGGCGTGGTGCGGAGAAATCACCTTGGTCGTATTCCATTAGCGTTTACAGATGAGTTCGGATTGATTCGGATCGACGCGGAAGCCTTTGGGATGAAAAGTGAGTTAGCGGCGTCGAAACTTGGAAGCCCAGCTTGAATCAGTGATTTCAGGGCTTTGCGTGCTTGTAGAGTATTGGATTGGCTAGTGTACAGACTCCGCAATTGTGCACAGAAAAATTTGGAAATGCTTGGGACAAGTGTATTTTATGTTTACAGTGGAGTTCGGAAGGTTTTAGAGTGATGCGGAAGCTTCCGGGGCAAAAAGCGAGTCGGCGGCGAAGAAATTGGAGCAATCTGTCGGTTTTTGGGCTGTTGAGCAGCTGGGTTCCCGAACCAAGTGTTGGGTTCCGGAACCAGCCTCTTGGTTCCGGAACCAGCTTGTGGGTTCCGGAACCCGGGGGGGGGGTACCGGTACCCAATTAGTAGTACCGGTACCCAGCAGCAGGATTTGCTCGGATTAGCTTGCTAAGTTGGATTTTTTTTAGGGTGTTTTGGTCTTTTCACTTCTCCACTGCCCTTGCACCTACGCCACCCTCTATAAAGAGCCCCCAACCCCTGCTTCTTCTCCACTTCAACTAGAAGAAAGAAGAAAGAAAGAAAAGAGAGAAAGCAAGGAAAAGAAAGAGAAGAAGTGGGAAAGAAAGAAAAGCAAAGTGAAGGTGCAAGTTGGTTTTCCTGCTAGTTGCTCTCGAGCGGGATTGCGCGCGCGTCGAGCTGCTTGTGAGGTAAGTTGGCAGATGATTTCCAAGATGGATTTTTGGGTTTCTTTTATGGTTTTGAATGAGATTTTGAATGGAATTTGGTTGTTCTTCCATCTTTTTCCATGTGCGCATTGAGGAGCAGCTCGAGGTGTTTTTGGTTGTGAGCTTGGGATTTTACTGTGCGGAGCCGTAGTGCATCCATGCGCGTGTGCTGTGAGTCGGCAGAGAGTGAGCCGAAGCGCGCCGGATTTTTATTAGAGGACTCGGGAGGATTGTTCGAGCTTCCAGGGATTTTTCTGTGGTTCGCGGCAGTGTGCGGGCGCGCGCGGCGCGGTTTGGTATTTCGGCAGATTTTTGGCAGTGAGCGGGTCCGCGCTTCACCGATTTCAGCGTTGCCTGTGGAAAGCGATCCAGGTGGGTTGGAATTTCTTCGAGATGTATGGAATGCCTTCTAAAGCTATTGTATGCATGTTTAGCATGTCTAGCTTGATTATTATGATAGTTGGTAAATCTGATAGTTGCCTAGAAAATTGTAGGAAGACTTTCCTGAGCCCCAGATATTTTTAGCGTGATCTAGAGGTGATTTGACACTAGACTGCATGATTAGTTGGCATTAGATGGGCATCTGAACCGTTTTAAAAATAGTCGGACCTGTTTTTAATGAAAACTGAGCTTTGAAAATAGTTTTAAAATATTGAGATTTTCCAGAGGGGTGAGTAGGTTCAGGATGCATGTGTTCTCGTGCCGGGGGGCCGAGTGGATTTTTAGAGCTCTGTGGGATGAGTTTCTAGTGTCATGTGAGTTGAGCTTCCTTGTTGGGATTGTTGAGGTTATTCTAGATCATGGGTTGTGCATTTCTGATTTGGTCGTGGAGGTGGTTCTCCGACTCAGCTATGAGTTTTGGGCTTTGGCAGGTTGAGTCGTGGAGGGTTCCTGACTTAGCCATGGGCTGTGCATTATCAGATTGAGTCGTGGAGGGTTCTCCGACATAGCTGTGAGAGTGTTTGGGCATTTCCTGATTGAGTCGTGGAGGGTTTCCCGACTGAGTTGTGTTATTTGAGCATTGAGTTTCCGATCTGTTTGATCGTGGATCACAGCCTGCATGTGCCGATTGTTGAGACAGATGAGACACACTTGAGCTCGGTGGGGTCCCTTCCCTCGAGTTACGCTCCGGATGAGATGATGATGATGCCCCTGGCTGAGTTACCAGGGAGCGCTTTGTGTGAGATTGAGATAGTCAGTTTAGGACGCCCCACGTAAATCCCGTCCTCTTGTGGATGTGTGGTAGTGGGCAGGTGTGTTCCTAGATGACTCACCCCTAGCTGAGTTACTAGGGGTCCTGTGAGGCGCAGGCTTGACTGGACCCGATGTGGCAGTCATTGAGATTGGGTGATATGAGCGGGTGGTTGCATGGTATGTTCTTAGATGTGTATTTCCTTTGAGCATGGTACTTGAGGCATTTTAGCAGTAGCGAGTGTATGCATAGCATGTTCATAGTAGAGTTTCCTTTTGAGCATGATGGCTGAGACATATTAGCTGTAGTTTCATTCAGCTTTCCTATTTATCTATCTGCATACCTATCTGTTTGCCTCCAGTAGACTTAGTGGGCATACCGTGGATATTGGTGACGATACCCACTGGGAACTACCTTCTGCAGTAGTTCTCACACCCGCTGCGGTGACAGGTTTCCTGAGGTTGCTGTTCCGGCTTGGTTCGCGCGGAGACAGCTGATCGAGGTGAGGACGTGGCCGAGTAGCTCCTTACCCCTTTTTATTTGAGAGTCAGAGGTAGATGTACCCTGTATCTTTTATGATTCCGCTTTTGTACTGGACAGTCTGAGTGATTGCGAGGGTTGTACTTTTATTTTCATAGCTGAGAGACTATGTATTGAGGTTTTTTTATATTTCAGATGTTCAGTTGATTTCTGTAGCTACTGGTTTTGGTTTCAGCTCTGATACATGTTTAGCTATAGATCTGACTTGCAGGGTAGACGCTACGTCTGTGCGGGGGTTTCCATACAAATGGCGGATCTGTCGGCGAGCCCGGGTCGCAGTTTCGACCCCGGGGCGTGACACCAAAAGTTTTTTAAAAAAATCTAGTATAATAACATCTAACAACTACAAAATTATTCATCAATATTTATAAATATAATTATTAGATAGGTTAGGAATAATACTACTAAAAAAATAATAGAGATAGTTAAATTTTATTTATGTAAAGACAATTATATTTATTTGCATTATTATTAATTAAACTTGAATGAAAATAGTTATATGTATATGTATAATTATTAATCAAATAATTCAATTCAACATTGTATTTCAATCCCAGGTTTTAAATTTTTTTAAAAAATAAAACTTTACCCCATATGCAGCTGCATATGGGCAGCATGTGCAGTTCGACCGCATACTGCACCGCATATTACATATGGGGTGCGGTTTATAGTCCAAACCGCATAAGTGATTGCATGAACTGCTTTTTGGAATATTGATGATACCAGGAATGGAGAAGGCCAACTGGATATGGACAACCTCATAAATAATTCTTACGGTCTCAAGGAATATCATTTCAATTTTGAAATCAGGACTATAAATAGCAACTATGAATTCAGAGTTTTGAACTTACGATCTCAACTCTTGAACTTCAATATGTGTACGACATATTTGTATAGCACCTTGAAAAATCATGAAGATAGTTAAATACTTATGTCATCTCAGAAATTGAAGTGGCTTGGTAATGCAGAAAGTAGCCCTAAAATAACTCTTACAAATAATATTAAGCAAAACTGCAAAGCATACTGAGATGGTGTTCAATATGGTACATTATGCCAGCTGTTGAATGTCAAAATCCATTCAGCTATATACATTCCCTTAAAAACTCCCTCAACAAATTTTTTTCTTTTCGTTTTTATTTTTTAAAGAAATTTCCATTGGGCATCAATTCCATTTAGTGTGAGCATGATACATAAATAGAGGGAGGTAAGAGAGAAGATTCCCTAAATCAGGACAAGTAGATGAAAATATTTAGGGAAGATGACAATAACAGGCCCCAAAACCTACACAGAACAAGGGGAAATATTATTACTGTGCTTTCCTAACCTACGCGTGAAAATCAAACAACTAATGGGGATGATTATAGGTGGTCCCCAACCTAAGCATACAAACAGCAATGTACCAAACTCAAGACAAGAAGCGCAGATCAGTCGAGCTTAGCAAAAGTAAAACAAACATGAAGAAAGAGTAGACAACAGCAGTCTCTTCCTGCACCTCCAGCAACCAGCCCTATGAGCTCCAGACCATCAACCAAATCCCCAAGTTAAAACTCTGCTTCCACTCCATTGGACATCAACTTTGATAGATACGAACAAAGACACACCAATTCGATAGCAGGCAGTGATGAGAATCAGAGAACCAGGAACCAAGGTTTAAGAGTAGAACTAAAAGGCTGGACAAAAGCTACAGTAAAGCAAGAGATTGTGGAGACTCAAAGAAAACAAAAGAACAAAAATACTTAGGTTAGGTTGATATACAATGATAAAACTAACGGTTGGGAGGGATTTATCCCTCTGTTGGATCAAAAATCAGTTGGTGGAAATGAAAGGCACACGATAGGAAAGAAGAAACAACAAAGTTATCGCCCAGTGGAAACAAATGGCACATGAAAGCGAAGAAGAAAACACAATATCACCTGGAGTAGAGAACGAGCAGAACAAATGAGGATCAAAGGATTAACTTTTCTAATGTCCAATGTCAGAATATGCAACACCAAGAAAATCGAGAAGACAAAGGAATATACACTATTACCAAAATCAAGGCGTCTCTTTCAATTATAATAAAGACCATAACAGCACTGGGTTTGTTGTAGAAAATATACTTGCAAATATTTTTTTAAGGCAAGTTATGGTGGCAACAAGTTTATCAAATAATATTAGATTACAATGTACACAGAGAAGTACATTGCAAGTAGCAAATGCCCAAGAATAAGGCAGAAAAAACAGGGAAGATATTGATTGCTTCCTTTAGTTCATACCAAAACTTCCACTCCATTTAGTGTAGTGCCCAAATATATATTTGCAATATGACAAGCTACAGATTAGTAGTTATAACATATAGTAAAGTATGGACGAGTTTTACATACACCAGACACTAGTAGCCTCGGCTAAACAAAAAAACATGGGACCAATCTCTGTGCCAGCTCCATTTTCAGCCCTCCAATAATTTTGTCTTCATGACAATTTCCAACTCATTGATGCAATACTACTACAAAGATGTAATTTCATAAAACCTTTTGAGAACAAATTTCTCAATGTTCCAAAACTAATTATATTTCACTAAAGAAGTTTTCGTTGTATAAAGCATGAACCAGGCTTAGTAAACATTTGGCATTCCTAAGATTAGGGAAGATACCAAAATTGAAAGATTAGATTGCTAAACTGAAAAGACTCATAGCTTTTTAATAACCCAAGAAGTTTATAGTGTTTTCCAGCAATCAACAGGTTCCACGCAGTTTTAACCAAAACCACTTGAATTTAGCCTTTAATCTAGGTTATTGGATGAAAATGACTAGCTAGTAATAGGTTAGCCCTATAAGGGTAATTATGCAAGATTCAAACAAACACAATTTACGGGTAAAATAGGTAGACAAAATGTCTAGGAGTGAATTAATTGTTGCCTTTTGTAGTGGCCTCAAAAGTGTTCTTATTTCAACTATTGAAACATGACTACTAGTCCCTTAGTGTCATTGATTAGTCCACTGTAAGTACAAAAATAGTAGCAAACCAATGTTTGCATAGATGCAGATAAATGAAAGGGTTACGACATAATATGGATGAGGCAATATGGTAATTTCTAAAAATCTTAGGATATAGTGTGCGGGGAATATCAGAGTGCAATATTATCTTCAATTCATATACATTCATAATGGAGTATATCAAAATAGTTTGGACAATTAGATAACATAGAGCAATAAACACACTAGCTTGTGCAAAGATAAAGTATTTGATTTTGTTTATAAAGAATAATGACTAAGCAAACCAAACAATAACTTTGAGTTTCAATCATGAACTAATGATGCAACTGTCATCTCAATGCATAAGTAAGATAACTAATCATTACATCTCTTAATTTAAGTCACTTAAGAATGATTCCAATCTGTGTTAGTACCAAAAAGGGCACTCCATGTCCTTCCTGCCTGCCTCCCTTATCTAGGCATTTTCCTAAATTCTTGGGATATCGTATACTCCTACAAAGCATCTGACATGTACCGGGAATGTATCACTATTTGATGCATACAGGCACAGCGAAAATGAAGCAATCAAGTATCAAAAGTAGCAACAATAAAACTAATAAAAGTTAACGAGTCCTTGGAGAGTGTGAATGACTTTGCAGTTGTGACACCCCGAGAATTTGGAATAGTCCTGTTTGTGAGGTATGGTAGGACTAAACCTCTAAAATCCGACAATAGCATTTTGGGCGGTAACTAGGCCCAAGAGATTAAGAGTGTTGAGCAAGTATAGAGCTAGAATAGTTCTATGATGGGTGACCTCCATGGGAAGCAGGGAGTCACAATTAGTATCAGAGACAATCACCAGTCGAAAGTGTGAGATAAGTCTCAGCTGAGCTAGGGTCATATAGCAAGCAAAGCGCGACTCTCCGACAATCGTTATGGGTGGAGCGCGGCTCCCCATAATTTCGGATAAGGCAAGCGAGATGAGTCTCATATTGCTTGATGCTTGTGAGTATGCTTGTGTGAAGACCTGGATTCTTGTGACTTGAGTTATTGGTGGATTCATTGCTTGTTGGCGCCTTTTCGGTGTGTTAGAGTTGTCGGCGCGCGAAAAGGACATGAAAATCGGATCTAGTGTGAAAAACCGCATGAAGGGGGTGTACGGAAGTGCGGTGGTTGTTATATTTATGGTTTGGAGGGCTTTGACGATACTTTTTCGGTGTGTCGGGATCCTCAGTTCGGCAAATGGATGAGAAAAATAGACTCAGCGCGAAAAACTGTGCGAAATACATTATTTCTGGGTATTTTTTAGGTAATTTGGAGTTTGGGTGTACGGCTTCGGTGGACCGGGCTCACGGCGGGGCGGAGTAAGCGGGCGCACGGGCGTGCGCCAGCACTGTGCGCCGCATGGAGCACGCCCGCGCTGGACCGGGCTTTTGGCTGGGTCGGGGTGGCCGGTGCACCACGCGTGCACCGGAGGCCCCAGCGCGCGCCAGCGCGACAACGCATTGCACGCGCTGCGGCGGGGCCCTGTGGGCGTGGCGCGGCGCCCGCGCGCCACCTGGCCGGGTTGTAGCGCGGGTCGTCCGACCGCCTTGCAGCGAATCTGGTGCGGGGGTGGATGTGAGGTGTAGAGGAGATTTTTGAGCGTTTTGTGTACCTCACGTGCATTTTAGGGATTGGTTAAGCCTATTTAAGGGTACCTAAGAGCTTGGGTTAATACTTTTTGACTTCTCCTTCTCTTCTAGTTGCTTAAGAGACCAAGAGGAGGCCCTTACACCCTTCTCCTTCACTAAGAAATCACCATTGTTGGAGCTTGGTCTTTACAAGTTGAGTGTTTCACTTCGTCGTATTTTCTTCCGGGGAACCTCCAGAACAGTAGGAGTGGAATTTCGTGGTCATTTATGCGGGGCTCTCTTCACAACTTCAAGATCTTCAACTTTCCTATTGAAGAGGGGACCTAATTGGAGCTCTAAACCAGGTAAATTCTGTAATCTTTGGAGCACTTGTTTTCAGTTGTAGATTCTGAGCAGTGGTTACTATTTGTACAAGTGGAATTTTTAGTTGCTTTTTGATGGAAAATTTTTAGGACTTGAAGATCTTCAAATTTCATATTTACAGAAACTTCAAATTTGGGACTTAAATTAGGTAAATGAAGCCATCCTTGGGACTTTTGTGCACAGCTGAGATTTTGGATCCAGTTTTGAGTAATGTTCAGTGTTTTTACTCCCCAGGACAGTAGGAGTGGAGTTTTGAGCTCATTTTTGTGGGGAAATCACCAGGACTTAAAGCTCTACAGTTTTTATGTTGAAGAGAAAGGCTAATTCTTACTTTTAATCAGGTAAATTTCACCATCTTTGAGACCCTTTGTACAGATTTCAATTTCGGATAGCTTGTGGTAATTTTAAGATTTCTCCTTGCTCCCTTGGTGAAATAATGAAATTTAAGTTGGGAAATCTTCTAGACTTGAAGAGGAACAAATTGGCACCTTACTCTCGAAATTTGGATGGGAAATGATATACTATCTTTAACCTTTTTCTCAGTACATGTGTTGCTGAAATTCTGCATGTATGGTTTGGACACTTTTTGTTGACATTTGAGAGATGGATATAATTTCATGATTAATTGTGGCATTATGGCTAATCTATTGGTTTGAGTGCAATTTCAGAGGTATGATGAGCATTTCCCCTATTGGGTTCAACTTGTAATTATATTTAAATTGGGATGTATAGCAAGTTGGACCTTAGCCTAGAGTTATTTGATGGAATTATGGACAGCATTAGTACTTTCTTTTTGGGAGCTTATGTGAAAGAGATTATTTAGTTTCTTGGAAATCCTTGGATGCTTTTAAGTTGATTGAGAATTGGGGAACCATGTTTGGGCTGTGGTAATAATGTTAGTGAGGTTTATATAGCAGATTTTGAGTTCTTCTCCTACTTGTTTGGATTTCAGAAATTTTGCACACTCGGTAATATTTGGTTTGCTATAACTATTTATCCGACAGGAGCTTTGGGACAATTTCAGTTGCATTTGAAAGGTATTGACCGGCGGAGTATGGTCGCCAAAAATTAGATCAATCGAACTTCAAATCAGCGAGCCAACAGGTGGGTTGTTGAGCACATCGAAATTGCGGCCTACAAGTCGACTCAACCAAAAGTGCAACCTTGTGTGATGTTTACTATCTATAGTTGGGTTTAATCATGCTTATATTTAAGTTTCTTGTTGAGAACTATATTGATCATGTGTGAGAACTATTCCTTGATATCTTGACATATAGATAGGCCATATCTCTTTTATTCATGCTATACTATTCATGTTGGAATCAAACTTAGGAGAAAACCTTTTCTTTTTCTCTTATACTGTTATTGCTCGGGTTAGAGAGCAGAGATGGGGATAGTATAACTATGTTGTTGAGTCGGGTGGGATAACACCATATTATCGACTCAGGATTTGTTTCGGCAATCGCGGATTGTGGGTGGTTGGGCCGATTAGTATTATGCATCAGTTGGGCCGAGTATTGCATTGTGGATAGAGTGAGTCTTCACTTTGAGCGTAGTGTCGACTTTTGCTTGCTTGACTGAGATACTTGACAGAGATGTTGGGCATGGGTTACTTTTGACTCGAGCGGGTCGCGCCCCTCGAGTGCCACTCCGGAGTAGGCGAGACCGGGTTGTTGTACCGGTGTTGAGATTGATACATGGACCGGGTTGTTGTACCGGTGTTGAGATTGATACATAGACCAGGTTGTTGTACCGGTGTTGAGATTGATACATGGACCGGGTTGTTGTACCGGCGTTGAGATTGATGTATATACCGGGTTGGTGTACCGGTTGATGAGATTGATTTATACAGGCAAGTCTGGGCTTATACAGGACCATTTGATTGGGTCGTACTTCGGCAGTTGTATTTCCATGATGCATACATATATCTATTTGATATCATATAGTTGAGGACATCATATATCTTGGTAGTTGTTTTCATGATGCATACTTGTATCTATTGGATTTTATACCATTGAGGACATTATTGGTACACGAGGGTAGTGCTACATTCATACATACACTTGTTATTATTCAGTTGGCATTGGGCATAGTAGAGTTGTTTTCTTTCCAGCTATTATTGTTATTCTTTTTATCATCTCCTACTTTGCCCTTTTAGTAGACTCGGTAGGTAGGTCGGAGGTTCGATGATTTACCCACTGAGGATTGCTTGTTAGTAGTTCTCACACCCGTTGTTGCTCCCCAGTGATCTTTTCAGGAGCAGCGACACGGACAGAGCGCGACAAGGGAGTCGTGGACTAGATAGAGCTCCACCCCGATCAGTTGGATAGAGACTGTCCCACAGCTTTCTTATTTTCAGTTTTTTTTTATAGACTTTCAGACTACTGTATATACTTGGTCTGGCTGGAGCCAGCTTTATGTATCTATGTCAGTCCCAGAGTTGTATTTATTTGGGAGTTGTTTGTATATTGAAGTTGTAGTATAGTCATTGCAGCAGATATATGTATATTGGTGTTGTGGTTGGTGATGTATTTGGGTTACCTTTATAGTACTTGTTCTTGTTGGAGTCGTTATTGGGGAGTTCTCTTTTGTTCATTGAGGCGTTGTTGTATTTCTTGTTGTTGAGGAAGTTTTGATGGAGAGTTATTATTTGATGTTGGGTTGTACTTTGGTGTTGGACCTGTTCAGTCTGGGATTGATGTGGTATCTTTGTGGTTGGAGTTGTTTTATTTTTTTTATATATATACAGTTAGTCTGTGATTTATTTCCTGCTCTATACCACTCTGTGTGGTTTCACTCACGCCTGTATAGATTGTCGGGTAGCTTGAGTTGTTGTATCGCTTCGTATACGTGGAAAATACTGCGTATACGGCGGATTTGTTGCCGAACTCGGGTTCTGGTTTACACTCGGGTCGTGACAGCGTGAGCCTGGCAAGGACATCATGACTTAAAGAAGGGGATTAGTACTATATATAATGTATAGTAGGGCTAAATTTATTAAACCCGGCTATAGCATTTTAGGCAATGGTTAGGCCCAAGAGATTAAAAGAGTTAAGTGAGGCTAGAGCTAAAGTAATCCTCGAATGCATGAACACCCTAGGAAGTAGGCATCACAGCAGTAGATAAGAGGACAAGATGATAAGATAAAAGAAGGCACTAAGAGAAATCAACAGTGTTGAAAAATGGACTACAAAGAAAAAAGTATAAAGGGAACTTCACCAAGACCTGACGAGAAGGGACCAGTTGATATATAGCGTCACGGGAAGAAAGGATTTCTCATCTCATTGGAATTTGAAATGTACTAAGGAAAAAAAAATCCCTCTGATTTTTCAGGCCATTCTAGGGGATTACTTTTGCTCCGGAAAAGATTTTCTGAGTTAAAGACTTGTTTTCAAAGGTTTGATATCATATATATCCTGACCCAAAAAATGTTCCAAGGAAATTATAAAGTTGGGTGTTAGACAGGTATACTGACAACTGAAAAAGTTGGTGGCAAAAATAAATTTCCAACAAAATAAAAATCAAATTTTGTATTGTCTCTCTTTGAATTGAACAAACTTTGGCTTCCTACCTATGGGTTGATACAAATCGAGCACATACGTGAACCAGGTGAGTCTTGATCAGTCGATGGTAAACTGGTGATTTCTTTATTAAGGTATTGAGTTTAGTTACTAAAGAGGTCTTTAAGATGGCTAGTTTCAGAGCCAACTTAAGAACCAGTGTGAGACAAAGCATAACCTAGCTTAATTTTAATAAATGATCTGATTACCACATAGATTCAACAATGATGTGGACAGCAACAGTAATTCAAAAAAATAAGAAGAAAAAGAAACCCAATCGAACTACTAATTGACAGAAGCAAAGGAAGTTCTAAGTGAATGCCTACATCATCTCTGATCACTCTTGCCCCTAATATAGCAGGTTTCAACTGAGCTAACCACATTGTTAGCTCGACTTTTTCAACTCATTGCAAATTCACTGACCATCTTATCTGGATAATATTTTATAGTCAAATTAATTATTAATTTAAGAAAATGGAGTTAATGTAATTGACACCCAAAATTTTCTCTAACAGAAAAGATAAATATAGAAAAACAATAACCTGTGTAAGTTCGAATTCAAGTTCCAAAGGAGAAAATTTGTAAGCTCATGAAAAGTGAAAATTGCAAAACATACCATGTCAACCACAGCTTGACTAGAGAGGAATTCGAAAACTCCATCACTTGCAATGATAAAGAAGAGATGGTTCGGCGCAATCTTCACAACCTTCACCTCAGGCTCTGCGATAACGCCGATACTCTCGGCCGTTGAGTCTCCCACGCTCCTCGTGAACGCAGTCCCCGGATACATCCCATTCGGGACCCACAGTCTCGGTGGGTCCCCGTCATCATTCTCCTCATTCCCCCAGTTCTGTATGTCAGGGTCCTTAACCCCCTCCACCTGGTCCACACTCAAAACCCGAGCCCCACACTGCTTCACCCTCTCATACTCATCCTTCCTAAAAGGCGTCTGGTCGCAAGACAGATCCTCGGCCACCACGGTGGAGCCGTTCCAGACGCCCGCGACGGCCCGGGAGTCGCCCACATTGGCCACGTAGAGAGTGTCGCCGCTGACGAGCACGGTGATGGCCGTGGTGCCGCTCATCGAGTCGTCGATGCTGCTATCGTGGAGCTCGGCGTTGGTGGCGAGGAAAGCCGAGGCGTAGGCCTCCGCGGGGGAATCCAGCAGGCGGGTGTTGGCTGACAGGATGTCGACGAGGCGGTCGTGGACGAAGGCGGCGCACCCGGTGCCGAACTGGCCGTGGCCGTCAAAGACACCGAAGAAGTGGAGGTTGGGGTTGTCCTGCAGGCGAGTGCGGATGCAGAGGCAGTCCTGGTTCTCGCGGTCGGGGGATTCGGGGTAGTGGCCGCGCTGGCTGAGGAAGGAGTGCACGAGGCGGAGGTGGTGGGAGGGGACGGCGGTGGAGCCCAGCGGGGCGCCCGAGAGGACCTGGCGCCGCTGGCCGAGAAGGTTACCCTCGTGGTGGGGAACGCCGCAAGGGGCGACGTCTGCTGCGCCGCCGCCGCCCCCCTCGCTTCCGGCAGCAGACGAATGGCAGCTGCCGCAGCACCGCCAGCAGCAGCAGCAGTCGTACGCGCCGCAGCACTTGCCGTGGACGCAGCCCATGATCACAGCTAGGGTCCAACAATAGGAACTTGGAAAACAAGAATAGAAAATATTATTGGGTCTTTTAGAAGAAGAAGAAGAAGAAAAAAGGGAGTGTCAAAGGAAATAACCAACAAGTGGAAGCAATCATTAGCCCATCAAGAAGAAGTCCCTAGAATCTGCTGACGAAAGAGAGAAGGAAGAGCCAGAGAAAATTGAGGAGCTGAAGATGAAGAAAAAAAGGTGTGCCTAAAGGGTCATAGAAGGAAAGTGAAGAAGGGATGCGGGTCAGTGCTTATGCCTTCTTCCCTATGGAGGGTTTGTGCTTTTGCCCACTACTTAGTAAAAGAATTAAATTAACCCCATGAAAGAGAGTGAGGGAAATGCTCTCCTAGAATCCTACTTCAAGAAAACGATGGCTGAATTAATTATACAGAATAATGGGAAAGAGACGGGCAAGAAGAGTTCATTCTTCTTTCTTTTTTTTCTTTCTTTTTTTATTTTATGTTTATGTTTATATAATAAGAAGAGAACTCCCGAGTGTTAGGGTTGGGGAACAGTCACAGCAGCAGCTCCGTTTTCGCTCCGCAGTCACCATCATTATTGACTAATTGTGGAATCAGAAATCAACACGAAATCTTCACCGTTTTCGATGTAAGAAAGATTAAAAGAGGACAGTAGAGTGGGACTGTGTAACACCCGGACGATCCGCAACCAGCCTACGATGAGATCTCTCTGAGGCTAGGATGGCGGTGAGGATGATGGTCTTTGTTTCTCTTCTAATCTGAGCTCGTGGATCGCTGTTAATGGTAGATTTGGGGTTTGATTGAGAAATTGAGAAGGAGATTGGAGAGGATTGAGGGTGAGAAGGAATTGGGATTTGGGGTTAAGAGAGTAGAGAGGGTTGTAGAGAGAGAGAGGTTTGGAGGGAAACTTGATCATATATTCATATGTCGATTCTGTTACATGAATGCTTATTTATACTGTTCCCTACTAAGTACGTAAAGCTAACATGTAATAATTGTGAGGGCTTATTTGTAAAAGTGGTAATAATTGGGAATGGGCCAAGTGGGTCGTGCTATGCTGGGTCTGGATCCTTCCTGGGCTTCTTTGTTGCTCTGCTCCCATCCATGCTCCTGAGGGATATACAACTTCCGGAATCACTTTCTCACCTACCACCTTCCAGAAGGCGCTGGACTCTTCGTTGCTTCCTCCCTACGCTACTCTGCTGTACCATCTCTTCATAGCTGCAAAGGAAAGTGTTCCTCTCTCATCTTTCGCTCTCCCCTCTTCCTCTACCTCCTTCTCCTCTCCTTCGCTCTTCCTTCCTCGATCTGAGATGTAATATGGTTGATGTGTAACACTCCCTTCTGCTTCACACGATTCTTGCCCTCAAGAATCGAATGTAGGAAAGGTCTTCTTCAGCTTCCAGTAGTCCTCCCAGGTTGCGTCCTCCGGCCGGAGGTTGCTCCAAGTGACAAGCACTTGGCTCACCGCTCGTCCTCCCCTCGGCATCATTCTTCGAGCCAGTATCTGCTCTGGTTGTGCTAAAAACTCTCCCGCCGGCCCAACGGTTGGTTCAGCAAGTGATAACTGCTCCTGTCTCTTCACTCCCTTCTTAAGCTGTGAAACATGAAACACGGGATGTATCCTTGATCCCTCTGGTAAGCGTAGTCGGTAAGCTACAGGGCCAACTTTCTCCAACACTTCATATGGTCCAAAATAACACGAGGTGAGCTTCAAATTTTTTCTCATTGCTACACTCTCTTGCCGGTATGGTTGAAGTTTAAGGTATACCATCTCCCCTTCTTTATACACCTTATCTATCCTCTTTTTATCTGCATTTTGTTTCATCCTGTTCTGAGCTTCTTGTAATCTCTCCGTCAACAACTGCATCATCTGTTCCCTCTCACTCTTCCAATCTCCTACAATTCCTTGTTTTCATTGACTACTAAGTTGCTCGGTGGTAAATACTGTAGGTTTTTATAGGATCCACAAGGATCTAAATAGGTACTATCAAACAACTAGAGGGGGGGTGAATAGGTGTAATACTTAAAAACTCAATCTCAGTGCAAAATAAAAACCAATGCGGAAAATAAAAACAGCACACCGAGATTTACGTGGAAACTCCAATCCAGGAGAAAAACCACGGGACCAACACGCAATAACAATCCACTAAGAATAGAAGAATAACAAGGTGATTACCGACTCCACGGACTCAACCCCTCCTTCAGCTTCTTCGGACCTTGCGCTGACCGGTTGGATGTCCACGCAATAACAATCCCTAAGAAAAGAAGAATAACAAGGTGATTACCGTCTCCACGGATTTAACCCCTCATTCAATTTCTTGGACCTCGCGCTCCACCGTTTGCACGTCCACTGCACACGTTCGAATCCACGAACGCCACTCGAATCCATGAGCACACGTTTCGAATCCACGAAACGCCTTTAGCACACCGAATCCACGATGCCACGTCGAATCCACGACGCAAACTCAGTCGATAAGAATATTGACTTCGATGGTGATCCTTTGCTTAGATTCTCATTGAGGAACCGTAGAAGAAATCTCTAAGCAAAGATTAGATCAATTCGACAAAAGATATGTTCTTGAAAGAACCATCGAATTGACCTAAAAGAGGCTATAAAGAAGATCGATAAAAACCTAGCCTCTAGGGTTGCTCTCAAGAGTTTTATAAATTGATCGGCCGTAGCTCCCCCGATTTTGAGAAACCCTAAGTGTCTATTTATAGTTTAGAAACCTTTGGAAAGAGATAAGAATCAAAACCATACCTTATCTGGAAATTTTTAGGACGGCGATCCGGATCGGATTTACTGCGATCCGGATCGTCGTAACGAGATTGACGATTCCAGAAAACCAAGGGTTCGGGATCCGGATTGCAAGGTCCGATCCGGATCGTTCATGCAATTCAGCAAAGTCCCATGTTCGGGATCCGGATCGGAATGGCCTAGGATCCGGATTGAAATTGCCAATGAACAAGTACCCTTCGGGATCCGGATTGCAAGGTCTGATCCGGATCCTGAACATGTCCCATGTCCAGTTTTTGATTTTTATGCAATTAAAAATTCATCCAAGTGTTTCTACACTATAAGAAAGTATTCGGATCACCAAAATTATTTAGTTAAACATACCTGATCCTCTTGAATACTTTCTTCTTGAGATTGATGTAACTGATCCACAATTCTTCAACTTCAATCTTCAAGACTCAAGACACTGAGTGCCAACTTGAGCTCTTGTTGAATATTTTCTAAGTCTTTGATTGCTGATTGACAATTTGATCCCTTTAAGACTCCGACTCAACTCACTGACTTGACTCACGAAATATGCCAACACCAAAATACCGTAACAATCTCCCCCTTTGGCAATTTCGTGACAAAACCCAAAAATACATAAAAGCGCTCAAGTCACTCATCTTAAACCAAAAAGTCGAAATTCAATGTTATCACCAAAACATTGATTTTCTTTGCGTGAAAGATCCAATAAATACAAAATTACATTTGAACCAAATAGTCCTAGAACATACTCTATGACTTAGGACTTGGAGTCTTAAAGTGTTGTAATTCCTGCAAAACAAAACTCCAAACAAAATCAAACGTTAGTCGTTAGAAATTAAAATCCTACATTTGATTCCTTTTGGTTCTTTTGTTTTTCGGCTCTTTCAATCTTTTCTTTATCTCCCCCTATCATGAGCATCTCTAACATGTTCTCCATGTTCTCCATGTTCTCCCCCTGTCTTGAGCATTTATGTTCTCCCCCTTTGTGATACGATCATTATTTTCTGTTCTCCCCCTTTTTGTCACAAATTGTCAAACAGTGAACATACTAGACAAAAGAAAATCACTAACAGCATTAGTTCATAGAGAAAGAGAGATAAAGGCTCAGTTCCGGTATATAACAAAAATGCAGATTGCGTACCTGTACCAGAAAGCAAAAATCAAATAATTTCTTGAAACAAATCCAGATTTTGAAATATTTGAATTACCGATTTGTATTCCATCAAGAAAACAATTTAAGTGCTTTAAACAATGAATTCACACAGATGCCATTCAATCCAATTAATTTCACAAAATTAAAAAGATTTACTCCAAAATCATGAAAAATAAAGGTAAAACATTATAAACCGTTTTTCATGTTATATTCATCAAACACAAGTCATCAAAAATAATCTTGAGATCCAAAGTCTATCAAGATGTAACGGATTTACAAAGATGACTTACAGAGATTTCCAAATGATATCAATTTTGAATTTTACCCTTTCAAATTTGAGATAAGCACTAAAATACCTAAGGGTGGCTCTTTGAGCATCTTTCAACTATCCCACCTTATACCAACCAGGAGATTGTTCAAAATAAGAGCTTTAAATTTAAATCTCCGAATGCTTCAACTAAACAAAATTTCATAAATAATTTTCAAGCATCCATAACATGTGGTAGCTTCACACACAGACCGGACGACCGGGGTGGCAGCTCTTTCCAACATGTGGTGGTAGTTTTCACACTCCTTTCGGATGTAACTCTTTCCACATCTTTTGCAAATCATTTCAATACCCTTGTAAGAATGTAATCTCTTACGTGAAAGAATTAAATCCCAAATTTTAGTCTATCGGTTGTCTCACGTTTATCACAATGAATTCACACAACCGAGATAGATTAAGCATCTAAAGATCACACATGATTTCTAAAATTTGATGCTTATAATATCAAAAACTCCTATAATGAAGTATCTTCAAGATTATGATTATGGAGTAAAGTTGATAATCCATATAAAATTAATTTGGAGTGATTGAAAGTGAAAACCCTTTTTATTCAATGCACTTGTTCGTTAAAATCCTTTTGTTTTAAAAAACAAAACATAAAAACGAAGAGCATTGAAAACATGTAATGCAGAGATTCAGAAAAATATGAAAGAAAAGCCAATCAAAGCATTACATACAGTCATAAGCTATTTAGAACTTAAGACAAGGAAAGATATCACCTTTCCGAATCCAAAATTGTCGAATTTTGGGTTGTCTTGATTCATTGCGGTTGGGAGATGATAGCTTTGACTGTTGATCCACCTTAGGTCTTTGCCTCGCAGTGATCCACTTGTATGATTGATATTGTGGCTCGGACCTTTGGTGGGTTGAGTGAACTCCTTTGACTTGATGTGTCTTTTGATTCCGTTGGGTTCGCTCCGTAGATGAAGTTGCCGAAGGACTCTTCTTTCTCTTTTTCGAGCAATTCTTCACCAAATGTCCTTCAAGTCCACATAAGTAACAAGTTCTTCCTTTCAATTTGAATGTGGAACTTGAAGCATGCACAGTTTGATCCTTTTTAGAACCCAAACCAACTTTGGTTGTTTGACCTAATCCGCACATACAATCTAGTTTCTTGGAAACGGTTGAAAGCCTTTGTATGTCGGATTTTAGTTCATGAACTTGCTTGGTCAATGCTTGGTTGGTGACATGAATCTCCTCAAACTATTTTTCAAGAAAATCAATCTTGTTAATATGGGAATTAACGATCGTTTCCGATTGATTTAACTTTTCTTGGAGGATTTTATTATTATCCAATAAAAGCTCTCGTTCCTCCTCGAGATCATGAAGTTTTATCTTTAAAGCTTGATTCTCGTCTTGAACTTCAAGTCGTTGCTTCCTCAACTTCTTGATATGCTTGGCCATCTTCTTTGATTCCGCAAGAAGTTGTTGGTATGCCTCAACGAGTTCTTCTTCGTCCGACTCCCCCTCACTTGATGACTCTCTGTTGGATGTTGATGTTTCATGCAAAATCAAAGGAATAGAGTCAGTGATTAAAGATGATAAACAAACATTAGAAGAGGGAATTTGAGAAGCATGTAAGGCAACGACTTTTTCCTCTTTACTTGAGGTCGATTCATTTGAAGTAGAATCGTCCCAAGTTTTCGCCTGCAAAGCCTTCTTTTTATATGATTTCGGAGAAGGACAATCCGTTGAGAAATGGTCGTAGCCTTTGCATCGATAGCATTGGATTTCCCCTTCGAAATCATCTTTTTCTTTTTCTTTAGAAGGTTTTGCAAAGCTTTTGAGGTTAGAGGATTTAGAACCCGATGATCCTTTAGATGGTTTCGTGGATGAAGATCCATCGGTTCGATTCTTCCAAAACTTCCGACGAAATTTCTTTGTGATCCGTGCCAATTGTTCTTCAAAATCGGCAAAAGAGATTTCATCGTCGGAACTTGATTCGCTATCTTCTTCCTTTGTTGATTTGAATGCAATACCTGTAAGCTTAGAATAAGACTTGGAAGAAACTTGATTAGTAGGAAAAGTCATTTCATAAGTTTGCAAAGCACCTACTAATTCCTCTACACTCATCTTATCCGGATGACTAACGGTTTCAATGGCGGTAACCTTTGCCCTAAACCGTTCCGGAAGAGTCCGAAGTATCTTTCTTACAATTTTCGACTCCGGGATCTTTTCTCCTAAATTAGCACATGTATTTATTACATCTTGAAGTCTAGTGTAATAATCTGTAAACAATTCATGCTCTTCCATATGAATAGAGTCAAATTGACTTGTAAGCATCTGGAGCTTTTGAATTTTTACAAGATTAGTACCCTCATGTGTAATTTTGAGAATATCCCAAATTTCCTTCGCGGTTTCACACGCGGAAATTTGTGTGAACTCAGTCGAGGAAAGAGAATTAAATAAAGCGTTCATACCTTTCCCATTGTAAGAAGATCTTTCAAATTCCTCTTTGGACCATCTAGAGCGAGGTTTTGGGGTAGTAGAATTTCCTACTTCCTCAACAGGATGCACCCAACCGTATTCCACGGATTGCCATACCCGCTCATCAATTGCGATGAGAAAAGCCCTCATCCGTACTTTCCAATAAGCATAATTAGTCCCATCAAAAAGAGGAGGTCTAAAAATATTACCACTTTCACCCAACATGATAGATAAACCTAAAACCCGCTCTGATACCAATTGTAGGTTTTTATAGGATCCACAAGGATCTAAATAGGTACTATCAAACAACTAGAGGGGGGGTGAATAGGTGTAATACTTAAAAACTCAATCTCAGTGCAAAATAAAAACCAATGCGGAAAATAAAAACAGCACACCGAGATTTACGTGGAAACTCCAATCCAGGAGAAAAACCACGGGACCAACACGCAATAACAATCCACTAAGAATAGAAGAATAACAAGGTGATTACCGACTCCACGGACTCAACCCCTCCTTCAGCTTCTTCGGACCTTGCGCTGACCGGTTGGATGTCCACGCAATAACAATCCCTAAGAAAAGAAGAATAACAAGGTGATTACCGTCTCCACGGATTTAACCCCTCCTTCAATTTCTTGGACCTCGCGCTCCACCGTTTACACGTCCACTGCACACGTTCGAATCCACGAACGCCACTCGAATCCACGAGCACACGTTTCGAATCCACGAAACGCCTTTAGCACACCGAATCCACGATGCCACGTCGAATCCACGACGCAAACTCAGTCGATAAGAATATTGACTTCGATGGTGATCCTTTGCTTAGATTCTCATTGAGGAACCGTAGAAGAAATCTCTAAGCAAAGATTAGATCAATTCGACAAAAGATATGTTCTTGAAAGAACTATCGAATTGACCTAAAAGAGGCTATAAAGAAGATCGATAAAAACCTAGCCTCTAGGGTTGCTCTCAAGAGTTTTATAAATTGATCGGCCGTAGCTCCCCCGATTTTGAGAAACCCTAAGTGTCTATTTATAGTTTAGAAACCTTTGGAAAGAGATAAGAATCAAAACCATACCTTATCTGGAAATTTTCAGGACGGCGATCCGGATCGGATTTACTGCGATCCGGATCGTCGTAACGAGATTGACGATTCCAGAAAACCAAGGGTTCGGGATCCGGATTGCAAGGTCCGATCCGGATCGTTCATGCAATTCAGCAAAGTCCCATGTTCGGGATCCGGATCGGAATGGCCTAGGATCCGGATTGAAATTGCCAATGAACAAGTACCCTTCGGGATCCGGATTGCAAGGTCTGATCCGGATCCTGAACATGTCCCATGTCCAGTTTTTGATTTTTATGCAATTAAAAATTCATCCAAGTGTTTCTACACTATAAGAAAGTATTCGGATCACCAAAATTATTTAGTTAAACATACCTGATCCTCTTGAATACTTTCTTCTTGAGATTGATGTAACTGATCCACAATTCTTCAACTTCAATCTTCAAGACTCAAGACACTGAGTGCCAACTTGAGCTCTTGTTGAATCTTTTCTAAGTCTTTGATTGCTGATTGACAATTTGATCCCTTTAAGACTCCGACTCAACTCACTGACTTGGCTCACGAAATATGCCAACACCAAAATGCCGTAACAAATACCCGTATAAAGCTTGGAAAGGTGACATCCTTAAGGAGGAATTGTGACACCCCCGGAATTTGGATTAGTCCTATATATAAATGATATAATAGGACTAAATCTCTTAACCCGGCTATAGCATTTTGGATGGTAGCAAAACCCAAGAGGTTAAGAGAGTTAAGCGTGCTAGAGCTAGAGTAGTTCTAGGATGGGTGACCCCCTGGGAAGGCGGGGCGTCACAGTTGGTATCAGAGACATTCACCAGCCGGAAATGTGAGATGAGTCTCGGCTGAGCCAGGGTTATATAGCGGGTAGAGCGAGGCTCCCCGGCTAATGACCGTTGTGGATGGAGTGCAGCTCCCCACAAGGTCGGCTAAGGCTAGCGAGACGAGTCTCACATCGCCTGGTGCTTGTGAGTGTGCTTGAGCCTGACGTGGACGTCAGGGCTTAAAGGGGGGAAGAATGTGACACCCCCGGAATTTGGATTAGTCCTATATATAAATGATATAATAGGACTAAATCTCTTAACCCGGCTATAGCATTTTGGGTGGTAGCAAAACCCAAGAGGTTAAGAGAGTTAAGCGTGCTAGAGCTAGAGTAGTTCTAGGATGGGTGACCCCCTGGGAAGGCGGGGCGTCACAGGAATGGTGGGTAGTATTATACCACCATTCAGCCAAGGATAGCCACTTATGCCAGCCACGGGGTTTATGGAAACACATGCAACGAAGATAAGTCTCGAGGCATCGGTTGACCCTCTCAGTTTGACCATCATATTGAGGGTGATAAGCTGTACTCATCTGTAGCCTTACCCCCATTAGTCGGAACAAATCTTGCCAGATTTGACTTGTGAAAATTTTATCTCTATCAGAGATAATACCCTCTGGTAACCCATGCAACTTATAGATGGAATCAAAGAACAATTTGGCCACATCTGAGGCAGTGTAGGGATGTGATAATGATAGGAAGTGGGCATACTTTGTAAATTTATCCACTACTATTAAGATAGTGTCTTTACCTTCTGACCATGGCAATGATTCTATAAAATCCATGCTAATTAGTTGCCAAGCCTGTTTGGGGATTGGTATAGGTTGCAATAGCCCAGCATAAGGTGTCCCATCCACCTTATTTTTTATACAAACCTCACAGTTCTTCACTATATCTTCCATATCAGATTTCATTCTCGGCCAATAGAATAACTGCTTAAGCCTTTTATATGAATTATCAATACCATAGTGTCCTCCCATTGGTGATTCATGCATTTGTTTCATCAATTTATCTCTCAGACTTCCCGTGTTGCCTATATAAAGCCTGCCTTTATACCTTAACAGTCCCTATTGATAAGAATGGTTGGGATGAACTGTTGGTTGTAGTGTTAAGGCTGTAAGGAGCTACTGAATCTTAGAGTCCTTCTCATAACTTTCAGATACTTCATTTACCCAGGTTGGGATAGCAGTGGATATGGCCTTAACACTTCCCTCTTCAATTCCCCTTCTTGACAGGGCATCAGCTGCCAAATTTTCCTTCCCCTTTTTATACTTGATGGTGTACTCTAACCCCATGAGCTTCAGCATCCCTTTTTGCTAGATGGCTGTAGTGATCCTTTGTTCCAAAAGGTATTTTAGACTCTCATGGTCTGTTTTGATTATGAAGGGTTTTGAACTCAAATAATGCTTCCACTTAGTAACTGCCAATAAGATTGCTAAAAACTCTTTCTCATAAGTGGAGAGCCCTAAATTTCTTGGGCTTATAGCCTTGCTGAGGTAAGCAATTGGCCTGCCTTCTTGAGTGAGCACAGCTCCCATTCCCTGCCCACTTGCATCCACTTCAATGGTGAAAACCTTATTGAAGTCTGGCATGGCAAGGACAGGGGCAGTGGTCGTCACACTCTTTAATTTTTCAAATGCATTTTGTGCTTCCTCAGTCCAGTGGAAATTGTTGTGCTTTAGCAATTCAGTGAGGGGTTTGCTTATGCCTCCATATCCTTTTATAAACTTCCTATAATATCCAGTAAGCCCCAGGAAACCTCTTAGGCCTTTGATTCATGTAGGTCTTGGCCAGTTAACCATAGCTGTAATCTTCTCTGGATCAATAGCTACCCCTTCCTGTGTGATTATGTGTCCAAGATATTCCACATAAGGTTGCCCAAAGAAAGATTTGGATCTTTTAGCCAATAGTTGATTATCCTTAAGCACTCCCAAAACTGTCTTAAGGTGATCTACATGTGTCTCTAGATTGGGGCTATAGATCAGTATGTCATCAAAAAATACCAATACAAATTTCCTGAGGAAGGGTTGGAACACATCATTCATTAGGGATTGAAATGTAGCAGGAGCATTGGTGTAAGACCCGACCTTTATTTTGAGCTTTTCCCCTTTTTATATCACTTTTGACGGTCCGACTGAGGGTTTATTTTTCGTGTTTTTCCGGACAGTCCGTCGGGGCTCGCGAGCATTTTTAGGCGGAAGAGCTCGCGAAACGGAGAACGGGGGTGCGATCGGATTCGAATTCCGACTTCCGGTTCTCCCAGAATTAATTTTCAAAGTTGGACTCCCCTTATAGGTGCTCCGAGAACCGTGCTGGTGACTTGCACGGAAATCGAGGTAATCCAGACCCCTTATTTGATTTGTCCGTGGTGTTGGGTGGTGACTCGGGGATTTAACCCTTCGACCTGCTCGGCTCTTTGATTCCGTTAGGTCAGAGGAAGCGACTTAAAGAGGAGGGCAAGCAGAGATAAAAATCCCCAACTCTAAGTGATTTAGACGGTCGAGCAAGGAGAGGAAGAGAAACCCTAACCGCTCCCGCTTGCGTTCCAAGGTTCGGCGCAGTGCTCCATCGGGGATTTCCGGGCGAAAGTGGGCGATCCCTCTTCCTCCATCTTCCCTCGCGAATCAAGGTATGTTTTTGGAGGTTTCTTGATTTTCGGAGATTTATTGTAAGGGGTCGTTTTCGTGGGGTTTGGGGGTGATCGGGGATTTCACCGCCGTCGTGCACGGGGCGATTGCCGCCGCCGCAGGGCCGCCCGCAGGTGGGGCGCCCGCGCGCGCTGGTGCCGCGCGGGGTCGCCCGCACCCGCGGGCTCGCCCGCACCCGCGGGCAGCGCGCCCGCGCGGGGCCGCCAGCAGGTGGGGCGCCCGCGCGGGCTGGTGCCGCGCGGGGTCTCCCGCACCCGCGGGCAGCGCGCCCGCGCGGCTCCTGGCCGCGCGGGGCCGCCCGCAGGTGGGGCACCCGCACGGGCTGGTGCCGCGCGGGGTCGCCCGCACCCGCGGGCAGCGCGCCCGGGCGGCTCCTGGCCGCGCGGGGCCGCCCGCAGGTGGGGCGCCCGCGCGGGCTGGTGCCGCGCGGGGTCGCCCGCACCCGCGGGCAGCGCGCCCGCGCGGCTCCTGGCCGCGTGGGGCCGCTCACAGACGGGGCGCCTGCGCGGGCTCGGGCCGCGCGGGGTCGCCCGCAACTGCGGGCAACGCGCCGCACGACTCGGCGCCGCACGGGGCCGCCCGCAGGTGGGGCGCCCGCGCGGGCTGAGGTCACGCGGGACGCCGCCACCGCAACGGGTTGGGGCCGTTGGGGCTGTGCGCAGACGGAGTGCGCACCGCACGGGTCGGTGCAGTGCGGGGAACCCCGTCGCGCGGAGTCCGGGGATCAAGTCAGTCGTCGGTTTCGGTATGGAGTCGGTGTCAGTGTTCGGATCCCTTAGTCTTGACACACCTTTGTTCCTTCAGGAGTACGGGACGTTGTAGGAAACAGGCGCACGGTCACGGACGAGCCGAGCTCCGGACGACACACACGAGGTGGGTACTTCTCCTGGGATTTCGGGGATAGGCATGTATTAATAGAAATATCAAATCGGGGCAAGGTGTATAGTATGTGGATCTTATGATTATCTGACTAACCCTGTTGTATTATTTTACTTACTATCGATATGAGGCTCTTGTTTTGCTACACGCACACCGGCGGTTTGGCCACCGCAAGGGTGTGCTTTTCCGGAAAAGTGGTACGTTGACCCATGTACCCCACGTGACGGTGACATTAGGAAGGGGGGCCCTCATAGGTGGGGGGTGTGAGCGGTGATGCCGAGGCGGGTGCTCGGCGGCCGAGGCAGGTGATCGGCGGGGGACACCGGGGCAGGGGCTCGGTGCGGTGGTTGGGAAAGGTGCCCGGTTTTGCTTGGTGTAGGGTGTGATTGTTGTTGACGGTGTTTGAGGAGGACGGTTGCTCTGGTTATCGTGGTTTGCCTTATTTTAGCCTTTTGCATATTATGTTATTTCTAGTCACTGACTTCCCACTCCATGACAGGTTCGTCCAGGGGCAAGTGCTAGGGCACCGGTGAGGCCGCGAGGGTGCTGTTCTGACATTTAGCGACTTCAGACACAGTGACTCTGTAGAGTACCGGGACTTTGGATAGCGCGCCGACCACACAGATGGCTTGGAGCAGAGAATTGCCTTGGGCATGTTGCATTTGAGTTTACAGTGGATGCCGGGTTGATTCGGATCAACGCGGAAGCTCCAGCTCGATTCGGGAGGTTCCGGACTGACGCGGAGGACCCGGAGGCAAAAAGTGAGTCGGAACTGGCAGTTTTGGAGCCGGTATTTGATTTGAGCACCCCGACTCAACGGATAAGCTTTTTGAGGAGAAAAAGCTGTGGACACGTGTACTTTTGATTTACAGCGAGGTTCGGGAGGTTCCGGACTGACGCGGAGGACCCGGAGGCAAAAAGTGAGTCGGAACTGGCAGTTTTGGAGCCGGTATTTGATTTGAGCACCCCGACTCAACGGATAAGCTTTTTGAGGAGAAAAAGCTGTGGACACGTGTACTTTTGATTTACAGCGAGGTTCGGGAGGTTCCGGACTGACGCGGAGGACCCGGAGGCAAAAAGTGAGTCGGAACTGGCAGTTTTGGAGCCGGTATTTGATTTGAGCACCCCGACTCAACGGATGAGCTTTTTGAAGAGAAAAAGCTGTGAGCGCGTGTATTTTCGATTTACAGCGGAGTTCGGGAAGTTCCGGGCAGCGGCGGAGAGCCCGAAGGCAAAAAGTGAGTTGGAGTTGGATTATTGGAATTAATTAATTAGTTAATTAATTATAAAGCTTTTTGCTTTATAAAAGGCTCCACCTCCACCCTCTGCAGCAGAGAAGGAAAGAAAAGGAAGGAAAAGAAAAGAGAGGAAAAGGAAGAAGAAGAAGAAGAGAAAGGAAAAGGAGTTTTTAGCCGATTTTGGTCTTGGACTCGCCGTTGGAGGCCGTGTGGAGTTCGTGGGCGTGCGGCGAGCGGCAACGAGGTAAGCAAAATTCTGACTTTTGGGTTTTTCGGAGGTTTATGCAGTTTTTGGAGTTTTTGACCTTTGAGGAATTTTTAATTGGTTTTTAAAATGCTAAAATCAGATTTTTGGGATTTTCGGATTTTATCGGAGTTTCTTTGGATTTGCCGTCGCCGGCGGCCGCGCGCGCGCGCAACGGCGCACGCGCGGCGCCAGGGTGCTGCTGTTGGCAGCACCCTGCGGCGGGGTGCCGCTGGGCGCGGCGCCGCGTGCAGCAAAGTGCTGCATGCGGCGCTGCCAGGCCGCGCGCAGGCGCGCGCCACAGGCCCTGCCTGGCCGCGCGCAGGCGCGCGCGGCAGGGCCGCGCGCAGGCGCGCGCGGCGCTGCCTGGTCGCGCGCGGGCGCGTGCGGCAGGGCCGCGCGCAGGTGCGCGCGGCACTGATTGGCCGAGCGCGGGTGCGCGCGGCATGGCCGCGCGCGGGCGCGCGCGGCAGGGCCGCGCGCAGGTGCGCGCGGCATGGCCGCGCGCGGGCGCGCGCGGCAGGGCCGCGCGCAGGTGCGCGCGGCACTGCTTGGCCGCGCGCAGGTGCGCGCGGCAGGGCCGCGCGCGGGCCTGCGCGGGCCGCGCGCAGGTGCGCGCGGCATGGCCGCGCGCGGCATGGCCGCGCGCGGCATGGCCGCGCGCGGCAGGGCCGCGCGCGGGCCTGCGGGGGCCGCGCGCAGGCGTGCGCGGGCCTGCGCGGGCGCGCGGGCGCGCGCAGCGCTGCGGGCTGCGCGCAGCGGCCGCGAGCGCGCGGCCGCGCGCAGCGCCGCTGGGGCACTGCGCGACGCGCTCCAACGCAGCACAGCAGCCCCTGCGCCGCGCGGTTTGGCTTGGTGCCGCGCGGCGGGCCTCCCTCGTCGCGCGGCAGGGCTGGTGGACGCTCGGCGTGCTCCCGGACGGCGGGCGACACCTCGGGTTGCGTGTCGGCGCTGTTTTCGCCGTCGGAGCCCGTTGGTCGCCGTCGGCCGCTGTTTTTCGCCGCCGCGAGCTGTTTTTCGCCGTCGGGCGCTGGTTTTCGCCGACGGAGCAGTTTTTCGCCGCCGCGCGCTGTTTTTCGCCGTCGGGCGCAGTTTTTTGCCGACGGAGCCGTTTTTCGCAGTTTTCGCCGGCAGATTTCGCGCGCTGTTTTCCGCTGTTTTGCGAGCGATTTTCGCAGGATTTTCGCAAGCTGATTTTCGAGCTATTTTCGCCGTCGGGCGCAGTTTTTCGCCGACGGAGCAGTTTATCGCAAGCTGTTTTCGCAAGCCGGTTTTGAGCAGTTTTTGCAAGCAGTTTGTGAGCAGATTTTGAGCGGTTTTCGCGAGCAGTTTCGCAGGGTTTTCGCGAACTGTCTCGCTAGCAGATTTTGCCTGTTTTTCGCCGTCGGGCGCTGTTTTTCGCCGACGGAGCTGTTTTTTCGCCGCCGCGTGCTGTTTTTCGCCGTCGGGCGCAGTTTTTCGCCGACGGAGCTGTTTTCGCCGCCGCGTGCTGTTTTTCGCCGTCGGGCGCTGGTTTTCGCTGACGGAGGCTGTTTTCGCCGACGGAAGCTGTTTTTCGCCGTCGGATGCTCGGTTTTGACTGTGTGGATTGATTTTGCGATTTCTTCGCTTCTGGCAGCTTGCGGTGCGGTTTTAGCTTCCGCGGAGCGCGCGGTCGTGTGGTTGGTCGCCGCGTGCTCCGATTCGCGTGCGGATTCTGGCATCGGGCTTCGTGTTGCGTGCGGACCCCTTGGAGGCCAGGTAAGCCGCTGAGCCAATTGCAAGTGTCGACGAGCAATTGGTGGCTTTCTGAGGTGGGTTGGTTTTCTCTCCAAGTCTACGGACTTCCTTCTAATTCTATTGTGATAGGATTGCATGCTAGTTTAAGTGTTTTCTTGGAACTTAACTAGCACCCCCGTCATATGTGCATGAGTTTGACCAGACCATTTGTGAACCTTAATTTGGGCTAGGTTCCTTTATGCTTTAGACATCCCGCACTTTTCATATCCTTCGGGACTTAGAGTTTCCTCGCCCGGGTAGTGGGCTGAGTGGTCAGAGTGTTGTGGGACGGGTGTTGCACTCGGGCCCGGGGGGCCGAGTGGGGTCTGGTGGCTGGGTTAGGCCAGTGTTAGTGTTTTGGGGAACCGTTTCAGATAAACGGTGGTCCCGGGGGTTTTCCTTTCCGCTGTTCTTCTCGTCACCACCAGGTTGTGATCGTGGTGCACGTGTGTTAGCAGGACCTTGAACCCAGAACCTTTTTGGATAAATACATGATTTTAGTCAGCCAATGTTTCTTCCAAGCCTCGCAAGGTTGCCTGAGTCGGTTCTTGTGTGATAGGACGAGGGCATTAGCCCTTCGAGGTTTGGGCATAAAGCTTGATTTCAAAAGGTTTTCCTAAAAAGACTAAAAATCATTAATAAGATGGATTTCTCTCAGATCGAATGATTTTCTGAAATAAATGACATGGTTTCTTATAAACTTATCCACCCGAGCGGATTCGAGTGATCTGGGTTCTAAGGGCTGCTTCTTTCTTGGGGACGTAGGTGTTAGTCTCCCGGGGTTTCGGACCTTTCGCAGATCTGGCCGTGGAGTAGCTCCGGCCGTGAGTTGAGTGTTGAGTTCAGTGGGGTGTTGTTGAGGGAGCCGTTGGGAGAGACGGTGGTCCCAGCTGTGTAGTACCTTCGTTGAGTGGGTCTGTGTTGTGAGATTGAGTCGTGGAGGGTTCTTCGACTGAGTTTGTGCTTTGAGCATCGAGATACCGATCTGTTTGATCGAGGACTACAGCCTGCAGGAGCCACTTGTGAGACAGTGATACTGATGAGATACTTGAGTTCGGTGGGGTCGCACCCCTCGAACCACGCCCCGGGTGCGTTGATGATTCCGAGCCTGATGAGGCTGCGATGATGATACCGAGCCTGACGAGGCTGCGATGATGCGCCTAGTTCATATACTAGAGGTCGCTTGATACCCCTGGCCGTGCTACCATGGGGTCACTGTGTGAGATATCGAGTTTGTCCGTTTGGACACCCTGGTTGATACACCAGGGGGCGCAGGCTTGACTCGACTGGACCCTGTGGGGCAGTCGCTGAGATTTGTGTTACACTGAGAGAGTGATGGCGTAGCATGTGTCATTGTAGAGTGTCTTGGGTAGTACTTGTGACATATTGCCAGCAGTGAGTGGCTGCATACCATCATCCATAGTCTCTTCTTATTGAGCATAGTAGATAGAGGCATGATAGCTGTAGATTCTTTTCCAGCTTATTTTTATTATCATCAGTCTTTTCTCTATCTTATGCCTCTGGTAGACTTAGTGGGCAGACCGTGGTTCTTGGAGACGGTACCCACTGAGAACTACTGTAGGATGTAGTTCTCACACCCTCTGTCGGTGACAGGTTGCTGAGGCTTTCTTCCGTTCCTGCCGAGCTTGACTGGACGGACCGAGGACAGGGAGTCGCGTGATAGTTCCCTACCAGCATTGTTATTTTAGAGAGAGGTAGATGTACCATCCCGGATTGTGGGAGTTGGTTATGTTTCCTGTTTAGCTATCTCCCATTTGGATTCGTAGATGTTGTATAGGTGGACTTCTATTTGTATCATCTGATTTTGGGAGATAGGCTATGGGTTGTAGCAACTTTGTAGTTGAGAAAAATTTTATAGTACAGCTTTTTATCCGCTCTGATATCTGTGTAGCTGTAGTTTTGTCTTTTGCAGGCTAGATGCTTCGTCTGTACGGCAGTTTCCGTACAGATGGCGGATCTGTTAGAGAGCCCGGGTCGCAGTTTCGACCCCGGGGCGTGACAGATTAGAGTGGTATAAGAGCCTAGGATATAGGTCATTGAGGACTTAGAAACCCTAGGCTTGTGGTTGGACATTAGGATGACTACGAGAGAGTCGTGACTTTTAGCGAGAGTCCAGATTGAGTTTTTACCTCTCCCTCGGGTTGGGATGAGTGATTTGATATGTTATTCTCTCAAAGTGATTATGTCGGCTGCAGACAACATAATACTTTAGGAAGGATAACAAATTTTAGACTCTCGCTGGATTGGGTCGTATGGTTGTTGTGTCCTGATGTTCGTTTTTGTTTCAGTTACCTGCGATGCCGCCGAGACGTCGTGTAGCGACGAGTGGGCGTTCGACCTTGGGTGAGGAGGCCGAGCAGGCCGGGCAGAGCGGGGTACAGGATCTGCGGGCTCAGGTGGCCCAGTTGTCGGAGGCGTTGCGGCGCCAGGAGAAGAACATGGAGCGTGTGTTGCGCAGGTTCGAGCTGAGAGCATCTCCCGGGGTATCGCCAGTAGTACTCCCGCCGTGACATTGTCGATTTCGACCCTGGGCGCACCACTGATGGTGCGGGAGCAACGAGAGGTTGCTGACCGGATTATTTTACTTCATCCAGTCCCATCCCCTGCAGATTTCGGGATTAAGTTGGGGCCTTGGGAGGCCGAGAACTGGATCGCTGCTATGGAAAAGCTGTTCAAGGATTTGTTCATCCAGGAGAAGCTTCAGGGCGCTTGATCTTGCGCCTTTGTTTGGGACGCCGAGAGTTGGTGGCGTCGGGTTCGTCCTGTTGGACCACCGAGAGCGAGTTTCCGCGATGGTTGAGCAGTGGGCCCCTTGTCACCCAGGATGAGGCTTAGGGGTTGATTATGTTGAGAGGGGACTGCACCTGGATATCTATCTCATTATGTATTCTCGGCGAGTGCCGACCGTAGATGCAGCGATTGGGCATGTGCGATGGATTGACCGAGGGTCACTGATCACCTCCAGGAGGGACGGAGATCGAAGGACCAGCTCCAGGGAGAGAGTCTTCCAGTATTGCCTGATTTTGGGATAGTGGAGTGGATCGAGGTTGCCATGGTGCCAGCCTCAGGTTCATGTGTCTCAGAGGAGACAGAGACCTGGAGGTTCTCGGCAGTCGAGGCGCCAGGATACTGGATTGGAGACCGAGATAGTGGTCGACTTGGTTATGGAACCTTGCAGCCGAGGTTGTGCCCCGTTAGTGTTCAGAACCCGGTGGGGGCTTTCTGAGCTTGCCTTGCGGTCAGGTGGATCGACTGAGGCCGTCGATTGTTAGGGTTTGAAGAATCGAGTACTCCAGCTGTGTTTGAACGGGGTTAGCAGCCGGACCCGTCGTGGACATTTGGATTTATTCCCGAAGTGGCTTAGAGCTTCAAGATCACTAGAGGTTAGTGCAGCAACTCCTAAGAGGGGAGATGTTGGTTGCCTCGTCGAGAGATTTACCTGCGGAACTAGATTGTTTTGGTTGCTGAGGAGCAACGGAGGGGTTTTGCCTTTTGGAGACTTCGATTTTTTTTGGAAGCCACCAGCCGCAGAGGGTTATGTTTATGGACTTGAGTTTACGCGGGGAGTTTGGACCGTGATTATTCGTCGGATAGGAAGAGGTGTAATTGAATCCTCGCACTTTATCGGCTTTTCTTCGTTGGAGTCGAACAAGGATTTGAGCTAGCTGAAGCAACCGAAGAAATTCTTGCTTGTGAAGTTATGGAATTTACGGTTGAGTTTACCCAGTGAAGGTTCGGTGGTGCCTGTATGTTGAGTTAGAGCGACCACCTGAGAGCCGAGAGGATGAGTTTGGGTCGCCGATTGGTGGGGCGCCAGGTTAGCGGATCGCTTGGTACTTGGTATGACTTCCTTTCCTAGTGGTTGAGATCAGAGTTTTGCACCCCTACATGGTTGAGTTGGTGGATTGGTGGTTTGGGGTTGCGGCCACAGCAGGGACAACTTCAACATCTCTCTCGTCCTTGTTTTTTTTTTTTTCCGTTTTATCACCGAAAATAGCGGCGGAGCGAAAAATTTTGAAGGACTACCCAGAGATGGAGGCGATGCTGGAACCTGTTCTTGTTTTGATCGGGGCGAAGGCATCGGTCCTTTGGAAATTTTGGACTTTTCGCTATTTTCGGCTGCTTTTCAATTGAGAGAGGGTTGGAGTTGATGTTATTCTTGATGTGGGTTTCCTTGTGGTAGGGTGTGTGTTTTGGTTTCGAGGACGAAACCTTTGAAGGAGGGGAGAATGTAGAGTACCGGGACTTTGGATAGCGCGCCGACCACACAGATGGCTTGGAGCAGAGAATTGCCTTGGGCATGTTGCATTTGAGTTTACAGTGGATGCCGGGTTGATTCGGATCAACGCGGAAGCTCCAGCTCGATTCGGGAGGTTCCGGACTGACGCGGAGGACCCGGAGGCAAAAAGTGAGTCTGAACTGGCAGTTTTGGAGCCGGTATTTGATTTGAGCACCCTGACTCAACGGATAAGCTTTTGAGGAGAAAAAGCTGGTGGACACGTGTACTTTTGATTTACAGCGAGGTTCGGGAGGTTCCGGACTGACGCGGAGGACCCGGAGGCAAAAGTGAGTCGGAACTGGTAGTTTTGGAGCCTGTATTTGATTTGAGCACCCCGACTCAACGGATAAGCTTTTGAGGAGAAAAAGCTGTGGACAACGTGTACTTTTGATTTACAGCGAGGTTCGGGAGGTTCCGGACTGACGCGGAGGACCCGGATGCAAAAAGTGAGTCGGAACTGGCAGTTTTGGAGCCGGTATTTGATTTGCACCCCGACTCAACGGATGAGCTTTTTGAGAGAAAAAGCTGTGAGCGCGTGTATTTTTTATTTACAGCGAGTTCGGGAAGTTCCGGGCAGCGGCGGAGAGCCCGAAGGCAAAAGTGAGTTGGAGTTGGATTATTGGAATTAATTAAATAGTTTATTATTATAAAGTTTTTTGCTTTATAAAAGCTCCACCTCCACCCTCTGCAGCAGAGAAGGAAAAAAGGAATGAAAAGAAAAGAGAGGAAAAGGAAGAGGAAGAAGAGAAAAGGAAAAGGAGTTTTTTAAAGCCGATTTTGGTTCTTGGACATCGCCGTTGGAGCCGCGTGGATTTCGTGGGCGTGCGGCGAGCGGCAACGAGGTAAGCAATTCTGCTTTTGGGTTTTCGGAGGTTTATGCAGTTTTTGGGAGTTTTTTGACCTTTGAGGATTTTTAATTGGTTTTTAAAGGCTAAAATCCCGGATTTTTGGGATTTCGTATTTTATATCGAGTTTTCTTTTTGCATTTGCCGTCGCCAGGCGGCCGCGCGCACACGCGCGCAACGGCGCACCGATAGGCGCCAGTGTGCTGCTAGTGGCAGCACCCTGCGTCGGGGTGCCGCTGGCGCGGCGCCGCGTGCAGCAAAGTGCTGCACGCGGCGCATGCCCGCGCGCTGGGAGGCGCGCGCGGCACCCTGCCAGGGCCGCGCGCAGCGCGCGCAGGCAGGCCCTGCCTGGCGCGCGCAGGTGCGCGGCATGGCCTCGCGCGGGCGCGCCTGCAGGGCCGCGCGCAGGTGCTCGCAGGCGCTGCTTGGCGCTGCGCAGTGGCGCGCTGCTTGGCCGCGCGCATGTGCGCCGGCATGGCCCGCGCGGGCGCGCGCGGCGAGGGGCCGCGCGCAGGTGCGCGTGGCACTGCTTGGGCCGCGCGCAGGTGCGCACGGCATGGCC
>CM055061.1:24214849-24323515 GCA_029204045.2 Tillandsia leiboldiana
CGATCGCGCCGTCGGCTTTCTTTTCCGCACTCTATCGCAAAAAAATACTAGACATCACAATGGGCCAACTTTACATAAGGGATGTCCAGTTGCGGAGTTTCTTTCCCCTCCCGTGCCAGCCTCCGTATCGGAGGTTTGGCAGTAACGACAACCGGATATGCCACCGGGCCTATGTGCCCCGAAATCCCAAAATGCCGGTCGTGTTAACTCCAACCCAACAATCCCAGAAAGCTCGAATGAAAAGTGCCATTTCTGGCACATTAAACTGTGCAATTTACATGCAGAAGAAAAGGGGCACTGAGGCTACTCGTGCTAAGATCCAACATTCAACTTGGCTTCTTATTATTTGTCCTTTTAGTAGATTACAAAATTTTTGAGTTCTACATACTTACAACTTAAAGAAGTTTTCGTCCCTAACTTACAACTTAAAAAAAGTTTTATCGAGGGTACACAAATCAGTTCGCAGGTATCGGGACAATCTAAGGCTACTAATTTAAAACCCAATCTGAACTCCCCATTACAGCGGCAGAAGTATTTCCTCAGTTCTTTCGACAGTACGTTGTCTGCAGCCAACGTGCTTACCAAAAGGAAGCGAATACCATAGATCTGTCGCCAACATCTAGTTGGGGACACAACTCCCATCAGAAGTGTATATCACACCTCCAAACACAGGTCTCAGTGCTAATGACCATAACCTTTATCAAGGATACTACCACCTCGTGGTTAAAACTATCGCGTGACTAACTCATAGGAGGAGTCCAAGTGGTCCACGAAATCCGTGCAAAAGGTGCGGCCCCAATTTGAAATCTATTCCAAAACAGGGTTACCATCGGGCCCCATAGGCCACTGAATTATGACACGGGGACATGAAGGATCACAACTTGATCAATCTCTGGCAACTGTAAGGCTGGTGCAATACAAGCAGTCTTCTGCTGCTGTGCCATCAGCTAGACGATTACGACAAGAACGGTGGTCTAATTTAACCACTGTAACTTAATCCGAGCCTTTAGCTCACTGAAACATCAAGCCCACGGCGAAACCATGACGCGGCTAACCCGTACTAACAACGATCCCAAAACGAAACACACCTAAGCTCCAAACCACTATGCCAAACCCAGCGCTCTCTCGTGAACACAAGTCATCCTAGGGTTCGTTCTTAACCAAATACGTAGGTATAGGTACCTATTCTCTGATACCAGTCTAATCTGTCACGCCCCGAGTTTTGAAAAGCAGGCTAAATTTTTTTTTTTTTTTATAAATCAGAGTTCGCAAACCAGGCGTAACAGACCGCCACATGTATAGTAAATTCCCTGCCCAACTGGACAGATCCTTTCCTATACATGCACGGCTAATCATAATCAGTCAATATCAGAGTAGTCTAAACTACGCAGACAAGACTAGTCAATTTATAATATTTAAACAGAAGTGCGGAAAATAAATATACTGACTACAAAGGGTCGATACTATCGCAATCGCCCACCACGTGTCCCGACATCCATTCACCCAGCGACCTGAAAAAACAGTCACCCAGGGGTGTGAGATACACCGGAGTGTATCCCAGTGGGCACGACGAGCCGAGAATAGCTAATCGTACCTACTAGGGTACAATAATCTGCGGATAGTAGATAAATCAATAGGTAACAGCTGATAGGAGGAAGCAGACTGGCAAGAAGCATAAATCAAGATACTGAACATAATGAGTGCTGGAAATCATGCTAGAACTGAAACGACAAATCAGACAAGCTGGAATATGGAAATATAGTTATGCATCAACATAAAGAACAGCAACTACTAACCAATGCCACTATTGGTCACGGGGACCTCAGGCGAAGATATCTAGGCAGCGCCAATCATAATCATCCTGGATTCCACCTAGCAGAAACTGAACCGCAAACCCCGTACCATTGATATAGCCAAGAGGATCCTCGTACCAAAAGGTACAGCCAAGAGTTTTCCTCATATCGGTACAACCAAGGGGCTCCCGTACCCAGTGATACGACAAGAGGGGCAAGCCACGGGTTCAAGCAGACCCTTTACCGGTAAAGAACGCAATGTGGGGGCTCAATCCCACAGCGTACGCGAACGAACAGCATGTGTACAATCATCACAATGCAAAATGCATAATCTCACGGTCCACAGACCGGGTAATCAGCAAACTGCCGGAAATCCCCACAGGGATGCAGATGTCTATAAATCAATCATATCTCATGCAGTCTGTATATCAATCATATATCAATCATAGGGTGCATATGTCTGTATATCAATCATAGGATGCTAAAAAGGCAGGTAATCAAGCATAAGGGAGCTATAGATAACATACTAGAAATCAGGATATAACTGTGCAGATATAGGTATATGATAAACAGCAGAACATGCTAGAATATCAGAATATCAGCTGATAGGACAATAAAACTCAATCATCGATCTAATCAGGTCAATGTCAATCAGAGGGATCATGCTATGTCAAAAGAGATCAATATATGTCATATAGGTAAAATCAGCAGGGCAAGCCAAGAACAAGTGTCCGACTGACTAAAGCAACCAGAGGGCCGAATAGTTCAAGCCCGGGGCCGAAGTTAACCCACCTGGATGTAGGCCGATCCAACGACTCCACGGAAGGCTCGGGGCCGGAGTCAGACTGCAAAGACCTGAATCACGAACACTGATCAGGAATGACTCACACATACCCAAATCCAATCCGGATCACGAAAGTCGCACCGAAAAACCGTAAAACCGACAATTTTGCCGGTTTACGGAACGGAATCCGATTTCCGCTCAACCAGAGTCCACGGAACTTTAACAAAAAGCTTAGAGGGTGCGTAAGTACTGTCTAAAGACAAGCCAGCATGTTACATTGTAACTTAGTCCATAATTTCCCTTAAAATCGCATAAATACATCAATTTGAACACTGTTTTGACCCGTTCTTTAAATCCGGGCAACTAAATCAGAGCTGTAAGTTTCAGCGCGTCCGTTACGACAGACGTAGCTCATGCTCACTGGCTTAGACCAGCACAAATCCCAACGACAAGGTTGGCCCATAATTATTGTGTATTAAGGCTCAAAGTTGCTAAACAATTATAATTAATGGTTCTTTTCCATTACTAGTGTGAGCATCATGCTCAGGGGTACTAAATAACATAGAAGCTCATCTCTGAACCTCAGCTAATGCACCAAACCTAAGTGTTGGATCAACACCATCAAAACAAGAGCTCGACATTGGGCATCAATAGTTTTTAAAGTTTCTGGGCAGAAACAGATAGTGAGCATCATTAAAGGACATCACAAAGGCTAGGGGGCTCACCTGTGGGTAGGTCGCAGCACAGCAGGTTTAATTGTTGGAGCAGATGATCCCGACCTTCAATTGATGGAGCTCAAGTTGGCCGAGCCCTCTTGGTCCTCGGTCAAGCTTTCAAACAAAAGTGAGCACCACCTTTCTTGGACCCCCAGATGTGCAAGGAACCTCAGCCGCGTAAGCTTGGAAGCTCCTGTTCACCCCCAAACCCGAGGAGGAAGAAAACAAAGCTTTTTCAAACCCATTAATGGCAACTTTACAAAAAACTCCGCATGGCCTGCATGCAAAAGGTCCTAAAGGCAAGCTTAAGGTGCTAGGACAATAACCATGGCTGGCCGGCGCCGGAGGAAGCGCCGGCGGCGGTGGGCGGCTAAGTTCAAGAACTCACAAACTAGGGTTGGCTTCCCCCGTACTCCACAGTGCACCAAAGTCTCCCAAACTTTTTGGGGGACCTTCTGGGAAACCAGCAGAGCTTTCGTGGTCAAGTTGGAATCAAGGCCGGAGCTCCGGAGGGCCATGCGCATGAATCCCGGCCAAGATTAGGGTTCCGGCGATCCTAGTTTCCCCCGACGGCAACCACGGGTTCAGAGGCCGCGGCGCTACACCAGGACACCCTTGGATGTCAGTTGCTGACTGCAAGGCTTCAAGTTGCTAAAAAAAATCCATAAGCAACGGGCTCCCCTTGCCGGACCCGGGGAAGAACAAGAAGGGTGGCCCGGTGGCGCGCGGCGGTCCCTGGGCGCCGGGACTCTGGGATCTGGCTCCCCCGGTGGCTGAAGATGCTCTCAGTTGTGGATTGGAGAGATCCCAAGGCCAATGGTGACCCCTCCCCCAACCCACTCGAAAGCAAGGTGGGTTTTCTTGCTTTTTCCGGCGAGATGGTGCAGCGGCCGACGGCGTTCGGTTTGGGGATCGCAGAGAAGAAGGAGGAGAGGCTGCTGGGTGGTGCGGCTAGGGCATAGGCTTCAGGGTATAGGGTTTAGAGGAAATCTAACCCTAAATGCATCTATATATATAGTATAGTGTACAATTGCGACTTACACCCTCAACTCCTGATATTAAGAGATGGGTCCTTTACAGCATGTTCATTTCACACAAAAGTCCCTCTCCAATGAGTTGCACGGTTTTCGAGGCACGAACTATAGGGTTCTCGCGCAATTTATCGCGTTTTTCACCTTATTTCACGCTTTTCGATACAATCGGACTGTCAAACTGAAAATCTGACACCGCCACGACGTCCGGCTCGACGAAACCTATCGGGTAGCAATTTTGGTTCACTAAGATTTAGCTCTATAATTTTTAAATTCCATCTTATACTGTAAATTATACAGTTCGACACGCTTTACGATGCTTTAGGCTCGTCAAATGCAAATTTCGTCAGTGCCATTGCGTCCAGAACGATGGAACCGTTTGAAATGACTACCTGGATCACTATATTCGGATTCCGAACAGTGAATTAGTCAACGTTGTATTCGTCGGGATCCCGAAAATCAGGGTTACTGTTCATATACAGTAATTCACTTAAGTAACCTCTGCGCAGACCACTGTTATATTGGTCGCGGTAATTTGCCCGCTCTTCGCTGATTTCTGGAAGATCCGACCGTCAGATCGAAAAGTGCTGAATATGAATCTCACTCAGTTCGACGAGACGATCGCAACGGTCAATTCGGATTTCCAAGATCATGTCTGGATTGGAAAATAGCATTTTTGCCTCGTAAATCGTGCAACTTGCACACTGGCGATTGACCATTTAGGTTAACAGGGGTCTTCTGAATTTAAAACCTGCTCAAAATTCGCTTTTAGTCTATTTATTAAAATGAGATATTTCGAGTTTCTACATCACGCCCCGGGGGTTCGAATCGCGCGGAAGAGGAGCCACCGATGCCCCTGATTCAGCCATATATTTTTTTTTTGTAAAACATTACTCCCCGGCGCGTGCACAGACCCGCCGCATACACAAATTCGCTCTGCAAATGAGCAGAGGCCCCTTTGTATATGCACGGCGTCTCAACTACAAAGTGTCTCACAAGGCGTAGTACATACAATCTCTAACCACATCAGTTGGGGTCTCGTACACATACAACCAAACAATTCACGTGACATTCTAGCATTCACTTAGAGCATAGAGGCCGGTGTTTTGAAAGGATAAATAATCACAAGGTTTTGAAAGCGGCATCCACACGATGCCCTCGTTTGTGAAAACAGTTCGTAAACACATAAATCCCACAAGGTTTATAAGCTTGGTGCCCACACGACACCCACGTTTTTTAAAAATAGTTTTCGCAAACGGTTTTCTTTGTTTTTCATCGTTCAAAACGGCCAAGTAAGAGAGAACGTAGTATTCATTCAATTATTCAAAAAGAAGGAAAGAAAAGGGCAACATCCACTTCGACCCCACGGGGGTGTCGCAATCCACAACTAGCTACCATGAATAATAAAAGAAAAGGGAAAGAAGAGTCACTGTATCTGAAGTCACCCATAAATCAGATCAGCACCCTAACGTCCTCACCGGCGCCCTAGCACTCGCCCCTGGACGAACCTGTCACGAAGTGGGAAGTCAGTGACTAGAAATAGCATGATAAGCGTAGTAAACAAAGATAAGGCAAACCACAAACACCGGAGCAACTATCCCTCCCATGCACCTTCCACCTTAACCACACCCTGTATCATTACGACATCGGGCACCTTCCCCGATGCCCACCGCCGAGCACCTGCCTCACAAAGCAACATCGGGCACCTTCCCCGATGCCCACCGCCGAGCACCTGCCTCACAAAGCAACATCGGGCACCTTCCCCGATGCCCACCGCCGAGCACCTGCCTCGACGTCACCGCTCACACCCCCCACCCATGGGGGCCCCCATTCCTAACGCCACCTCCGCGTGGGGTACACGGGTCAACGTACCACTTTTCCGGAAAAGCACACCCTTGCGGTGGCCAAACCGCGGGTGTGCGTGTAGCAAATTTGAGCCTCAGATTGACATTGAGTATCATAACATAACATAACAGGGTTAGTGCATAAACAGAAGGAGACTGACAATTCCACCTTGCCCCAACATGCTATTTCTAACAGTTAAACCCCATTCCCGAAACCCCCGGGAACGTACCCACCTTGTGTGCGTCGTCCTGCGTTCGTCCAGTCCGCGTCTGTGCTCCAGTCGCCCACAGCGTCCCGCACTCCTGAAGGAACATAGGCAAATCGAGACTTAGAAGTCCGAAACTTACAACGACTCCCTACAGCGGGCGGCGGAGTTCCTTCGCACGGCACCGGCCCGTGCGACGAACACCCTGCCAGGGCGCAGCCCCGCGCGGCACCAGCCCCGCGCGGCGCCCCTCCTGCGGGCGGACCCCGCGCGGCCGAGCGCCGCGCGGGCGCGCGGACCGCGGTGCGGGGCGACCCCGCGCGGCACCAGCCCGCGCGGGCGCCCTCCTGCGGGCGGCCCCGCGCGGCCGAGTGCCGCGCGGGCGCGCTGCCCGCGGTGCGGGGCGTGCCCCCGCGCGGCACCAGCTCCGGCGCGGGCGCCCCTCCTGCGGGCGGCCCCGCGCGGCCTAGCGCCGCGCGGAGCGCGCGGCCCGCGGTGCGGGGCGGCCCCGCGCGGCACCAGCCCGCGCGGGCGCCCCCTCCTGCGGCGGCCCCCGCGCGGCCGAGCGCCGCGCGTGGTGCGCGGCCCGCGGTGCGGGGCGGCCCCGCGCGGCACCAGCCCGCGCGGGCGCCCCCTCCTGCGGGCGGCCCCCGCGCGGCCGAGCGCCGCGCGGGTGCGCGGCCCGCGGTGCGGGGCGGCCCCGCGCGGCACCAGCCCGCGCGGGCGCCCCCTCCTGCGGGCGGCCCCCGCGCGGCCGAGCGCCGCGCGGGCGCGCGGCCCGCGGTGCGGGGCGGCCCCGCGCGGCCGTGCGCCGCGCGGGCGCGTGGCCCGCGGTGCGGGGCGGCCCCGCGCGGCACCAGCCCGCGCGGGCGCCCCTCCTGCGGGCGGCCCCGCGCGGCCGAGCGCCGCGCGGGCGCGCGGCCCGCGGTGCGCGACGGCGCCGGGCCTCCTCCCTCCTCGTGACCAACAAAAGAAAGAAAGAGGGAGATTCCCCCGAACGAAACGCGTCCGACTCACCTTGATGTGCGAAAGAGGAGGAAGAGAGGGATCGTCCGCTTGCCTCCATCGGTCCACCCTTGCGGTGTGCTTGGTTTCTCTTTGCCGGCGGCTACGAGGGAGGAAGAAAAAGAAAAGAGGCGGCCACCAAAAGAAAAATAAGAGGAACCCTAATCCTCTTTCCCTCACGGCTAGGGTTACTATTCACTTTAAGTCGCGGGGCCCGTTTTTTGATTTCTGATTTCTGGAAGATCCGACCGTCGGATCGAAAACATATGAATATAAAACTTCTATGTTTCGACGAGACGATCGCAATGGTGATCTCGGATTTTCCAGATCAGACCCCGATCAAAAGTCGACATTTTAGGGCCACTGTTGCACTACTATCTACTAATTTTGGCTATTTAAATAATTCTGAAAATTATTTAAACCTGAATTCTGGATTTTAAAATCATGGTTACTACACGCCCCGAGTTTAAAAACCAGCGTCAAAATTTTTTTTTTTTTTTTTTAAATCAGAGTTTAAAGCCAGCCAGGGCGCAACAGACCGCCACATATATAGAAGAGTCCCAATCCCACTGGGGATTGAGCCCTTTTCTATATATGCACGGCTCACTTGGCATACAACCAGAGTACTAACTACGTACATCTACTAAGCAAGATTAAATTACAATATCAACAACTTCTCAATTACATTGCATTACATTTGATACAACAATTAATTAAATACTTGATCTTATCGGCTGTCCAGGGTCAAGCTCTATCTCGTGATCTCACCAACTCGTCCCGACATCTCAACACCCGCTTGACCTGAAAAACAGTCACCCGAGGGTGTGAGACACACCGGAGTGTATCCCAGTGGGCACGACGAGCCGAGAAATAGCAGATCGTACCTACTGGTATACAATGCTAGAGGATAGTAATAGATCAGGGGTTAGGGTAAAGCAGATATATAACTGGTGCTGTAAGGAAAACAAAACTCATAATCTGGGTACAAGCATAGGAGATAATTTTAGCAGTATTTAAAACATGTATCAGGATAATCAACACATCAAGGAGTTAGGACAATCAGCAAGATAATAATGGAACTATAATCAGAGGCATCACATAGAATCATATAAAGCAACTTAACAACTCATGCATCAAATAGATGAAAACGCAAAGACCCAATCACAAGCTACCATATTGGCCTTCACAAGACCTCAGGCGAGGCTGCCCTCTTGGCACCACCTGGTTGACATTCCCCAAACTAGGGTCACGGGTTGCCTCAGCTAACCACTTACCGGTAAAGAACATCGCTACGGGTAGCAAATCCGCTGATATTCGTGAAGTACAACGGTGCGGGCGAATCATATGCAAATGCTCAAGCTCACGGTCCACTGACCGGGTAATCGGCAACAAGCCGGGAAATCCCCACTGGGATGCAATGACAAGATCAACTGAAACTCAACACTTATGCAGGAACACTCATCAATAAATCTCAACTCATATGCAAGATCAAGGCAAATATCTCTCAACAGAAGCTCACAGATAAACTCAACTCAACCACACAAACCAACCAAATGATACAAAGCTTAAACACATATTTTTAAGAAAATTGTTTTGAAAAGTCCAAACCTCGAAGAGCATTGCCCTTGTCCTATCAAACAAGAACAGACTCAGGCGACACTACGAAGCTTGGATTTAAGTCCAAACCTCGCAGAGCAGTGCCTTTGTCCTATCAAACAAGAACAGACTCCGGCGACCCTACGAAGCGGGGTAAAACCTCAGTTAAATAAATCTATGTGCTCAGAGATGTATCATTTGATCAGCAGAACAAACAGGCTCACTAATCAACCATGAAAATATCCGAGTAAAAGTATAAATACTAGAGGTGCTATGGACAATCATGTAAGGCAAAATAGAACAGATAACAGGCATAGATCAGGCAGATAGCAGATATAATATAATCAAAGAAAGGCAGGCTCAAAGAAATGTTTAAGCTATCAAAAACAGGGGTCCAACCAGTATCGCACCCCAGAGGGCCGAACTGATAAAACCCGGACCGAAGATAACCCACCTGTCAATGCGCAGGCAATTAATCTGTAATCCTCTAAATGCTCAACTCCAGGTGCAAACTGAATCAACCTGGATCAAAAATCACCAATCAGGGATCAATTCAGTCCCGCTAACTCTAACCTAAGCCCAGATCAATTTAAAACCTTCTTAGTTATTTTTATTGTAACCTAGACACCGTAAAATCGACGATTTTGCCGATTCTCGGACTGTTATCCGATTTCCGCTCAACGAAAGCCGATGGATTCCCAACGAAAAGCTTAGGAATCATTTAAACATTTTACTAACCAGTACACATTGTCTATTTTGCATTAAAACCCTTAAAGTTTTCAGAAACTACATTTTAGTGCCATTTGAGCACTGTTTTCGCTCGTTCTTTCAACTGGAAAATAATTTTGACGAACCGTCACTTCCAGCAGGTGACATTTTTCATGCTGAACACCGTGCTCACTAATTTGCAGCAGCACGGAACCCGAGGCAAACTTCGGGCCATAAAATTCTTTACTAACATAGCCTTAATGCATTTTTGTTTCTCCGGCTCTTCAAACACTGTTTCTAACGCGAGCATCGCGTTCAGTGACCCCAAATTAGCTAGGAATGCACTGTCGCGACTTCGCCAACAGCCCGGAACCATGTTTTATTTAAACATTTCACTAAAAGGTTGATTCAACTACATCTTTTAATTTAAACTTCAAACAAGAACATTTTGTATATCAAAGTTGGTCTGGGCACTGCCAGGACCTCAGTGCTCACCCTGGTTGAGGCCCAGGTGGGCTGGTTCAAGCAGAACCAAGGTCAAGCTTACACCCTAATTCACAATGCACCAAACTTTAATCCACTCAGTTTCTGTTTGAACTGAAGTGAGCACAGAGCTCAGGGGACTATTTGGAGCAAGTTTCATATTTACAGTTTCATCAAATTCCAACTTAATCTTCATTGAAGGATTTCATCAAACATCTTAGGGGCATATTATATACACATACACATAAGCAACTTTGAAGTTGGAAACTCTGCAAATACTAAATTAGAGGCACTCTAACTTGGATTGATTTGATCCATGAAGAATCTGGAGCTTTCACCCCAACTGAAGCAACCTCAGAACCCCGGGTTGGCCGAGCCCCATGATGAAGAAGATGAAGCCTTGCATTGATTTTCGTGATGCTCCATCCGAAGGGTCTGGGGCTCAACCAAATGCACCAGTAGGTGCCATTTGCTGCATGTAAGCTTCCCATACCCTTGGCTGGCCTCGGGGTGCGGCGGCGGCGCGGCGGAGCAAAGCTCCGGTTTGGAGCTCATGCCCTCTAATGGCATCTTTTAACCGAGGCAATTTGGAGCTCTGCAACTTGGAGGAAGTTACTCCTTAGGTCACCACAAAGCTTCCTGTTCATGCCTCCCCGGCCGAAGGTGGCCGGAGCGCCGGCGGCCGCAAATCTTCCATTCTCGGGTTCATCCATGGCACCATGATTTTCATGATGCATGGGAGCCATGCGATAGCATGGTTGGACTCCATTGGGTCCCATCATCTCCTCTGGGCAGATGGCCGGCGTTGGAGAAGCCCGCCGGCGCCGGAGCTGCATCCTCGGCCAACTTGCAATAAACCCGAATTCTAGGGCATAAAACTGCCACTCACTGGGTGATCCTTACTCCACCAAATTGGGTGGAGCTGGTCACTACCACCAACAGTCCAAGCACGCCAAATTACAGCCCATATAGATCCATAGTTACGGAGTTGTTCCAAGGCGGTGCACTATTAGGGTTCCGGCTAACCCAACCTCCCGCCGGCCATGCACTTTGCATGGAAGGCTAGGGCTTTGCAGGGATCATCCTAGGGAACTATATAAGCTACTTCTAAAGGTCTCGGGCTCAAACATCCTTTGGTTAATGAGTTCTTACCTTGGCCGGATTCGGGGAAGATAGGAAGAAGCCGGGTTCCTTCTTCTTCTTCTTCTTCGCGCGACCTCGGCCAACTCCAGTAGAGTCCACAGTCACCAGAGAAATCCTCAGAGCACTCCAACTCCACCTTGGAAGAGTTTGGTTCAAGCTTCCTTGCTCTCTCTCCCGGGTTTGGTCTCTAATGGGTTTGTGTCCTTGGCCTCCCCAGCAACCCCGGCATCATGTGGAGGATGCAGAGGAGATGTTGATGCCTCGGATTCCCCCCTATAACTCCTCGTGCATTCACCCGTAGGAGACCAAGAGTCACAAAATAATTCAATGCAAGATTCTTTGCAAAATCTTCTTCAACTCAGTTCACACCAAACCCTAGACTCCGGGATCCTTTCAGTAGGTGCAAAATGCACCCAACTCCTTATCCTATAAGCCTCTTTAATTTTGGTACATAAAATAATAGGATTTCTTCAAAAATACACCCTTTTCCAATGTATTTCACGCTTTTCGAGGCACTCGAGTCGCCGAAACTGAAAATGGACTTCGCCACGACGTCCGGCTCATCGAGACCTTCAAAATAGGCTAATCATTTGTTTGATTTGGTGCTCGTATGAAATCTCGGGCCATCTTGTTCTGTATGTCGCAAACCGACGCACGCACTTCGATGCACACGGGTCGCCAAACGCGAAATCTGTCAGTGCCATTGCGCTCAGAACGTCGAAATTAGCTAGGATCCATTACTCATACTCCTATGTTAAAATTCTAGATAGTGGTTCGACCATTCATGATCACAAGGGGTTAAAAATTCAAAGGTTACTATTCACTTAAGTCGCGGGCCCACTTTTTGATTTCTGATTTCTGGAAGATCCGACCGTCGGATCGAAAACATATGAATATGAAACTTCTATGTTTCGACGAGACGATCGCAATGGTGATCTCGGATTTTCCAGATCAGATCCCGATCAAAAGTCGATATTTCCGGGCCCACTATTGGCCCACTAACACCCCACTTTTGCCAAAATGACAAATTTAAACATTTAAAAGCAAATAGAGGTTTTCAAATTCTAGATTTCTACATCACCCACAACTTTTAAAAAGTTTCGTCCCCGAAACTTAACAAAACATACTTTAAAAGTTTTCTAAATATTAACTTATTACATCGTTGCTTCAACATTTCAAGCTCCCGATGGGCCTTCCCCTGACGGCTCGCCATGCTGGGTCAGAGCATAGACCCGTCCTCCCGTCACTTGGCGGGGTCCCTCAGTTTGGCGCGATGAAGGACGACTTGAGGCAGCCACGCTCTGGGTTGGCGCTGGAGGCCGAGCAGCAAGAGGTGGCACAGCCAATGCTGGTGGATTTGCAGCAGATCTCCGCGGGCAGTTAGCAGAGATATGGCCAGGCTGACCACAATTATAGCATCTTCCGTGGCGCAGGTCGCAAGTCATGGGTTGATGATCTGCCCCGCAGAAGACGCAAGGCCTCGCCTTATGTTGACGATTGAAGGTCCTAGAACCACTTGCTTGGTTCTGATTTCCTGGGGGTCTAGGGGGTCTTCTATTTGATCCAGATGATCCCTCCCCATTTCCAGCGAACTGTCGCTTCATCCCTTTTCCTCTATCCATCGCTGCCCGCTCAGCCCGGGAGATTTTTAATTCAGCCTCAATGGCAAGGCAGCGTTCGATGCATTCGTCGTAGTCGGTGATCAAATGTGAAGACAACTGACGACGGATCTCGGGTCGCAGGCCTTGAGTGAATAATCTAACCTTGCGACGCTCGTCCTGCACCGCTTGTGGCACCAGGTCAGCAATTTTCGTAAATTCTTCTAAACACCCAAAATATCAGTTTTCTAAGTATTAAAATAATCTTGAGATCCAGAGTCTATCAAGATGTAACGGATTTACAAAGATGACTTACAGAGATTTTCAAATGACATCAATTTTGAATTTTACCCTTTTAGATTGAGATATGCATTAAAATACCTAAGGGTGGCTCTTTGAGCATCTTTTAACTATCCCACCTTATACCAACCAGGAGATTGTTCAAAATAAGAACTTTGAATTTAAATCTCCGAATGCTTCAACTAAACAAAATTTCATAAATATTTTTCAAGCATCCATAACATGTGGTAGCTTCACACACAAACCGGACGACCGGGTGGGCAGCTCTTTCCAACATGTGGTGGTAGTTTTCACACTCCTTTCGGATGTAACTCTTTTCACATCTTTTGCAATTCATTTCATTACCCTTGTACGAAAATACAATCTCTTATGTGAAAGAATTAAATCCCAAATTTTAGTCAATCGATTGTCTCATGTTTATCACAAAGAACTCACACAACCGAGATAGAATAATCATCTAAAGATCACACATGATTACTAAAATTTGATGAATATAATTATCAAAAACTCTTATAATGAAGTATCTTCAAGAATTATGATTATAGAGTAAAGTTGATAATTCATATAAAATTAAATTGGAGTGATTGACAGTGAAATCCTTTTTATTCAATGCACTTGTTCGTTAAAACCCTTTTGTTCAAAAACAAAACATAAAAACGAAGAGCATTGAAAACATGTAATGCAGAGATTTAGAAAAATATGAAAGGAAAACCAATCAAAGCATTACATACAGTCATAAGCTATTTAGAACTTAAGACAAGGAAAGATATCACCTTTCCGAATCCAAAATCGTCGGATTTTGGGTTGTCTTGATTCATTGTGGTTGGGAGATGATAGCTTTGACTGTTGATCCACCTTAGGTCTTTGCGTCGCAGTGATCCACTTGAATGATTGATGTTGTGGCTCGGACCTTTGGTGGGTTGAGTGAACTCCTTTGACTTGATGAGTCTTTTGATTCCGTTGAGTTCGCTCCGTAGATGAAGTTGTCGAAGAATTCCTCTTTCTCTTTTTCGGGCACGACTTCATCAAGTGTCCTTCAAATCCACATTGGTGACAAGTTCTTCCTTTCAATTTAGTTGTGGAACTTGAAGCCTTCACAGTTTGGTTCTTTTTAAATCCCAAACCAACCTTGCTTGTTTGACCTAATCCGGATATACAATCAAATTTCTTGGAACCGGTTGAAATCCTTTGTATGTCGGATTTGAGTTGATGAACTTGCTTGGTCAAAGCTTGGTTGGTGACATGAATTTTCTCAAACTGTTTTTCTAGAAAATCAATCTTGTTAATGTGGGAATTAACGACCGTTTCCGATTGATTTATCTTTTCTTGGAGGATTTTATTATTATCCAATAAAAGCTCTCGTTCCTCCTCGAGATCATGAAGTTTGATCTTTAAAGCATGATTCTCGTCTTGAATCTCAAGTCGTTGCTTCCTCAACTTCTTAATATGTTTGGCCATCTTCTTTGATTCCGTAAGAAGTTGTTGATATGCCTCAACGAGTTCTTCTTCGTCCGACTCCCCTCACTTGATGGCTCTCCGCCGGATGTTGATGTTTCATGCAAAATCAAAGGAATAGAGTCAGTGATTAAAGATGATAAGCAAACATTAGAAGAGGGAATATGGGAGGCATGTAAGGCAACGACTTTTTCCTCTTTACTTGAGGTCGATTCATTAGAAGTAGAATCGTCCCAAGTTTTCGCTTGCAAAGCCTTCTTTATATATGATTTCGGAGAAGGACAATCCGTTGAAATATGGCCGTAACCTTTGCATCTATAACATTGGATTTCCCCTTCGAATTCATCTTTTTCCTTAGAAGGTTTTGCAGAGCTTTTGAGGTTAGAGGATTTAGAACCCGATGATCCTTTAGTTGGTTTCGAGGATGAAGATCCATCAGTTCGATTCTTCCAAAACTTCTGACGAAATTTCTTTACGATCCGCGCCAATTGTTCTTCAAAATCGGCGAAAGAGATTTCATCGTCGGAACTTGATTCACTATCTTCTTCATTTGTTGATTTGAATGCAATACCTGTAAGCTTAGAAGAAGACTTGGAAGAAACTTGATTAGTAGGAAAAGTCATTTCATAAGTTTGCAAAGCACCTACTAATTCCTCTACTCTCATCTCATCCGGATGACTAACGGTTTCAATGGCGGTAACCTTTGCCCTAAACCGTTCCGGAAGAGTCCGAAGTATCTTTCCTACAATTCTCGACTCCGGGATTTTTTCTCCTAAATTAGCACAAGTATTGATCACATCTTGAAGTCTAGTGTAATAATCTGTAAACAATTCATGCTCATCCATATGAATAGAGTCAAATTGACTTGTAAGCATCTGGAGCTTTTGAATTTTTACTAGATTAGTACCCTCATGTGTAATTTTGAGAATATCCCAAATTTCCTTCGCGGTTTCACATGCGGAAATTCGTGTGAATTCAGTCGAGGAAAGAGAATTAAATAGAGCGTTCATACCTTTCCCATTGTAAGAAGATCTTTCGAATTCCTCTTTGGACCATCTAGAGCGAGGTTTTGGAGTAGTAGAATTTCCTACTTCCTCAACAGGATGCACCCAACCGTATTCCACGGATTGCCATACCCGCTCATCAATTGCGATGAGAAAAGCTCTCATCCGCACTTTCCAATAAGCATAATTAGTCCCATCAAAAAGAGGAGGTCTATAAATATTACCACTTCCACCCGACATGATAGATAAACCTAAAACCCTCTCTGATACCAATTGTTGGTTTTTATAATATTAAGGATCCTCACGGATCTAAATAGGTACTATCAAACAACTAGAGGGGGGGTGAATAGGTGTAATACTTATAAAACCAATCTCAGTGCAAAATAAAAACCAATGCGGAAATAAAAAACAGCACACCGAGATATACGTGGAAACTCCAATCCAGGAGAAAAACCACGGGACCAACACGCAATAACAATCCACTAAGAATAGAATAATAACAAGGTGATTACCGACTCCACGGACTCAAACCCCTCCTTCAACTTCTTCGGACCTTGCGCTCACCGATTGCACGTCCACTGCACACGTTCGAATCCACGAACGCCACTCGAATCCACGAGCACACGTTTCGAATCCACGAAACGCCTTCAACACATCGAATCCACGATGCTACGTCGAATCCACGATGCTACGTCGAATCCACGACACAAACTTGATAAAAGTTTCGATGGTGATCCTTTGCTTAGATTATCATTGAGGAACCGTAGAAGGAATCTCTAAGCAAAGACTAGATCAATTCGACAAAAGATAGATCTTGGAAGAACCGTCGAATTGACCTAAAAGAGGCTATAAAGAAGAACGATAAAAACCTAGCCTCTAGGGTTGCTCTCAAGTGTTTTTTAAAATAATCGGTAGTTCTTGAGAAACCCTAAGTGTCTATTTATAGTTTAGAAACCTTTGGAAAGAGATAAGCATCAAAAACTGACTTAACAGAATTTTTCCCGCACGACGATTCGGATCGGATTTACGGCGATCCTGACTGTCGTCTTTTTTCAGCAATTCCTGAAAAAACAGGGTTCGGGATCCGGATCGGAATTCTGATCCGGATCGGTTCAGGATCAGAAATTCTGAACTGGACTCTGAACATCCAATTTGTCCAGTTTTTATTTTTTAAGCAATGAAAACTTATCCAAGTGTTTCTAAACTACACAAATGTATTCGGATCACCAAAATTATTTAGTTAAACGTACCTGATCAATCCGAATCCATTTTCTTTAAGATTGATGTATATGATCCACAATTCTTCAACTTCAATCTTCAAGACTCAAAACACTGAGATCTTGTTGAATCTTCTCTGAGTCTTCAATTGCTTATTGACAATTTGATCACTTCAAGACTCCGACTCAACTCACGAAATATGCCAACACAAAAAGCCGTAACATCCAGCTGTTTGGAGCCAAGGTTTGCGCGACATATACCGGGGGTGCAGCTTCAGCAAAATCTGGACTGTAAGCGTCTACACACTTCACCGACTTCGGCTTTGCCTGCGGAAAGCACTTCAGGTGGGTGCTCTGTTCCCAGAACCGATGGACGATTCTTTAATTCTTATATTAGAATGCACGCATGTTTAAGGTACAATAATTGTATGTGATTGGGAGGTAAGCTAGGATGGATGATTGTATAAAGGGAATTGCAAGATTAATATTCATATTAAATATTATCGAGAACTTGCAGCATTCATATATTCATGATGATGAATTGTAAATGCTTACCTAAGGGACTTACCCTATGTGAAGGACATTTGCATGCTTGTATGGTCATCTAGTTAGGCCATCTTTTACTGCTACACTACTTATTGGAACTTGACTTAGGAGAAACCATGCTTTTCCCTTTTCTCCTCCTTTGTTAGTCAGGCGGTCTATGTTGCTCGGGGGCGAGCAGGGGTCTGGGGTAGTGTAGCCAGGATATTGGTGTCAGGGACGGGTTGTGCTGGATTACAGACGGCAGGGTATTGCGGCAACCGCGGATATTGGGCGGTTGACCGGACATTTATTTATGCACCAGATTGGTTATCAGATTTCTCTAGTGGGCGGAGTTTCCTACTTATTTAGTGTGCGACCGTGCCGGTCAGGAGCCGGTCTGTCATTCATTTAGTGTGCGACCGTGCCGGTCAGGAGCCGGTTTGTCACTTATTTAGTGTGCGACCGTGCCGGTCAGGAGCCGGCCTGTTACTTATTTTGGGTGCAACCGTACCGGTCAGTAGTCGGTCTGTCACCTATTTTGGGATGCGACCATACCGGTCAGTAGTCAGTCAGTATTCCCGCAGATGAGTTCTTGAGTTCGACAGTAGGCATAGCAGGCATGGCAGGCATAGCAGGCATGGCAGGCATAGCAGGCATGGCAGGCATAGCAGGCATGACAGGCATAGCAGGCATGGCAGGCATAGCAGGCATAGCAGGCATGACAGGCATAGCAGGCATGGCAGGCATAGCAGGCATGGCAGGCATAGCAGGCATAGTCGGCATAGCAGGCATGACAGGCATAGCAGGCAGGGCAAGCATAGCAGGCATAGCAGGCAGTGCCAGTGATTACTGGTCTATCGATTGGGTCGATTGTGCACTTCATGTGCTAGTGGTTGCATACCATTCTTTGGTTCTCCCATTTTGGGCATTTAGATGGAGGCATGATAGCTGTTGAGAGTCTCCAGCTTCCTTATTTCAGTCTTTACGGCTTTGGTTAGTTTTTGTCTCTTGAGGACTTAGTGGGCAGACTGTCGGGTGCGGCGGTGGTACCCACTGAGAACTCCCTTTATGGTGTAGTTCTCACACCCTTTGGAGGTTTTCTCCCTCCTTTTTCCTTCCTCTCCTTTGTTTTGCAGAGTCTTAGCGGGTGTTGCTGATTCTGCGGTGGTTGATCGAGGCGAGGGAGTCGCGAGCTAGATCCCTACCCATGTTTGGAGAGTAGCGGTACCCTTCAGAGGAGAGCTTCGGTCGATTAGTTGTTTTATTTCCTCTTTTGAGAGACTAATGTAGTGAGGATATGATATGTATTGAGAGCCTGTACACTGATGTATTTATTGGAGATATCTCCCTGTTGAGTCTCGACCTTTTGTATATGAGGATATTGTATGTTTATCATTTTGGGAGATGGACATTGTTGCATTATTTCCAGTTGTACAGTAGTTGATTTTAGTTACAGTAGATTTTCATTTATAGCTCTGATATCTGTTAGCTGTAGCATTTTTCTTGCAGGTAGGACGCTTCGCCTATGCAGGTTGGCATAGGTGGCGGATCTGTTGGCGAGCCCGGGTCGCAGTTTCGACCCCGGGGCGTGACAGATTAGGTTGGTATCAGAGCCTAGGTTGTAGGTCATTGTGGACTTAGAAACCCTAGGCTTATGGTTTGACCCTTGGTTGACTTCGTGGGAGTCGTAATTTATAGCGAGAGTCCTGATTGAGTTTTATATCTCTCCCATGGGACGGGAAGAGTGATTGGCATGTTTATTCTCCTAAGTGATTATGTTGGCTGTAGACAACATAATGCTGTGGAACGGGTGACATGCTTTAGACTTTCGCTGCATTGGGTCGAGCGTTGTTGTGTGCTGTTTTGCAGTTTCGTCGTGGCGAGCTGTGTCTCCCTGACGCTAGGTTTTGACCCGTGTACTTCCTATCATAGCAATTGAGCTTGAGCGGTTGGTTTTGGGCCGGATACCCGGATTGAGGTCAGAGAGTTCCGGACCCAGATGACAGGATCGTCTGAGGCCTATCAGCGGCAGAGTGAGCGAGCAGCTGGTTTTAGTGACACGGTTGTCGGAGCAGCGGGCAGCTCGACAGTGCTTCCTTCTGAGACCACCCGGTTGCAGTATCCTCAGGGGCGGGGATTTTTGTGGCACCGATGGAGTGAGTAGCCCCCTCTGTGCCAATGTTTAGTGCCGAGGCACCGAGGCAGGGTGGATAGTTGACAGTTGGTGAGCTGAGGGGACGCGATCGATCTATTGAGCCAGATTTGGCAGATGAACCACCCCGACTCGTAAGATTGAGTTTGGAGCCTTGGGAGGCAGAGTCGTGGTTGATGGTGATGGAGTGATTAATTAAGAGCCTCCCTGTGCTAGAGAGTTTTTGGCAGTTGTTGAACTGCGCGCTCCAGGTTCGAGGGACGAGGCGCATAGGATGTGTGGCTGGGAGTGGATTGCGCCAGGATACCTTTCAGCTTAGTTGGTCCCTCTGTTATGGATTATTGATGCCTCGTTGGAGTAGGCGTTGTGTTTGGAGCGTGGCGCTGTAGTTCCTTTGGATAGGGATCTGCCGTCAGAGGTGAGTTCCGGACTTAGGCGCTTGGCGCCGGGGGTTGGAGGACAAATCGGCCGGCAGAGGCACTTCTGATTTGCTTTCCAGGATGACGGGTTCCTGAGATGCCAGAGATCGGGTGGACCTCGATGGCAGCATCAGCATCTATATCAGAGTGGCGCAGCGGTAGCGTGGATTTGCTATCTGCGGAGGACCTTATTCGTCGCCTCAGTGTGAGCAGAGACAGAGGTCGTGCTCCTTTTGTGTTTGGTCTAGATTTTTCCTTGCAGATTGAGCGACAACCGCCGGCATCGAATGGATGAATTTGTGCCGCCCGGTTGGAGGGCGCCACGGCAGTGGATGGAGTTGTTGCAAGTGTGATTTTATCATAGCAGCCGGAGTTAGAGCATGTTGCATTCCTGCATGGACTAGAGGCAGAATTATTACCACATGCACTAGAGGTACAGGTTTCTGTTGTTGTTTTGCATGTGGAGGAGACTTTTGGATCATGTCCAGTGCAGCTGAGACTGCGAGTTACCGGCAGACTTAATGGTAATTATGGCAGTTAGCACCTCATTGGATATCGCCTATAGAGCCGAGAGAGCTGATGGGGCAGTTGCAGGATCTGATAGATCGAGGGGTCTGTTTGACCTGATGCCACGCCGTTGGTACACGGTGGTGATGCCACCTCGTTGATACACGACTGTGAGGGTCCTTTTATGGTTCGAGTGTAGACAGGTCCGGGTGGTATATAGGACCTTTTGATGGAGCTATATGCAGGCAGTTATTGTATGATGCGAGTAACTACTCAGAATCAGACAGCCGAGGATCTTGTCTAGATGCCGTTCAGGACACGGTAGGGCATCTCGAGCTCATAGTGAGGCCAAGTGGATTGATTAATGCCCTGCCACTCTTATGATTTGAGGAATTGTGCTCCAGCTATACTTGATTGGATTGGTAACAAGATCCTCCAGGGATATTTTGATTTACTCCCAGAGCAATGTGGAGCACGAGGAGCACTTGTGGATGTGCTACCATGCCCGTGTGGATGAAGCGGTATGCCAAGTTATTGAGGTACAAGTTGTAGCTCCAGAAGCATACCTTCTTGGGTCACTTTGTTCGAGCCATAGGAGCGGCGGTGGAAATCCGGCCAATATGGATACTAATTGAAGATTGGTTGAGACCAACATTTATTCTTGAGGTGAGGAACTTCTGGGACTTGACAGTGCCAGGAGAGCACGGCTAATAGATAATGAAACTAATACCAGCGCCGAGGCTAATATTACCAGTGTTGGGAGAAGGATCTGCGAGTTATAGTGACTGTGGAGTTTGATGATTCCACAGCTGGCGCTGTGTGGACTGTTGAGGCAAACAAGGCTTGTGGGGGTGTCCCTGGGGGTTTCTTTGGATGATAGATCGCGGCTGAGTAGTTCACTCGGATGGCCAAGAGTCGGGAGTGACCGAGTAAGGACCCCTCCTAGTTAGGGCTCTTCTCCTTATTGGATAATCATGTGGGTGTGCTTCGGGTTGCCTTGGTTGAGTTGACACAGGTTGTGGGTTGGTGCGTGTTGCACTGGCGGTTATTTTGTTCCCCCCAGCTTTTTGATGGAGCCCCTGTGGTGTTTCGCGTCTCAGCTCAGGAGTGTTTTGCTTTTGGATCCCTCGCCCGTGATTGACACGCTCCATTTTGAGAGCTGGAGATGATGATGATGAGTATTTACCCTTGGTGTTTGTGACTCCTGGTGGAATTGAGCTAGTTTCGAGGGCGAAACTTTCTTTAGTGGGGGAGGATGTGAGGACCTGGATCCCCACGACGAGATTACTGGTTAATCAGCAGCTCCTGGAGGCCCATGTGGCGTGTCGGTGGCGTTTGTACACCAATTGGACACTAGTGATGGACTCGGTGTGTTAAATGGATCACGAGAGTAGTCTGATGACCCCGTCGAATGCTTAGAAGTGGTTTTGCGCGCAATGGATATTAAAATTGGGCTCAGCGCGAAGTTTGGACAAAAGAACACCTTTCCGGATGCCTTCGACAATTTTTAGAAGTGGAATTTGGCAAAATGGATGGCGGATTTGGATTCAGCGTGCGAAAACGATGAAAATGGACTACCTACTTGTATTTTTCGGAGCCCGGTTGACCCGGCACGGTTTTCGAGGCAGTGTACTGTTCCGGCCGCCGGCGGGCGGCGGCGGCGGCGGCGGGTAGCGGCCGAGTGCAGCGGCGAGGACGCAGGCGCGGCGGCGGGGCAGGCGCGGGCAGCACGCGGTGCGCGGGCAGACGCGCGGGCGCGCGGGCAGGTGCGCGGTCCACGGCGCCGGCGTGCGCCGGATGGTGGACACGTGGCGGCCTATGGTAGGTGCGGTGTAGCACGCTCGATGCACCGAGCTGGTGCGACTCACCTCGGGACGCGTGCCTGGCACAGTGCGCAGGCGGCGCTGGCGCGCGCACGTGCGCGCGCCAGGCACGTCGACGGACGGCCGGGCCACGTGTCGGCTTCTCGGGGCGGCCACGTGTCGCGTCAGGTGTGGACGCTTTCGCTGTTGCATGTGCGGCGGGCTATGTGGAGGCCCGTGAGGGATTCGGGCCTGCATAGTGTTGGGTCGGGCCCAACACTGTAGCAGCCCGGATCTTCCGGGCGCCCGAAAGCGGGGACACAGCCGTCATTTCTTCATTTGTTTTCTGGGCCTATTTAAGGATCCGAGCTTCTTCTTCTTCCCCTTTTCCCGCGTTTCTGAGCTTCAAACCGACTGGGGGCCTTCAGAAAGGTTGCTCCCCTACGTGTAGCGCACCCTCTGGAGGATTTCTAGGATTTTTGGTGGCACGTTTATCGAGGTTTCCATTTTTACGGCGCGGCGCGACGCTCGTCCATTTGTGTTCCCCTTCGTCGCGTTTCGGTGCGCGAGCTCCCCCGGCCTACTCCGACCTCCGTTTCAGGCGATTCTTGCGCCGTTGGATCCGCAACAGACAGAGCTACGATCTTGGTATTTTCTGCTTCCCCTAGTTTCATGCTTTTCGAGAAGTTTTTCCATGCTTACTGGGACCCTATTTTCTGATGGAATTTCTGGATGGCGACACCTTGCCGGATTTTTATCTCCGCAACCGGGCATCGGATGGAAACATGCCTAGACACTTTTTTCATCTACTCGATGCAAGGATTATCATAGTTTTTTTATTAGATTTTTCTAAGGCTTTCCCGAAGGTATATTTTTCTCCCTTTATCTGTGCATGGAAATACAGATGGTTGTGTGTTTGTTTTTTTGATTAAACAGGGGTATACCCTATTTGAACAGTACAGGCTAGGACTGTAAGGAGAAACTAGAAGAAGACTCAACACGTTACCAAACCCCAGACAAAACAAAACAAACAAAAGGGTTGTCCACTCCCGCCCCAACAAACGGAACGAGCTCACATTTAGACAAACCCAAGAAAAATTGAAATAGAGTTCACAGTGAAAAAACCCAGTCGTAAACATATAGTCACAAGCACACTTGACAGACTCTAAAATCCTAGCAAACTATTGAGAAAATTAGATAGCCAGTCACAGTTCAAGCAAAGAGAGAGACAGCATTCGTCTACCCGGTGCCGCAGTAATTGTCAAGGATTGTCGTCGTTGAAACCCTTTTCCCAATCCTCCAACTTGCCCAGCATATAACGGAACCATCCAGCTTCGTATATCAATCCGAAACAACCCATCGGCGAAGCCCTCCACGATGTAGGTACCCAACAGATAATAGGCAAAAGAGTGCACTACTTAGCGCACCAACATTGGATCAGTTAGAAGGCAAAGAAAGCACCAAACCGCAGTAGCTCAAATCTTGAACCTAGAATCGATCTCCAATATTTGGGCCGTAACCCTTGAGTAATGACTTTGATGCCGGAAAACTAGAGACAGTTGCGAGGATCAATTGCCGCGCCAGTTCCTACTACCCAACCAGTCCAAAGATCATCGTCCCAATTGATGGCTCGGGAACTCAGCCCTGTGAAATACTCTCTCTTGTTTAGTCTGCTCCACTCGTGAATCCAGAGCATCCAATCCCATTGCGTTTACTGTGCAGTACCCATGGTAAGTTGAGTTAAAACCGGACATCTGAGGATAGATGCAAGGGACAATTGCCGCGTCAGTTCTTGCTGCCTTCCCTCATAGCGCTGCGTCTCCTCATTTAACTACCCTCCCAGTACCCGAGCCCTTCTCCATAGTATCATAGTGTTGAAAATCCTCTTTGTGCACTCTCCCGAACTGGATGTCTGATTTTCGAAGATCCTGTTATTTCGCTCCATCCACAATTCCCAGCATGTAGCTGCGACACATGCATCGAGGTTGTGTGTTTGTGAGCGCCCTGTATTGTGGAATTTGTAACTCGGCCTATGGGGCTCGGAATTTGACGTGAAGGTACTCGTTTCGAAGGTATCGACGCGAGGAACGCGACAGTATTTTTGTTGGATTTTTCCGAGTCCGTTCTGTAGGTGGAAATTTCACATCTTTGAGGCTGTTTTCGCAGATTGTGTATACTTGGGATATTTTTGGATTAAGTGTAACGTTGAACTTTATTGTTGTCCCCAGGAGGGTTCGCGAGTGTTTCTGAACCTGTTGGAACTGGAGGAAATTAAAGATAGTGGATTCTGGGTGTTTCCAGCTGTTTGGAGCCAAGGTTTGCGCGACATATACCGAGGGCGCAGCTTCGGCAGAATCTGGACTGTGAGCGTCTACACACTTCACCGACTTCGACTTTGCCTGCGGAAAGCACTTCAGGTGGGTGTTCTGCTCCCAGAACCGATGGACGATTCTTTAATTCTTATATTAGAATGCACGCATGTTTAAGGTACATTAATTGTATGTGATTAGGAGGTAAGCTAGGAAGGATGATTGTATAAAGGGAATTACAAGATTAATATTCATATTAAATATTATCGAGAACTTGCAGCATTCATATATTCATGGTGATGAATTGTAAATGCTTACCTAAGGGACTTACCCTATGTGAAGGACATTTGCATGCTTGTATGGTCATCTAGTTAGGCCATCTTTTACTGCTACACTACTTATTGGAACTTGACTTAGGAGAAACCATGCTTTTCCCTTTTCTCCTCCTTTGTTAGTCAGGCGGTCTATGTTGCTCGGGGGCGAGCAGGGGTCTGGGGTAGTGTAGCCAGGACATTGGTGTCAGGGACGGGTTGTGCTGGATTACAGACGGCAGGGTATTGCGGCAACCGCGGATATTGGGCGGTTGTCCGGACATTTATTTATGCACCAGATTGGTTATCAGATTTCTCTAGTGGACGGAGTTTCCTACTTATTTAGTGTGCGACCGTGCCGGTCAGGAGCCGGTCTGTCACTTATTTAGTGTGCGCCCGTGCCGGTCAGGAGCCGGTCTGTTACTTATTTTGGGTGCGACCGTACCGGTCAGTAGTCGGTCTATCACCTATTTTGGGATGCGACCGTACCGGTCAGTAGTCGATCAGTATTCCCGCAGATGAGTTCTTGAGTTCGACAGTAGGCATAGCAGGCATAGCAGGCATAGCAGGCATGGCAGGCATGGCAGGCATGGCAGGCATGGCAGGCATAGCAGGCATGACAGGCGTAGCAGGCATGACGGGCATAGCAGGCATGGCAGGCATAGCAGGCATGGTAGGCATAGTAGGCATAGCAGGCATGTCAGGCATAGCAGGCATGGCAGGCATAGCAGGCATGGCAGGCATAGCAGGCATGACAGGCATAGCAGGCAGGGTAGGCATAGCAGGCAGTGCCAGTGACTACTCGTCTATCGATTGGGTCGATTGTGCACTTCATGTGCTAGTGGTTGCATACCATTCTTTGGTTCTCCCATTTTGGGCATTTAGATAGAGGCATGATAGCTGTTGAGAGTCTCCAGCTTCCTTATTTCAGTCTTTACGGCTTTGGTTAGTTTTTGTCTCTTGAGGACTTAGTGGGCAGACCGTCGGGTGCGGCGGTGGTACCCACTGAGAACTCCCTTTATGGTGTAGTTCTCACACCCTTTGGGGATTTTCCCCCTCCTTTTTCCTTCCTCTTCTTTGTTTTGCAGAGTCTTAGCGAGTGTTGCTGATTCTGCGGTGGTTGATCGAGGTGAGGGAGTCGCGAGCTAGATCCCTACCCATGTTTGGAGAGTAGCGGTACCCCTTCAAAGGAGAGCTTCAGTAGATTAGTTGTTTTATTTCCTCTTTTGAGAGACTGGTGTAATGAGGATATGATATGTATTGAGAGCCTGTACACTGATGTATTTATTGGAGATATCTCCCTGTTGAGTCTCGACCTTTTGTATATGAGGATATTGTATGTTTATCATTTTGGGAGATGGGCATTATTGCATTATTTCTAGTTGTACAGTAGTTGATTTTAGTTACAGCAGATTTTCATTTATAGCTCTGATATCTGTTAGCTGTAGCACTTTTCTTGTAGGTAGGATGCTTCGCCTATGCAGGTTGGCATAGGTGGCGGATCTGTTGGCGAGCCCGGGTCGCAGTTTCGACCCCGGGGCGTGACATAAGTGCTAACATAGCAATCCATATGTCCAAACAAGCATGCATAAGTTCCATCCCCACTTGTTAATCAATAATCCTAACATTGGGAGATCACTCTAATAATCCTAGTGAGCATGTCAAAATAGAGGTAAACAACAACCACCCACCTCGATCGCTAATTCCAAGTCCAAATAGTGCTCTCGCCCAAACAAGCCAAACCGCCGCGATCACTGCACAACAATTACCCGAAAACATACAATTAAACTCAAGAACACGCTGTCCCAATGCTAACAGTCCAAAGATGCCCTATTTTTACCTACGAGAAATGCTCGAAAAATTCCAAGAAAAATTCTGTCACGATCCTCGCGACGAACCGGTCGAAACGAGTACCTACACGTTCAAATCCGAGTTTCCTACACTGAGAAACAAATTCGACAAGGGAACCGCCCCGAAATAAACCGATCTCAAAAACTTTAGCACTACTTTCTGTAAACAGAGATTTTTCACCTTCAAAAAATATTCATAAAATTCCTAGAAAAATTGAGAGTGTTCCTTGCACTGTGTAGATGAAAAACGCCTCCTGGCATGCCTCGATCCGACGCCTGTGCGCAAAGATATCGCCGAAATACCACAGTGCTGTCCAAAACTCCGCCCAAGAAAAAGGGTCAAATGAAAGCTCGGGGCACTCCAGGATAAACTCGAAACGAGGGGAAACTCAAATCACGAAGATCGTAGCCCTACCTGTCGAGAAGCCAATGGCACAAGAATCGACAAAAACGGTAGTCGGAGTAAGCCGGGGGAGTCCTCGCACCAAAACGCGACGAAGAAGATCACAAACGAACGCGCCGTAAAAATGAAAACCTTGGGATGCGTGCCGCAGCAAAATCCGGGAATCTGCAGATGGAACCGGTTCTAGGAGAGGAGGAATTCTTGTGAAGGCCGCACTGAGAGAGGAGGAGCAGGAAAAGAGTTCTTAGCTAATGTTCTCGGCCTTTATATAGGCTGGAAGAAACAAATTAGAAAATGACGCATATGTCCCCACTTCCGGGCGCTCGGACTTTTCGGGCCGCTACAGTGTTGGGCCCGGCCCAACACTGTGCGGGCCCGAATCTCCCACGGGACTCCACGTTTACCCCGCAACAGCGGACAGCCGCGCGGGCCATCCACCGCACGACGCGTGGCCCAACGCGGCGCCTACGCGTGGCACGCCCGAAGGCGGGAAACCGCATCAACGCAGCCCACGTGCGCCCGCCTGTGCTCTCTGCACGCACGCGCCCCGAGGCCACCCACTCCTGCTCCGTGGACCCGGTCCACTGCACCAGCCTACCGGCAGCTGCCACGTGTCCAGCCCTCTGGTGCACGCCGTCCGGTGGACCGCGCACCTGCCCGTGCGCCCTCGCGCCTGCCCGCGCGCCTGCCCGCGCACTGCGCGCTGCCCGCGCCTACCCGCCGCCGCTCCTGCCCCTGCCCGAGCCTGCGCTGCCCCAGCCGCCAGAACAGTGCCCCCTTGCCTCGAAATTCATGCGCGGCATCCGGGCTCCGAAAAATACCAATGAATAGTCCATTTTCATCGTTTTCGCGCGCTGAATCCAAATCCGCTGTCCGATTTGCCAAATTCTAACTCTAAAATTTGTCGAAGGCATCCAGAAAGGTGTTCTTTTGTCCAAACTTCACGCTGAGCCCAATTTTAATATCCGTTTCGTGCGAAACTACTCCTACACATCCGACGGGGTCCTCCGGTCACTCACGTGATCATTATAATCCCTGAGTCTAACACCTGAGTCCAACTTGTGTACAAACACCTCCAATACACAGTAAAGGCCTCCAAAAGCTGTCAAACACACTACAGAAGCTCCGTTAATCCAACAGTAATCCTCTTGCGGAAATTCAGGTCCTCACATACACAGTTAGTATAGAGATATTCATACATGTTTATGATCATGTTAGTTAGGATTTGTAGTTATTTTAGCATATGTTATCTTGCTATCTTGCTTCCATTGGACCAAGCGGTGTAAAACATTCTTTCTCGGTAGTTGAACCCACTGAGAACTTTAAATAGTTTTCACACCTTTGGGTGACCATTCTTCCAGGTACCACGAGCGAAGCACACGACAGGGGCAAGGGCCCGGCAGCTTAGCGACCTAACAATTTAGAGTCGCTAGTACATTTTGGAGAGCTTTCTTTTGAGTGAACCATATATTGTGAGGAAAATGATATAAAATTATAATATTGTTTAATTGCAAGTTCATAGTTGAAAATGTAATTATTTTATATTATTGTTCACTCATGAGATTCTTTCATTTACAATTTAAATTTGTTGTTTAATGAATGAAAGTTTTAGTTAGTAGTGGTTTTTACTCTGATATTATTCCTCATTGATCGATTGCTTTCATTGAGATGGTTGTGACCGTTCCTTTCGGATATAGAGAGGTCATGCCCGATTGATGGGTCTGTTGACGTGCCCGAACTATCCAAATTGGCGGTCTCGGGGCGTGACAGTGAGAGATCACCCTACTTTGCGATATCCCCCACCTCAAGCTGGAGCATCCAGAAAATGGTAGCGATCGGCTACTGAGGCCACCAAGGATCTTCCCTCCCGTTGGCTTAACTTGAAGAAGTCTTCAGGCTTGCTCTCCCTCTCGGCTCGAACGGGTCTCTCATAAAAAAATACAGAGTTCCCTTTGGGTAGACTTGTTTCCATTACTATAAATAGAGGAATCAACCGACAGCAAGAGGACAGATGCGATATGTCATGTCCCGGATGTAAAGTACCGGATTTTCGGCACATAAATAAATGTAAATAAAAATAGTATGAAATACTATTTTTATGAAAGTTGGGGAAGTAAAGAATATTTGGAAGCGAGTTGGGCCCAAATCGGGTTAAAATGGAGAGATCTAAAATTTTATTTGAGAAAATGAGCCCAGATTTTTAGCAAAAAATTCACAGTGTCGGAAAATTCCGAGAAAATTATGGGAGCTCCGTAAATATGTTTTAAGGCCACAGAAAAAGTCTCGCGTTGATCGGATGCCGGATAGTGAGATCGGGCTGTCGAAAAATTCTGAGAAAATTACGGGAGCTCTGTAATTATGTTTTAAGGTCACAGTAAAAATTTTGTGTTGATCAGATACCCGGATTGCGAGAACAGGGTCCGCCAATGATTCTGGATACAGCGAGGCTTTTGGGGACCCAAAAATGGCCCAAACTGAAAATTTAAAATTTTCTGTGGTAAATTAAGCTGAAACGAAGCAGCCTGTCAAATTTGGGCGAAAACGGACGAGAAACGGACAAAAAAGAAACGAAAACGGATTTCCGAGGCGGCGACGGCACGCGGCTCGAGGGGTGGTGTACTGCGCAAGTCACGCAGCTGGCGCGCTGGGGAAGCACACCTTCCTGCGCGGGGACGCGCACCCGCGTGGCGCAGGCCATGCGCGCGCGTCCGCAGGGTGGTGGACCGCCACATGGCGGTTCCCCCTTGGTGGGTGCCGTGGACCGGGTCCAATGAACCCTCCTTCTTCGTCTATTTCTTCTTCTTCTTCTTTTCTTCCTTCTCCGAACCGAGCACCATTTTCTCCTTCTCCCTTTTCTTCTCCAACCGAGCAAGAGAGAGAGAGAGAGGGAGAGAGGGAGGGGATTACGTGGGTTGGAGCGGCGCGTCGGCGACCTCGTGGAGCGCGCGAAGTGTTCCAAAATGTCAGATGGGCGGCGCGACGGTGTCGAGGTAGATCCCGTTCGTCATTTTTACGGTATTTCTGGCACAGTTTTTTAGTTCCTTTTTAGACATTTGATTTGACCCCGTGCCGTTTTTGCGTGTTAGGGACCGAGTTCTACTGTGCCGTTGCTGCACTGACTATCGCAGGTATTTTTGGCGCGTCTCATTTTGCGTGCAAGCTAGTAGAAAAAATGCACCGTTTTGCGTGCGGATTCGGAGAATATGCGCAGTTTTGGGCGCAAACTTGAAAAACGTGCACCGTTTTGCGTGCAATGTTGAAAAAGGAACGTGCACCATTTTGCGTGCCAACCCGAGGTACCTGCTCCGTTTTGCATGCAGGTTGGACTAACGGGCACCGTTTTGCATGCAGACTCTGATGTTTGCATTGTTTTGCATGCAGGACGAGAAAAATGTGCACCGTTTTGCGTTCAACCCTATAATAGAATGTGCACCATTTTGCGTGCCAATACGAGGTACGTGCTCCGTTTTGCGTGCAGGTTGGACCAATGCGCATCATTTTATGTGCAGATTCTAATATTTTGCATCGTTTTTCGTGCAGGGCTAGAAAATATGCACCGTTTTGCGTGCAACCCTACATCAGATGTGCACCGTTTTGCGTGCAACCCTATAATCAAGCGTGCACCATTTTGCGTGCAGATTTGAGGTACGTGCACCGTTTCACGTGTGGATTGTGTTGTCGCGCACCGTTTTGCGTGGCGGTTCTAATGTTATGCACCGTTTTGCGTGCAGGGCAAGAAGAACGCGCATCGTTTTGGGTGCAATCTTAAGAGAAGCATGCTCCGTTTTGCATGCAAACCTGAGGTACGTGCACCGTTTTGTGTGCCGGCTTTAATGACGTGCACCGTTTTGCGTGCAGGTTTGGTGGACGTGCACCGTTTTGCATGCGGACTTGAAGGATGTGCACTGTTTTGCGTGCAAGGTCGAGAAAACAGATGGAATCGCGCGGAGACCAATTGCAAGTGTCTACAAGCAATTGGGGACACCACAAGGTGGGGAATTCTGCCGAAATTGGGTGACCTCTCCCCTTGCTCCTTTGCTTTTCGATTCGAAGCATGATAGTAGCCTGTTAGAGGCGTTAGGTAATTATGATTATGATTGCCTGTGTAGATGGATTCAGATGAAAAAGTGCAACTGTTGGTTGCGAGAGATAGAGGAATAGATGTGCATGTGCGAATGGACACAGAGGAAAAGTGCAACTGTTGGTTGCCAAAGATATATGAGGAATATGCATGCGTAGAAGTAATTACTATTTTATGAATAAGATGAAAATAATTGCATGCATGAAAAAGATTAGCTATTTATGATTGTGATCATGTTATGGTATAACCCTAGGACTCATGTGACATCAGGGAAAAGAACAACATTGTTGGTAGTAAGACTAGGAGAAAACCTAGTATAGGGGTTTGACGAGTGACATCAACTTAGGAGTTATCCTAGGATTGGACGAGTGGCATTGTCTTAGGTGATAACCTAAGGACACTGAATTGACTGATCAACGTAGAGTCAAGGAACTCTAGGATGAGTATCACATGGAACTCAGGTAAAGGTAACCTAAGGTGAACTAGTGAACAAGATAGAGTCAAGGAACTCTAGGATGAGTATGACATGGAACTTAGGTAAAGGGAACCTAAGGTGGACTAGTGATCAACATAGAGTCAAGGAACTCTAGGATGAGTATGACGTGGAACTTAGGTAAAGGGAACCTAAGGTGGACTAGTGATCAACATAGAGTCAAGGAACTCTAGGATGAGTATGACGTGGAACTTAGGTAAAGGGAACCTAAGGTGGACTAGTGATCAACATAGAGTCAAGGAACTCTAGGATGAGTATGACGTGGAACTTAGGTAAAGGGAACCTAAGGTGGACTAGTGATCAACATAGAGTCAATGAACTCTAGAATGAGTATGATATGGAACTTAGGTAAAGGGAACCTAAGGTGATCCTGAGGAGTTTAAACTCACGGATAGGAAATTAGAGTCAGTGTAACTCTAAGATAAAAGTGGAACAGAAAAAAAAGAGAGATAGAGTTAAGTTAACTCTAGGATTCAGTGAAGAATCAGGAAAGTGGGATAAGATCCCAAGGTTAAAGAGTTGAACAAATATAACCCTAGAAAGTCATAGGGTGTCTGGGCAAATGGACAATAACTTTAACTTCAATTTGAGTTAAATAAATGAAGGTGAAATGTTTAAGAGTCCAGGAGACTCTCTAATTATCCTTATGGCAAGACCTAGGATAAGAGATAATAAATGCAAAAGGTAAAGTTTAATAGCAAGCTAAAAGTGGCTAAAAGAGCATATCGAGAATGTAAATGGCGCCTTCGAATTTGAGACTCGTCATTGTGGAGTAGGACTCCCTGGGTAGTGACCCGTCGGACGAGGTACTTTCGAAAGGCTAAAAGTGAAAGTAAAGAGCTAAATGCTTAAAGAAAAGAGAAAGAGATTGCCAGTGGCAAAAAGGGAGCTACAAGCTCGTATAAGATAGAAAGGCAAGTGTTAAGAGCAAAGAGGCCATGTGCTAAAGTAAAAGAAAAAGAAAAGAGAAAGAAAAAGAAAAGAGAAAGAAAAGAAAAGAGAAAGAAAAGAAAAGAAAAAGATAAAACGGGCGTACCTCCGGGGGCGAACGTACAACTGTCGGAGTTGGACAGGGTCCCTCTCCCGGGCAGCGACCCGTATGACAGGTTCTAGAGTACTCTTGTCAGAGTTGGGCAGTGACCCTATCGGGCAGTGTCCCGTATGACAAGTCCCCCCCGGCAGGACGGGGTAACACTTGCGAGTGTTATCGGCAACCTTAGAAATCTTATCTGATGGTAGCAGGACTACCGGGCTGGGGCCCGTTGGATAAGAATTTCTGAGGGTTAACTTAAATTAAACCACCATAAGGTAAAGAATAAAAAGAATAGAGAGTGGCCAAGGTGGCCGGGTTAGTATAACCCAGTATACAGCGGCTTAGTGGCCGAGTTGGTGGTTAGTTGCCTAGTGTGGCTAGACAGAGTACTGATGGATTGGTGAGTATACACAGATAGTGTAGTGGCCAGTGTATGCATAGTAGCATTATGATATTGAGGATTTTAATTTTCTAGCACTATTATTATTGCTTCCATTGGACCAAGTGGTGTAGGACACTTTTTCTCGGTGGTTGAACCCACTGGGAACTCAGTTGTAGTTCTCACACCCCTTGGGTGACTCCCCCCACAGGTTCAGGTATGGATGCAGCTGTTGCGACGGTTCAGATGCAGACGACGAGGCATGCGACAGGGGCAAGGGCCCAGCAGCATAGAGACCTAGAGGGTCTAGCAGAGGTATCCCATTTATATATTTCTTGAGTGAACCTTGTATGGTGAGGAAATTTATGTAAAAGAATTGTAATAATTTATATTGCAAGTTTAGAAATGTAAAGTGCAATAAAGTAAGGCATGGTTCACTCTTGTATGCTTTCATTTCCGCATTAACTGTTGTTATTGAATGAAAGTTTTAATTTGTAGTGATTTTTAGTACTATGATATTGAGCTTCCGCATACACTTGTTGTGTTATTATGGATGTTACCGTTCCTTTCGGGTAGGAAAAGGTCTTACCCGATTGGCGGGTCTGTTGGCGTGCCCGTACCGTACAAATTGGCGGACTCGGGGCGTGACACCGGAGGTTTGAAAAGAGCGGAAAACGTAACTATATATATATATATATATATTTTTCTTTAAAAGAACCTTGCCTCTGGTGCGCGCCAGACCCGCCACACATAGAAATTCACTCCCCAAACGGGCGGAGTCTCCTTTGTATTTGTACAGCGTTCCGAACACGACTATTACTTTAACCATGCAATCATTGAGCAAAAAAGACGGAGAGATCACACTTAACCTTACAATCATAATTACCACATCACAATGGAAGGATAAATCCATAGGTTTGAAAGACGGTGTGCACTCGACACCCGGTTTTACAAAACGTTTTCGCAATCTCTTTTGCGCGGCTACATTGCTTGAAAGGATAAATCCACGGGTTTAGAAAATCAGTGCCCACACGACACTTGGTTTGAAAACGCTTTTGAAACCATATTTATGTTTGAAAACAAGCCGCAATCACACATCTCAACAATCACAGTTATAAGTAGTCATTCCTACGCTAAGATCTCAATCCAACATCCACAATAAACCATTCACAAGTAATCACAGATATACTAACCAAACACAAAGAGATAACCATAAAACTGTAAAGTCTATTAGCCATATAGGCTATGGTCCTCTACGCGCTGCCTCACCGTCGTCCCGGTTCCCACCCCTGCTCGGACCTGTCACAGTGTGGGTAGTCAGTGACTGATAAAGTAGATGTTAAACAAGTAAATGCTATAAACTTAAAAGACAAACCGATACACCAGAGCATTTACTTCCCCCTTATGAATCGCCAAATCCCTATTACAATCACGCTGGGCACCTACCCCATATTTAAAAATATATTGGGCACCAACCCCAGATACCGCGCTCATTTTTTCTTGGTGCCTCCAACCCCCCTATTGCCTAAGTAGCAGTCGCCTCCCCTTGAGGGGTCCCCATCATCCCTAGTCGTGGGGTACACGGGTAAACTTACCATCTTTCCGAAAAAATACACTCTGTGCGGTGGCCAAACCGTCGGTGTGTGTAAGCAAATATGAGCATACAAAACAGTGTCGCGACCTCAGCCGCCTCGATTAGCACAAAAACGGGATTCACATTCAATGGGGTTAGACAGTTTACCAAAACATCTACTTTAATCTCCCAAAAACACGGGAACAACTAAACACCGAAAATACTGAGAAGGTACCCACCTCGAATGTGCTGATCGGAACACCTGAGACCGAATCCTGCTCACAATCGGCACTCGGACATAAAAAGTCCCCAAAAGAACCACGGTCAGAACGGAAACATATTCTGTAATTAAATGGAGTCCAAAACCCAAAAACACTACCAAAGACTCGACACGGCGGTGGCGACGACACGCGACAGACGACGCGGCCATCACCGTGTTGCTGCATGCCATGCGGCCGCGCGGGCACCGGCCTCGCGCGGCACCGCATGCGGCTCGGCCGCGCGGGCACCAACCCCCTCGCGGTGCCGCATGCGGCACGGCCGCGCGGGCACGTGCGGCTCCGCGCGGCTCCTCATGCGGCGCGACCGCGTGGGCGCGAGCCCCACGCGGCGCCGCCTGCAGCGCGGCGCGGGCGCTAGCCCCGCGTGGCGCCGCGGGCGGTCCGGCCGCGCGAGCATGCCCCGCGCGGCGCCGCCTGCAGCGCGGCGCGGGCGCCCGCCCTGCGCGGCGCCGCGGGCGGCTCGACCGCGCGGGCATGCCCCGCGCTGCGCCACCCAGGGTACGGCGGCGGTCCCGGGACGGCGGTGGCGGCGGCGGCGGCGGCGGACAAGCCAAAAAAACGAACGACGAAAACCTCGAAACAAAAACGGAAGGAAGCATCGCTTACCGCGATTTTTTTGTCGGAGAAGGTGATTCGTTCGCGATCCCGGCTTCGGCATGTTAATCGGGGGTGATCGGGTCCCTCCGCTTTCTCCTTCTTTCTTTCTTTTCTTTTCCGGTTAGGATTTTCCCTTCCTCTTTCTTTCTTTTCTCTCCGGCTAGGGTTTCTTTTCGGAAAAAGTGGTTTTCTCTTTTTTTTTGGTACGCACTATAGAAATCCACATCGGGTATTAAATAGTTAATCAGTTAATTATTTAATCCCAAGATAAAATTCCTTATTTCCTCGAAAAGCGTGCATGATTTTTTGCACGGATTCCGGTGCACACTACGATTACCGCGATCCTAAAGACCCATTTTCTAGGAGATCCGTAAATCGGAATTCGGATCCGGTCGCACCATCGTTCACCATTTTTCGAGCTCTTTCGCAGAAAAATATCCGCACGTCGATATTATCAACCTAAATAAACCCGTTAATTCGGTTACCCCTAACTTATATTTTATTAGCAGAGGGTAAAGCGTTACACAAAAAGTTATGATATTACACGATAACTCGGCGCTGACCAGGCGGCAAAATGCGGCGCGACAGATCCTGGCATGCACGATACATCGCCCTTGCCCACACTCATAATTACCTCTGCTGCGTCAGTCCTGTCCCATCAACTATAGGACTCGTTGACTTTAGAAACTGATTTCGCCCGGTTGGAAACTGAAATGACGCCTCGTTCTTGCGTGAAGCATTTGGCTCATCCGGAATGCACAGAGCGGGTCGGTGTGTGTGCCCAAACTGACTAAATTGACGGCCTCAAAGGAAATAAATAGGAAGAGAAAAAAAAAAAGAAAAAAAAAAGAGAGATGTATGGGAGTATTTGCTAATTTATTAAAAAATTCAAATTTAATTCATAAAATTTAAGAAAATAACGTATTTTTTAAAAAATACAAAATTAATAATTTTATAAAAATATAAAATTAATAAATTTATAAGCAAATTGGTCAAAGTAGGAAGATATGCATAAAAAAAATATGAAAAAAATAAACCCGAAGAAAATTGAGAAAATCTCCCAAGCGGCAGATTCCGACGGTGCAACAATAAAGGAAAGGAAAGGAAAGGACAGGGAAAGGAGAGAGAGAGAGAGAGAGAGAGAGAGAGGGGGAGGGGGGGAGGAAAAGAGTGGAAACCCTCGGGCGTACGTTCCTGCGACGACGAGTCGCTCCTCGTCGGCGTTTCTTCCTCGAGGACTCCGCCGTGACGGAGTCGCCCTCGTCTCACTCCCCGCCGCCCCCATCTCCTCCCCCAATCTCGTAGATCTCCCACAGGTGACTCGGCAATCCATCATTCCTCCTCCCTCACTTCTTTGATCTCGAAACCCTAACTCTGCTATTTCCATTTTAGAGATCCTAGGTTTTCTTCCGCAGATCGAGCATGGCGAGGTATCAGGTGGATGGTAAGGTGGTGCAGGGAGTGGACTTGCTGAGGAAGAAGCACTGGGTATGGCGATTCGATGTGTGGCCCTTCGCGATTCTCTACTCCTTATGGCTCTTCCTGGTCGTCCCCAGCATCGATTTCACCGACGCCATGATCGTCCTCACAGGGCTCACCGTTCTTCACATCCTCACGCTGCTCTTCACGGCGTGGTCGGTCGATTTCAAATGCTTCGTGCAGTTCAGCAAGGTGCGCTGGATTTCTCGGTTTTGATATACAAGAAGGATCTGGACTTTTTATACACGCAACGGTATTGTAGGTTCAATTTGTCATAGACTGAGCTTTGATTGGCAGGTGAACGACATCCATTCTGCGAATGCATGCAAGATCATACCTGCCAAATTTTCTGGCCCGAAAGAAGTCATGCCACTGCATATCCGGAGAACTGTAAGTTTACTGTTATATTTTTGTGCATATCTGGACGACTGTGAGGCAAGTCAATTTGTAAAATGGATAAATTAAAATTATTTATGCGAATGCTCAAACTCTTTTTCTGCTATATTTGTTAGGAGTTGTATAAGTTGGAATGAAATTCTCTTATGAAGTTTTAAGATCAAGTTATATAATCCCACTGTTCTAACAAATGGTGCATATACCAAGGATTTAAGTGCCGTGGTACGGGGTCGTGCTGAAAACTTGCTGGCACGGTACAGCACGGCGCGTGCCGAGCGGTGCCGATGAGCGTCGTGTAACATCTGCAAACATAAAGAATAAAAAGCTAGTATATTACGAGTAGACACCACTGCATTTAGCATAGCCAAGAGAATAAGATGGGTTGAGAACTTAGCTCTTTCATGGGGAACAGAGGGCAGCCGGCAAGGAGGGTGAAAGAGGAGAACAGGAGCAGAGTTCCAGAAAGGAGTTGGATCAACGAAGAGGAGGAGAGGGAGGCTCTTCGACAGGATCTAGGGCAATCTCAGGAGCAGAGCACTTAAAGTAACTAGAGGGGATAGATGAGAAGGAGAGTATAGAGTCCAGGCCCAACTGGATATCAGTAGGAGCAGGCGAAAGCAGAGTGAAGGGGAGAAAACTGTTACCATTCCGGAAGCCCAAGCCCTGACCATTTCCAAGATGCAGCCAAGGGCCCACTCAGCAATTTACTTAGAGTAGTTAATTAAGCTTGTAATACTCTTGATTACTTAATAGTATCCAATCCAGATTTAATAGCATTCCATTAGTAAGACTATATAATAAGCAAGATGTAATAGAATAGGGTATGAATGGAATTTTACAACCTTCTTCTTCCTCACTCTTTCTCTCATTCTCTTCTTCTCCCTCATCTATCTCTTTCCCTCCTTACTCCTACCTTCTTACCTCAATTCTCTCTTATTTTGGCACCATGAGTTCGGGTGATCGAGCCGATCGATCCATCATTCCCGTTGCCATCCTCATTTCAGAGCATCCTCATCATTAATCGGTTGCAACGGGTCAGGTTGATAACAAGTGGTATCAGAGCCGATCTCGATCCCAAGGGTGGTGCTGGACTTATCTTGCCCACAATCTGGCTGTCAATTGGAGCTGCATCTGGAACTCAGGTAACAGGAGTGACCTCCCACTATTTTTTTTCAATAATCATTGTACCGCAATCAATTGCAAAGGAGGTAAAGGGGTACCTGGGAAAACCAGCTTAAGGGGATCGACAACCATTTTGAGAATTACTTGAACCCTCGTCAAGATAGGGGGTAAGAAGGGTAATAAGTTCAAGTTCATTCCTCACATCTATCAGGAGGAGCTGGAGATGGCTGAGGGAGCCCGATTGAGAGACATTGGGGACCAAGTCAATTCTCTTGAAGAAAGACTACAAAAGTTAAGCACCGAGTATCATGCAAGGATGGAAGGGCTGGCACAACACATCAATGAAGTTAAGGAAATTGGTCAAAAGAATCACGAGGCAATGCAATCAGAAGCCAACAGAAGACATGATGAGCTGCTAAGGCTATTGCATGCCCAACCACCTCCACTTAGGTCCATACCTGCAGGGATTCCAGCTGAGCACCTGATTCAGGAGGGTGACAAACCTGGGGGAAGTAGTTTGCTCTCGAGTAGTAGAGAAGGGAAGGGAAAGGGAATATTGCCCATTCCAGCAAGACAGTTAGGTGTGGAGGAGGATCTTACACCACCATGGGAGACCAGGAGCCGCAATCACTCATCACACATTCCTTATTCCAAGTTGGAATTCCCATCTTTTAGTGGTGAAGACCCAAGAGGTTGGCTTGAAAACTGTGGCCAATACTTTGAATTGTACCAAATCCCACAATCACAGTGGTTGGGAGTAGCTACCATACATTTGGTTGGTAGGGCCAAGGTGTGGAAGCAAGGTTATTTTGCCAGCAAGATAAACATCAATTGGGAGGAGTTCATTGAAGCTCTCTGTAAGAGATTCTCTCAAATGAGGGAGAGATATTTGATCCAAGAACTCAGCAACTTAAAACAGAATAGCACAGTAGAAAGATATCAAGAAAGATTCGAGGAATTAAGGTCTCAATTACTCTACTATAACTCACACGGAGGAGCATTTCATTTCTTGCTATATTAATGGACTTAAGGAAGACTTAGTTCCATTCCTTGACATTGCTCATCCAGTGACTTTGGAAGAAGCTTATGAGCAGGCTACGTTGCATGAAAGAGCCTTGGCAGTGATTAATAGGAAGAGTAGGTTCCTTCCAGCTGCCCACACTATAAGGAACCAACTACCTGGGCTTGCAGAGAAGACTACAGAAGCTGGCAAGCCTCAGTACCAGGGGCCGCAGAGAAGCCCTGTGAAACAACTTCAGATTAGTAAGCAGTTGTTTGAGCAAAGAAGGGCAGCAGGACTGTGCTACAAATGTGGAGAAAAATACCACCCAGGGCATGTGTGTACCAGTAAGGCATTAAACACCTTGCAAGCTAGTGAGGAGGTGGTGGAAGTTTATGATGAAGGGTGTTTATTGGAGGAAGGAGAGCAGGGAGTAGTGGACCTGGCAGAGCAACAACTACCAGTAACTGAAGGAGAGCTACAAGAGATGGGGGTCTCAGTACATGCCCTCAGTGGGGAAAAACAACAGGACACTCTAAAAATACAGGGAGAGGTAAAGGGTAAAACACTCACCATTCTTATTGATACGGGTAACATCCATAGTTTCATAGACCTGCAAGTAGCCAAGGAAGTGAAGGCTCTGATAGAGGCAGCCCCACCCTTGGTTGTAACTGTGGCCAATGGTCAGAAGGTCCTAAGCAAGCTGAAATGTCCAGGATTCTCATGGTATATGCAAGGACAAGAATTTAAGACAAAATTGAGGGTGATTAGATTGGAAGGCTCAAGTGTTGTGCTGGGGATAGATTGGCTCAGGTCGTACGGGAGAGTAACCTTCGATTTTTAGAGAAATTCAGTGACCATTACAAAAGGGGGCCAAGAATTGGAACTGAAAGGTATCGAGGAAGGAGCTAAGCTTAAGCTAGTTACTGCAGCTCAATGGTGTCATGAGGCTGACCAAGGAAAATGTTACCTTATCAGCAAGTGTACCCTAACAGAAGATACAGTGAAGGAAGAAATTATACATCCCCAGCTGCAGCAACTCTTGGATCAATACCAGGATGTTTTTGAAGAGCCCAAGGAGCTACCCCCAAAGAGGCTGCAAGATCACTAGATTCCAATACAACCAGGGGCAGCTCCAGTTAACATCAAACCTTATAGATATTCTCATGAGCAGAAGAATGAAATAGAAAAACAACTCAAGGATATGATGGAGCATTCAATCATTGAGCCAAGTAACAGCCCTTTCGCCTCGCCCGCATTATTGGTGAAGAAGAAGGATGGAACTTGGAGAATGTGCGTTGATTATAGACAGTTGAACAAACTCACGGTGAAGGATAAGTTCGCAATTCCTATTATTGATGATCTGTTGGACGAATTGGGGGGATCACGGAGGTTTTCTAAGCTAGACTTACGCTCAGGATATCATCAAATCAGGGTCAACCCAAGTGACATCCCAAAAACTGCATTTCGCACGCATCAAGGGCATTATGAGTTTAAGGTCATGCTGTTTGGATTGACGAATGCACCCGCGACTTTCCAAGCTGTGATGAATAGCATATTCTCTCCTTATCTGAGGGATTTCGTGTTAGTTTTCTTTGATGACATCCTAATCTATAACAAGACCTATGAAGATCATCTGAGGCACCTCGGAATAGTACTTGAGGAGTTAAGAAGAAACCAGTGTATGCGAAGAAAAGCAAATGCTGTTTTTGCCAACACTTAGTAGAGTACCTTGGTCATATTATCTCAGCGGAAGGAGTGGCTACTGATCCTTCTATAATCGAAGCGATGCTTAATTGGCCTGTTCCGAAGGCAATTAGAGGCCTCAGGGGATTCCTCGGGCTAACCGGATACTACAGAAAGTTCATAAAGGGGTATGGAAGAATTTGCCAACCCGTGACGAATTTGCTCAAGAAAGAACCAATTCTAGTGGACAGAGGAGGCTCAACTAGCCTTTCAAGGCTCTGAAAACAGCAATGACTGAAGCCCCTGTCCTGTCGCTGCCTAATTTCAGTCAACCCTTCACCCTGGAAGTATTGGAGCAGTCTTGTCCCAAGATGGAAGACCTATAGCCTACTTAAGCAAGGCAATAGGCGTGAGGCACTTGGGACTGTCAGCATATGTGAAGGAGTTTTTAGCGATACTTATGGCGGTACAGAAGTGGCGACATTACCTAACCCCCAAACCCTTTGTAATCAAGACGGATCACCAAAGCCTAAAGTACCTGCTAGAGCAAAGGATATCCACTCCCATGCATCAAAAAGGGATGATGAAGTTGATGGGCCTCGATTACTCGATTCAATACAGGAAGGGAAAAGAAAATGTGGCTGCCGATGCATTATCGAGAAGACTGGAAGAAGGAATTACCCTGGCAATTACTGCTGCATTACCTGGGTGGGTACAAGAGGTAGCAGACAGTTACAAAGGAGATCGGGATTGTGATAGGCTGATCGCAGGGTTGTTACTGTCAACTCCCACTCAGGGGCACTATACCTATGGAAATGAAGTATTGAGAAGGAAGGGGAGACTATATTGGGAAGAATGGAGGTCTGAGAAGGAGAATTTTGGAACAAATGCATAGTTCCTCTTTGGGGGGCCACTCTGGAATCCAACACACTAACAGAAGGATCAACCAGTACTTTTATTGGCCTTGTCTGAAGAAGGAAGTGGAAGCATGGGTAAAGGACTGTACAGTGTGCATCCAGAATAAGGTGGACAACTTACCTTATGCTGGCCCACTGCAGACCCTGCCAATTCCCTCACAGGTGTGGGAAGATATTAGCATGGACTTCATCGAGGCGCTACCAAAATCTGAAGGAAGAGACACTGTTCTTGTGGTGGTGGATCGACTAACTAAGTATGCCCATTTCCTTCCACTAACCCATCCTTTTACTGCTCAGGATGTGGCTAAGGTCTTTCTGGCAACTGTATTTAAACTTCATGGGTGCCCAAAGAGAATCATAACCGATAGGGATAAGGTATTTACAAGTCAATTTGGGGGGAGTTATTCAAGCTTATGGGAATTAAATTACAGATGAGCTCTGCCTACCATCCCGAGACTGATGGGCAAATGGAAAGAGTGAATCAGTGCCTTGAGACTTACTTAAGGTGCTTCTGCTTCCAGCACCCCAAGAAGTGGCATTCATGGCTGGCACAGGCCGAGTGGTGGTACAACACCAACTTCCACACTTCTATAGGGATGACACCTTATGAGGCTCTATATGGTCACCCCCCCCCCCCCCCAAGCCCCCTATTGGCCACTGCGGAGGCAGCTACCTCCCAGGAGGTTCAGAGTTGGATAGAAGAAAGAGAGGGGTTGACCAAGGAACTCAGAGATAGGCTACTAATGGCCCAGAATAGGATGAAACAACAGGCTGACAAACACCGAAGAGAGAAGGAGTATGCCATTGGAGAGTGGGTGTATTTAAAGTTGCAACCTTACCGACAGTCCTCTGTGGCCATCAGGAAGCATATCAAACTCGCAGCGCGCTACTTTGGTCCTTTCAAAATTCTCGCGCGTATAGGAGCAGTTTGTTAGGGACTTAGAAAATTTTAGTCTAAGTTTCTAGCCCAAACCGGAGTGGGCTTTGTCAAGGTGGCCCAACATCATTTGTGGGAGGCAAAGAGACATTGTGGAAGGTGAAGAGACTTGCAACTACCACCAGTAATGTCAAGGGGATGTCAAGAGTCATTGGTTGTAAATATAGGCTTAGAGTGTGAGTTGTACATAAGCCTATAAATAGGGGAATTGGCTAAGGCCAATTCAACAAGAGAGAGTTGTATCTTGTAGTGTTATTTTCTAAGTAAAGAGAGTACTTAGTTTTTTCTGCGGAACCACTACTCCTTTCTCTTTTCTCTACTTTTGCATTTAGTCATAGGGCGCGAAGGTTCGGGCTAGCAAATAGAGAGCAAGGCTTGCCCTCTTCGAGCAGGAAGGCAGGCGCCGCACGAACTTTTGCTAGGCGAAAAGCTTAAGTCCGTGACAAGTCGCTTACTAGCTACAGCTACCAGAGGAATCAAAAGTTCACCCTATATTCCACGTTTCTTTGCTCAAGCGAAGCCCTCAACCGACAACGTCAATATCTTCGACCATGCCCATCACTGGGAAGGAGGGCCATCTATTAGCAGAACCGGAGAGGGTCATGGATAGGCGAATGGTTCAAAAGGGGAATCGTGCGGCAACAGAGGTTTTGGTGAAGTGGAGAAACCTTTTTGAGGACCAAGCTACCTGGGAGGACTACTGGAGACTCAAGCGACAATTCCCAACTTTCGATCCTTGAGGACAAGGATCATATGAAGGAGAAGGAGTTTGTAACATCTGCAAACATAAAGAATAGAATGCTAGTATATTACGAGTAGACACCACTGCATTTAACATAGCCAAGAGAATAAGATGGGTTAAGAACTTAGCTCTTTCATGGGGAACAGAGGGCAGCCGGCGAGGAGGGTGAAAGAGGTGAACAGGAGCAGAGTTCCAGAAAGGAGTTGGATCAACGAAGAGGAGGAGAGGGAGGCTCTCCGACAGGATCTAGGGCAATCTCAGGAACATAGCACTTAAAGTAACTAGAGGGGATAGATGAGAAGGAGAGTACAGAGTCCAGGCCCAACTGGATATCAGCAAGAGCAGGCGCAAGCAGAGTGAAGGGGGGAGAAAACTGTTACCATTCCGGAGGCCCAAGCCCAGACCATTTCCCGGATGCAACCAAGGGCCCACTCAGCAATTTACTTAGAGTAGTTAATTAAGCTAGTAATACTCTTGATTACTTAATAGTATCCAATCTAGATTTAATAGCATTCCATTAGTAAGACTATATAATAAGCAAGATGTAACAGAATGGGGCATGAATGGAATTTTACAACCTTCTTCTTCCTCACTCTTTCTCTCCTTCTTTTCTTCTCTCTCATCTATCTCTTTCCCTCCTTACTCTCACCTTATTACCTCAATTCTCTCTTATTTTGACACCATGAGTTCGGGTGATCGAGCCGATCGATCCATCATTCCCGTTGACATCCTCATTTCAGAGCATCCTCATCATTAACCGGTTGCAACGGGTCAGGTTGATAACACGTCGGTCACAAAAAATACATGTGTGCCAATACATAATGATATGAAATATTTATTTTCTTTAGCAAAAAATATTTTAATTACTTATTATGTATTTTTATCAAATCTCTTTTGAACTTTATTAAGAAAATTACTTAGTAATTTTTTTATAAAAAGGTTTTGCTGTGCCATTAGCACGGGGGCTGTATCGTGCCGGTATTTTGTTGGCACAAAACAGCACGGTGGATACGAATCGTACTGATGGATACGGATCGTACCGATGGATACTTAAATCCTTGGCATACACCCATATGTGCATATGCAAATGTGGTCACTTCACTACACCGTGTAGACTGCATTTGCATATATGGCTCGGGCGGCGGGATGCATGTAAATAAGCACATGAGCAAGCTACCTAGTATCTTGCACTTTAAATATATATAGCTAGATTTATCATAACATGTCTATATTAGCTACATATGCATTTTAATCTATTTGATATAAAATTCTTTATAAATTTTTATTACTTGTTATATTTTAGACTGAGAATGCTTTTTACAAAATAAGTATACGAAATTTGACATTACTTTACAGTGCCAGAATGCTCTGTAACACTTTCTGTATTCATGATTCTTAAATTTATTGTATTTTATGTGGACTGCATAGACACCCGTTTATGCAACCGCCTCCACATAGGTGCTATACTATATACCTTGGCTGACTGCATACTGCTTTCTGCTTTTTAGGACATATAATAATCTAATTAGAGCTGCTGAACTTGTAAATTACAAATGCTGTTTTGAACTGCTGAACCACATACTGCTTTCCTCAAGAGGGAATTCATATTTTTTTGATAAAATTGAGTTTATAGTTATTTTTAAGATGGTGATGGTGCTGTTTTTAGAACCTTTTTCTTATTCATGCAATCTTATTCCTAGATGTAATTGTTCAAGTTTGATGGTGATAGAACAATGTGGTGTGTATTTGAAACTGATTTCTAAATAGACCAAGATTAAATGAAATATTCATCAAACTGTTCCAATCATAAAGAATTTAGAAAAAGATAGCATCAAATGTGCTGCAGAGCAATTTTTGATGCAGCAATCCTTACTAGTAATTTAGTTCAAAGATGAAAACCCGACTAAATTTTGATTGTTTGATATAGACCTTTAGGAAAAGAAATAACCAACTTAAGAAAATAATAAGCTTCGTTTACTTTTTGATAGACAAAATTAGGTTAAGGATAAATTTCCGTAGATTAGTAGCTTAGGGTTTTTAGTTTGTTGCTGAAATTGGATATGGAAAGGTTAGGGTTTTAAGTTTGCTGCTGAAATTGGATATGGAAAGGTTTAGAAATTTAATGCAAGGATTTCATCCCTTTAGTTTTCTTAGATGATTCTAAGATGTGCCCATAACAAGTTCCCAAATAGCTTGAAATCGATGGGTATTGTGTTCTGATAGGTTGCTATGGATGCAAATATTATTACTCACTGACAACTTTTTGATTCTAATTGAGGGTTGCAAAATCTGAATTTTTCAACTTTGTTTTAGTTTGTTGCTATTCCTTGAAATAAACTAGGTTCAATTTATCGATTTTGGAGAACTTTACAACAATTAAAGAAAAGAAGCAAGAAAAATTTCAGCAAGACAAAATTAAAATTGAGTTGAAGCATTATTAAGATGGTGATAAACATTCAATATATGAGATATTAATGACCACTTGAAAATAAATATAATAGCTTCAAATAAAAAGGTTAGTTCGGTTTTATTGGACTTGAAACTTTTATACTTGGTTGTTTCGGCAAAGATGGTTGGCAATGGTGGAAGGCTAGATTGAATGGGATAATGGGATACCAGGAGATGAGAGAGAAGTTAAGATACCAAAATTGGATTCGATCAAGCGATTGTGGGGGATCCACGATTGACGAGGCGAGCTGTATACCACGGATAGAAATCTGATAACAGGGAAGAAGAAGAGGAGGTATGGATTAGAAAGAAGAGGAGGGGAAGGAGTAGAAGCCGATCTCGCCTCGAGGAGGAAGTGGCAACAATCAAGTTGAGGAAGAAGACGATCTCGACGCGAGGAAGACGCGTTGACGATCACACTGGAAAGAAGGTCACCACAACAATGGCAAAAAACAAGAGTAGGAATTTCTATTCATTAAATCTGCCTCACAAAGCATCAAGAACTAGATATTTATAGTGCCAAGAGCCATTCTTGTGATAAATATCTTGTCTCTTCGTCTTCAACACATCATGGTCTCCCAAGGGTGATTCAAAGAGAGTGGCATAGAAGACGATGCTATGTTAGGAAGCCGAAATGTCTATTGGGTTTTGGGTTTGTTTTTACTTAGTAATCGGGTTTTGGGCTTATTTTTATTGAAGAAATGGGGTTTGGATTAGCCGAACCAACTGAAACTAAATAATTTAAGTCCGAATTAGACAGGGACTTATAAAATTGCATTAAAATATAAAATGAATTTTATTTTGTGCATCACTTTTGTCCGGAAGGAGAACAATGCATCAAAACTGATAATCAATGAATTTGCTGTTTAGAAAAAGGAGACTAAATAACAATCATTTTTAAAGAAGCTTCGAGGGATTTTGACTATAAGACTTTCTTAGGAAGCAATTACTAATGTCTTAAATTTACTTTTCTTGGGAACAACTACATGCAAAGAGAAGCTTCGTATCTTTACCTATTCAGCCCTTAAATTTAGGGGTGGGTCTAGGTTTTCCCTAGTCCAAATAATTTCTAAACACAAATAGAAAAATTGTAAAAATACTTTCATAAATAAAATTTCTGACGATGAAAAATGCACAAAATATGTTATGTAACTGATCAAACAAAATGTATTCTTGATCAATAGTAAATAGTTGAACACAACAATACTTGTTTGTCAAAATAGCGATACAAAAATTGGAGATGATGATTTCATTATTTGTGAACCAACATTAAACCTAAGAAGGAAAAATAAAAAGTGCGAGAGGACACCTGAAGCTCTATTTGAAGAGAAGAAAGGCTAGAATGTCTTTTATTCTTACTCTTTAATATTCTCCTTTTTTGCAAGATCTAGTCATGTAAAGGTGGACATAGGAGCTAATGACATAAAGGGAGGAAAGGAACAAAAGAGAAAGAGAAAGATATTGCCTAGAAGATTTTATCTGGGCTGCCTTCTCTTTTTCTAGTCTAAGGATTGTTTTAAAAAATCTGTTAAAACTTAGAATAATTTTGTTCTTATCTACTTTTGATAACTTAGGGCACTATCTATATAAAGTTTGCTAATACTTTTGGTAAGTTTTATAAAAAAAAATCTTTTAGGTAAGTTATGAATCCCTTGCTTTATTCCAAATCTGCTCGTTCAATATGTATCGAATCATACCAAATTTAGGAGGCGCCTCCATAAAATCGAATAATGATGAAAATGGAGTGAATGAGATAATTACGATTTAGGAAGGTAAGATTAATACCACTGTTTAGTTGGTGTGGGATCTTTCACTGAGGTAAATATGGGATGGACAAGTAATTGGAATAATAAGAATCTATGTAATTACTTGGAAGTTTGTGGCTCTGGCCTTCCCGCATGATTCCATCATTGCTTTTATTAAATTGGCTATAGGGAACAACGATTGTTGTGTCAGCGGCATGAGGCATGCTCATGCGCCATCGGCATGACATAGCATTCCGGTACACTTGGGCACACACCCATCTTATATATGGCATGGTCGGTGCAGGTGGCATGAGCTAATCGGCACGAGCAGCACAAGTGGCTGGCTGTGTTAGATTGTGCTGACTAGCATGACAATCCTTGATAGGGAAGGTTACGAAATAAAATGGCTAAATTAGAGTAGCATGATTCAAGGATAAGCCAGCAATAAAAGAAGTAATTTTGTCCTAGTGTAATAATGTAGTAGTTGGTTGAACCATTGATTGTTTCCTTCAGAATGTACACAAAGAAAACCAAATTTTTACTGAATTTCTTGATTCTAGAACAAAGCCTTCAAATTACTCTATTGACAGCCAGGATATACAATTAAAGTGGCTGTAGTAACTTAAAGAATTGCGAAAACTGATAAATGATGATGACCATAATTTGATAGAATAAGGGAGTGACAACATTAGTTTTCACTTTTCAGTAGTGGTGGTTGGGAGAGGGAAGCTGGTTGTAGAAGTAAAACTCAATGGTAGGTGGAGAATTAGGTGGTTTCGATTACAATAATGGATGAAGGTTAAACTCATATATTTGAAATTATCAAGAAATTAACTAGTAAAATAAATCTGCTGAAAGAAGCTGGATAATAAAGGGAAAGATATAGAATTATAGAACTTCCATATGGCAATATAGCTTAAATCTAAGCACTCAGCTGGAATGGAAGTGCTTAAATGAATATTTCTTTTATGCAGATTTCAGAGCCATCATCATCTTCAACTGCGAACAAAGAAGAAATCTATTTTGATTTCAGAAAGCAACGCTTCATTTTCTCAGCAGAAAAGGATACCTTCTGCAAACTTCCTTACCCTACAAAGGAATCATTTGGGTACTATCTCAAGACTAGTGGACATGGATCAGAAGCTAAACTAACTGCTGCTACGGATAAGTGGGGAAGAAATGTGTAAGTTTTAATTACTCATTCTTTTTTTTTTTTAATTAAATTATCCAATAATCATAAAACTAAGAGATACTAAATGATTTTCTGGGTTATATGATGATGCATAACAGAAAACAAATTTGAGATCTACAAAAATAAACCAACCTAAAGCTTCTTTTTTGTGTCAGGCAATTTTGTAGGATGGTCATTATACTGCTCACTAGTGTAGATCTTCTTGCAGTTTTTCGGAATTGAATAGGTTGAAACTAGGAGTATGTAGAAACTAAAATTTGTCTCATGGGGAAATACACTTACTTTGAAAATGTTGGATGATTTAAATCAAAGAATAATGTTTTGATTGCCATAGTTGGGCATGTGCTGATGAGCACTGAACGTGGAAGGAGCTCTGTGCACCTGCTTGTCCGCATGTCTGTGTCATGTGCTTTGCAATTGTTATCTAGTGGGGGGACACACCATGTCAAGCAAAATTTGTTGCTTAAATATGGTCATGTGGCTCATGCCCTCATACAGCTTCATTTGGCCTTTTTAAGAGAATTTTTGAGATTTTCTACCCACTGTTTCTTATCAAGCAACATTACTTTTTGTTTTGTGATGATGGCAAGTGCCAAGTTTTCTACCAACTGTTGCTTATCAGGCAACATTACTTATTGCTATGTGGTGATGGCGAGTGTCAAGTTTCTTGCACCCCTTATTTATAAACAGTAGGTGTTTCCAACTAAATGGTCTTCTTTTTCACTTCCGGATTAATTTTTGGATTTTAAATGTATCAGACAATTTTTCATCTCTATAGTTTATACCATGCTATGTTTATTTGTTGTTGTCCTATTCATGTCAAACATGCACCTTTGTGCCGTGGACAACTTTGTGCTTATTCTTATGTCAAACATGCACCTTAGTGCCATTGGCAACTTATGCATCAGGTTGACAACTTTATGTATCATCAGGCTGTCATTTCTTTCAATATTCTAAGTAGTTTTTATTAGTTTACATGGAGAAACTAGATGAATGATCATATGCCAAATATTAAGATTTGAACAGCAGCTGAATTATTAACGAAGGTGCGAACCTTTTGGTACATTACTTCTACACTCAAATTAGTTCAAGATGGTTCCATATCTAGTGATAAGTGATTTGAAAGGAAAGAGAATAGATAAGTAATTTAGAAGGTGTAATCAGTTTTACATTCTTTGATAGAGTAGCTGTCTGAAAGCACATCAGATGGTGCCCCTATTTTTCTAACTTTTTTCCATTGGGTCTCTACCTACTGTGGATGTCTAAAGAGTTTATTCATAAAGTTATGCTTGATATACAATTTTGTAAAGGAGGCCTTGATTTTTGTTTGAGGCAAAAGCATAATTGCATCTTGAGACCTTGCATTGATAGCATGAAGCTGCAAAATACACCTGTAAAGCTAGTAAGTGTTATAATTGTCATGTTCCTATCAAGTATTATCATGCTGTATGTTCAGGTCTTATTTACTATTACATAGATCATGCAGCAACAGAGCAGGAAAATGTTTATTACCTGCTCAAGTTTGTTGAGCAAAGTGCTTGCCATAATGAAGAATGTTGTTGTTACAGAACTTTTTCTAGGAGTTGGTTAAGTGAGAATCGTGGAAAGCCTGTTCAGCTTGTTCAGCTTAGAATCACAGCATGCATTTTAGAAAGCCTGTTCAGCTTTCTTCTTATTGGATTTTGTTTCACTTAATGTAAGCGGCAAATTAGATTTATGCAGTCACTGTTTTAGTCCATTGTGCTGCAAGCTTAGGACTGGATATGAAGTTGTTAACCTTGTGGATGTATAATTTTGTGTACATGCCTTAGGTTCTAATTTATTGCTTTTATTCATTTATAACCCAGTTGGTCTCAAGAGCACTCTGTTAAATATTTAGTCAAGGTTTGACTGGTTTCTTTTTCCTAAATTTAACTGCAGATTTGAGTATCCACAGCCCACATTTCAGAAGTTAATGAAAGAACATTGCATGGAGCCATTTTTTGTCTTTCAGGTTTGTATCTTTTGAAGTCTTTTGAACACCAGCAGTTCAAAGTTCGATTTGCTTGTTTCTGAACTTCTTTCTTTGTAGGTCTTTTGCGTGGGCCTCTGGTGTTTGGATGAATATTGGTACTACAGTTTGTTCACACTTTTTATGCTTTTCCTATTTGAATCGACCATGGCCAAGAGTCGGTTAAAAACTTTAACAGAGCTTAGGCGTGTAAGAGTTGATAACCAGATTTTGTTAGCGCATCGATGTGGGAGGTCTGAGTTTGTTCCCTTTAGTTTGTTATTTGTTTGTTGGCAATGAAGCAATGAGAAATAACATATTCTTGATATCTGTTTTCTTTCTCAGATGGGTGAAACTTCCGGGGACAGAACTTGTTCCAGGAGATGTTGTCTCCATAGGACGCTCTTCTACTGGTGAAGATAAATCTGTACCAGCAGACATGCTATTATTAGCTGGCAGTGCCATAGTGAATGAAGCTATTTTAACTGGCGAGTCTACTCCACAGTGGAAGGTAATTTTCTTCCCATTATTAACTTTTAACTTTCATGGCAACTTTTATATATTAATTTGAAATTCATAATGAGTATCAGGCTTATTTATAATCTCCTTACATTTTATTTTACTGAAAAAAATAGATTTTTGATATGTGAAGTTATATTCTATAATCTCCTTACATTTTATTTTACTGAAAAAAATAGATTTTCGATATGTGAAGTTATATTCCAATATGAAGTATTGAATAGGCATATATGACACACGTTAAGTATTCTTTGTGTTGCTCATAAAGTGCTTTTACACTTTTGGCTTTGGTTTTTTTGGCGCATTTCACCGTCCAATTGTCTTATCTCATGCTGTACTTGTGCACAAGGCTATTTGGTGTGAAGTTTGAACTCTCTCGGCCGAACTAGATCATTGAAGAGCTATTGCTTTTTTCAGCAATTAAGTAAATCGAGCTGATCTGATTTTTAGATCTGATAGCTCATGTCAATGGTAACAGATCTTGGCTAATGCAATATATACCTAACATGAAATGATCAAATATTTGAAATTGATGATGCTTTTGATATGTGATGCTAATTTCTGCAACCTAGGGTCAATTTAGAAAAACTAGTGTTGCTATCATTTTAGTTGTTTTGAAGTTATTGCAATTTGTATTTTGTAGTTAGTACCTAGCAGCAATTGGTGGGGATTTACAGGTTCATATTAGTTGTAATATTGCATGCTTGCGGGATTAATGGTAAATAAGTAAATCTCTACCACGTGCTCCAACAGTTGCTGTTCTTGTCTATTGATCTTCCGAGAAACAGTGTTAGAGAAGAGCTTAGACTTGTGCCTAGCAATTCATCATCTTCACTCTTATTTATTAGATTAATTGTAGAAGCTGGAGAGAAGTGGAGTATTGAATGAAAGGTAAAAAATGTAGGTATCCAGAACTTTTTTCTTGTGGCATATAAAGTTTGTGCAAGAGTCTTATTTTAATTACTTCTTGTGTGCTTTGTATGGTTGTAATCTATGTATCACGGACACTTCTATAAGTCTCGCGTGTCCGTGTCGGACCTATGCGTGTCCGACATGGACACGCCATGAGTGCGCGTTCGACGCGGGTCCATAGCACGTCCCGTTAAAAAAAAAAAAATTTTTTTATTTCACTTTTTTTTATACATATATAATTTAAGATAATAAATATTTTGACTTTTTGATAAATACATATAATTTTTTTGGACAATAAAAATAAATTATGTGTGGTAGAGAATTTCTTTTCTTAAAATATATGAACTATCAATGAAAATTTTATTAACTTTTATTCGAATGAGAAATATAATTATATTTTAATAAAATTAACTATTTATATATAAAAATATATATTATTATATTAATAATATTATGTTTTATTAGTAGTGTTCATACCGTATCCGTGTCCTAATTTATTGGAAGCTGTCGAGTCGTCGTGTTTAAATTGTGTCGTGTCTCGTATTCCGTGTCAGTATTCATGATGCTTAGGTTGTAATCACCTTTTGTCATCATTATTTTGTATCCTGTATGCTAGTTTCTTATTCTTTGCATGTGTCTTTATTACCTTTTTCTTTGTTATTTTCTTTTGGCTATTCTTATTTGCTATGTATTACTACAGACTTCAGTTTTTGCTTGCACTATGGAGGATAGACTATCAATTAAACGAGATAAGAACCATGCCCTTTTTGGTGGAACAAAAATATTGCAGCATACTCCAGATAAGGTATGCCGTTGAGGCCATCAAGTTTTAAAATAAGGCTTATTTAGCATTGCTAACTTGTTTTTCCTCAAAATTTAGTCATTTCCACTAAAAACTCCTGATGGGGGATGCTTGGCTTATGTGCTGAGAACTGGATTTGAGACAAGCCAGGGCAAGTTGATGCGGACAATCTTATTTTCCACTGAAAGGGTAAGTTCTGGTCTCCAGTCAAGAAATGGTCCTAGGATGATTGGGACCCAATGATATCTATTAACTAAAAATTTGTTTTGTTTTTACTTTTATTCTAGGTGACTGCAAATAGCTGGGAAAGTGGTTTGTTTATTCTTTTCTTGGTTTTCTTTGCCATCATTGCTGCAGGCTATGTGCTCAAGAAGGTAAACCCTTCATTTAACTTGTGACATTACATTTTTGGTGTTAGTTGAACTAAGATTATTTTAGTTATTTGTTAACAGTTGTCACTACATTTTTTCCAGCAATTTAAAATATATTATTTGTTTACCCACCTTTTTAAACTGTTTACAATTAGGGATTGGAGGATCCAACAAGGAGCAAATACAAGCTTTTCTTGAGTTGTTCATTGATTATCACTTCTGTTATTCCCCCAGAGCTGCCAATGGAGCTATCAATAGCAGTCAATACATCTTTAATTGCATTAGCACGCCGTGGTATTTTCTGCACCGAACCATTTAGAATACCATTTGCTGGGAAGGTTAGTAAGTGGCACTTCATTAGAGCTCCTGCTGGATAGAGCTATTTTGATAAAATTTAATGCTGTCAACATACTTTATTGGTTGCAGGTTGACATTTGTTGCTTTGACAAAACTGGAACTCTCACATCAGATGATATGGTATGCAAGTTGAAGTTTTAACTAGGGTTCAAAATATTTCTTGGCACCTATTCATTAACAAGAAGCTCCTTTTATATTTCAGGAGTTTCAAGGTGTGGTCGGCGTTGATAATAATGGAGATTTAGTATCTGATACAACTAAATTGCCTCTTTGGACTGTTCAAGTGTTGGCTGCCTGTCATGCGTTAGTTTTTGTGGAGAATAAACTGGTACATCAATAAGCAATCTTGAGCTTCTAGTTGATATTATATCGTGATTAATTTTTACGGATAGCATTTGCAAAAACTGTTCTAGTGTTATTACACTTTCTCGTGCATGTAGGTTGGTGATCCTCTTGAAAAGGCTGCGCTAAAAGGAATAGACTGGATATACACCTCTGATGAGAAGGCCATGCCTAAAAAGTATGCTGCGATGTCTGTAAATTCTAAAGTCTTTTATGCTTTTCATTGTGATTGGTTTTGCATCATTACCCCAGTGTTTGTAAGTCGTAGTGATCCTAGTAGATTGTTGATGTATGAACAACTGTGTCTATTTAATTGTATGATTGGAGGGGGAATGCTTAATTGCCATTCCTCAGTCTGAGCTAGCTAGTTGTGTATTTCATTTGTTTTATTATATGTCCTCGTCTTCTTTTCAGCCTCAGCATCCTAATCTCTTGGTACAATGAAAATTGATGCAGTAATGATTCTTTTGGCTGTACTTTTTGGTATGCATTTTATCTGATATATTTTTTATTCCAGATCAGGTGGACAAGCTGTGCAGATTGTTCATAGGTTTCATTTTGCATCTCACTTGAAAAGAATGGCAGTCATTGTCCGCGTTCAGGAAGAGTTCTTAGCATTTGTAAAGGTCGGTCATGGTTGCAGTACTCAGGAATTGTCTTCTGGATCATCACGTTTAATTGCAATACTTTTTGCCTTACGATAAAGTGTTCAGTAGGTTTCTTAAATATTCTTGGGTTAAATATGGTTCATTGTTCTTTTTCTTCTTTTTTGTTTCTTTGTTTGGTTGCCTCTTGTCATTGGATACTTCACTCCTGATTGTTTCAGTCGGTTAAGTTTACTAGTCAGAATATTTTCTGAAGAAACTTCTTGATGAAACGGTATATCTATCTGTTATAAAAAGTTTGATCTTTTAATATTTGCATGAATTTTCCTAGAATTTCTCCTTTAGGCCCTATTTGGATGTCGAAATAAGTTATCCAAGGATAACTTATTCAGTATAAGAATTTTTTTGTATGATTATAAGAAGAAAGTTTGATTTTTTGCTTTTTGAAAGTTCTTGCTATTCATGATTTGATAGGATAGCATATTTCACCTACGAGGTGATTTATATTATTCTAAAAAAATAACTTGGAAGGCCGAATATGATATTTCATTTTGGGCATTCGATCACACTTCTCATCGTCCAAATGTACAAATTTCTTGAGTAAATCAGGAGGATATACCGAATAAGATACATGTATCCAAACAGGGCCTAGTTCTTTAATTGCAAAATTACCAATTGGTCATGTACAAATTTCTATTTGTCATTTGCAATATGCTGCTGTATTGCCTTTTCTCTTTTCTCATCTCTTTCTTCGTCTTCATTTGTGTGGATATGCGCATTTTGGGCCTGGTCCAAGTTCTCTGGCAATCTTGCCGTGATGATCGTCTTACCCGAAATCTTAATTTTATGATGGGTCTAACCTTGAAAAGATCTGAATTTATTCCTAATAAAACAATCTCAAATTGGGTCTGGATTTTGGGTCAAATAAAATGTACAATCATTCATAAAATCCTTGACTAATAAACAAAATTTCAGTTTGGGCCTGCTTTCCTTCCTAGCTTGGTTTACTGATTAGTTGCCATCCATGATCTTTTTAGTAACTAATCTTGAATTTGTTTGCAGGGTGCACCAGAAACTCTTCAAGAAAGGATAGCTGATTTGCCTGCTACATATGTGGAGACCTACAAGAAATATACTCGTCAAGGGTCTCGTGTTCTGGCTCTTGCGTACAAGACTCTTCCAGAGATGACTGTAAGCTAGCATGTTATGATGTTTTACTTTAATTGAGACCTTTGTATGATTTGAAACCTTAACTGCTTTTGATTATTAGCGATGAATAACATAATTAAAAAAGGAATAGGCTTCATTGTGTCTCATAATTGTTTAGTGTCAATTACAGGACAAATGCTAAATGGCCGTCTCATTGACTATTAAAACAAAACATGATGCAGTGATTCTAATGATGATATATCTCTAAAATTTTCAATTTTCTGATTATACTTGAGCCAAACAAATTATGGATGGCTTTATTCTTTACCTGGAATGGGATATACTCTGATACGTGGTACGATTACAGGGACGTGGTATACTAGTTTCTCAGGAACATGGTACGAGAGGGGTAGGATTAATTGGAACGTTTTTTCTAGAGCATGGTTCATTCGGAACGTCAATATGGATTGACATATATAAAAAGTTAATAACTTACCTTTGTTACTATATAGCTCTTTTCTTTCATTAAGATCGGATTAGGTATTTTTTCTTCTAATCAAAACCGGCTTTTTTTTTACACCAGTATGATTATTTTGTATTATTTTTCCTTGTAAAACACATTTGTTTACGGTAACCTAACAAATTAGATCTAGAAAATTGTAGTGCTTATTTACTGTTCTTGGTTCATCACTTTCTACTATTTGGATCGAGAACCCACCACGAATCGGAACCTGCGATCCTGATCGCTGTTCGGAGAGGGGTTTTGCAATCTCGGTAGCTATTAGGAGACTGTAACATCATCAGAAATCGTTTGCTGATTCTGTGCTAGAGCAAACGATCCATGATTTGAGCCAACTCGGTTCGGCAGTGTGACCGGTTCTGGCATGCTGTTTGCAGTTTTCAGACTGATTCCTTAAATGTAGTTTATTCAAATTAGTTTCAGAACTTTTCCAAACTTAATATAATACACTTGTTTAGGGACATTGAACAAAGGATTTCACAACTAATTGATATTTTTTAGAGGAATGGAGTACCACAGATCCAAATTCTAGTTCTAACCAAATAATGGATTGAGTCTTCCAACTCCTTGTTTGAACCACTTAATTGGATCAACATGAAATTTTAGAGGCAGCTCTGTTTATTAAAATCAAGTTCCAGTTAAAAATTTTGTGATTTTTTGGCACCCTTTTTCAATTACGAAATGTCATGCCAAGATATAATTCAGATCAATATTAGTGTCCCTTTCCAGCTGCTTAAAATGCCATAGTTAAATCTTATTTTGTACTGATTGCATCTGAGATATGTGCAGACATCGGTGATTCTGCATCAAGGATTTAAGTATTCATCGACACGGGCCGTATCTACCTTGCCGTATCGTACCAATAAGATACCGGCACGATACAGTCCCCGTATTGATGGCACAACTCAAAACCCATTTTTCTTTAAATTACTAAGTAATTTTCTTAATAAAATTCAAAATATTTGATAAAGATACATAATAAGAAATTAGAAAATTTTGTTGCTAAAGAAAATAAATATTTCGTGCCATTATGTGTCGGTATACATATATTTTTTGTGACCGATACTTATTGGCACTGCCCGGCACTCACCGTACCGTACTGTGCCAGCAAGTTTTCAATATGATCCCGTGCCACGGCACTTAAATCCCTGTTCTGCATGTATAAAATCTCTATTGTTGATTAATTGGTATAACTTGGTTGTCAATTATTTTGTGATCTTTAGTGCTGATGAATGCGCGTTAGTCATTGGATATCAACTTTCTTTTTTGTTTCATTTTCTATAATTTACAATTTGTGAGCTGTGTTGTTTGTAGTTTGTTTTGGTCAATTTAGCCTGTCCATCCTTTGATGTTTGACTAACTTCAGAATACAGTATTGAGTGTTTTTTCGATAAACCAACTAAAACCTTCACCAACTGCTTGAATTTCTCTGTTTGCATCCTACTCCACTGACATAAGAAGCTCCTAGGATGTGGTTTACATTGGAACATGACTAAACTTTTAATATCCATTATAAAGTTCTTGAATCTTGAAATGTTGGGAAGATTTTTTGATTTTGTTTGTGTTTTATATGCCACCCTGTTGTCCTACCCTACAGCTCTCTGATGCATGTTATATTTTTGACTTCCCTTCTTAATTTCTTTGTATCATTACATCATATTATTCTTAAGTTCAAGTCTGAAGGATATTAGTTGGGGTTTGACATTTGAACCATCATGACCATCTAGAATGAGAAGCTATGGAAAATTTTAAAAAGAAGGCTCCATATCTAACATTTTCTTTACTATCAGGGGTGGAGCTAGAACTTGTATACAACGGGGGCAAAACAAGAAGCAAATAGTGTTACTACTTTATTCCTACGATAAATTTGATCTACATATAATTTAAATCCTACGACTCATAAACTTTTATATTCTAAATAGATATTAAAAGTTGATTTAAATATGGATTTTAGCACTAAAAATTGGACAAAACTTGCTTATGTTGGTGGTCAGTAATAACTCTATATAATGTAAGAGCCTAAGAGTTAATTGTCCAACTATACAGAATCTTTTTTTTTTTTTAACCACTTCCATTTTGTTTTTTTATTTCTTTTTCTTAACCAATGGGACTTTATCCCAAAGCAGGGTGGGCACATGCCCACGCATGCCCCCTCTTCTCTTAGCCCGTTTACTGGACAGGACAATACCATCTAGTAGTAACTAGTGCCAATTTAGATGGCCGTAAGGAATTTACAAGATAAGGGCATTCGACAAATTCTAGGCTCCAAAAGAGATGGCCTTGTGAATGACAAGATAGTATTACTATTCAACATGCATCTCAAATTACTTCCGAACTCTAGTATTATTCTTGCTTGCATTGCCCCATTAAGGTTTTTCCTTGAAAGCAAAAAAAGACCTTCGCTCTGTAGATTGCCTTCTATCATAACACATCTTTTTGGTGGAACTAAATCTATGAAAATCACTGTTATATCCATGTAAATGATCTGTATTGCTTGTCGTCACTACCCCTTTTTTGCACGCTATCTAATTTTACCTTTGGTTGTGGCAATCAGGTTAGTGAAGCTAGGAGCCTGGATAGAGATTTGGTTGAGCTTGATTTGACCTTTGCTGGTTTCGCGGTAATGGAGCCCATGGTCTTATAATTTGCTTCTTTTTTTTTTGCATTCTTTCTATTGGCTATAAGTTGTTTCAAACTTACTTTTCGCCTTCTAGGCTTTCTGGTATGTTAAGACTATTAAATATCTGCAGGTATTTAACTGTCCTATCAGGCCTGACTCAGGTTCCGTTTTACATGAACTGAAAGGATCATCTCATGACTTGGTAGGTTCTTTGATCCATGTATCGGTTGATTTTGCTTTGATTAACATCATTTTAGTTAAAATCTTGTTAAACATGCTCTAGGTAGCTTTCGTAATTGCAAATTAGCATATTTTGTTGAATATAGAACTCCCTGTAAATGTTTATTGTTGTTCATTAGAAATGTCAATAATTTTATGATTTTTTGCTTGCTTCAGATTTTCTTTTATATTATTATTAGTTTCTTTTTTGTTGCATTTTTTTGGGCTTAATTTTTGGAGCTTGAAGTTTTTAACCTTTTCCATTTCACTTTATAGGCAATGTAAATAAGCAAATTGAATTTCATCTGAGTATTTAGCATAAAAAATGGTTCTTCTTTTCCCTAATGAGTATTTATCTTAACTGCCATGGAAAATCATGGGCACTTGTTTTGTATTCCTTCAAGCTGTACACTAACTGATATCATGATATTAGGTTATGATTACTGGTGACCAAGCTCTGACTGCTTGCCATGTTGCTAGTCAAGTTCATATAATTTCCAAGCCTGCTTTGATCTTGGTACGCAAAAAGACTCGTGAAGATTTTGAATGGCTTTCCCCTGATGAATCTGAGACAACCTTGTACAGGTAAAGAAGTTCTGTGGTGGTTTCTATCTTGTTTAGTTTAAGCTAATTGGTTTTTGATGAATAGTCTGGTTGTTTTAATATCTTTTTCTTTAATTATCTGCCACTATTTTAATACCTTTTTTTTTTTCCAGTAATCTTCTCTATTTTGTTTTATGAACATGCTGTTCTTTTTTTTTCCCTATCGTATATCTCTGAACTTGATAACACTTGCAAAATTGTAACAACTGAGAGTTATCATGGTTACAGTGAGGAGGAGGTGGCATCATTGTCAGAATCACATGACCTTTGCATAAGTGGAGACTGCTTTGAAATGTTACAAAGGACTGCGGCTGTTCTTCAGGTTATTCCGTATGTGAAGGTTGGTATGAACTGTTTAATTTTTTGTGCAAACGGAACCCATTTTGTTGTTTCAGTGTGTTGATCTTATTGCAAGAATTAATTTGTTTCAGGTCTTCGCACGTGTTGCTCCTGAACAGAAGGAACTCATCTTGACAACTTTTAAAACAGTTGGAAGGATGACCTTAATGTGTGGAGATGGAACCAACGATGTTGGGGCACTGAAGCAGGTAAAAATGTATATTTTATTAAATGCCTTTCACCACTTAAATTATGGCACTGTGCTGTTGTGTGGTCTTACTGATCCAATAAATAAATCTCTGCAGCTCTTTTATTTCTGAGCCTCACAATTAAAGCATTATAAAATGTGCAGGCTCACGTTGGCATTGCATTGTTGAATGCTGCACCGCCGGCACAAACAGGAGATTCTGCAGCACAATCACAGCCGCCGAAACCTGAAAGTAAATCAGGAAAATCAAAGAAACAAAAACCCACTACTGAACAGCCCCCACCATCTCCATCCCCAAATAGTAGTTCCCCAGGGCCATCATCAAGCAACCGCCACCTCGCAGCCGAGAGGCAGCGGCAGCGGCTGAGGAAGATGCTGGACGAGATGAATGAGGAGGGCGAGGGCCGCTCCGCCCCAATCGTGAAGCTTGGGGATGCCTCCATGGCCTCGCCCTTCACGGCCAAGCATGCGTCGGTTGCCCCCACCCTGGACATCATTCGCCAGGGCCGTAGTACCCTCGTCACCACCCTCCAGATGTTCAAGATCCTAGGCCTCAATTGCCTTGCTACTGCCTTTGTCCTCAGCGTCATGTACCTGGATGGTGTCAAGCTGGGCGATGTCCAGGCCACCATCAGCGGTGTCTTCACCGCCGCCTTCTTCCTCTTTATTTCCCACGCCCGCCCTTTGCCAACACTCTCTGCTGTCCGCCCGCATCCCAATATTTTCTGCGCCTACGTCCTCCTCTCTCTCCTTGGTCAATTTGCAATGCACTTGATCTTTCTGATATCGGCTGTTAATGAGGCCTCAAAATACATGCCGGAGGAGTGTATCGAGCCGGACTCGGACTTCCATCCCAACTTGGTGAACACTGTCTCGTACATGGTCAACATGATGATCCAGGTGGCTACATTTGCAGTGAACTACATGGGCCACCCCTTCAACCAGAGCATATCGGAGAACAAACCTTTCAAGTATGCGCTGTTTGCTGCAGTGGGTTTCTTCGTAGTAATCACGTCCGATATGTTTAGGGACCTGAATGACTGGTTGAAGCTTGTGACCCTGCCGGAGGGGATGAGGGGGAAGCTGATGTTCTGGGCTATACTCATGTTCTTTGGTTGTTATGGGTGGGAGAGGCTGCTGAGATGGGCCTTCCCAGGTAGGATGCCAGCATGGAAGAGGCGGCAAAAGCAGGCACTGGCTGCCTTGGAGAAGAAGAATTTATAACCTTTTGTTCTGTTTCTTGTTCCAATATGTTTTGTTATTGAAGGGGCAAATTTTGATGATGGCAGCACTAAATTCACTTCATAAGATGGTGGAGCTGCCGATTTAGCACATTCGAGTAAAAAAGACTTTGCCCCTCCTTTTCTGGTTAGCAGGACAATTTTGTTCATTTGATCTTATCATTGGATTCACTTAATTTTTCTCTTTTTAGTTTTGTCAAGTTCTTGCAACAATTGTTTGGAGCATTGCTGAACTTAGTGTAACATTAATCCTTGGTACAGGTCATATAGCAACCTTACGTAAAAAGCATTGAAGGATAGGGCTAAAATTTTTTTAAATCACTGATGTAATAGCTGTTTGTCAATTTCATAGAGCTTTTGTGATAGTTTGATTGTTATACATCTTTGCTTTCCTGTGTAGCACGATGGGCGTATCCTAGTAGTAGCTATGTTTTGTTCTTTGTTTCTCTTTCGTGTTTCCTCTTTAGAAATTGTGATAATTGATGTTTTTCTTCAAAAAATTTATTGATTTGCAATAGTAGCAGCCTTGTGGATGATTCATTCTTAGGCCTTGTCACGCTCTGAGGCTCTAAGTGAATTTTTTTTTTTTTAAATCAGAGTTGCAAAAAATTAATATATATATAGAGTGTGGCTAGGATGCTTGTATAAGCACCAAGTAACTAATGTTTATAAGTTTTTTTATCGTTAGATTTATTTTTTAGACTAATTTTATTTTTTAGATTATTTTATTTATTCAATAATTTATTTAACTCAAGGGTTCACTATGATTCTAATCACTTTTTTTTTAATCTAAGGGTTAAATATTTATCAGCACCAATGATTTATACTTTTAAGCTTAATTATATATATATATATATATATATATATATATATATATATATATATATAACTAGGTTATTATACTATTAATAGCATCAAGTCATTGATGTTAGTAAGTTTTAAGTCCTTGATATAAGAAATTTGTGGTTAAGATGATAGTGGTCCCCTAGGATTTAGTGGGTGGTTGGGAGAATAGTATGATCTAAAAGATAAAAATAATCAAATGGGTAGATCCAACGGTAGAAAACTTAATAGCACAAAGTGCTTGGTACTTGGTACTATTGATAGCATAGTTGTCGGACTCTCTCTCTCTCTCTCTCTCTCTCCATATATATATATATATATATATATATATATATATATATATATATATATATATATATATATATATATATATATATATATATATATATATATATCCCGTTACTATATTATTGATTGCATTTGGTGGTGCCGAGTTTTTCAACATTAGATCAATTCCTTTGATTATTTTCAGCTCTTAGATTATATTATTTAACCAACTACCCACTAAACTTTAGGGGACTCCAAGGGTCGAAAACTTAATAGTAACAATGACTTGGTGCTATTATTTATTTTTTTTTTTTTTGAGAGAAAGGTAGCATGCTATGTCCCTGGGGTCGAACTGCGACCTGGGCACGCCAACAGATCCGCCGTCTGTACGGAAACTGCCGCACAGACGAAGCGTCTACCCTGCAAAAGATCTATAGCTAACATGTATCAGAGCTGAAATTAAACCGAATAGTTACAGAATCAAACACTGAACATCTAAATAAAAATCAAATTCTCAAAACAAGTCTCTCAATTATGAAAATACAAGTACAATTGTCACGCCCCAGGGTCGAAACTGCGACCCGGGCTCGCCAACAGATCCGCCGCCTATGCAAAACCCCGCATAGGCGAAGCGTCCTACCTGCAAGAAAGAGGTTACAGCTAAACAGATATCAGAGCTATAAAATAAAAGTGCTGTAAAACTAAAACCAACCATCTATACAACTGGAATAATAATACAATATCCATCTCCCATAAGTGATAATCATACAAAATCCTCAAATACAAAAACTCAGAACTCAATAGGGAGGTAATCCTGAAATAAATAATATATCAGTGTACAGGCTCTCAGTACAAGTCAGATCCTCACAATACATCAGTCTCTCAAAAGAGAAAACAAAATAACTAATCTACTGACTGTACTATAGATCTCCACTGAAAGGGGGTACAACTACTCTCCACAGACGGGTAGGGATCTAGCTCGCGACTCCCTCGCCTCGCACAGCAACCGCAGAATCAGCAACACCCGCTAAGACTCTGCAAAACAAAGGAGAGAAAAGAAAGAATGGGGGGGGAAACCCCAATGGGCGTGAGAACTACACCAAAAAAAGTAGTTCTCAGTGGTGACCACCACCAGGCCCGACGATCTGCCCACTAAGTCATCAAGAAGCATAAGATAACCAATGCAGTCTAACCGATGTGATAGCAAGAACTAAATGCCTGACTGACCCCCCACGCTCTAGAGGGGAATACCCCAACGCTCTAGAGGAGAACTCGAAGAAAGCATCACCGGGCATAAAATGCCGCGCCGGTGAGATAGCAAGAACTAAATGCCTGTCTGACCCCGCCCCCCCCACGCTCTAGAGGGGAATACCCCAACGCTCTAGAGGAGAACTCGAAGAAAGCATCACCGGGCATAAAATGCCGCGCCGGTGAGATAGCAAGAACTAAATGCCTGTCTGACCCCCACGCTCTAGAGGGGAATACCCCAATGCTCTAGAGGGGAACTCGAAGAAAGCATCACCGGGCATAAAATGCCGCGCCGGTGAGATAGCAAGAACTAAATGCCTGTCTGACTCCCACGCTCTAGAGGGGAATACCCCAACGCTCTAGAGGGGAACTCAAAGAAAGCATCACCGGGTATAAAATGCCGCGCCGGTGTGATAGCAAGAACTAAATGCCTGTCTGACCCCCACGCTCCAGAGGGGAATACCCCAACGCTCTAGAGGGGAACTCGAAGAAAGCATCACCGGGCATAAAATGCCGCGCCGGTGTGATAGCAAGAACTAAATGCCTCTCTGACCCCCACGCTCTAGAGGGGAATACCCCAACGCTCTAGAGGGGAACTCGAAGAAAGCATCACCGGGCATAAAATGCCGCGCCGGTGTGATAACTAAACTAAAAGCAGGACTGGATCGCTACAATGCCTAAGTGGAACAAATCCCTCCACTAAAGAAACCCCGATCCCAAATCTAATGCATAAGTCAATATCCGGTCAACCGCCCAAAGTCCGCGGTAGCCGCAAAACCCTGCAAACCACAATCTAGCACAACCCGTCCCTGACACCAATGTCCCGGCTACACTACCCTAAACCCCCGCTCGCACCCGAGCAACACGGACCGCCTGACTAACAAAGAAGGAGAAAGGAATAATATGGTTTCTACTAAGTCAAGTCCCAATAAGTAGTGTAGCAGTAAAAGATGGCCTAACTATGTGTCCATACAAGCATGCATTTGTCCTCAAGAAAGATAGCAGAAAGTAAACCACATGCCAAAATCATCTATGGACTACACCTGCCCAAAATCCATGGTCCATAATGTCACGCCCCGGGGTCGAAACTGCGACCCGGGTCCACCAACAGATCCGCCACCTATGCCAAACTCCGCATAGGCGAAGCGTCCTACCTGCAAGAAGGAGGATACTACAGCTAACAGATATCAGAGCTAAAATAAAATAATCTGCTGTAAATCAAAATCAACCACTGTACAACTGAAAATAAAGATACAATGTCTATCTCCCAAATACGATCATATACAAAGTCCTCTAATACAAAACTCAGAACTCAACAGGGAGATATCTCCAGTAAATACATCAGTGTACAGGCTCTCAATACATAAATTGTCCTCACTACATCAGTCTCTCAAAAGAAGAAAAATAACTAATCTACTGAAGATCTCCACTGAAGGGGTACATCTACTCTCTCTCTGGCAGACGACTGGTAGGGAACTAGCTCGCGACTCCCTCGCCACGGTCAGAAGGTTCAGCAACAGGAGCAACAGGAACAGGAGTAGAAGTCCCTGGGGAAAAGACACCACGACGGGTGTGAGAACTACATCCCACAGTAGTTCTCAGTGGGTGCCGCCAACAAGCCCAACGGTCTGCCCACTAAGTCTACTAGAGGCATAAAGTAACAATATAATACTAAAATGAAAGGGCTGGAAAAGTAACTCTACAGCTACTATGCCTCTATCTAGATGCTCAAAAAGTGGAACAGATGGAAACATGATGCATCTACTAACTCTCAAGTATAGTCACCCAATCTCAATGACTGTCCCTCTTTGGTCCAGTCAAGCCTGCGCTCATCTACTGCCACTCATGCCCAAGCAGGGCTTGGTCTTACGTAGGGTGTCCCTTAAGGACTATCTCAGTAACCACATCGCAGCCTCGTCAGGCTTGGTATCATCATCGCATCCGGAGCGTAGCTCGCGGGGAGCGACCCCGCGAACTCAAGTATCTCACAACTGGCATAAAACCTCAGTCTCAGCAGGCTATAATCCACGATCAAATAGATCGGAAACACAGTGAACAGAGGACTCACACTCATGTCAAGGTTGGAGTAAACTCCACGACTCAATCTGAAGTGCTCACATAGAACCCCCAACGACACTAGTAAATCTCTAACAACTCATAGCACAAAGTCGCATCCACTGCGAGAAACTGTCTCAACAGGCCCAACAGGCCGAACATCGCATCCACTGCGAACAACTGCCTCAATAGGCCAGACATCGCATCCACTGCGAACAACTGCCTCAATAGGCCTCAAAATCCCAACATGCAGACTCACTGACGGGATAAACTCCACAACGGACACAATGAAGGGTCCGGGAACTCCGAAAGACTAGAACCTACAACCCAAATCAAACAAGAACAGGCTCTAGGCATAGTCTCTTATTGTTCTCGACTCAAAGAAAAGGCAGCCCTTAGAACCCAGACCACTCGAATCATCTCGAGTGGTTAAATTATAGAAAAAGGTGACATTTCTTACTGAGAGTCATTTGATCTGGAAGAAATCCATATTTAATGATTTTAGTTCTTTTTAGAAAAACAATTGAAAACAAGTTTTATATCCAAACCTCGAAGAGCTAATGCCTTCGTCCAATCAAACAAGAACAGACTCAGGCGGCCCTACGATGCTTGGAAGAAAACATTGGTTGACTAAAATCATGTGTGTGTCCTAAAAGGTTCTGGGTTCAAGGTCCTGCTAACACTGATATACCGCTGCCACTAACACAGCGGCGATTGATAAAACAAGAAAATAAAACATCTCGGGACCGCCGTCTACCCAAACAGTTCCCGCCACAGATGATCGATCAACTACATCTACCAGACTCCACTCTGCTCTCAAGCATGAGTGTTTAATGCATCCCACACTAAAAGAATCCCGACCACTCGGCCCACTACTCGGGCGAGTAAAACACTATGTCCAGGCAGGAATAAGAAGTGTGGATGTCTAAAGCAGAATAAACCTAGCCCAAGTTGGGGTTTTCTACTGGTCTGGCTACACATGCAGCATAGGACGGGGGTGCTAGGTCAAGTTCCAAGATAACAATAATTTACAGATGGTAGAAAGCAAGGAGATGACAAAATCATTAGGTAATGCAAGGAATAGCAATTTCTACATTTTAACATGCTGTACAAGAATTCATTATCATGCATGGTCCTACTATAGCAGATTCAATGTACAGCCCATTAATCTTGGAGATAGGGCCACCCACCTGAAGAGCTGAACTGACAGAAGTCCCATAGCTGAAAATACCCAAAAACCCAAATCTCCAACTCCAACGGGTCCAGCAATACCCGCAAACTCTCCTGGGTACAACACAAGGTTCACAATTACACTTAATTCCACAATTTACCCAAATAAGTTACAATCTGAATTCAGCCACAAAGATGTCACTTTTTCACCTGCAAACAATGCTCTAAAAATTCCAATAAAAATATCACTGCGATCGTCGCGTCGAGACCTTCGAAACGGGTACCTGCAAGTCCAATTTCGAGCCCCGTAGGCCGAGTTACAAATTCCACAACACAGGGTGCGCAAAACTTCACAATCATACAACTGTAATAATCTGCACAGTGAAAGGGAAACAGTATACCTTCGGGCAAGCCTCAGAAAAATTCAGGAAAAATACGATGATAATCCTCGCGACCAGTAGATACAAAAAGTGTACAGGCTCGTCTTGATTCGATGCTCGAGTGCGGAGATAAAATTCCGGCAAGGGGCTGCTTTCCAAAAACTCCACCAGCAAACAGTGGCTTAGAAAAGTCTCGAAAACCATGCCATAACCTCAGAATCCAGTAAGATGATTAACACAAAAGTCGAAGACGTACCTCTCGTGAATCCAACGCCACAGAAATCGTCCAAAAATACTAATGGAGTAGCTCTGTGGACCTCTCAGACCGAAATGCGGCGATAACGGGCCTCCGATGAAAGATCGTCGCTCCGCGCTACGATGCCGAAATCGTCGACGCCGCGGCTTCCAAAAATTCTGGGCCTCTACCAGAAGATGTGCAACATGAAGATCTCCAACTTTGCTAAAGGGTCCAATGGCAGGGGAGCTCGGGAAAAGGGGCAAAAATCCTAAGCAAACAGCCTATTTATAGGCCCAGCACGAAAAAAGAACCAACCTTGGACTTTTGGCCCAAAACCGGGCGCCCGCTGGTTTCGGGCGGCTTCAGTGTTGGGCCCGGCCTAACACTGTGCGCGCCCGAATCAATAAGAGAGCGCCACGTGGGCTCGCGGCCCTCCCCCGCGCCCGGCGCACGTGCGCCCGCGAACCGCGCAGCGCCGCGTGTCCCGACACGCGGACGTGCGCGGCTGCGCTCGGCCAACCGCGGGGCGCCACGTGGCGCCCCTACGTCGCCCCAACTGCCCCGCACCTGCCCGCGCACGGTCACCTGCCCGCCATCGCTGCGTGGACCGCGCGCACGAGAGCCAGCCAAACCGGAGATGCCACGTGTCCCGCTCCTGGTCCACCGTGCACCCGCTCCTGGTCCACCGTGCACCCGCACCATTCCATGGATCGCGCCTGCCGCGCCGGTGTAATGACACGACTTTTCTAGTATTATTTTACCCTCCTGCTAATAAAGTGTAAGTTAGAGGGAATTAAAATATCGGGCTCTTTAGAGTTGACTAACATGCGGTGCGGGTATTTTTCGGTGATAGAGCTCGAAAAACGATGAGCGACGGTGCAATCGGATCCAAAATCCGACTTACGGATCTCCCGGAATGGGGTTCTAAAGGTCGCGGTAACCGTGGGGTGCATCGGAATCCGTGCAAAATATCATGCACGCTTTATGAGGAAAAGGTGGGCTTGTCTTGTAGGATAATTAATTAATTATTCGGTGACGGATTTTAAAACAAAGGTGGATTTATCTTGTAGGATTAATTAATTAAAGAATTAATCCGTGACAGAATTTGTTATTCGTTTACAGATATTAAAAAGGTGGATTATCCCGTAGGATTAATTAATTAAAGAATTAATTAATTAGAGTCAAAAATATCCAAGGAGGATTTTGACGGTACGTACATATGAAACGGGAAAATAAAAAGGGATAAATTAATAACGAGATTTATTTCCCGTATACTGAACGGAAACCCTAATCGTAAAAGATCGCCTCCTCAAACCCTCCTCTTTTGTACGTACCGAAAACCAAACGAAACCCTAGTTTGAAAAGAGAGAAAGGAAACCCTAAACGGAGGAGAAAAGAAGGAAAGAAGGAGAAAGCGGAGGAACCCGATCGCCCCGATTGACGTCCGGAGACCGGAGAACGAGACGCCATCATCTACGGCGAGCGGATCCGGATCTCCAACGCCGCAAGAACCAAGATCGGTTCTTTATTTCCGATAGATTGAGGTTAGTAGTCGTTAATCCTTTTGTAGAATTAATCGGGGATTTTCCGTGTTCTTGTAAGGTCGTTTTAATCTGTACATCGATCACGAATTTTTTTGTTGGGTTTTGATCAATGTTTCATTCTCGTTCTTGATCGGGTGTGATCGATGATTTTTTTTATCGAATTTAATCGGTGGTTTTTAATCGGGCCTTTGATCGAGTTTCCGATCGACGTTTTGGTTGTTCGTCGATCGTTGGTTAGTCGTTAGATTTACCGCGATTTTGTTCGGGGGTTTTTGCGGGTGTTTCATTGGAACATAGGCGGTTAACGGGAGGCTGCCGCCGCCGTTGTTAAACGGGAGGCCGCCGCCGCCGTTACCATGTTCGCGGGGTCGTCGCCGGGGTCCCACGGGAGCGAAAACGGAGAAAAACGCGAAAACGGGAGGTTACTGTGCCTTTCCGTACAGCGCGGTCCACGGCCCGGGCGTGCACCCGGCGCACGCCCGCAGCGCGAAAACTGCAGACCCGGTGCACGCCTCGCCCGTGCACCGGCCCGGCCCGCCTATGCGCGGTGCACGCCACAGCGTGCACCCGGTGCGCGCCGCAGGCCCTTGCGGCCGTGAGCCCGGTGCACGCTTGTGTCGTGCACCGGCCTGGCCCAAGAGCGCGGTGCACGCTTCCTGCGTGCACCCGGCGCATGCGGCGCCGCCACCCGACGCGCAGACCTGGTCCACGGTTGCTCCTGTGCACCACCCGACAACCCAAAGTTCGGTGGCTCCGTTTTGGTCCGTTTTCCACCGTTTTGAGCGCCGTTTTCGCTGTCGGGATCACAATTTCTGCGGTTTTCTTGGCATGGCCACTCGGGATCTTTTTGGTCACTGTTTTATTATGTCGGGTGCCGATTTCGCCGACGCTCCGCGCCTCGACGAAATCGTCGGGGGCGCGTCGTCGGGTCTATCTCTCATCGTTTTCGTCGTCGGGGTTTCTCGGCTTGACCGTTGACGTCCCAAGGTGGCTACCAGTTGAAAGGTTGGGTTTTGTTGGATCTCCATTAGCGGATTTGGGTCCCGACGGAGTTCGCGATGATATAGTCGCGGTCCGGTTGTTGTTAACCATCGGTTTTACCGTCGGGGATCCGGTTTGATCTGAGTTTTCGGTTTTACTTGACAAGCTTTGACTCGTTGATTCTTGTTTGACGTTGCGGTCCTCTAGGTGCAGTGATTTTGGTTTTTGTGGGTTTATTGTTACAGTGGTTGGGACCACTGATTTTACCTGATTAGGGTAAGGTGTTGATTTGTGCTCTTGGATATTTTAGTAGGCCACAAGGAGTTCTGATTTGCTTAGGAGGGTCGCGGGCGCGGTCGGTTATCTTCATTCCAGGTGGGTTCTTATGCAACAAGTGCTGTAAGTGCATTAGGTGCAGTGTATCATCTAAATGTTCGTGCTAACCTGTTTAATAAAGTAGATGAAATGTTTCCAGTGAATTAACCCTTCGCAATTACCATGTACCGTTCTTTTGTGGATGTTCGTGGCGACTAAGTGTCGCGATAATTAATTTACGCCGACTTCGGCAAACCGGTGTTGAATGCTGCACGTACACTGGCGGCTTGGCCCCCGCATAGGTGTACTTTTTCGGAGAAGTGGTATGAATGACCCGTGTGCCCCACGTGTGTTGTTTGGGGACCTGATCACGATGGCTAAACATGTCGCCCACGCATCGTGAAGGGGTTAGAGCATCATATGTCCCGTGGGGAGATCGTCGACTACCCTGACGGGACGGTGTCACTAAAGTAAATAAAGTGAATAAAGCAAGTTTCAGGGTGAAGGATAGCGAAAGGTTCCGGTGCAGTGTAACTCATTCTAATTTCCTGTTCAGTAATGCTATAACATCTACTTTATTTGTCACTGACTTTACCCACTCCGTGACAGGTGTGACTAGGTGTAGTAGTCGGGACGACGGTGAGGCAGCGACTGGTGAATATTAGCTGTATGAGGTTTATTCCGTAGTTTCTTGCTTGGGTTATCTCATCTCTTTTTATCTAAGTTAAGTTCTCGATTGCTTGATAGTGGAATGTTGTGGATGTTGGGTTGAGAGACCGTTTGTGTGATGTGATCTGTATAATGATTTTTAATGACTTATATGCGTCATGTTTTACACTGAACAAAAAGGGTTTCAAAAATGTTTTCCAAAACCAAGTGTCGTGTGGGCACTGCTTTGAAAACCTATGGAATTATCCTTTCAAAACGATGTAGCCGCCTTACTGTGAATGTGTAGATGTTTTAAAGGAATGGGTGTCGAGTGGACACCGTTTGCAAACTTATAGGTCCCTCTTAATGGGATTGAATGTCTTTACACTCTCGTACTTGTTGACTGTGACTGTGTGGTTAAAGATCGGGTGTTGAATGTTGTGATTGTTGTTGTTTGTAAGTAGGACGCCGTGCATATACAAAGAAGACTCTGTCCGCTTGAAGAGTGAATTTGTATATGTGGCGATCTGACACGCACCGGGGCGAGGTCGGTACTTATTTATTCAAAAAAAAAAAATATGTACGTTTTTCCGCTCATCTTTACCTAAAAACCCCCGGGGCGTGACAGCCGGCCAATAGGGAGGCGCCACGTGGCCAGCGCCCGGTGCACGCCCTCCGCGGTGGACCGCGCGGCCGCGCCTCCACCCGCCGCAGCGCTCCGCCGCCAGCCGCCGCCGCCGGCGCCTCTCCGGCCGCCAGAACAGTGAACCCACACCTCGAAAATCGTGTTTTCGCGTCTGGGCTCTGAAAAATACAAGTAAATAGTCCATTTTGACCGTTTTCGCGCGCTGAATCCAAATCTGATTTCCATTTGGCCCGATTCCACTTCTAAAATTCCTTGAAAATTCCCAGAAAAGTAAACTTGATCCATTTTTCGTGCCGGGTCAAACCCTTAGTTCCAATACGCGCGCAAAAACCTCAATCACCCATTAGGGACCTCCTGGTACGAAATCTTGCTCCCAAATCACCAGGAATCCTTTTCTTGAGCCCGACACGCGCACAAACACTCCCAGAAGCCACTAATCCATCAATAAACCTTTAAGTGGGGATTCGGGTCCTCACATCCTCCCCCACTAAAAGAAAGTTTCGTCCTCAAAACTAACACGGCTCAAAAGGGAGTCTCCAAGCCAACGGTAAGCATCCATCAACCCAGTCTCCAACTCCCCCGTCGCTACTCACACTCCACAAAGCGAAACCCAAGCTGGAAAAACCTTAAGAATTCCAAAAGACAGAGGACAAGGAAAAACAACCAATCTAATCGTCCAAAACTACACGAAGTACGCCAACACCACCAAACAAGAAAGGTAAAGGCCCCACTAGCAGGAAAATCGTCAACCCCAACTCTCAATTTAGAAAACGGCTGAAATTAACGAAAAGTTTGAAAATTCCGAAAGACCAGTGCCCTCGCCCCAATCAAACAAGAACAGGTTCGGGCACCGTCTCCATTTCTGGAGTCGCCTTTCGAATCTTTCGTCCTATTCGCAAATTTCAGCACAAGGGCAGGAAAAAGGGAGAGAAGTGTTGATGCCGTTCCTGCTGTGGCTACAAAAACGGAAGCTATGATCTATCCGTGCCCCTAAAAACACAAGCCTATCCGAGACCCCTAGAGACACAACCTCTAGTCCTAGGCGTCACCTACGCTCAACGGGTAGCACCTAACCCAAAACCGCCGAAGCCACAGCTGCAGGAAGGATACCCCGTAGATCTGTGAAAATAAACTCATGTTGTCCAACTCGCGGAAAGGTCACTGAACCGTCACACCTGCCAGTGTACTTCCCAAAGTCTCAACTGTACTTGACACAATCCACAAGGCTCCCCCACATGCACAACACCAACCGGAACATGTACCTCTAGAGCACGTGGTAACAACTCTACCTCCAGTCCAGATAGGAAAACCAAAAACACTCTAACTCGGACTGCTGTAATGAAATCATGCCGGTGACAACCCGATCCGTGGCTGTGGCGCCCTCCAACCGGGCGGCACCGACTCATCCGCTCGATGCAGGTGGTCGTCGCTCAGTCTGCCTCGACGTCAACGTCCAGTCTGTTAGAAAATATCTAGACTATCCACATAGGGAGCACGGTCTCTGCCTCTGCTCACACTGGGGTGACAAATGCGGTCCTCCGTAGATAACCAATCCATGCTGCCGCCGCGCCAATCTGAGGTAGGTGCTGATGCTGCCATCGGGGTCCACCCGGTCTCTGCCATCTCAGAAATCCGCTACCCTGGAAAAAAGAATCAGAAATGTTTTTGCCGACCGATCTATCCTCCATCACCCGGCGCGACGCACCAAAATCCAGAATTGGCCTCTGGCGGCAGATCCCTATTCAAAGGAACTGCAACGCCACGCTCCATACACCACGCCTACTCCATCGAAGCGTCAACAATCCGTAACGGAGGGACCAACTAAACTGAAAGGTATCCTGGCGCAATCCACTCCCAGTCAAACATATCCTATGCGCCTCGTCCCTCGAAACCTGGAGCGCGCAGTTCAACAACTGTATAAACTCCCTAGCACAGGGAGGCTCTCAGATAGTCTCTCCATCACCACCAACCCCGATTCTGCCTACAAAGGCTCCAACTCAAACCTATGAATCGGGATGGTTCAGACCACCGGGACTGGCTCCATCGATCAATGATGTCCCAAAGCTCAACTATTATCCACAATCCACCCTGCCTCGGTGCCTCGGCACTACTCGTCGGCACGGAGGGGCTGCTCGCTCTATCGGTGCCACTGATACAACTGGAGATGCCACTGCATAGGAAGAAAGTGCTGGAGGACACTCAAGCGGTACTGCAACTGGCCGTGCTCTCTGCTCCAACAGGCGCATCAAACGTTCCATGGCCTCCTCCTGGCATCGGACAACCTCCGACAACTGTGCCATCTGGATCCATAACTCCTGGGTCTCACTCTGCTCTGATAGCTCTGCCTCCCGCTGCTCGGGTTACTCATCAGATGCGGGATGTGCCCTCTTCGCTACACGACGTCTCAGGGGCATCGTAGACCACTGCACAATAACAAACATCAGGACACAACAACCATACGACCCAATCCAGCGAAAGTCTAAGACATGTCATCCATTCTATATCATTATATTGTCTACAGCCAACATAATCGCTTAGGAGAATAAACATGCCAATCACTCATCCCGTCTCTTGGGAGAGGTGTAAAACTCAATCAGGACTCTAGCTAAAAGTCATGACTCTCACGTAGTCATCCTAATGTCCAACTGTTGGGTTATGTTAAAATATGGATCTAAATAGGGGAAAAACCACCTAGAGGGGGGGGGGGGGGGGGGTGAATAGGTGTAAGCAATAAACACTCAAAAATCGTTGCGCTATAAAACCCAATGCGAAAATGAAAATATGACACGCAAGATTTTTACGTTGAAAACACCAAAACCGGAGTAAAAAACCACGGGACCGATAACACGGCGAAATCCACTAGAATTATAACACGTACAAAGGTGATATACCGTACTCATAGACGACTCGACCTTTTTCCATACGCTCCTAGTAGATCTTCTCCGCTCGCTCCGCAACGCTCCTCGAATCCACGATTAGCGTCCAACGCCGAATCCACGGCGTCCAATGTCGAATCCATGACGTCCAACCGAATCCACGGTCTTCACCCAGTAGCACATCTCGAATCCACGAACGTACCTCGCTCCGAATCCACGAGAGCGGTAGCACCTTGAATCCACAAGGCCACGCGAGTCCACGCGCCGATTTTGGAAAAATCATTATTTTTGGGTGGTGATGATCCGCCGAATACTTAGATCAAAGATAGATCGGAAATACCATCTAATTATTCATTAATTTGATTCTACTCAAAATCTGAGTATGAAAACCTAGAATCAAATTAATCAATATAGATGAAGAAACATAGAATTAAATCTAGTTATTTCCTTTCTTCTCTATATGTGGATTTCTATTTTTGACCGTATTTTGGATTACCCTAAAAAATGAATCGTAGGGTTTATTTATAGGTTAGAAACCGTTGGAAGAGGATAAGAATAAAAAACTGACCTAATCTAGAATTTTTCAGGACGACGGTCCGGACTGGAATCGGCGGTCCGGACTGTCGTGGCTAAACAGACAATTTCCAGAAAAACATACGTTCGGGGTCCGGACTGAAGTACCCGATCCGGACTGTTCATGCAGTTTCTGCAAAAACCACGTTCGGGGTCCGGACTGAAGATCCACGGTCCGAACTGGATTTGCGCATGAACAAAAAACGTTCGGGGTCTGGACTGTGATCACTGATCCGGATCCTGAACATGTCCCATGTCCAGTTTTTGATTTTTTATGCAATTAAAAATCCATCCAAGTGTTTCTACACTATAAGAAGTATTCGGATCATCAAAATTAATTAGTTAAATGTACCTGATCCTTTTGAATTCTTCTTTCTTGAGATTGAGGTATATGATCCAAACTTCTTTATCTTCAATCTTCAAGACTTAACACATTCACGAAATATGCCAAAACAAATTCGTTAACACCAACCATAAGCCTAGGGTTTCTAAGTCCACAATGACCTACAACCTAGGCTCTGATACCACTCTAATCTGTCACGCCCCGGGGTCGAAACTGCGACCCGGGTCCGCCAACAGATCCGCCACCTATGCCAAACTCCGCATAGGCGAAGCGTCCTACCTGCAAGAAGAAGGATACTACAGCTAACAAATATCAGAGCTAAAATAAAATAATCTGCTGTAAATCAAAATCAACCACTGACAACTGGAAATAAAGATACAATGTCCATCTCCCAAATACGATCATATACAAAGTCCTCTAATACAAAACTCAGAACTCAACAGGGAGATATCTCCAGTAAATACATCAGTGTACAGGCTCTCAATAAATAAAATGTCCTCACTACATCAGTCTCTCAAAAGAAGAAAAATAACTAATCTACTGAATGTTACGGAATTTGAGTTGGCGTAGTTTCGTGAAAGTCTCAAGTCTTGAAGATTGAAGGTGAAGAAAGTTGGATCATTTAACTCAATCTCAAGAAAGAAGAATTCAAAAGGATCAGGTATGTTTAACTAAAGATTTTGTGTGATCCGAATACTTCTTGTAGTGTAGAAACACTTGGAAGAATCTTTCATTGCATAAAAATCAAAAACTGGACTTGGGACATGTTCAGGATCCGGATCAGGTTGTTCGATCCGGATCCCGAAGGTGGTTCGTTCATACACCAGTTCAATCCGGATCGTAGCCTCTCTTGATCCGGATCCCGAACACTGAGTTTACCATCTTCCTTGAACGATCCGGATCAGGCTTCGCAATCCGGATCCCGAACGTTGATGTTTGGTGAACTGTATGAACGATCCGGATCAAGCACTTCGATCCGGATCCTGAACCTTCGTTTTTCTGGAACTACCTGACTCGTTACGACGATCCGGATCACAGCTAATCCGATCCGGATCGCCGTCCGTAAAATTTCCAGAAATGGTAGGTTTTTGATTCTTATCTCCTTCCTAGGGTTTCTAACCTATAAATAGACCCTATGACTCTTTTTCTAGGGGGAATCCATATAGCCGTCATTTTCATATATCATCTTATACGGCTCTAGATCCACATATAGAGAAGAAAGGAAATCATTAGAGAATACTCTATGTTTCTTCATCTATATTGATTAGTTTGATTCTAGGTTTTCATACTCACATCTTGAGTTGAATCAAACTAATGAATACTTAGATGGTATTTCCGATCTATCTTTGATCTAAGTATTCGGCGGATCATCACCACCAAAAACAACGATTTACCCCAAAAATCGGCGCGTGGATTCGCGTGTCCTTGTGGATTCAAGGTTCAACCGCTCTCGTGGATTCGGAGCGAGGCACGTTCGTGGATTCGAAGGGTGCTATTGGGTGAAGACCGTGGACTCGGTCGGACGTCGTGGATTCGACGTTGGACGCCGTGGATTCGGCGTTGGGCGCAGATCGTGGATTCGAGAAGCGTCGCGGAGCGAGCGGAGAAGATCCTCTAGGAGCGTATGGAAAAGGTTGAGTCGTAAGTGTGTACGGTAAATCACCTTGTACGTGTTTTAATTCTAGTGGATTTCTGCCGTGTTATCGGTCTCGTGGTTTTTTACTCCGGTAATGGAGTTTTTCCACGTAAAAATCTTGCGAGTTATTTTTTATTTCCGCATTGGGTTTTTATCGCAATGATTTTTGAGTGTTTATACGTTTACACCTATTCACCCCCCTCTAGGTGTTTTTTCCCCTATTTAGATCCTTATTACATATAACCCAACAAGTGGTATCAGAGAGGGAATAGGGTTGTAAACAATGGTTGAAGGTGGAAACATCAACCGACCCCCGTTCTTCGATGGAACAAATTATGCGTACTGGAAAGTGCGGATGAAAGCCTTTTTAATTTCCATCGACGAACGGGTGTGGCAATCAATTGAATTAGGATGGTCTAATCCAACTGAATTTATCGGTGATGTTCGCACCTTAAAACCTAGGTCGAAATGGACCAAGGAAGTGTTAGATTCATCTTCTTACAATGGCAAGGGAATTAATGCTATCTTTAATGCCTTATCTCAAACTGAGTTCTCTCGCGTCTCAGCATGTGAGACTGCGAAAGAAATCTGGGATGTTCTTCAGGTTACACATGAGGGAACTAACCTCGTGAAGATTCAGAAACTGCAAATGCTTACGAGCAAGTTTGACTCTATCTTCATGGCAGAAAATGAATCTTTCATGGACTACTATACACGATTGCAAGACATCGTGAACTCATGTGCTAACCTGGGAGAGAAGATTCCAGAATTTAAGATTGTAAGAAAGATCTTAAGAACTCTTCCTGAACGATTTCGCCCAAAGGTTACAGCCATTGAAACTATTAAACACCCGGACGAAATACGTGTAGAAGAATTAGTTGGTTCATTACAAACATATGAAATGACGTTTACCACTAACAATTCTTCTGGAAAGGCATCCACTTCTAAGTCTTCAGGTTATGCGTTGAAAACAACTAAGGAAGAAGACGCGGATACATCCTCCTCAGACGATGACGAGAACCTTTCTATGGAGGAATTTGAGAAGCAGCTCGCTCTCTTGACAAGGAAGTTTCGCCGCAACTTTCGAAGGGGTAATTCAAGTAAATCTCCATCCTTCGGAAAGTCGAACAAAGGCAAGGGTACTTCAAGTTATAAGTCAAGAAAGCAAGAGAACTTCTCAAAGGATAAGAAAAGTTCAGAGGGACAACTACAATGCTTCAAATGTCGAGGCTACGGCCACATTGCAACGGAGTGTCCCAACAAGTATCCGGCAAAGAAGAAGGCGATGCAAGTCGTCACTTGGGATGACAACTCAACGTCAAATGAGTCGTCTTCAAGTGATGAAGAAAAGAGCTCCACGGCATTCCACGCGTCCATATCTTCACCCTTCATGTGCTTTATGGCAAGTACATCCGAGTCGTTGTCCAACTCCACTGTTGAAAAGATTGCAACGGACAATGAATCGGATGATTCGGAAGGTGAAGTTTTTACTTTAGCCTACCACAGACTTTTGAGGGATTCAAAGAAAGTGGCTAAGCAAAACAAGAGTTTGAGAGGGAGATTGCATGATCTCGAAGAAGAAGCAAAAAGGGCAACTTCTCTCTCAAACGCTCTTGAAGTGGAAAGGGAAAACCTGATAAAAGCAAATGTTTCCCTTCAAGAGTCCAATGAGCAACTTGAGAAGGAACATACAAATCTGGTGGATAAAGCGAATCACTTCTCAAAGCTCTACAACGAGGCTCGACAGGATAACCTGGAAATGACAAAGACCATTTTCCAACTCAAGGATGACTTACAGCGATTCTCTTCAGGAAGGAGTAAGTTGGATAGACTTCTTGGTCTTGGTCAATCAAATCGGTTCGGCCTCGGATACACTCAAACTGGAAACAGTCCAAGTTCGAGTGGGACAGTTTTTGTGCCTCAGTCGGTATCTCCTCCTCCGACACCGGAATTCAAGACAAACAACGACAACAAACCTACTTCATCCTCTTTGGGATCGTCAAGATCTAAGGTATGTTTTTGTTGTGGTGTTTCAGGGCACATAAGAAGATATTGCAAGACGGGAGTCAAATGCTCACCTCAAACATCTCTTGCAATGACTACCACAAAGGTGATTCCTCGGAAATCAATTCCAAATCAATTGAAAGAAAAGAACCCTGGTAGTTTACCGCGCAAGACGACTTCATCAAGGAGCAGCAATCGTTTTAACAAGACGCTTTCACCTAGGCATATAACTTCACAACCATTACCGACGCACTCCAAAAAGGTTTGGGTGCGCAAAGGTGAAATCTTTCCTTGTCTTGTTACCAATGTTTCCTTGCATGCATATGATAGTTCGTCTTGGTATCTGGATAGCGGTTGTTCCCGTCACATGACCGGTGACAAAAATAGTTTTCAAAATCTTGAGAAAATCTCCGGTGGACTTGTTGTTTTCGGAGACGGTCGATCTTCCAAAATTGTTGGAAAAGGGACGGTAGCTATTCCAGATGGCCCGATTTTGAAAAACGTCTTATTTGTTGATGGCCTTAAGACTAACCTCATAAGCATAAGTCAACTTTGCGACAATGGTTTTTCAGTTAACTTTTCATCTGTTGAATGTGTTGTAACTGATAAGGACCATGTCTTCTTTTTAAAAGGGGTTAGATCTGAAAACAATTGCTATGTTGTTCCTAATAAAATTTCAGAAAAATGTAACCTAGTTTCTTTGAATAATGAAACACTTTGGCATGAAAGGCTAGGTCACATAAATTTTAAGGAACTTGTTAAAATTTCAAACAAGGACGTGGTCAAGGGGGTTCCAAAACTTTTATTTAAACAAATCATTGTGTGTGGTGGTTGCCAAAAGGGAAAACAGTCCAGAACTGCACACAAGAACTTGAACCACGTTGGTACAAAACGGCCCTTGGAACTTTTACACATGGATTTAATGGGGCCAACTCGTCAACCATCTTTGGGAGGTAAATGGTATATTTTCTTGATGATTGATGATTTCTCTCGGTATTCTTGGGTAGCATTTTTAAAAGAGAAAGCTGATACTTTTGATTCTTTTCACGAGATTTGCCTTCGTATTATGATTGAAAAGAATGAAAAGATCATTCGTGTTAGAAGTGATAGAGGTGGAGAATTCATTAATTCTAAATTCATTGACTTTTGTACTTCAAACGGTATTAAGCATGAATTCTCTGCACCCTATACACCTCAACAGAATGGTGTTGTCGAGCGCAAAAACAGGGTTGTTCAAGAGATGGCGCGTGTGATGCTTCACAGCCGGAATTTACCGCTACATTTTTGGGCTGAAGCTGTGAACACCGCTGTCTATGTCATTAATCGAGTGTTTTTGCGCCCGGGAACGTTAAATACACCATATGAACTATGGTGTGGTAGAAAACCCAACATCAAATATTTTCGCATCTTCGGGAGTCGGTGTTACATTTTACGTGACCGTGAAAATCTTGGAAAGTTTGACTCACGAAGTGACGAAGGGATTTTCTTGGGGTATTCTACTAATAGTAGAGCATATCGAGTATTTAACTTGGAATCTAAGACGATCGTAGAATCTATAAATGTTAAAGTAGATGAAGCTTTTCACTTTGCATCTGAAAAATCTACCCTCGATATCTCTCTAGATGATGATTCTCCTGCCGTTGCATCTTCTCATAATAATACTTCCAATATTAATGATGCGTCTAATGGTTCTTCAAGTTTATCTAATGTGCAGGAATCATCTCATATATCTCCGAGTACTCCGTTTCAACAAACGCTACGAATCTCCAAGGATCATCCGGAATCGAATATTATTGGAGATCCACAAGAAGGAGTTAGAACTCGGAGGCAGTTGGTTTGTGGATTCGCTTGCTACGTATCTTTAATCGAACCAAAGAATATAGATGAAGCTCTTCAGGATGACTACTGGATTAAAGCAATGCAGGAAGAGCTCCATCAATTTGAGCGAAACAAAGTCTGGGAATTAACGAAGCCTCCAGAGCAACATAATGTGATAGGTACCAAATGGATCTTCAAGAACAAGAAAAATGAGGATGGTACTATCATCAGGAACAAGGCACGATTAGTTGCTCAAGGCTACTCTCAAGTAGAAGGTATAGACTTTGATGAAACATTCGCCCCTGTAGCTAGACTCGAGTTCATTCGTATACTGTTTGCTATTGCTTGTCATTTTAAAATCAAATTATTTCAAATGGACGTTAAGAGCCCGTTTCTAAATGGGTTTTTAAATGAGGAAGTTTATGTGGCTCAACCGAAAGGTTTTGTAGACCATAAACAACCTAACCATGTTTTTCGTTTGAAAAAGGCTCTTTACGGTCTGAAACAAGCACCGCGAGCATGGTACGAAAGGTTGACAAAGCACCTTTTGGAGAAGGGCTACACTCGAGGGGGAGCTGATAGGACTCTCTTTGTGAAGCATTATCAAAACAATTTCATTGTAGCACAAATCTATGTCGATGACATTGTATTTGGCGCAACAAGAGATAATGATGCTTCTAAATTCGCGGAGACCATGGAAAGCGAATTTGAGATGTCCATGATGGGCGAATTGACTTATTTCCTTGGATTGCAAATTAAACAAAATGATGAAGGTATTCACTTGAGTCAATCCAAGTATGCAATGGAGTTGGTTAAAAAGTTTGATCTTGAAAATTCGAAGGATTTTCCGACTCCAATGGGAACTAGCCACAAGGGACTTGGAAGTGAATCACAAAGTGAGAATGTAGACGAGAAACTGTATCGAAGTATGATTGGAAGTCTACTTTACCTCACGGCTAGTCGCCCGGATATATCTTTTGGTGTTGGGATCTGCGCGAGATATCAATCTGCACCAAAGGAGGTTCACCTGAAAGCGGTGAAAAGGATCATCCGGTATATCAAAGGATCAATTATTTTCGGAATTTGGTATCCTATGGGAACAAGTGTAACACCCCCGGAATTTGGATTAGTCCTCTATATAAATGATATAATAGGACTAAATCTCTAACCCGGCTATAGCATTTTGGATGGTAGCAAGATCCAAGAGGAACATGAGAGTTAAGCGTGCTAGAGCTAGAGTAGTTCTAGGATGGGTGACCCCCTGGGAAGTGGGGCGTCACAGTTGGTATCAGAGCCATTCACCAGCCGGAAATGTGAGATGAGTCTCGGCTGAGCCAGGGTTATATAGCGGGTAGAGCGAGGCTCCCCGGCTAATGACCGTTGTGAGTGGAGTGCAGCTCCTCACAAGGTCGGCTAAGGCTAGCGAGACGAGTCTCACATCGCCTGGTGCTTGTGAGTGTGCTTGAGCCTGACGTGGACGTCAGGGCTTAAAGGGGGGAAGAATGTAACACCCCCGGAATTTGGATTAGTCCTCTATATAAATGATATAATAGGACTAAATCTCTAACCCGGCTATAGCATTTTGGATGGTAGCAAGATCCAAGAGGAACATGAGAGTTACGCGTGCTAGAGCTAGAGTAGTTCTAGGATGGGTGACCCCCTGGGAAGTGGGGCGTCACAACAAGTTTGGATATTGTTGGATACTCAGATGCCGATTGGGCAGGATCAGTGGATGATCGGAAAAGCACGAGTGGTGCATGCTTCTATCTTGGCCATTGCCTTGTTGCATGGCACAGTAAAAAGCAGAATTGCATAGCACTCTCGACTGCCGAAGCGGAATACATTTCAGCGGGTAGTTGTTCAACCCAACTCATTTGGATGAAAAGTGTGTTGAGCGACTTCCGGATTTCAGCATCTTCGGTAACAATTCTTTGTGACAACACAAGTGCAATTAACATTTCTAAAAACCCTGTGTTGCACTCTAGAACAAAACATATTGAACTTAGATATCATTTTCTTAGAGAGCTAGTTGAATCAAATACTCTTCAACTTTCATATATTTCAACTGAGGATCAATTAGCTGACATTCTAACAAAACCTTTGGATCAAAAACGTTTTATTCATTTGCGAAAAGCAATTGGAATGCTTTCCTTGAAATAAACTTTTTTTTGAAACCTTTGCTTAGGATAGGTTTTGTTTTTGTTTTGTTTTGTTCATTATCTATGTTTGTACATAGGACATTAATTGAGCATAGATCATAATTGACTTTAATTGCATCTTTTCGCACATTTAGAAATTTATTATGCTTTTGCCATCATAATATTTCACTGTTGCAATGACCATTTATGTTAATTAAATCATCTTCTGAGTGATCAAAGTCAATTTCTCTCTCAATGATCTCTTGGTATAGTCATTATCTTATTTGACTGCTTAGTCGAGTATGAAATCGAGATCAATTTTTGGTTGAATACTTTATATCTTAAATAATTGATAGCCAATTGAGGGGGAGTCAAAGAAAAGTAAAATGCTCAAAAGATGTGGAAAGAGTTACATCCCAATGAGGAGTGTGAAAACTACCACCACATGGAGGAAAGAGCTACCACCTCGGTCGTCCGAGTATTGTGTGCAGCTACCACATGTATACCAAGCATGGTTGTTCAAATTTTGATTAAGTAAAATGCATGTTGAAACACTTGACTCCGTCAAATTTCAAGGTTGGTATAAGGTGGGCTTTTAAAGAAAGATGCTCAAAGAGCCACTCTCTTCAACAGATTGTCTAGATACATTATCTACTATATTTGGGATTTCAAACATCTATTGATCTTCGTATTTTATTTTCTTTACTGAATTGATGATTTGATAAAGGCATTACTCATAAGATCAAGTTAGATGTAATTGAAGGTGTTCAACTTTAAGGGATTTAATTTTTGTAAATTTTCGTTTCATTTTTGGATATTATTGATAGATTTGGCATAATCTAATTCTTGTTGTATGAAACGATGATTTTTGTTTAAAGTTGATACACATTTGTGCTTACAATCTTTTTCTGGTTTTTCTTGAATTTCTCTGAAATTTTCTAAAGAAAAAGTTGGAGCCGATCCGGATCGGGAAAGATGATCCGGATCCCGAACGCAGGTATTCTTCTGCGGGCTGACGATCCGGATTGGACCTGCCGATCCGGATCCCGAACGCAGTTTCTCACTGCGGGTAGCCGATCCGGATCGCAAGCAAGGTCTGATCCGGATCGCGGCTAGGGTTTTATAAAGAACAAAAGGGTTTTGATTTCTTTTACTCCAATCTTTTGTTCCAAAGTTTCCAGAGCTTCTCTCTCTAGATTTCACCCTTCTTGGAAGCTTTCAAACTCAAGTTCTTCAACTCCAAGTAAGTTTTTATTGATCAAAATCTCAGTTTTTCACCGTTTTTCTTTATTCCTCCTCAAACGTGATGAAATTCTTGGATCAATTTTGTTTGTGGATGGTTTTTGATCAAATTTCTTTTGAAATAAGAACTCTGGGTAGATTAGTTTTGATTGTATGCTAGGTATTCTCCTGATTAACGGATTTTTAGGCTTCGATTTCTAAAAATTTGGTTTTAGGGCATATGATAAGGATTTTCGAAAATCATGCAATTGATCTATTTTTAAAAGTTCTTTTGCAAAACTAATTTGATTCTTAGTCTCTCTACACGATAATGATTGTTTGGGTACAATTTTTCAAATCTTTGAAAATTAACAATTTTTTCGTGTTCTTGAGTTGTTGCTCACAGGTTTTCAATCTTCTTAAGGCACTTGGATCAATGGGATTCTCATGGATCATTCTTTTATTGGTCACTATGGTGCACACTCGGGCCACAAACAAATTAAAGAGAGCTAAGAAAACACAACAAAAAGGTGAGTCTCTTCTGATCAGCGACACAGAAGTGAAAGCAGACTGTCAAGAGGTAGATTGGACTGAATTGACAGATGATGATGACTCATTGCCTGAACAAAAAGCTTCTGATGGATCAAAAGGAAAGCGACCCATGGACACAGGAAAAGCGCCTATGGCTACACCAACCATCTCTATAAAAAGAGAACAAGATGACCCAAATCAAGGAGAGACAAGAAAAGTGCGTCAAAGTGATTCGGAATCAGATGAAGAAGACTGGGAAGAGATTTGTGAACAAGCACAACGAGCTATTGACAAAGAAGATAGGTTGTATTTGAAGAACAAGAAGCTGATGAAATCTGCCTCAACAACCAAGCAGTACACTAGGCGAAACAAGTCGAGGGGAACTGGAATTCAAATTGATAGACCCCTCGCCAGAGCTCGCTCTCTCCCTAGAGAATCTCCATGGACAGAAGGTCAAGATGCACCGTCTGGTTCTATACTTCGTGTAGGACCCCCGAACCCCATGCAGCATTTTTCCGATGGATCCACTGTTAGAACACCTGTTGTTGGTGTATCTGGCCCATGGTGCATCAATGGGATGCCACAGATGGACCCTGTAAGGTTTTTTTAGCTGTGTTGGCTTTCGGCTGGGTTTGCCGAAATTTTGAAAAAGAATTAGGCCAAACAGACGGCGGAAATGGATTCAGCGCGGAAAAACGCTTGAAAATGGCTTTTTGTTTGCCAAATTCTGAGTCCGGATGCCCAAAAACGGACTCCCGGAAAATTTACTGGATTTCTGGTGCATGGGGGAGCCGTGGACCGGCGGGGGAGCCACGTGGCAGGCCCTGATTGGCCGGCGCACGCAGCTGGGTCCACGGAGCGCTGGGGTTTGGACCGGGGTGCACCGGGAGGCGCGTGGACCGGCAGGTGTCCACGTGGCAGCGCCTGATTGGGCGGCTCTGGTGCGCTCGGTCTGCGGGAGTGCGCGGGGAGGCGTGGACCGGGGGCGCGCCACGTGGCGGCACCCGGTTGGCGGGCGCATGAGCGCGCGGTCCACGCAGCGCGCGGGGCAGGTGGCCGTACGCGGGGCAGGCACGGGCGACGTGGGAGGTGCCACGTGGCGCCCGCTGATTCGCGGGCGCCACCTACCGCGTTGACGCGGGCAGGGACACGTGGCGCTCCCCGTGGCGGCTTGCACGGCTGCGGCGTGTTCGGGGGACACGTGGCGGGCGCCGGCGCGGGTCGGACCAAGCAAGCGTCCGGCTGGATCCCGTGTGCGGGCTGGCCGGGCCGGGCCGCACTGTACGCGCCCGAAACCGGCCGGGCCGGGCTGCACTGTAGCCGCCCGAATTCGGGCTGGGCCGCACTGTAGCCGCCCGAATCTGGGCTGGGCTGCACTGTAGCCGCCCGAAACTTGGGACTATTTCGGTATTTCTTCAATTGTTTTTTTGGGGCCTTTATTTAGCAGCCCGAGCCTCTTTCTTCTCCCCTTTTCTCCTCTTTTCGAGCCTCCTCTGCCCAAGCACCCTTAAGAAGATTTCTTCATCTTCAAGCTCTGGATCCACCTGCAAAGTTTTGGGATTTTATGGGCACGCATCCCGAGGTTCTCTATTTTACGGCGCGGCGCGACGTGGTGGTTCCTGTGTTCTTCTTCGGCGCAGCAGCAGTGTTTTAGCTCCCCTGGTCTACTCCGACGATCTTTTCGAGCGATTTCTTCGCTGCTGGATTCGTAGCAGGTGAGGCTACGATTTTGGGTTTCTCGCACATTTTCAGATTTCACGTTTTTCGAGGTGTTTTCTCGTGCTCATTGGGACCCCTTTTGCTGTGAGATTTTGGGTGAGGGTAGCACCTTCTTTTGAGGAGATCTTCGCGCACGAGTCTCGGATCAAGACGTGCTTATAGACTTTTTTCATCTACTCGACGCGAGGATCATCGTGGATTTTTCTTGGAATTTTTGGAGACCTTCCCGAAGGTATACACTGTTCCTTTTATCTGTACAAGAGTTTACAGTTGAATGATTTTGGGATTGTGCGCATCGTTACTGTGGAATTTGTAACTTGGCCTTCGGTGCTCGGAATTGGACGTGCAGGTACCCGTTTCGAAGCTATCGACGCGAGGATCGCTGTGGTATTTTTATCAGAATTTTTGGAGTTCGTTTTACAGGTGAAAATTTCGCAGTAAGTGGACTGTTCCCAGCAGATTTGTAAAACCTGGATTTTTATGGAGTTAAAGTGTAACTGTAGCCTTATGTTGTACCCAGGAGGGATTGTGGACTGTGCTGGACCTGTTGGACCTAGAGTGGTTATTTTCCTGGTTTTCCTCAGCTGTACGGCTCCGGACAGTTAGCGTCTTCAGGTGGGTGGCTTGCTTTCAAGATCTATGGACTGTACTCTAATTCTATTGATATAGAATCATGCATGATAGTGATTGGACTTGAGTAGCATGCTAGAGCGTAGGAATTGTTGATCCTTGTTTTATCTGTCGATCTTGTGATCTCTTGCTTCCTACTATCATGTTAAATATTTGTTATATTGGAACCTGACCTAGCACCCCCGTCATATGTTGCATGTGTAACCAGACCAGTAGAAAACCCTCACTTGGGCTAGGGTTATTTATGTTTAGACATCCACACTTTATGTCGCATTCCTGGACTTAGTGTTATCCTCGCCCGGGTAGTGGGCCGAGCGGTCGGGACTTCTCTATAGTGTGGGATGCATTGCACTCGTGCTTGGGAGCAGAGTGGAGTCTGGTAGATGTAGTGGTTCGCTTGTCTGTATCGGGAACCGTTTGGGGTAAACGGTGGACCCGAGAGATCTTGTTTTCCCCTGTTTGGGTCGTCGCCACTGTGTTAGTGGCAGTAGTTTACTAGTGTTAGCCGGACCTAGAACCCAGAACTCTTTTCGACATATACATGATTTTAGTCTACCAATGTTTTCTTCCAAACATCGAAGGGCCGCTGGAGTCTGTTCTTGTTTGATTGGACAAAGGCATCAGCCCTTCGGGGTTTGGGTAAAACACTTGTTTTCTAACTGTTTTTCTAAAAAGAACTAAAATCATTAAATATGGATTTCTTCCAGATCAAATTAGTTTTCTATAACAAATGTCACCTTTTCCGGTAAATCTCCCCACTCGAAAGGATTCGAGTGGTCTGGGTTCTAGGGGTCGTTCCTCTGTCGGGACGAAAGCCACGGGGGCCGAGCCTGGAACCTGTTCTTGTTTGATAGGGTTGTAGGTGTAGGTCCCCCGGGACTTTCGGGCCCTGTTGGTGTCTTCTGCGAGTTGTACTGTGTTTTGCTTTCCCGAACTATAAGGGATCGGGAACTTCGATAGTCGGAGCCTAGAGTCTGTTCTTGTTTGATAGGGTTCTTAGCACCGGTCTATCGGGTTTCCGAAGCCTTATGGTGTCGGTCTTTCTGGAGAGTTTAGTGTTCTGTTGTGGGAGCCGTCTGGTGGACAGTGGCCCCAGCTGTGTGACTTCCAGCTTGTGGTTGAGAGTTGGTGTCGTTGGTCGATCTTGTTGATCGTGGTTGGACTTTAGCCTGCATGAGCCATTTATTTGAGCTCGACAGAGTTACGCGGATACTTTCCTCGGTGGGGTCGCTCCCCTCGAGAGCCACTCCGGAGTTGGGCCTGTTACTTGCTATCGCGACTTGTCGACGCCGTCCCTCTGACTGGCCCAGTTAGTGGCAGTCACGGACACCCTACGGTAGACCCGTCCTGTTGAGGATGTGCGGCAGTAGGTGGGCGCAGGTTTGACTGGACCCTTTGAGGCAGTCAGTTTAGATTTTGTGAGTTTGCTGTGTGTGTTAGTAGATGCATCATGTTTCATCTGTTCCTGTTCTTGAGCATCTAGATAGAGGCATAGTAGCTGTAGAGTTACTTTTCCAGCCCTTTCATTCCAGTTTTATATTGTTACTTTATGCCTCTAGTAGACTTAGTGGGCAGACCGTCGGGCTTGTTGGCGGCACCCACTGAGAACTACTTGGGACGTAGTTCTCACACCCGTCGTGGTGTATTTTTCCCACAGGGACTTCTACTCCGGTTCCTGCTTCTCCTGTTGCTGCTTCTTCTGCTCGAGGTAAGGGAGTCGCGAGATAGTTCCCCACCAGTCGTCATCCAGAGAGTAGATGTACCCTTATTACTTTTGAGAGTTCCTGTTGAGAGAACTTTGTAGTGAGGTATAGAGTTGTATTTATTTTCTACTGCTCGAGAGACTTTTGTACTTTTGGTGAGGACTTGTGTTGTATATAGTTTTTATTTCTAGCAGTTTTACTTTCAGCTCTGATATCTGCTTAGTATAGATGCTCTTTTGCAGGTTAGTCGCTTCGTCTATACGGGCTTCCCGTATGGGCGGCGGATCTGTTGGCGAGCCCGGGTCGCAGTTTCGACGCCGGGGCGTGACACTTCGTCCTTCAACGTCCTGGAGACACACAGCAAAAGCGAATGTAGGGTCCTCATCTCGACAAGAACAGCGAAGATTGTCTGCTGAACAAGACAGAGTGTCTACAAATCTCAAACAGATTATCTCTGAGCAACATAAGATGAAAAGAAAGGTCTCCACAATGTCAAAAATGCTTCAAGCGATTTTGAAGAAGTTGGATTGTACCAATCCCACTAGTTCTGATTCAGACTGACTTAACCTTCTTTCTAATCTTTTTGTGCAGGAGTTCAGTTTTTAGGACTCACTCTTAGTTCTGGTTCTTACTTTTAGGAAAAAATTTTTGAAACTTCTTGGCTCTCCTTAAATTTTGGCAATTTTGGCTTTGTTTCTGACAAAAAGGGGGAGAGAGAGTTTAGAGAGAACTTGAACAATGATGATGTGAATATCGAACAATGATGATGTGAATATCGAACTTGAACAATGATGATGTGAATGTATGAACATCGAGGTAAGTATCACTTCAACTTTGGTTTTTATCTTGTGATTTGTGTGCATGTCTCTACTAACTATTCAACTAACTATTTGGGCATGTAATATAACTAACAAGTTGATGTTCACTAACATGACATTTGGTTTTTGATTGCATAGAAGATATGTTGGTTTTTGACTATGATTCTCTTACATATCTGAATTCTCAAATGTCATGATGATCAGATAAACTCTATCTCTGTACTAGGTTTTGAATGTTAAATATTCTTGAGGTATCTAACGATCTCTTTTTGTCAAGAATGATTTCTTTGTGCAGAGAGTACAGATGTCTAAGTCTAGAGTTTGTTTTAGGAGTTTATCTCATGTTTTTAAATTTTTGGATCTCCATTGTAAATTTTTGTTGTATGGTGATAGCAACAAAAATATCTTTTTGAATTTTCTTTAGTGGATCTGTGTTTTGTCACGAAACCGCCAAAGGGGGAGATTGTTACGGAATTTGAGTTGGCGTAGTTTCGTGAAAGTCTCAAGTCTTGAAGATTGAAGGTGAAGAAAGTTGGATCATTTAACTCAATCTCAAGAAAGAAGAATTCAAAAGGATCAGGTATGTTTAACTAAAGATTTTGTGTGATCCGAATACTTCTTGTAGTGTAGAAACACTTGGAAGAATCTTTCATTGCATAAAAATCAAAAACTGGACTTGGGACATGTTCAGGATCCGGATCAGGTTGTTCGATCCGGATCCCGAAGGTGGTTCGTTCATACACCAGTTCAATCCGGATCGTAGCCTCTCTTGATCCGGATCCCGAACACTGAGTTTACCATCTTCCTTGAACGATCCGGATCAGGCTTCGCAATCCGGATCCCGAACGTTGATGTTTGGTGAACTGTATGAATGATCCGGATCAAGCACTTCGATCCGGATCCCGAACCTTCGTTTTTCTGGAACTACTTGACTCGTTACGACGATCCGGATCACAGCTAATCCGATCCGGATCGCCGTCCGTAAAATTTCCAAAAATGGTAGGTTTTTGATTCTTATCTCCTTCCTAGGGTTTCTAACCTATAAATAGACCCTATGACTCTTTTTCTAGGGGGAATCCATATAGCCGTCATTTTCATATATCATCTTATACGGCTCTAGATCCACATATAGAGAAGAAAGGAAATCATTAGAGAATACTCTATGTTTCTTCATCTATATTGATTAGTTTGATTCTAGGTTTTCATACTCACATCTTGAGTTGAATCAAACTAATGAATACTTAGATGGTATTTCCGATCTATCTTTGATCTAAGTATTCGGCGGATCATCACCACCAAAAACAACGATTTACCCCAAAAATCGGTGCGTGGATTCGCGTGTCCTTGTGGATTCAAGGTTCAACCGCTCTCGTGGATTCGGAGCGAGGCACGTTCGTGGATTCGAAGGGTGCTATTGGGTGAAGACCGTGGACTCGGTCGGATGTCGTGGATTCGACGTTGGACGGGCGCAGATCGTGGATTCGAGAAGCGTCGCGGAGCGAGCGGAGAAGATCCTCTAGGAGCGTATGGAAAAGGTTGAGTCGTAAGTGTGTACGGTAAATCACCTTGTACGTGTTTTAATTCTAGTGGATTTCTGCCGTGTTATCGGTCCCGTGGTTTTTTACTCCGGTGATGGAGTTTTTCCACGTAAAAATCTTGCGAGTTATTTTTTATTTCCGCATTGGGTTTTTATCGCAACGATTTTTGAGTCTTTATACGTTTACACCTATTCACCCCCCTCTAGGTGTTTTTTCCCCTATTTAGATCCTTATTACATATAACCCAACACTGAAGATCTCCACTGAAGGGGTACATCTACTCTCTCTCTGGCAGACGACTGGTAGGGAAGTAGCTCGCGACTCCCTCGCCACGGTCAGAAGGATCAGCAACAGGAGCAACAGGAACAGGAGTAGAAGTCCCTAGGGAAAAGACACCACGACGGGTGTGAGAACTACATCCCACAGTAGTTCTCAATGGGTGCCGCCAACAAGCCCAACGGTCTGCCCACTAAGTCTACTAGAGGCATAAAGTAACAATATAATACTGAAATGAAAGGGTTGGAAAAGTAACTCTACAGCTACTATGCCTCTATCTAGATGCTCAAAAAGTGGAACACATGGAAACATGATGCATCTACTAACTCTCAAGTATAGTCACCCAATCTCAATGACTGTCCCTCTTTGGTCCAGTCAAGCCTGCGCTCATCTACTGCCACTCATGCCCAAACAGGGCTTGGTCTTACGTAGGGTGTCCCTCAAGGACTATCTCAGTAACCACATCGCAGCCTCGTCAGGCTTGGTATCATCATCGCATCCGGAGCGTAGCTCGCGGGGAGCGACCCCGCGAACTCAAGTATCTCACAACTGGCATAAAACCTCAGTCTCAGCAGGCTATAATCCACGATCAAATAGATCGGAAACACAGTGAACAGAGGACTCACACTCATGTCAAGGTTGGAGTAAACTCCACGACTCAATCTGAAGTGCTCACATAGAACCCCCAACGACACTAGTAAATCTCTAACAACTCATAGCACAAAGTCGTATCCACTGCGAGAAACTGTCTCAACAGGCCCAACAGGCCGAACATCGCATCCTCTGCGAACAACTGCCTCAACAGGCCAGACATCGCATCCACTGCGAACAACTGCCTCAATAGGCCTCAAAATCCCAACATGTAGACTCACTGACGGGATAAACTCCACAACGGACACAATGAAGGGTCCGGGAACCCCGAAAGAGTAGAACCTACAACCCAAATCAAACAAGAACAGGCTCTAGGCATAGCCTCTCGTTGTTCTCAACCCAAAGAAAAGGCAGCCCTTAGAACCCAGACCACTCGAATCATCTCGAGTGGTTAAATTATAGAAAAAGGTGACATTTCTTACTGAGAGCCATTTGAACTGGAAGAAATCCATATTTAATGATTTTAGTTCTTTTTAGAAAAATAATTGAAAACAAGTTTTATATCCAAACCTCGAAGAGCTAATGCCTTCGTCCAATCAAACAAGAACAGACTCAGGCGGCCCTACGATGCTTGGAAGAAAACATTGGTTCACTAAAATCATGTGTGTGTCCAAAAAGGTTCTGGGTTCAAGGTCCTGCTGTCACGCCCCGGGTGTAAACCAGAACCCGGGCCCGTCCACAGATCCGCCGTGCATACGGAATTTTCCGTGTACACGAAGCGCTGATAACCTGCTCAGATATAAAACAAGTAATAAAGGAGCATAAAACAGAGCTAAACTAAAACTAATACAACTCAGACAAATGCTGGAAATGAAAGTACAGTAAGCTCTCAGAAATATACAAGTGTCTCTCCCAGCTCACGAAATATATACAACCAGCTGGCCGCAGCCAGACCCAAAATAAAAGGAAAATACAACCGTCTGAGTGTACTGGGGATACATCAAAACTACTAAACTCGAACTCGGGCAGTGGCTAGCTAATCAGCGATCCTCTTGTTAGTTGTATGCCCCAAAAGCCTATCAGGCTGACGCATTTTATTATATGGAACATATTTGTACTTGATCTTTATTATAATTTGGGCATTTTATGCCATTCATGTTTGATGTGTCCATGAATCGTCCTTTGATTTAATGAGATGATAATGTATATTCTTAAGAGTTAAGAATTTGAGATACATATTATTAGTGATTAAGTCATGAATGCTCTCAATCGGAGGATCATCATGGGGACGATGATTGATCCGGCAAGATTGATGTATGTGTCGCTCTCTTTTAGGATGACGAGTCTCAAGTCATTAGTGTGGGGACACTGGAGCGAACGTGCAGGTGGTTGTTATAGAACAAGGGCACTGAGCGTGACCAATTACGATTAGTTACTTGGATGTCTACTCTTTCGTCAGTAACTGATTCGATGTTGCAGTGGTACAACTGATCCTTAGACCTGCGACACCACGGCCATTCAATATGAGGCTACTGTAGTTTGACTATGCAAACTCTGATCCTAGTCACGGGTCTTAGTAGTATATGTTGGCCGCAGTCGGTTCATATTAGGAATGGGTGTTTGTTTACAGGGGATCTATCGCTCTCGGTAGAGAGATAATTAGTCCTATACTATTTGTAAGGCAAAGCTCAGAAATCCTCGGCCGGGGTAATATGGTTCATGGAAAGGTGTTTCCAAGAGTAACCATATGAGCTTGTGTCCTATCAAATTTGTCATATAACGGGTGATGGGGTTTGACGAGTATTCCATGACCTCCACTCAGTTGGGACTATGCGATAGAAGGATTGTATTGTACGGTAACTGCACCTTGAGGTTCAGTCCAATATTCACTTCTGACTGGATTGCCATCATATGCTGCTAGGCGTCACTGGTGGATTGTGGGAACCAATAAGAATAATTATAGGCGAATAATTATTATACGATGGAAGAATCAAAAGTGTTTGATCCATCAAAAGGAGTTTCGATGATGATGTCGATGGGGATCGCATCATATCTCACTACCAGACAGAATTGAACCTATTAGGTCACACACATAAGGAATCGCGCATGATCGATATCAAGGAGATGATAAAGAAGTTTATAGAATGGATTAATTATAATCACAATACTAAAGTTTACTAATTTATTAGTAAAAGGACTAATTTGCAATTATTGTAAATTAGAGGTATTTAAGTGCAAAACTTGCATGGTGTATTTGCTAATTGTTAGTAAATATTTGGAGGACTTATGTGTAAATGTTACACACGTAGGATAATGGATAATCCAATCGGATTAGGATTAGATCTAATTAGTTACTAGATTTTATCTTGAGATTTAATTTAAAAGATCTTTCTTTGTAACTAATTATAAGATTTAATTAGTTACTAGATTTTATCTTGAGATTTAATTTAAAAGATATTTCTTTGTAACTAATTATAAGATTTAATTAGTTACTATATTTTAGGAGATATTTTCTTTGTAACTAATTATAAGATTAGTTACTAGATCTTTCTTTGTAACTAATTATAAGATTTAATTAGTTACTATTTTTTAGGAGATCTTTTTGTAACTAATTATAAGATTTAATTTTGTTATAGCCGGCCAACTTCCTATTATAAGAATAGGTAGTACGTATGTGATACGTAACAATTTTGGAGAAAGATAAAGTGGAAATTAATCAAGTCGCGGAACGCGAGAAAACCCTAGCCGCCTATCCTCTCCCTTTTCCTAAAGTCCTCCATAATTAATCGTTCTCGATCTTCGGAAGATTGCTAGCACAATTAGAAGATTGATTCATCCTCCTTACATCGACGCAAGAATTAATTCGCGATCGGATCGCGAATCAAGGAGATCGATTTTTCGATCAAGGGCGTAATTCCGTGTGGACACAAGTAGAGGCCGGGTGCGTGCGCGGCTATCAAGGACGAACAATTTTTTACCAACGATCGTCGGCTTCGCGGTGATCTCGACCCGCGCAAGGTAAAAATTAAATCCTAATTGATGAGATCAATTAGATTACCCTTTTATGATCTAAAACAAAACATGAGGTGATCTTGGTTTAAGAAAAAATTTAATTGCGTTTCTTTCTTCCGCTGCGCTTATATCCGTATTTTTCTTACAGTGGTATCGGAGCCACCCTCATCGTTTTTTTTTAGATCTAATCTCTTTTTCGATGTTGATTGGGTTTTTCTGGAACGATCAAAATCAAAACAATGAAGATTGTTTTTGAGTATATTTTTGATTGTTTTGAAACCCAATTAATTAGAAATCGAATTAGAGAATTTTATTTTATATGCCTGTGATGTGTATGAGGTGATGATCATGGATAGCAACCTTGTGATGATGTGAATGGGTGTAATTTAATAAGGACCCAGTGTTAGATTCCTTTTGAGTGCCTGCGTGCACCAATTAAATTATGTAATTTGGAGACCTGCACGTCTCATTATTATTATGGGTTGTATTGTAATTGTTGCAAAATTAAACGGTAAAGGGGTAGTTCTAGGTTCCATGACGATTTGTTCCATTCAAGAGTTGATGCGGTGCAGATCAAGTTTGGACCAAATATTGATCGAGGGAGCCGACAAGAGTTGATCTACTCCAATCTGATCAAGATGCAGAGCAAGTTTTTGTATGTAATACCCTTTGACCCGATTCCGGCCTGGTGGCTCAGGCCCGAATCAAATTAAAATCCATGATCATCACCGGTAGTTATTTTTTATGTATATGCGATATATGTGTGCATATGATGCGATGGTTTGCATGAGATGTAAATTTATAAATTAAAACTGATGAGATAACAAATCTCCCTAAATAAAATATTAAGTTAATGGTGTTATGAACCCATTAGTGGCCTTCCATCGTTGTAGGGTGTGGGCGTCTCTTTAGTGTTGATTGATGCACCCGGATACGGGGGTCAGTTGCATTAGGGAGCCGCAACCATTCTATTGGCATGAGATGCTATGTGGTAAGAAAGGGGTTGAATCCAAGAATCTGTCAGGATGAGGATTCAATGACTTTTTTATTTGCATGATGAACGGTGGGTCTAATTTAACCAAAAGATAAGGCCAAGAATCTGTTAGGATGAGGCCTATATTTTTGGAGGCCAAAGATAAAATTGCGATTTGCTTGAGAAGCATTGAACAAGAGTTGTTCACTCATTTCTTTACTCATTGCCAAGAATCTGTCAGGATGAGGTAGTGTGCAAATAGATGGGACCGCAATTCCCACTAGAAACTTTTAGTAAAGTTTTCGTTTTCTCCACTCGGGGAGTGTGGAGATTCGCTAAAATTGGTGGGAGGCACCATTTAGATTTAAAGGCCCTAATCAAAATGGATTATGATTAAGTACACAACTAATTAGAATCTTAACCATCTGCAAAAATGGCCGCCTCTAACCCACTTGTCAAAATACTTGATACTAATCGCCTAACTGGACCGAATTTCACCGATTGGCTGAGGAATTTGAGAATTGTTCTCAATTCTGAGAAATTAGCCTATGTGTTGGACACGGAGGCTCCAGCAATGCCCGAAAATCCAACAGCTCAATAGAAAGATGCTAGAAATAAATGGACTGATGATGATATGAAGGTAAAATGCTACATGCTTGCGTCTATGAGTAATGAGTTGCAACGCCAGCATGAGCACATGGAAAGTGCTACTGACATCTTGCTCCATCTTAAAGAGTTGTATGATGAGCAAAGTCGAACAGCTCGTTACGAGGTGTCAAGGCGACTGTTCAGGACTAAGATGTCTGATGGTCACTCAGTCAATAATCATTGCTTGGTGATGATTAAGGACATTGAGGAGCTTGAGAAGCTCGGAATGACTATGGACGCAGAACTTCAAATTGATTTGATCTTACAATCATTACCTGATTCATTTTCTCAGTTTTTTTTTTTAAATTTTCAAATGAATAAAATTACTTGCACTCTCGCCGAGCTGTTGAATATGTTGGTCACGGTTGAAGGAATGCTAAAAGTCAATAAGGACAAGGTGAAGGATAAAAACTTTGGAAAGGTATGTCCGAGATTCATATCATTGAAACTACTAGCTTACCGGTTTGTTCTACTTTTACATGGGTCATTGACTCGGGATGCACCTCGCATTTGTGTATTTCAATGCAGGCGCTAAAGAAAAGTAGACGACTTAGGGATGGAGAGATTACCCTACACGTTGGAAACGGAGCAAGAGTTGCTGCTGTTGCTGTAGGGACTTATCCTTTATGTCTACCGACAGGAGTAGTTTTAGAACTTAGAGATTGTCTTTATGTTCCTAGTGCGACTAGAAACCTTATTTCTGTTTCACGTTTGGTATTGGACGGTTATAAGTTTATTTTTGAATCAAACATTTGTTCAATTTATTTGAGGAATAATTTGATAGGTTGTGGTTCTTTAATAGACAATCTCTATTACTTACATATGGATGTTAGTATGAATACAGTTCACAATGACATGAATGAGAATACTATTGGTTTAAAAGACCTAGAGAGGAGGTAAACAAAACATACTTGTGGCATCTGAGGCTTGGTCACATTGGAGAAGATAGGGTTAACAAGCTGGCTAAGGATGGTATCTTAGGATCCTTACTCCCTGAACCATACCCAGCTTGTGAATCATGTCTTCAAGGAAAAATGACTAAGTCTCCCTTTGTTGGACAAGGACAGAGAGCTACTGAAGTACTCGCCCTGATACATACTGATGTATGCGGCCCATTCGATGTGTCTGCTTGGGGCGGCTATCTCTACTTTATTACCTTTACTGATGATTATTCACGGTATGGGTATGTGTATTTAATTAAACACAAGTCTGAAGTCTTTGAAAAGTTTAAAGAGTTTAGACAAGAAGTAGAAAAGCAAATGGAAAAACCGATTAAGGCTCTTCGATCCGATCGAGGAGGGGAATACCTTAGCACGGATTTCTTAACCTACCTCAAGAATAATGGTATTGTCTCTCAATGGACTCCTCCTGGAACACCAGAACTGAATGGGGTGTCTGAACGGAGGAATCGAACTTTATTAGATATGGTTCGATCTATGATGAGTTTTACAAATTTACCTACGTCACTTTGGGGTTATGCACTTCTTACGGCTATTTATATCTTAAACAGAGTACCTTCCAAATCTGTTCCCACCACACCATATGAGATGTGGCACGGTAGGAAGCCAAGTTTTACTCACATTAAGACTTGGGGGTGTCCGGCTTATATTAAGAAATTAAAGACGGACAAATTGGAAAGCAGATCAGTCAAGGGAAGATTCATTGGTTATCCCAAGGAATCACTTGGATACAATTTTTATCTCCCAGAAAGTCACAATGTGATTGTGAGCCGACATGCCTTCTTTCTTGAAAATGAATTTATTTTAGCAGGAGGCAGTGGGAGAAAAATAGAACTAGAGGAGAAAGTCTCTTTAGAATCGAGCATTCCAAGAGCCCTTCCTGATAACTCTGTGATACCAGAGATTACATTGCCACCTCGCAAGTCTAGTAGAATCTCTCATCCTCCTGATAAATACATGGGATTATTTATAGAGGACATGGAGGAAATGTTCCTAGTGGGAGACAAGGATCATAGAGATGATCCTAAGACTTATAGCGAGGCGATGTCAGACATCGACTCCGAAAAATGGTTGGAAGCCATGAAGTCTGAAATAGACTCAATGTACTCCAATCAAGTTTGGACTTTGGTTGATCCACCGGAGGGTATTGTACCCGTTGGATGCAAATGGATCTTCAAGAGAAAGATTGGTTCTGATGGAAAGGTAGAGACCTATAAAGCTAGGCTGGTAGCAAAAGGTTATAGTCAACGCGAAGGCATTGACTATCAGGATACCTTTCACCTGTAGCCATGCTTAAATCCATCAGAACTCTGCTTGCTATTGCTGCACATTATGACTACGAGATCTGGCAAATGGATGTAAAAACTGCTTTCCTGAATGGATATCTTGAAGAAGAAATCTATATGGAGCAGCCTTTGGGTTTCACTACCAAAGATAGAAGTCATAAAGTGTGCAAGCTTCAACGATCCATTTATGGGTTGAAGCAAGCTTCTCGGAGTTGGAACACTCGTTTCAATGATGCAGTCGAATCGTTCGATTTCATCAGAAATGAAGAAGAGCCGTGTGTGTATAAAAAGGTTAGTGGGAGTGCTGTTACTTTCCTCGTATTGTACGTGGATGACATACTCCTAATTGGGAATGACATTCCTATGTTAACATCGGTGAAGTTATGGTTATCCAAAGAGTTTTCTATGAAAGACCTTGGAGAAGCATCTTATATCCTAGGGATAAAGGTCTATAGGGATAGACCTAAGAAGTTGCTTGGTTTATCGCAAGCTATGTACATAGATGAAGTGTTGAAAAGGTTCAGCATGGAGAATTCCAAAAGGGGTATGGTACCTCTAAGACATGGAATTCACCTCTCTAAGACTATGTCTCCTAAGACACCTGAAGAGAGAAGTCGCATGAGCAGGATCCCTTATGCTTCCGCAATAGGGAGTTTAATGTATGCGATGCTATGTACTCGACCTGATATAGCACAGGCTGTGAGCGTCACTAGTCGATATCAGTCGAACCCAGGCGAAGAGCATTGGGTAGCGGTAAAGAATATCCTTAAGTACTTGAGAAGAACAAAGGATATGTTCTTGGTTCTTGGAGGTGGAGAACTCAAAGTTGATGGCTATACAGATTCAGACTTTATGTCTGATATAGACGATAGAAAGTCTACGTCTGGGTATCTATTTATTTGCAATGGTGGGTCAATAGTTTGGAAGAGTTCTAAACAAGAGACGATTGCTGATTCTGCTATGGAGGCAGAGTACATCGCTGCATCTGAAGCTGCCAAGGAAGCTGTTTGGATCAAGAAATTTATCACTGAGCTTGGCGTGGTTCCCTCTAGTAGGGATCCCCTGCCACTATATTGTGATAATAATGGCGCCGTAGCATTAGCTAAGGAGCCGAGATCTCATCAGAAATCCAAACATATCGAGCGGCGGTATCACAAGATCAGAGAGTACATCAAAGATAAACATATTGAAGTGCAGAAGGTTGCCTCCGCAGATAACGTGGCGGACCCGCTAACTAAGGCTTTGACTCAGCAAAAACTAGAGACTCATCTTGAGAAGATGGGCATTAGATATATGACTGATTGGCTTTAGTGCAAGTGGGAGATTGTTAGTTGTATGCCCCAAAAGCCTATCAGGCTGACGCATTTTATTATATGGAACATATTTGTACTTGATCTTTATTATAATTTGGGCATTTTATGCCATTCATGTTTGATGTGTCCATGAATCGTCCTTTGATTTAATGAGATGATAATGTATATTCTTAAGAGTTAAGAATTTGAGATACATATTATTAGTGATTAAGTCATGAATGCTCTCAATCGGAGGATCATCATGGGGACGATGATTGATCCGGCAAGATTGATGTATGTGTCGCTCTCTTTTAGGATGACGAGTCTCAAGTCATTAGTGTGGGGACACTGGAGCGAACGTGCAGGTGGTTGTTATAGAACAAGGGCACTGAGCGTGACCAATTACGATTAGTTACTTGGATGTCTACTCTTTCGTCAGTAACTGATTCGATGTTGCAGTGGTACAACTGATCCTTAGACCTGCGACACCACGGCCATTCAATATGAGGCTACTGTAGTTTGACTATGCAAACTCTGATCCTAGTCACGGGTCTTAGTAGTATATGTTGGCCGCAGTCGGTTCATATTAGGAATGGGTGTTTGTTTACAGGGGATCTATCGCTCTCGGTAGAGAGATAATTAGTCCTATACTATTTGTAAGGCAAAGCTCAGAAATCCTCGGCCGGGGGGTAATATGGTTCATGGAAAGGTGTTTCCAAGAGTAACCATATGAGCTTGTGTCCTATCAAATTTGTCATATAACGGGTGATGGGGTTTGACGAGTATTCCATGACCTCCACTCAGTTGGGACTATGCGATAGAAGGATTGTATTGTACGGTAACTGCACCTTGAGGTTCAGTCCAATATTCACTTCTGACTGGATTGCCATCATATGCTGCTAGGCGTCACTGGTGGATTGTGGGAACCAATAAGAATAATTATAGGCGAATAATTATTATACGATGGAAGAATCAAAAGTGTTTGATCCATCAAAAGGAGTTTCGATGATGATGTCGATGGGGATCGCATCATATCTCACTACCAGACAGAATTGAACCTATTAGGTCACACACATAAGGAATCGCGCATGATCGATATCAAGGAGATGATAAAGAAGTTTATAGAATGGATTAATTATAATCACAATACTAAAGTTTACTATTTATTAGTAAAAGGACTAATTTGCAATTATTGTAAATTAGAGGTATTTAAGTGCAAAACTTGCATGGTGTATTTGCTAATTGTTAGTAAATATTTGGAGGACTTATGTGTAAATGTTACACACGTAGGATAATGGATAATCCAATCGGATTAGGATTAGATCTAATTAGTTACTAGATTTTATCTTGAGATTTAATTTAAAAGATCTTTCTTTGTAACTAATTATAAGATTTAATTAGTTACTAGATTTTATCTTGAGATTTAATTTAAAAGATATTTCTTTGTAACTAATTATAAGATTTAATTAGTTACTATATTTTAGGAGATATTTTCTTTGTAACTAATTATAAGATTAGTTACTAGATCTTTCTTTGTAACTAATTATAAGATTTAATTAGTTACTATTTTTTAGGAGATCTTTTTGTAACTAATTATAAGATTTAATTTTGTTATAGCCGGCCAACTTCCTATTATAAGAATAGGTAGTACGTATGTGATACGTAACAATTTGGGAGAAAGATAAAGTGGAAATTAATCAAGTCGCGGAACGCGAGAAAACCCTAGCCGCCTATCCTCTCCCTTTTCCTAAAGTCCTCCATAATTAATCGTTCTCGATCTTCGGAAGATTGCTAGCACAATTAGAAGATTGATTCATCCTCCTTACATCGACGCAAGAATTAATTCGCGATCGGATCGCGAATCAAGGAGATCGATTTTTCGATCAAGGGCGTAATTCCGTGTGGACACAAGTAGAGGCCGGGTGCGTGCGCGGCTATCAAGGACGAACAATTTTTTACCAACGATCGTCGGCTTCGCGGTGATCTCGACCCGCGCAAGGTAAAAATTAAATCCTAATTGATGAGATCAATTAGATTACCCTTTTATGATCTAAAACAAACATGAGGTGATCTTGGTTTAAGAAAAAATTTAATTGCGTTTCTTTCTTCCGCTGCGCTTATATCCGTATTTTTCTTACACCTCTTACCTCGATCCAGGGAAGAGGGTCCCGCAACTCCCGCAGAGAACTCTGCAAAACAAAGGGGAACAGAAAAGAGAAAACAGTGGGGGGTGAGAACTACTATAAAAACAGTAGCCTCCCCTAGTGGGTAGACCTCAAACTCAGACATGCCCACTAGGACTATCAGAGGCGAAAAAAAATGAAACAAAGGTGGTAAGCTACAAGTACACTACTGATGCAGAGCTACCACTAACGTGCCTCTACGATGCCTACTAGAGAATGGCTAAAAACATGCACCAGGACGTAAGGACTGACAGACCAACCCAATCAAAACACCAGTAACACTGGAACTGCCTGCTCTGCTGTCAACCTCACAACTCAGTATCTCCCCTGTCCAAATAGACCGGAACCCACACGGTCTAGCCGGCACCCAACACGGCCTGACCGGCACCCAACACGGTCGGAATCCTACTCCGGAGTGGCACTCGAGGGGAGCGACCCCACACGAGCATAGTATCACAGTCACTAGTATCATCAGTACCATAAATAGCAGGACGGGGTCACGACCCTGATCAAAGTGGGAAAACCCTCCACTAAAGGGAAACTCGATCCCCTACCTCCAATCTGGTGTAAAAGTAGTAATAATAATCCGGTCAACCGCCCACAGTCCGCGGTCGCCGCAACACCCAAACCCCGGTCCCCGACTGTCCCAACTCTGAACATCTGACTACACAATCCCCTAAGGCTAGACGACAGGAGAACGAATAAAAGCATGGTTTCTCCTAAGTCATTCCAATAAGTTTGTGTAGCAGAAAAAGGTGGCCTATCTAGATGACCATTCAAGCATGCAAAGTCCTTTATTGGCTATAATTACTCCAAATATTCAAACATATGCAACATTAAGTGTTGGGAAATCCCGATGTACATGTGGTAAGATATATGATACTTAATACATTTTAGATGCACAATCTACTAGCAAGTACCCCTTATACAACATTCATTCTAACCACATGCCCAAACCTTCCCTCAACATACAATATGATATGGCTATAGCATTCTTTCCAACTAATTAATTGCATATCTAACATGGAAACACCACTTACTAACTTGTAGCCTGCTAACAATGCAAGTATTAGCAAAGGAACCTTAATCTCATACAAGCATGCTAGATACATTCATATTTAATAACACATAATCATGGCATTCTAATAGGCCTAGTGACATTCACAAGTAGGAGGTTCACAACATCACCCACCTCGAGCGCTATTCCAAAAATTCCCAAAGGCGAAGTCCACGAGCAGTCCAAACACACCACCAATCTGTACAAAATACCCCAAAGGAAAATATATAAGCTAAACATCCACACTTTCCAGAATCTGTCCCCCAAATCAGCAGTCCACAATTCACTAATTTTTACCTGAGAATAATGCCCAGAAAAATCCAAGAAAAATACTATCGCGATCCTTGCGACGAGCCCGTCGAATCGAGTACCTGCACGCCCAATTGGAGTTTCCTACGCTGAGATAAAAATCCGGCAAGGGGTACACCCCGAATCCAAACTGTACCAATTCCTGTAACAAGGAACCAAGAGAAAGGAGATTCCTCACCCACGGGTAAAATCCAGAAAAAATCTGAGAAAAATCCAGGGAGACTCCTTGCGAAACCGTAGATGAAAATTTCCTTTTGAATCGCCTCGTTCCGACGCTTGAGCAAAAAGATATGGCAAGAACACTGCGGTGCTGTCCCAAAAGTCCCGCGAAGAAAAAGGGTCAAATGGGTGCTAAGAAAACTCCAAGATCAGCACGGAAATCGAGGAACCACAAAACACAGGAGTTGAAGCCCTACTGTCGTGAGTCCAACGGCGCAAGAATCGGCGAATTCCGAGGTCAGGGTGAGTCGGAGGAGTCCAAACACTTGGGAAGGGGCGAAGAGGATCGCCGGAGAACAGCGTCGCGCCGCGCCGTAAAATGGTGAACATCGGGAAGCGTGCCTCCAAAATCCTTCAAACTTCTCCCAAGGGTAGTGCACTGAGGGAGGAAAACTTCTGTGAAGGAGCCCAGTGAAAAAGGGGTCCAAAAAGACAAAGAAACGAAAGGGGGGTCCATTATAGGCCCAGCCCACTATGCATAACGGGCCGGGTTTCGGGCGCGGTTTCCGGGCGCACTGCGCCCGGGAAACCGGGTTGTACTTCTTCCCGTCCGACGCGCCCGGAAAAGTCCCTGGGACGGCCACGTCGCCCCGAACAGGGAGGACAGAAACCCTGGCGGCCCGCAACGCGCCACGGGCCCCCTCGCGGTCAGCGGGGTAGGTACGGCCGCCAACGCGGGCGACGCGTGTCGCACTCGAGTGCGGCCGACCGCCCCGCTGGCGCCACTACTGTGCGCGCACAGTACCGAGGCGCCCCCCTCGCGCACGCCGTGGACCGCGCCTACGTGGGCCCGCGAATCAGAAGCCGCCACGCGTCATGCGCCCGGTCCACCGCAACCCCGCCAGACCGGTGAGCCGTGCCGCGTGCGCCCGCCTACCAGGGCACGCCACGCGTCCCCCCGCCGCGGTCCATGCACCGCCGCGCCTCCCCGTGGACCCAGCTGCGCGTGAGCCGCCAATAAGAGGCCGCCACGTGGCTCGGCCGGTCCGTGTCCCCCCATGCACCGAAAATCCCCCAAACTTCCGGAAGCCCGCATTTGGTCATCCGGACTCCAAATTCAACAAGCAAATAGCCGTTTTCAAGCGTTTTTCCGCGCTGAATCCAAATCCAACCTCAGATTGGCCCAAAACTTTTCTAAAATTCGGCAATTACAGCCGAAGGCCAATTCCGCTATCAAAGTCTCACAGGTCCATCTGTGGCACCCCTTCGATGCACCATGGGCCAGACACCAACACTAGGTGTTCTACACAATGGATTCACCGGAAAGTTGCATGGGAAAACCAGTACACTACATCCTCCCCTACAAGAAAAAGTTTCGTCCTCGAAACAAAAGTCATACCTCAGGTAGCGGCCTCAAACAAGTGGGGGTGAGCATCCATCATCGCTGACTCCAACTCCCAGGTGGCCTCGCGCTCATCATGACTGCTCCAGAGGACCTTCACATACGGGATGGCCCGACTGCGCAACTCCCTAACCTCACGGTCCAAGATCCTCAACGGCCGCTCAACATAGCTCAGGTCCTCAGCAACCTCCAATGGGTGAAATCGATGATATGAGACGGGTCATGAACATACCTCCTCAGTGTCGAAACATGAAAAACATTGTGAACACCCGAAAGTCTGGGAGGAAGCGCAAGCCTGTAGGCAACTGGCCCTAAGCGCTCCAACACCTCAAAAGGTCCAATATAACGAGGGCTCAGTTTCCCGAATACCAAATCTCCGAATCCCCTTCGAAGGCGAGACTTTCAGAAAAACATGGTCACCCACCTGAAACTCTAAGTCTCGCCGTCGAGTATCAGCATAACTCCTCTGTCGACTCTGGGCGGTCTCGAGGTGTCGTCGTATCAATCTGACCTTTTCCTCTGCCTCTAACAGTAGATCAGGACCCAAAGTCTTCTTCTCACCCACGTCACTCCAATAAAGGGGTGACCGACACTTGCGTCCATACAACGCTTCAAACGGAGCCATCTGAATGCTCGCTTGATAGCTGTTGTTGTACGCAAACTCAACTAATCCCAAGTGTCGGTACCATCCTCCTCCAAAGTCCAGAATGCATGCTCTCAACATATCCTCGAGGGTCTGAATAGTGCGCTCTGACTGCCCATCGGTCTGTGGGTGGAATGCTGTACTGAATCGGAGCTGCGTCCCCAAGGCTGTCTGTAAACTCCTCCAGAAATGCGAGACAAACCTCGGGTCTCTATCTGATACGATGGAAACAGGTACTCCGTGTAATCTAACCACCTCAGCCAAGTACACCTGTGCGAGTCGCTCCATCGGCCAAGTCATCTGAACCGGCAGAAAGTGAGCGGACTTGGTAAGCCTGTCCACGACTACCCAGATAGCATCCGCTCCCGTCTGTGCTCTCGGCAAACTAGTGACAAAATCCATCGTAACATGTTCCCATTTCCATTCAGGGATTGGGAGACTCTGCAACTTGCCAGCAGGTACACGATGCTCCGCCTTTACTTGCTGACAAGTTAGACAGTGTGCTACAAATCTCCCAATGTCTCTTTTCATCCCATTCCACCAAAACTGTGCCTTAAGATCCCTATACATCTTAGTCCCACCAGGATGGATGGTATAAGGTGTATAGTGGGCCTCCCTCAAGATCTGCTCTCGATCTCTGCATCCATAGGCACACACGCGCGGTCCCTGTACCGTAGTACTCCCGCAGCATCGACTGAGAAGTCCCCTATCAAACCAGTCTGCATCTGCTCTCGAATCCTCACCAGGTGGGGGTCCTCACTCTGTCTCTCCCGAATCCTGTCCAACAGAGTGGGCTGCACGACTAGAGACATAAGTCTAGCAGAGACCCCAGGGGACACAACCTCGAGCTCTAACCGCCTCATCTGCTCAAGTAATGGCGCCTGATCGGTGATCATCAAAGATAGGCTCTGTACTGCTCTCCTGCTCAGGGCATCAGCAACCACGTTGGCCTTGCCAGGATGGTATAATATGTCTACATCATAATCTTTCAACAATTCCAACCATCTGCGCTGCCTCAAGTTGAGTTCCTTCTGCGTGAACAGGTATTTCAAGCTCTTGTGGTCGGTGTAAATCTCGCAGTGTTCCCCATACAGGTAGTGGGCGCCACAACTTTAGTGCAAAAATCACTGCAGCTAGCTCCAAATCGTGGGTAGGGTAATTCTTTTCATAATCCTTCAGTTGCCGGGAGGCATAAGCGATTACCCTTCCTCCTGCATCAGCACGCAACCAAGTCCACTGTGCGATGCGTCGCTGTATACCACGTATCCTTCCCCATAACGGGGAGGGAAAGGACAGGAGCCGACATCAATCTGTTCTTTAATTCCTCAAAGCTCCTCTGACATCCTCACTCCAAGTAAACTTAATCCCTTTTCGCGTCAAACGAGTGAGGGGTGTGGAAAGTTTCGCAAAACCTTCCACAAACCGACGGTAATATCCTGCTAAGCCCATGAAACTGCGACCTCTGATACCGTCGTCGGTCGGGGCCAATCCCGGACTGCCTCGATCTTCGCCGGGTCTACTGCCACTCCAGCGGCTGAAATCACACGTGCCCAAAAAGACACCTCCCGAAGCCAAAATTCACACTTAGATAACTTGGCATACAACTTTCTCTCTCTCAGAAGTTGTAGCACAATCCTCAGGTGCTCCTCGTGCTCCACATCGCTTCGGAATAAACTAGGATGTCATCAATAAAAACAACGACGAACCTCCAGGTATGGTCGAAAAATCCTGTTCATTAAATCCATAAAAGCTGCAGGGGCATTTGTCAGTCCAAAAGGCATGACGGTGAACTCATAATGCCCGTACCGCGACCTGAACGCCGTCTTCGGGATGTCCCCGCCCTTCAATTCAATTGGTCTTCGGCCTTACCTTCACTTGGTGGTAACCAGACTGTAAGTCGATCTTGCAGAAAGACACTAAGTCCCTTGCAGCTG
>CM055061.1:24323615-24369803 GCA_029204045.2 Tillandsia leiboldiana
TCGAATTTTCAGACTTTTCGTTAATTTCAGCTATTTTTTATAAACAGAGAGTTAGGGTTGACGACTTTCCTGCTGGTGGGGCCCTTACCTTTTCTTGTTGGGTTGTGGTGACGTTCTTCGTGTAGTTTGGACGAGTAGATTCGGTTAATCTTCCTTGTCCCCAGCTTTTTGGAGTTCCTGAGGTTTTCTGCGTCTCAGCTCGGAGGTGTTTTGCGTTGGACCCCTCGCCCGTGATTGACTCGCTCTAGTTGAGATTTGTGGGTGTGGGAGTACGAGGGACGCCCGTTGCGAATTCTGGCTCGTGTGATGAGAGAATTGCGCAACCGGGCCATGCCGTACTGATTATTATTTTGTTGAGGAGCAATCACGGGGAGTGAGTAGCGACTGAGGAGTTGGAGACTGTGTTGTTGGATGCTTACCCTTGGCGTTGAACTCCCTTTGAGCCGTGTTTGTTTCGAGGACGAAACTTTCTTTTAGTGGGGGAGGATGTGAGGACCCGGAATTCCCACGTTTGGATTACTGCTGGATCTGCGGCTTCTGGAGACCCCTGTTGGGTGTTAGAGGTGTTTGTGCGCATATTGGACCCAAGGATTAGACCCGGCATGAAAAAACGGATCAAGTTTGCTTTCCGGGAATTTTTGGTAAATTTTAGAAGTGGAATTTGGCAAATCGGACTTCGGATTTGGATTCAGCGCGCGAAAACGGTCAAGATGGACTATTTACTTGTATTTTTCGGATCCCGGATGACCCGGCACGGATTTCGAGGTGATTTGGTACTGTTCCGGCCGCCGGAGGGCCGCCGGCGGCGGCGGCGGGCGGCGGAGCACGGCGGCTGGTGGCGGCGGAGGCGCGCGGTCCACCGCGGGAGGCGTGCACCCGGGGGCTGGCCACGTGGCGGCTTCCAGTTGGCCGGCGCAGCAGGCGCGGTCCATGGACCTTGGCGGGGTGCACGGTGGACCGTGGTCATGCCACGTGGCGTGATGGCATTGGCTGGTGCACGAGCGCGCGGTCCACGCAGCTGGTAGCAGGTGCCTCGGGGTGCGTGCCCGACAGGCGCGCGTGGGCGCACGTGGGGCGCGGCGTGGGCGCGCTGACCCGCGCTTCCCGCTCGGGGGCGCCACGTGTCGGCACCCGCTTCGGCCGCGTGGCGCAGCGCGGTTGGCCCAAACAACTGTTTGCTGTTTGGGAGGCTACGTGGCAGCCTGGGGGATTTCCGGGCGTGAACAGTAACGGGCTGGGCCCGTTACTGTAGCAGCCCGGAAGTACCGGGCGCCCGAAACTTTGGGCCAAAAGCCCAAAAGGTGGATTTTCGGGCTGGGCCTATAAATAGCTGGCTTGCTTGGGCTTTTTGCCCCCTTTCCCGAGCTCCCCTGCCCATGGCCCCTTTAGCAAAGTTGGAGATCTTCATCTTGCGCATCTTCTGGCAGAGGCCCGGATTTTTTGGAAGCCGCGGCGTCGACGACTTCGGCATCGGAGCGCAGTGTGGCGATTTTTCATCGGAGGCCCGTTATCGTCGCAGTTTGATCTGAGAGGTCTACCGAGCTACTCCGTCAGTATTTTTGGACAATTTCTACGGCGTTGGAATCACGAGAGGTACGTCTTCGACTTTCGTGTTGATCATCTTGCTGGATTCAGAGTTTATGACACGGTTTTCGAGGCATTTCTAAGCCGCTGTTTTCTGGTGGAGTTTTTGGGACAGCGGCCCCTTGCCAGAATTTTATCTCCTCAACTGGACATTGGATCGAGACGAGCCTATACACTTTTTGGATCTACTCGTCGCGAGGATTATCATCGTATTTTTTTGGGATTTTTATGAGGCTTGCCCGAAGGTATACTGTTTCCCCTCTTACTGTGCAGAGTTTTACAGTTGTGTGGTTGTGAGTGTTTGCGCACCTGTACTGTAGAATTTGTAACTCGGCCTACGGGGCTCGGATTTGGACGTGCAGGGTACCGTTTCGAAGATATCTACACGAGGATCGCTGTGATATTTTTATTGGATTTTTCTGGCCATTTTCAGCAGGTGAAAAAGGGACATCTTTGGGACTGAAATTCTGTGTACGTTTTTATGGACAGTTTTGGACTTGATGTGTATTTGTGGACTTTGTGTTGTACCCAGGAGGGTTACGAGTGTTGCTGGATCTTTTGGAGTAGGAGATTTGGATTTCCTGGTATTTTCAGCTGTACAACCCTGGACAGTTGTGCACCTTCAGGTGGGTGGCTTGCTTTCAAGATCTATGGACTGTGCTCTAATTCTATTGCTATAGAATCATGCATGATAGTGATTGGACTTGGGTAGCATGTTAGAGTGTAGGAATTGTTGATCCTTGTTTTATCTGTCGATCTTGTGATCTCTTGCTTCCTACTATCATGTTAAATATTTGTTATATTGGAACCTGACCTAGCACCCCCGTCATATGTTGCATGTGTAACCAGACCAGTAGAAAACCCTCACTTGGGCTAGGGTTATTTATGTTTAGACATTCACACTTTATGTCGCATTCCTGGACTTAGTGTTATCCTCGCCCGGGTAGTGGGCCGAGCGGTCGGGACTTCTCTTTAGTGTGGGATGCATTTGCACTCGTGCTTGGGAGCAGAGTGGAGTCTGGTAGATGTGGTGGTTCGCTTGTCTGTATCGGGAACCGTTTGGGGTAAACGGTGGACCCGAGAGATCTTGTTTTCCCCTGTTTGGGTCGTCGCCACTGTGTTAGTGGCAGTAGTGTACTAGTGTTAGCCGGACCTAGAACCCAGAACCCTTTTCGACATATACATGATTTTAGTCTACCAATGTTTTCTTCCAAACATCGAAGGGCCGCTGGAGTCTGTTCTTGTTTGATTTGACAAAGGCATCAGCCCTTCGAGGTTTGGGTAAAACACTTGTTTTCTAATTATTTTTTTCTAAAAAGAACTAAAATCATTAAATATGGATTTCTTCCAGATCAAATTAGTTTTCAATAACAAATGTCACCTTTTTCCTGTAAATCTCCCCACTCGAAAGGATTCGAGTGGTCTGGGTTCTAGGGGCCGTTCCTCTGTCGGGACGAAAGCCACGGGGGCCGAGCCTGGAACCTGTTCTTGTTTGATAGGGTTGTAGGGGTAGGTCTCCCGGGACTTTCGGGCCCTGTTGGTGTCTTCTGCGAGTTGTACTGTGATTTTTGCTTTCCCGAACTATAAAGGGATCGGAAACTTCGATAGTCGGAGCCTAGAGTCTGTTCTTGTTTGATAGGGTTCTGAGCACCGGTCTATCGGGTTTCCGAACCCTTATGGTGTCGGTCTTTCTGGAGAGTTTAGTGTTCTGTTGTGGGAGCCGTCTGGTGAACGGTGGCCCCAGCGGTGTGACTTCCAGCTTGTGGTTGAGAGTTGGTGTTGTTGGTCGATCTTGTTGATCGTGGTTTGGACTATAGCCTGCATGAGCCATATTTGAGCTCGACAGAGATACGCGGATACTTTCCTCGGTGGGGTCGCTCCCCTCGAGAGCCACTCCGGAGTTGGGCCTGTTACTTGCTATCGCGACTTGTCGACGCCGTCCCTCTGACTGGCCCAGTTAGCGGCAGTCACGGACACCCTACGGTAGACCCGTCCTGTTGAGGATATGCGGCAGTAGGTGGGCGCAGGTTTGACTGGACCCTTTGAGGCAGTCAGTTTAGATTTGGTGAGTTTACTGTGTGTGTTAGTAGATGCATCATGTTTCATCTGTTCCTTTTCTTGAGCATCTAGATAGAGGTATAGTAGCTGTTGAGTTACTTTTCCAGCCCTTTCATTTCAGTTTTATATTGTTACTTTATGCCTCTAGTAGACTTAGTGGGCAGTCCGTCGGGCTTGTTGGCGGCACCCACTGAGAACTACTTGGGACGTAGTTCTCACACCCGTCGTGGTGTATTTTTCCCACAGGGACTTCTACTCCGGTTCCTGTTGTTCCTGTTGCTGATCCTTCTGACCGAGGCGAGGGAGTCGCGAGCTAGATCCCTACCAGTCGTCGTCCAGGGAGTAGATGTACCCTTTTTATTTTGAGAGTTTCTTGTTGAGAGACCTTGTAGTGAGGTATAGAGTTGTACTTTTCCTTCTGAGTTGAGTGACTTGTACTTTGGTGAGGACTTTGTACTAATTTATTTTATTTCTAGTGGTTTATTTATAGCTCTGATATCTGTTTAGCTGTAGTACTTTTCTTGCAGGTAGGACGCTTCGCCTATGCGGGTTTGGCATAGGTGGCGGATCTGTTGGCGAGCCGGGTCGCAGTTTCGACCCCGGGGCGTGACAGATTAGAGTGGTATCAGAGCCTAGGTTGTAGGTCATTATGGACTTAGAAACCCTAGGCTTGTGGTTGGACATTAGGATTACTACGTAAGAGTCGTGACTGTTAGCGAGAGTCCTGATTGAGTTTCATACCTCTCCCATGGGATGGGATGAGTGATTGGCATGTTTATTTTCCTAAGCGATTATGTTGGCTGCAGACAACATAATACTGTGGAATTGATAACATGTCTTAGACTTTCGCTGGATTGGGTCGTATGGTTGTTGTGTCCTGATGTTTGTTATTGTGCAGTGGACTACGATGCCCCTGAGATGTCGTGTAGCGAAGAGGGCACATTCCGCATCTGATTAGTAACCCGAGCAGCGGGAGGCAGAGCTATCAGAGCAGAGCGAGACCCAAGAGTTATGGATCCAGATGGCACAGATGTCGGAGGCTGTCCGATGCCAGAAGGAGGCCATGGAACGTTCGATGCGCTTGTTGGAGCAGAGAGCACAGCTAGTTGCAGTACCGCTTGAGTGTCCTCCAGTACTCTCTTCCTATGCGGTGGTATTTTCAGTTGTACCAGTGGCGCCGACAGAGCGAGCAGCCCCCTCCGTGCCGACGAGCAGTGCCGAGGCACCGAGGCAGGGTGGATAGTGGATAGTAGCTGAGCTTCGGGACGTCATTGATCGATGGAGCCAGTCCCGGCAGTCTGAACCATCCCGATTCATAGGTTTGAGTTGGAGCCTTTGTAGGCAGAATTGGGGTTGGTGGTGATGGAGAGACTATCTGAAAGCCTCCCTGTGCTAGGGAGGTTATACAGTTGCTGAACTGCACGCTCCAGGTTTCGAGGGACGAGGCGCATAGGATATGTTTGACTGGGAATGGTTTGCGCCAGGATACCTTTCAGTTTAGTTGGTCCCTCCGTTTTGGATTATTGACGCTTCGATAGAATAGGCGTGGTGTGTGGAGCGTGGCGCTGCAGTTCCTTGGGATAGGGATCTGCCACCAGAGGCGAGTTCTGGATTTTGGTGCTTCGCGCCGAGTGATGGAGGACAGATCGGACGGCAGAGACATTTCTGATTTCTTTTCCTGGATAACGGGTCCGCGAGATGCCAGAGTTTGGACGGGCCCCGATAGCAGCATCAGCATCTACGTCAGAGTGGCGCGGCGGTAGCATGGATTGGCTATCTGCGGAGGACCGCATTTGTCACCCTTGTGTGAGTAGAGGCGGAGGTCGTGCTCCCCATATGGATGGTCTTGATTTTCAGGCAAACTGAGCGATGACCACTTTCATCGAGCGGATGAATTTGTGCCGCCCGGCTGGAGGGCGCCACAGCAGCAGATTGGGTTGTCACCGGCACGATTTCTTTACAGCAGTCTGAGATAGAGTGTTTTTGGTTTTCCTGTCTAGACTGGAGGTAGAGTTATTACCACGTGCACTAGAGGTACAGGTTCCTGTTGGTATTGTGCACTTGGGGAAGCCTTATGGATTTTGTCTTGTGCTGTTGAGACTTGGAATTTTACCGGCAAGTTGACGGTTTTTGGTTGGGTGCTACCTGTTGAGCGTAGGTGACGTTTAGGACTAGAGTTGTGTTCCTAGGGGTCACGGTTAGATCGTAGCTTCTGTTTTGTAGCCACAGCAGGAACGGCTTCAACACTTCTCTCCCTTTTCTCGCCTTGTACTGAAATTTCCGAACATGACGAGAGCTTCGAAAGACTGCTCCAGAAATGGAGACGGTGCCCGAACCTGTTCTTGTTTGATTGGGGCGAAGGCACTGGAGAGTTTAGTGTTCTGTTGTGGGAGCTGTCTGGTGAACGGTGGCCCCAGCGGTGTGACTTCCAGCTTGTGGTTGAGAGTTGGTGTTGTTGGTCGATCTTGTTGATCGTGGTTTGGACTATAGCCTGCATGAGCCATATTTGAGCTCGACAGAGATACGCGGATACTTTCCTCGGTGGGGTCGCTCCCCTCGAGAGCCACTCCGGAGTTGGGCCTGTTACTTGCTATCGCGACTTGTCGACGCCGTCCCTCTGACTGGCCCAGTTAGCGGCAGTCACGGACACCCTACGGTAGACCCGTCCTGTTGAGGATATGCGGCAGTAGGTGGGCGCAGGTTTGACTGGACCCTTTGAGGCAGTCAGTTTAGATTTGGTGAGTTTACTGTGTGTGTTAGTAGATGCATCATGTTTCATCTGTTCCTTTTCTTGAGCATCTAGATAGAGGCATAGTAGCTGTTGAGTTACTTTTCCAGCCCTTTCATTTCAGTTTTATATTGTTACTTTATGCCTCTAGTAGACTTAGTGGGCAGTCCGTCGGGCTTGTTGGCGGCACCCACTGAGAACTACTTGGGACGTAGTTCTCACACCCGTCGTGGTGTATTTTTCCCACAGGGACTTCTACTCCGGTTCCTGTTGTTCCTGTTGCTGATCCTTCTGACCGAGGCGAGGGAGTCGCGAGCTAGATCCCTACCAGTCGTCGTCCAGGGAGTAGATGTACCCTTTTTATTTTGAGAGTTTCTTGTTGAGAGACCTTGTAGTGAGGTATAGAGTTGTACTTTTCCTTCTGAGTTGAGTGACTTGTACTTTGGTGAGGACTTTGTACTAATTTATTTTATTTCTAGTGGTTTATTTATAGCTCTGATATCTGTTTAGCTGTAGTACTTTTCTTGCAGGTAGGACGCTTCGCCTATGCGGGTTTGGCATAGGTGGCGGATCTGTTGGCGAGCCGGGTCGCAGTTTCGACCCCGGGGCGTGACAACACCCGTCGTGGTGTCTTTTCCCACAGGAACTTCTACTCCAGTTCCTGTTGTTCCTGTTGCTGATCCTTCTGACCGAGGCGAGGGAGTCGCGAGCTAGTTCCCTACCCGTCGTTGGAGTGTAGCGGTACCCCTTCAGAGGAGAGCTTCAGTAGATTAGTTATTTTATTTTCCTCCTTTGAGAGACTGTTGTAGTGAGGATTGTTATGTATTGAGAGCCTGTACACTGATGTATTTATTGGAGATACCTCCCGGTTGAGTTCTGAGTTTGTATATGAGGATTCTGCATGATTATCATTTTTTGGAGACGGACATTGTTGTGTTATTTCCAGTTGTGCAGTGATTGATTTAGTTATACAGCAGATTTTTATTTATAGCTCTGATATCTGTTTAGCTGTAGTACTTTTCTTGCAGGTAGGACGCTTCACCTATGCGGGTTTGGCATAGGTGGCGGATCTGTTGGCGAGCCGGGTCGCAGTTTCGACCCCGGGGCGTGACAGCCATACCCGCTCATCAATTGCGATGAGAAAAGCTCTCATCCGCATTTTCCAATAAGCATAATTAGTCCCATCAAAAAGAGGAGGTCTATAAATATTACCACTTTCAGCCCATCATGATAGATAAACCTAAAACCCGCTCTGATACCAATTGTAGAGTTATTATAATGTAGGATCCACAAGGATCTAAATAGGTACTATCAAACAACTAGAGGGGGGGTGAATAGGTGTAATACTTATAAAACCAAATCTCAGTGCAAAATAAAAACCAATGCGGAAAATAAAAACAGCACACCGAGATATACGTGGAAACTCCAATCCAGGAGAAAAACCACGGGACCAACACGCAATAACAATCCACTAAGAATAGAAGAATAACAAGGTGATTACCGACTCCACGGACTCAAACCCCTCCTTCAGCTTCTTCGGACCTTGCGCTGACCGGTTGGATATCCACGCAATAACAATCCCTAAGAAAAGAAGAATAACAAGGTGATTATCGTCTCCACGGATTTAACCCCTCCTTCAATTTCTTGGACCTCGCGCTCCACCGATTTTGCACGCCCACTGCACACGTTCGAATCCACGAACGCCACTCGAATCCACGAGCACACGTTTCGAATCCACGAAACGCCTTTAGCACACCGAATCCACGATGCCACGTCGAATCCACGACGCAAACTCAGTCGATAAGAATATTGACTTCGATGGTGATCCTTTGCTTAGATTATCAATGAAGATCCATGGGAAAAACCTCTAAGCAAAGATTAGATCAATTCGACAAAAGATAGATCTTGGAAGAACCGTCGAATTGACCTAAAAGAGGCTATTAAGAAGATCGATAAAAACCTAGCCTCTAGGGTTGCTCTCAAGTGTTTTAGAAATTGATCGGCCGTAGCTCCCACGTTTTTGAGAAACCCTAAATGTCTATTTATAGTTTAGAAACCTTTGGAAAGAGATAAGAATCAAAAACATACCTTATCTGGAAATTTTCAGGACGGCAATCCGGATCGGATTTACTGTGATCCGGATCGTCGTAACGAGATTGACGATTCCAGAAAACCAAGGGTTCGGGATCCGGATTGCAAGGCCCGATCCGGATCGTTCATACAAAACAGAAAACTTAACATTCGGGATCCGGATCGGAAATTGCATGGATCCGGATCGAAGTCTTGTATGAAGCAACAACCTTCGGGATCCAGATCGTTGGCTCTGATCCGGATCCTGAACAAGTCCGAACACCAGTTTTTGATTATTATGCAATTAAAAGTTCATCCAAGTGTTTCTACACTATAAGAAAGTATTCGGATCACCATAATTATTTAGTTAAACATACCTGATCCTCTTGAATACTTTCTTCTTGAGATTGATGTAACTGATCCACAATTCTTCAACTTCAATCTTCAAGACTCAAGACACTGAGTGTCAACTTGAGCTCTTGTTGAATCTTCTCTAAGTCTTTGATTGCTGATTGACAATTTGATCCCTTTAAGACTCCGACTCAACACACTGACTTGACTCACGAAATATGCCAATACCAAAATGCCGTAACAGCATGGACATTGTCATCGACAGCATCGGCAGCTGCGGCATTGGCATCGTCGTATGTAGCGACGTTGACCCCTTTGTTGCCATTGTGGTCGAAGAGAGTAGAGAAAGACGGAGAAGGGAGGACGGTAGAGAATGGTAAGAAATGACGAAAGATAACGGAGAAGGAAGGGCAGGGAAGCAATGCGATAAATAGAATATTTTTTTAAAGAGATTTAACTTTTTTAAAAAATTCTAAAATTAATCCGAGATCTAATTTATAGAATAATTTTTTTATTTTATTTAACCTTCAAAAGGGCTAACTATATATATATATATATATATATATAATAATAATAATAATAATAATAATAATAATTTGATCACTTAGTATTAGAATTTGTCCAGCATATCCTTAAATGTCTTTTAGAATACTAACTTAACAGGGCACATTAATTTTGTTTTTCTTCACAATACAACCTGATGGGGTGATTAATATTTATAACCGTAAAATTTTGAAAAAATTATAATGCAGTTTTACTTATGAAATATTGATTCTAAAAGTATCGAGTACAGTAGATGAGTTGTACTGATACACAAGTTTCAAGATATAATTTTTTAAATTAATTATATTTTTAGTTTCTTAAATTTGGATCCTGTACAAACTTAATAAGTCTCTATTTAAAACTAAAATGTAAAGGTCAAATATTTAACAAATATAATAATCATGATATAGGTTTGGTGTCGTTCTCTTTTAATTTTATATACAAAAATGACAATAGAACTTAATTACTGGACAATAAATACTTAATTATATGAATTTAAAATACGGCCACTAAATTGATATTTGATTAAAGTCTTAGGGACTAAAAATGTAATTGATACCAAGTTTTCAATAGAAGCAGCTTCCGATCTCTCCATTCAATAGGATCTATCATTACCCATACATCCAATCAGACGGTCCACAAAGCCCGCAGAACACCAGCTGATAAGGAACCGACGGTCACGATGGCCGGCCCCACCTTCTACCTGCTTGACCAATGAGAATGGGCTGGTGGGCCACATGGATCTCTCGGGCCAAAGTGCCGTATATTCCCTTCCTTGCAAGATTGTGGTATACTTACCGAAAGGGGCGGTGAGGGGATTCAATTTTTTATGCACACAAGCGCGCACCTGTAAATATTGAGCGATCTCCATTCTCGTTGGATCCATTCGTCCTACCCTCTTACCCTTCCGCCACGTAATCTCTCTACATTACTCACCCCCGTTATATAAAGGCTCGCCAAGAGCCTCGTTCTCTTTTAAGTATCTACTATATACTATTTCTCCTCGCTTTTTCAGAAAATAGAAGCCCCCTAAACACTACGCTTGGAGAGAATACGAAAAGCGGCGGAGAAGGAGAAAGCGATTCCTCGAAAGGTGATTTTCGGTGCGACCGATACAATACGATACCCTAATTTAGGGGTGGCGATGCCGACGGCGGTGGCAATGGCGGTGGCCGCCGCGTCGTCTACGGCGGCGGCGGCGCTCCCGGAGGTGTTCGCGCGGGACGCGATGATCGCATGGTTTCGCGGCGAGTTCGCGGCGGCAAACGCCATCATCGACGAGCTCTGCGCCCACTTCCTCCAGATCTCCTCCGCCGTGCGCGGCGCAGGCGGAGGATCGGAGTACAAGGCGGCGTTCGCGGCGATCCACCGCCGCCGCATGAACTGGATCCCCGTCCTCCACATGCAAAAGTTCGTCTCCATCGCTGAGGTCTCCGCCGAGCTCCGCCGCGCCGCAGCCTCCTTTTACGAGGCCGCGGAGATCAAGAAGGAGGCGGCCGCCGCGGCGACGTTAACGGAGGTGGAGGAGGCTAACGGGGCTTCTCCGGTGGAAAAGCAGATCACCACCGACGGAGCCGTTGAAGCCGTTGATGGCTCCATTAAGTCCACGGACGGAGAGTTGACGGAGGAGCGAGATTCGTCGGGGAATTCGACGGCGTGGAAAGCGACGGAGGTGGAAGAAGAAGAAGGCGGAGCTGATCATGGTAAAGCTGTTACTAATTTCGAATATCCTTGAGAATTTTTACATTTCTGGCCAACTAATTTCTACAATTGGGAATTACTGTGGGTCGGACCCGACCGCTTCCTACAGTTTGGCTCGGTAGAAAAATAGACGTGCCTGAGCCAATCGTAAGCACCGTCTGGACCGGGTGCACCACGTCATCCGTGGACCGACTAATATCTCTTATCCAGTTTTCTCTTCTTCTTTGAACGGGAATTAAAACTAAAAAAAATAAAATAAAATAAAATAAAATAAAATTAATTCTGGACGGTCCGTGAATGACGTGGTGGACTCGGTGTAGAAAAGTTTCCGGCCAGGGGGTCCGATCCGGTCACCGTCGTTGCATTGCTCCCACAGTGGTCTGGGTTAATGTTAGCTGTTTTCCTTGTTTCTCGTTGATCGGACGGTGCTCAAATGTTAAGTGTTTTTTTGGGATGTTCGCCTCAGCCGTCCGATGTAGTACGGCCTCCCCTGATCGATACAGCCGAGTCCGTGAACTCTGTGTCACGGACAACTAACATCCACCTCGGCTTTTCCCTTTTATTTTCTACTTGCTCGATAAATGCACTCTGTTTATCAACACTGGCACTTTTATTTTATTTTTTATTTGCCAAAAATAAAAACAAAAGAAATAGCGGCGTGTATTTAAAAAAAAATTAACACAAATTACGGAATGGCAAAAAGGCTAATTGCTCTAACTACTTTCCGAAATATATATATATAATACAATTTTTAATTATTTTAATGATTTTTATATAAATTTTCCAATCATTTGTCTTTAAAAAAAAAATAGTAAACATATTAATTAATCGGGTTGATGCAAAATGGCTGTGCGGGGCTGGGGTTTTTCAGATTTGTTGTTTCCGCAAGGGATTCAGCACTCGTTGTTGAGGACATCGAGGCAGGAGAGGTTAGAAATATTTTGGAGTGCACCAACACGTGTCGGTTACTGTAGGGGGGCGGAGGGTCTTAGGAAGCATCGGAGCTCACTTAGCCCGGGACAGGAGTGGGGCGGTTGGTCAGAGGCGGCTGTTACATACCTGCCCTCTGATTGGGGTCGGACGGGTGTGATGCGGTCCTCGACCCAGTGATACGGTAGTGGTGGTGGGTTAGGTGACTCGTGTGGCGGTTCAGTTGCGGCACGTGTCGGGATCGTTGGGGGTTCAAAAACCACCTCCAACGCAGCTCGAAAACGGGGGTTGGGCCCCGATCTCGCGGCGTGCGAATCGTCGGCCGTTTGGAACAGCCGACAATGGGGCCGCTGTTGGGTTTTATTTGATTTATTGTGATTTTAAACTTGTGTTTTGGCCTTTGGGCTTTTCTGGGCAGCCCAATGTCAATGGGCTTTGCCTGGGAGCCCAAACCCACTTACCCTCTACATGTGATGTTTAGTCCCACATCGGAAATTCATCACATGTAGAGTGGGTTTATTTACTCCCTCTTTTGTGTATGTATTGGTTAGAAAGTGTGAGCAAGGCTTTTCCAATACACACACGTGTTGGGCCAGGCCTGCGCGTTTTTGTCTTGGTCCATTTGACTTTTGCCCTTAATGCCTACATTGGGAACTTGTGTCTCGGGCTACCCAAAGGCCTTCCTTGGGAAGGGCCTTTGTGGGCTGCCCGAGAAAGACCCGTTGGAGCTTGTCTCCTATGGGTTTTGGGCTCTTTAAATAGAGAGCATGAGAAGGCTTGTGGACTAAGAAAAAAAAACTGAGATAGCTTCTTCTCTTAAGCTTCATTTTTACACTGAGATTTACACACAGTAATTTTTCTTCTTTGAGTTTTCCTTTTTGCTGGATCTCCTAAAGTTGTTGGGTTCGCTACGCACCATCCCGGAGTCGTTGCCGACGGGGTGGACAGTGGTCGTTGTATCGCTAGGGGTGATTGCCGGAGCCTCGCACGTAGAGGGGCAATCTTGCTTCTAGGACAGTGCTCACGCACGCCTCGACATTCACAGGCTTCATCTAAACTTTGTTTTATATTATTTTGAGTTTAAATTAAGTGTAAATTATTTAAAAGAATTATTTTGAAAAGATAAAAGAATTTCCAACAATCTAGAAGCAAGATTAATTTAATTTATCTTTTCAAATAATTAGTAGAATAATATTGCTACTGAGAACTAGTTATTTATTAAATTAGTTTAATAGTACTGTTAGTGAACTGTGTGCTATTTTACAATTAATATAACTGTGAGTAAAGTAGATTTATTGATAATGTTGTGAAAGTACAATACACATTTGTTAATCTGCAGGTTAAATAATTTTATTGAAATTATGTTCGGACTACTCTATATATATTTACATCCCTGATTTACCCTTGTGATAATACTGTTGTGATCTACTGTGCTATATTGTATACAATATAATCCTTACGCTGTACTATTTCAAACTTCTGTACACTGTTAAATTTTTTTAAAGTCTTCTAAAAACTGAGAGTTTATTTAATTAATAATATTGTTGTGTTAATAATACATGCTGTTGCACTGTTATAATATTAATTAAAAATACATCTTTTATATATTATTGTGATAGAATAAACAATATTATAACATAGTGTTAATTTGTTAACTGTTTCTCTGTTATTTAAAATATTGTTTAACTACTACACTGTTAATTAAAATAGTATAATCTTTGTTAATTAAACCTATTATCTGTTTCTCTAAAATTATTGTTGATTAAATTTAAACATGTTAACTTAGATTAACTGTTTTTAAACCTGTTACCTTTGATGGTCGTAATTTTAGAAGGTGGCAGAATCAAATGCGATTCTGGCTCACCACACTGGGACTTGTTTCTGCCATCTCAGATCCTGTTGAGAATGGCAATGAAACTGCACCTGATGGTGCTATTCAGTCTGTGGCAAATCGCCCTCAAACTCGCAGCCAGTCTCAGAGTGCTCCTACTCCTCCTGGTGTTGCACCTGCACCTTTACCTGTGCTTCCTACTGATCCTGCTATGATTAATTATCATTGTCTGAACCGGATTCTTAGTACCCTTTCTGATAAGCTTTATGACATTTACTGTAGTAGTCAGACTGCTAGGGAACTCTGGATTTCCTTAGAACAAAAGTATGGCCAGATTGATCCTACTAAGAAGAGATACCAAGCTTCAGATTTGCTCAAGTTTAAATTGGTAGATAGTAAACCTATGTCTGACCAACTACAGGATTTTGAGTACATTATTGAGCAGCTTAGATCTAGTGGTATAGATCTATATGAGAGTTTTCTAGTTGCCACTTTAATAGATAAGTTGCCTCCTTCCTGGTCTAGCCATGCCAATGATCTGAACCACAATCAAAGAGAACTTTTCCTGAATTTTGTCTTAAGATCTCTTAGGATAGAAGAAACCAACCGAGCTAGAGATAAGAAGCCTAGCGAGCCTTCTACCCAAGCCAACCTAGTAGAGAACCCGAAACCTAAGGGTAGAAATTTCCAACCCTTTAGGAGGAACTTGATTAGTGTTTCTCTTTTAGTTCAGCAAGGTTTTAAGTTTGTTTTCCAATGATCTGAACCACAATCAAAGAGAACTTTTCCTGAATTTTGTCTTAAGATCTCTTAGGATAGAAGAAACCAACCGAGCTAGAGATAAGAAGCCTAGCGAGCCTTCTACCCAAGCCAACCTAGTAGAGAACCCGAAACCTAAGGGTAGAAATTTCCAACCCTTTAGGAGGAACTTGATTAGTGTTTCTCTTTTAGTTCAGCAAGGTTTTAAGTTTGTTTTTGAATGTAATAGGGTAGTAATTACTAAAGGTGTGAATTTTATTGGGAAAGGATTTTTGAGTGATGGTTTATTTAAGCTTTCTGTGATGACTTCTACTATTAATGAAAGTATGATTTTGAATGTTGTTTCATCTAATGTTTGGCATGGAAGATTGGGACATGTGAATTTTAATACTATTAAGAGATTGATGAATTTTGATTTAATTCCTAAGTCTGTTTCAAATGATCATAGATGTGAAATATGTGTGCAAGCTAAGGAACCTAGAAGACCATTTAGATCTGTAGATAGAGATTCTGATCTTCTAGAACTTATACACAGTGATGTTTGTGGTGGATGTAGACCCAGTAGGGGTGGAAGCAAATATTTTGTAACATTCATTGATGATCATTCAAAGTATTGTTATATTTATCTGATTAAGAATAAAGATGAAGTTTTGAATAAATTTAAGATCTATAAAGCTGAGGTTGAAAATCAATTGGATAAGAAAATTAAGATTTTAAGATCTGATCGAGGAGGTGAATATACATCAAATGAGATGACTGTTTTCTGTCAAGAATTTGGAATTGTACATCAAGTTACTGCACCTTATACACCTCAATCTAATGGAGTAGCTGAAAGGAAATATAGAACTTTGATGGATATGGTAAATTCGATGATTATTAGTTCTGGTGCACCCGAGAACTTGTGGGGTGAAGCTTTGATGACTGCTTGTGTAATTCTTAATAGGATTCCCCACAAGAGTTCTTCTGTTTCTCCTTATGAAATTTGGAAGGGTAGGAAACCTAATCTGAATTATTTTAAAGTGTGGGGTTGCCTAGCTAAAGTAAAGATTCCTGAAAATAAGAAGAGAAAGATTGGTCCTAAGACTGTGGATACTGTTTTCTTAGGCTATGCAGATGGTAGTAATGCTAATAGATTCTTGGTGGTAAATTCTGAGGTTAATGAGATTTCTAACAATACAATTATTGAAGCTAGAGATGCAGTATACTTTGAGGATATCTTTCCTTTTAGAACTAGAGTAGATAGACATGTTCCTGTGGAGACTATAGGTGGATCTAGTAGACTCAGTACTAGTGAACCTATAGAAGAGTCTGAACCTAGGAGAAGTAAGCGTCCTAGGATTGAGAAGACTTTTGGTGATGATTTCTGTGTCCTTCTTGTAGAAGATACCCCTTCCACCTTTGACCAAGCTATGACTTCTGTAGATGCAATCTATTCTACAGAATCATACTTGGGAGTTATCTGATTTACCTATAGGTTGTAAGCCTGTAGGATGTAGATGGATCTTTAAGAAGAAATTGAAACCAGATGGGTCTGTAGATAAGTATAAGGCTAGACTTGTAGCTCAGGGTTTTTCCCAGAAGCCTGGTGTAGATTATTTTGATGTCTATGCTCCTGTAGCTAGGATTACTTCTATTAGGATTCTGCTAGCTTTAGCCTCTGTCCATAAGTTGATTATTCATCAGATGGGTGTTAAGACTGCTTTTCTAAATGGTGATTTAGAGAAAGAAATTTATATGAAGCAACCTGAGGGATTTATTGTTGCTGGACATGAAAACAAAGTTTGCAAGTTGACAAAATCTTTATATGGACTTAAATAAGCTCCTAAGCAATGGCATTTGAAATTTGACTCTTTAGTTGTGAAAGCTGGTTTTCATGTTAACATGTCTGATGAATGTGTGTACTCTAAGGAATACAATGGACAGATAGTAATCCTATGTTTGTATGTTGATGATATTTTGATCTTTGGAACAAATATGGATGTGATAATGGATGTTAAGAAATTACTTAATAATAACTTTGATATGAAGAATCTTGGGCAAGCTGATGTGATTCTGAATATGAAAATCATAAGAAAATCAAATGAAATTATTATGAGTCAATCTCACTACAGTGAACAAGTGTTAAAGAAATTTGGATATTTTGATTCTAAGATTGTTGTAACACCTTATGATCCTAGTGTACATCTTAAGAAGAATAAAGGTGATCCTATAGGACAGAATAGGTATGCTCAGATTATAGGATCTCTAGGTTATCTTGTAGATTACACTAGACCTGACTTAGCTTGTGCTGTGAACAGATTGAGAAGATATACTCATAACCCAAATAGAGAACATTGGAATGCCTTAGAAAGAGTTTTGAGATATCTGAAAGGCACTGTATCTTATGGATTGCATTTTTGTGGTTTCCCTGCTGTATTAGAAGGATTTAGTTATGCTAACTGGATAAGTGATACAGCTGATGTGAAGTCAACAACTGGTTTTGTTTTTCTCCTTGGTGGAGCAGCTGTTTCTTGGAAGTCATCGAAACAATCATTGATAGCTAGAAGTACAATGGAATCTGAATTAATAGCTTTAGATACCACTGTAGCAGAGGCTAAGTGGATTAGAGAATTTCTGTATGACTTGCCACTGATGGAGCGACCATTGGCACCTGTGTGTATACATTGTGATTGTAGATCTGCTATTGACAAATGTGCTCAAGAAAATGTGGAAACTAAGATGAATAGATTTATGAAAGTAAGACACAAGTATATTCGGCAGAATATTAAGGAAAATGTAATTGCATTGGAATTTGTGAGATCTGCAAAGAACTTAGCTGATCAGCTTACTAAAGGTTTGTCTAGGACTGTGATCCTAGAATCGTCGAGGGGGATGGGGCTTAGCCCACAATAAAAACTACCGGCGACGGCAACCCAACCTCTTGGAGGTTCAATGGGTAGAAACAAGTCGAATTGGTAGTTATGCGGAGCACTGATTTTATATACTCATCCCTATGGCGACAGTGCTCATTAATGCAAGTGGTTAGTAAGGGTTCTTACCCTGAATGGTTCCGAGACCCTTGAGGCAGGGTGTGACCTTGCAGGCACCCTTATCAGGACCTACTATATGTGTGTAGTCGTGAGGCCGCGACTGTGGGAAGAGGGCGGTTCCCTAAAAACACACATGAATCGATATGAGCGCATGGCCATAAAAGCGCTAACCCGCATAGAACCTAAACGGCTGTACCATGTGTACTGTTTGTGGAAATCCGATTCACCGGCCTTGGTTCAAGGCGAAGTCCACCATTGTGCCCTCGGATGTACATAGACCTGTACTAAGTGAAGGTTCAAACCCGAAAGGTACCTTCGCCGAATACGTGGTATAAGGGATCCAGCATCTGTTTTAGTTTTTGTATTTCTTTTCCTTTATGCCATATTTCGTTTTTACAAGTTTTAAATCATGTGGGGATTGTTGGGTTTTATTTGATTTATTGTGATTTTAAACTTGTGTTTTGGCCTTTGGGCTTTTCTGGGCAGCCCAATGTCAATGGGCTTTGCCTGGGAGCCCAAACCCACTTACCCTCTACATGTGATGTTTAGTCCCACATCGGAAATTCATCACATGTAGAGTGGGTTTATTTACTCCCTCTTTTGTGTATGTATTGGTTAGAAAGTGTGAGCAAGGCTTTTCCAATACACACACGTGTTGGGCCAGGCCTGCGCGTTTTTGTCTTGGTCCATTTGACTTTTGCCCTTAATGCCTACATTGGGAACTTGTGTCTCGGGCTACCCAAAGGCCTTCCTTGGGAAGGGCCTTTGTGGGCTGCCCGAGAAAGACCCGTTGGAGCTTGTCTCCTATGGGTTTTGGGCTCTTTAAATAGAGAGCATGAGAAGGCTTGTGGACTAAGAAAAAAAAACTGAGATAGCTTCTTCTCTTAAGCTTCATTTTTACACTGAGATTTACACACAGTAATTTTTCTTCTTTGAGTTTTCCTTTTTGCTGGATCTCCTAAAGTTGTTGGGTTCGCTACGCACCATCCCGGAGTCGTTGCCGACGGGGTGGACAGTGGTCGTTGTATCGCTAGGGGTGATTGCCGGAGCCTCGCACGTAGAGGGGCAATCTTGCTTCTAGGACAGTGCTCACGCACGCCTCGACATTCACAGGCTTCATCTAAACTTTGTTTTATATTATTTTGAGTTTAAATTAAGTGTAAATTATTTAAAAGAATTATTTTGAAAAGATAAAAGAATTTCCAACAGCCGCGTGGTTGACCGTTGATGGGGCCGCGGGCTGTTCCACGTGGTTGACCGTTGGAACAGCCCTTTGGCTTAGCTGGCCACGTGGTTGACCGTTGATGGGACCGCGGGCCCCACCCTGTATCTGGCCCGAGGCCGGCCAATCTCACGTGTGTTAATTTTACTTGAATTATAAGGATGTAAGATGTGTACGGATACATAGAATATTTTTTTTACTTTTCTTTACTTTTTTTTTTTTTTTTTTTTTTTTTTTTTTTTTTTTCCGGAAATGTATGTACAGAGGTGTCCTCACTAGAGTGTATTTTGGAGTAGCCCCTCAACTGTACTATTTTTAATTAAAGATATTCTTATCTTTTAATTTTTTTAAAATTAAATTATTTTAATTATTTTCGTTAAAATTTTTCTTAAAATTAATAGTTTTTTGAACTTTCAATCATTAATTATTACATTTTCATTTGCTATTGAAATTACTAAATTGTCAGAGAATTTATGAAATTTATTATTTATTATTATTATTATTATTATTATTATTTTATTGTTTTTTTGACTAAATAGGTTCTCAACCAAAAAGTTTGAAGCTGAGTGAGCCATTTGAAATGTCATATAGTGGTCTGCCTAGTTTGTAGGGAGGGGGTCGCTACATAAAACACAACCTCGCGAGCGTTGAATAGCTAACGGCTAGTGGCTAGCTTTATATAATAAAATGATTTAGTATGTCTAGGGAGGAATCTAGGGCGAACCTATGTCATAGAAATGCTAAAATTGCTGTTATTAATGCAACCAAAATGATTGCATTAATAACAATTAACCCAAGTTGGGATCAATTATCTGGGCTTTTCTCTATTACGAGTTAAAACAATATGTGCTCTCCTTTAGACTTTGTTTAAAGGAAAGTGACCGTGTGTGTTTTGTTGGCTATTTATTTCTGGATTAAATATAGACTTAACGATAATAGGTCCAATAATAGGCCTAATATCAAAATGGATTGAATTCGGTCGAGATCTGTGGATACTGTATCCTGTACGTTTATAAGTGAATGTAACGACCTGGCCTACTAGCAATAATAACTCGTTTAGTTCAAACCACAGCCCAAAATGCTTAACTCCAGTTATTATTACTAGTGTACATGTCTTTTATAAATCCAATCACAATTCCATTCCCATCCGATGTGAGACTATCCTCCCGTTTAGGCCTGACGTCCTCGTTAGCCCAAACACACACAATCCAAGATCACCAGGCGATATGAGACTTGTCTCGCTAGCCTCGTCATTCAGACCCTGATATAGTTCGTCACCTTGTCTTTCAGACCCTGGCTTAGCCGAGACTCGCCACCTTATCTTTCAGACCCTGGCTCAGTCGAGACTCGCCACACACTTTCGGCTGGTGACTGGCTCTGATACCAAATATAACGACCTGACCCACTAGCAATAATAACTCATTGGGTCCAAACCACAGCCCAAAATACTTAAGTCCAGTTATTATTACTAGTGTCCATGTCTCTTATAAATCTAATTACAACTCCATTCCTATCCGATGTGGGACTATTGGGGTGTCACAAACTTCTTAATCTGTCACGCCCCGGGAGCTATTTAAAAGCGAAAACTGCTAGATTTTTAGGAAACATTTTTTTTTCCTCCCGCTCTGGCACGTGTACAGACTCGCCACATATATAAGATCTCCCTACGCATACGGACAAAGTCTCCCCTATATATGCACGGCATCGCAATCACAAAATACATCAACCAGACACTTTTTTCATATTTAGAGTAATAATGTTTAAAATAACGTTAACAGGGAAAACCACGCCCACCCGGCGTATGTAATTTGAAAGGATAAATCTATAAGGTTTAAAAATAGTGCCCATTCGACACTCAGCTTTCAAAAATAATTTTCGTAAATTCTTTTTATTGTTTAAAATGCCCGCGTCCACCGGACGCATCCAAAAGAAACAGAAACCAAACATAGTCTCAAAAAGTATGTAACTAACTAACCAGTAAAAACACAAGTCCGACCAATCATCCACATCATCCAGAATATCTCAACCCATATGCAAATATATGAATTACAATGAAATATCCAAAATAGGAAAGCAAAAGAGTATCACCAGACTGTAGAAAAACTATCATTCCCTAGACGTGGTCTCACCTCTGTCCTGCTCCCCACCCCCGACTGAACCTGTCAAACAGTGGGAGTCAGCGACATAAACCAGGATAACAGAATAACAGAGCTATATAATGTCGATTGTAATATAAAGTGCAGTAAATTAAAAGAGAACACAAAACCGTAAACTGGATCACCCATATCTCCATACCGCTACCACTCGAACCCCAAATAAGGAATCCAAACGTACCCGCCATCTTGGTCCGACAACCTCATGCATAAGAATAATCCCGCTCATAAAACCGGTGCAAAAACAACCCCTATTGCAATGACCGCGATATCGCAATGTCCGTAAGGGTCCCCTTATGCAAATCATCGCGTAGGGATCACGGGTTAAACAGACCACCTCTTCAAAAAAGTACACCGATGCGGTGGCCAAACCGCTGGTGTGCGTGAAAGCGCCAAGAGCATGACGATCACATAAATATGTACAAAGCTCTCCCGCAACAACCAGTCACCCAAGTGTAGCAAATAACAAATAACAATGAAAAGGGTTAATCAAACAAATCTTTGTCCTGTTTGGTGTATCATTCCGTCACACTATTCGCGACAAGGTCTGTATCCTACTATCAAAACAAATATCGTCAAACAAAAACAGAGAAGAAGAGAAGGGTTGAATCAAAAACCCATTCAGCGGAGTTCTCTTCTTCGGATCGGGGTACCCACCTCTAACGGAACGACCAACTACGCTTGTGGCTCTCCTATGCCTCCAGAAAAACACCCGAACCTATCCAAAGTCCAAAAATAAAATAAATCAACACTTTTATCCCGACCGGCAATTTCAGTGGTCCCGACCACTGTGTCAAAAATCCCTTCCGTTCCGAACTACCGGAACCACCTCCGGAGTCCGATTTCTCGCACCGATCGTCAAACCGATCAAAGCTATGACGCGAACAACTTTACCGTTGTTCGGATGTGGACAAATAGTGTCACGCCCCGGGGTCGAACTGCGACCCGGGCTCGCGAACAGATCCGCCGTCTGTACGGAAACTGCCGTACAGACGAAGCGTCTAACCTGCAAAAGAGATCTATAGCTATACAAGTATCAGAGCTGAAAAGAAGCTATACTGAAAAAGAAGAACTGAACAACTAAATCACTAAGTGGTAAAAGTCCAAGTACACCAGTCCACTAATCTCACAAAAGGCATAAGTACAATAACACTATCTGATACAAAAGTGGAAACCAAAAAAATAAACTCGGGTGACTCTACCACTGACCCCACAGACTCGGGTATGAACTAGCCGGCCACGCCCTTACCCCGGTCTGAAGACTCCGCACGAGCCGAGCCTGGAACGGTCGCCTCAGGAACACCTGTCATCACAGCGGGTGTGAGATCTACTGCAACAGGCAGATCTCAGTGGGTACCGACGCCAAAACCCGCGGCACGCCCACTAAGTCTGCTGGAGACAAAAACAGATAGATAGATAGATAGATAGATAGATAGATAGATAGATAGAATGCTGGAAATAAATCTATCCCTATATGTCTCAATGCAATGCTCGAAGGAAACAACATCCAAGAACATACACTACAACCACCCGCTCATGTCACCCAGTCCCAATGACTGCCACATAGGGTCCAGTCAAGCCTACGCCCGTCGACTAGGAACGCACCTGCCCATTACCACACATCCGAAGGAGGACGGGATTTACATGGGGCATCCTGTCAGACCATCTCAATCTTACTAAAGTAACCACCTGGTAACTCGGCCAGGGCATGTACCCACCTAGTAACTCGGCCAGGGGTATGTGTCCACCTGGTAACCCGGCCATGGGCAATGTATCCATCTGGTAGCTCGGCCAGTGGAAAGTATCCTCCTGGTAACTCGGCCAGGGAAAAGTGTCCTCTTGGTAACTCAGCCAGGGCATGTGCCCACCTGGTAGCTCGGCCAGGGGCAATGTATCCATCTGGTAGCTCGGCCAGTGGAAAGCATCCTCCTGGTAACTCGGCCAGGGAAATGTGTCATCCTGGTAACTCGGCCAGGGCATGTGCCCACCTGGTAGCTCGGCCAGGGGCAATGTATCCATCTGGTAGCTCGGCCAGTGGAAAGCATCCTCCTGGTAACTCGGCCAGGGAAATGTGTCATCCTGGTAACTCGGCCAGGGCATGTGCCTACCTTGTAGCTCGGCCAGGGGCAGTGTATCCATCTGGTAGCTCGGCCAGTGGAAAGCATCCTCCTGGTAACTCGGCCAGGGAAATGTGTCATCCTGGTAACTCGGCCAGGGCATGTGCCCACCTGGTAGCTCGGCCAGGGGCAGTGTATCCATCTGGTAGCTCGGCCAGTGGAAAGCATCCTCATGGTAACTCGGCCAGGGAAATGTTTCATCCTGGTAACTCGGCCAGGGCATGTGCCCACCTGGTAGCTCGGCCAGGGGCAGTGTATCCATCTGGTAGCTCGGCCAGTGGAAAGCATCCTCCTGGTAACTCGGCCAGGGAAATGTTTCATCCTGGTAACTCGGCCAGGGCATGTGCCCACCTGGTAGCTCGGCCAGGGGCAGTGTATCCATCTGGTAGCTCGGCCAGTGGAAAGCGTCCTCCTGGTAACTCGACCAGGGAAATGTGTCCTCCTGGTAACTCGGCCAGGGCATGTAAAATACAACTATGCGCCCGGAGCGAATGCCCATCGAGTATAGAACGTGTCTCAGCAAAAAGTGCACGCAGGCTAAATCCCACGATGGACCTGATCGGAAAACTCGTACTCCAGTGACGCTACTAACCTCATGTCCAAGTCGGAACAACAACCCTCGACTAATATCGGATAAAACCCCGCGAAAATCCCGTACCCTCGGCAAGCCCCGATGTAACACATACTAAAGAGAACATAATTTAAGGGCCAATTCCTGAAGAAAAGGGCTTTGCGTAAATATAGAAGCGGCCCGGGATTCCCACGACGTACCACGACTGTCCAGCAGTTCACTAATTTAAAAAGATAGCAAAAGGACACAATACCTTTTCATTCGGAAGCAATAAGGGCGTTCCATAATTTTTCTGGAGGAAACCAACCCACCTGTGATAATCCGCAAAACCGTGCGCCAAACGGAGGTCCCGATGCGATCCCGCAGCTCCACGCGGCAAAACACGCGCCACCGGTCACGTAGGAAGCTAACACTAAGCCCCAAACTGCAAGAAAGGGCGATAAACCGGAATCAGAAAACGCGCGGCCATACCCGCGCTCAAAACGGTTAAAGAAACCCATCCGGCGACGAGGAACGCCGGCGTTGCGCGGAAAAACCCATCGGGCACTCGCCACGGTGCACCACCGAGCTGCCGTCGACGCGGCACAATGCGGCTTGCGGCCGCACAGCCCAAAAACCCAGCCCCGCGCGGCGGTGGCCAGCCGCGCGGCCCAAGGGCTGCCCGCGCGGCGCCCTGCAGTGCCGCGCGCTAAGGGCGCGGCCTGTAGGGCCGCGCGGCACCAAGGGCCGCCCGCGCGGCACCCCTGCAGTGCCGCGCGCCCAGCGCGCGGCCTGCAGGGCCGCGCGGCACAGGGGCCGCTCGCGCGGCACCCCTGCAGTGCCGCGCGCCAAGCGCGCGGCCTGCAGGGCCGCGCGGCACAGGGGCTGCCCGCACGGCACCCCTGCAGTGCCGCGCGCCCAGCGCGCGGCCTGCAGGGCCGCGCGGCACAGGGGCCGCCCGCGCGGCACAGGGGCCACCCGCGCGGCACCCCAGCAGTGCCGCGCGCCAAGCGCGCGGCCTGCAGAGCTGCGAGGCCCCATGCCACACCCTCAAGGCCGTCCGGCGCCCTGCTGCACAAACATGGCAGCAGGGCGCATGCCGCGCGCGGCGCTCATGCGCGCCCGCGCAGCGGCAGCCCCACTCAGCGACGCGACACCGAAATGCGCGTGCACGGCTCGCACAACACCGCCACCTCTGTGACACCCCCGGAATTTGGATTAGTCCTCTATATAAATGATATAATAGGACTAAATCTCTAACCCGGCTATAGCATTTTGGATGGTAGCAAAATCCAAGAGGAACATGTGAGTTAAGCATGCTAGAGCTAGAGTAGTTCTAGGATGGGTGACCCCCTGGGAAGTGGGGCGTCACAGTTGGTATCAGAGCCATTCACCAGCCGGAAATGTGAGATGAGTCTCGGCTGAGCCAGGGTTATATAGCGGGTAGAGCGAGGCTCCCCGGCTAATGACCATTGTGAGTGGAGTGCAGCTCCTCACAAGGTCGGCTAAGGTTAGCGAGACGAGTCTCACATCGCCTGGTGCTTGTGAGTGTGCTTGAGCCTGACGTGGACGTCAGGGCTTAAAGGGGGGAAGAATATGACACCCCCGGAATTTGGATTAGTCCTCTATATAAATGATATAATGGGACTAAATCTCTAACCCGGCTATAGCATTTTGGATGGTAGCAAAATCCAAGAGGAACATGAGAGTTAAGCGTGCTAGAGCTAGAGTAGTTCTAGGATGGGTGACCCCCTGGAAGTGGGGCGTCACAACCTCGGACAACCAGTCCGCCGTCTCACAACAGGAAAAGAGAAGGAAAGAGAAAACCCAAGCTCGCAAAATAATAATAAAATAAAACCAACCTCTTCGTGGCGCGCCGGCCCTCGCACGGCTCCACGTCCACGCTCGGAGAAGAAAACGCACAAGAAAAGCTTCCTTCAAACCCTTCCTCTTCTTCTTCCTTCCCTCTCCCTCTCCTCTGCTTCACTCCAAGCTACAGGAGCTCCATGGAGAAGACGATGGTGATGTGGAATTTGAGAGAGAGAGAGCTTAAATAAAGTAAAAGAGATTAATTAAATCCATCAACTCACTGCCAACTCCCACTTTAATTAATCCACCAACTCCCACTTTAATTAATCCACCAACTCCCACCCCCTGCAGCAGCACTAAAGGGAGGCAACACTTAAATAAGCTCACACTTAATTAATTAAAATAATAAAATAATCCAAAGTGCCAATGATAACTCACTTTTTGGCTTCGGGCCTTCCGCCGCAGTTCGGAACCTCCCGAACTCCGCTGTAATCTGAAAATACACATGCCCACAGCTTTTCCTCCTCAAAAAGCTCAATCGTGGAGTCGGTGTGCTCAATCCAAAAACCGGCTCCAAAACTGCCCGTTCCAACTCACTTTCTGCCCTCGGGTCCTTCGCGTCGGTCCGGAACCTCCTGAACTCCGCTGTAAACATAAAATACACCTGTCCAAGTGTTTCCCAATTTTTCTGCACTCCACGGTGGAGTCGGTGCTCCCCAAACCAGTCCTCTTTCGCGTACAATGCTCGGAAAATTTCCGAATCAAGCTGGGCTTCCGAGTAGATCCAAATCACTCCAAGCTCATCTGTAAACCAATATGGGACACATCCAAGGCAATTCCTCCCCCTTCCGCCATCTTGCGAGGTCGGTGCGCCATCCGAATTTCCGGTATTCTACAAATAGGCCACCGAATCTGTCACCGTGACGAACAATAACCCGGAGGGTAAAAATACCATAAAAATTACTTCTAACCCAAACCTATAGGAAAAACCGTGTAAAAACACCAAAATACATAAAAAGGGGATTTTATAAGTGTACCGTGAGCAACAGACGACACCCTGGTGGCGAAGGAAAAGACCGGGCCCAAAAATGATACCCCGCTGTCCCAAAATAGCGAACTGATAGAACCCCGCGTCGCGAAAACTGTTCTCCCGACACGACTACCGTCGACGAGACACTGAACGAAGAACTGGGCCTCTACCGTTGCCATGACGAAGTTCGCAACGAAAAACAATCAAGCGGAAAGTCACCTAACGGAAAAATGAGACAACTCCGTCAATCCTCAAAAACCTCGTTGGTGGCGCGCGTCACGGCAGTCCAGCCAAGCGGCATGCACGCGGGCGGATGTAGCGCCGAGCGGCAGCGCGCTTTGCAGAGCGCGCGACAGCGCCCTCAGAGGCGCGCGGGCGGTTAGCCGGCGCGCGCTGGCGCGCGGCGGCCAAGAAGGCAGTGTGCGCGGGTGCGGGCGCGGGTGCGGGCGCGGGCCTGGCATCGCTGGTGCGAGTGCGGGCTTGACAGCACGGGCACGGGCAGCGCCCCACTTGGCAGCGTGGGTGCGGGCGGCGCCCGCCCCTTGATAGCGCGTGGCCTAGCGGCTCCCCTCTTGGCGGCGCGCGGGCGGTCCGCCGGCGCGCGGAGGCCAAGAAGGCAGTGCACGCGGGTGTGGGCGCGGGCCTGGCATCGCTGGTGCGAGTGCGGGTTTGACAGCACGGGCACGGGCAGCGCCCCACTCGGCAGCGTGGGTGCGGGCGGCGCCCGCCCCTTGATAGCGCGTGGCCTAGCGGCTCCCCTCCTGGCGGCGCGCGGCGCGGCCTGGCGGTGCGTGAGCGGGTGGCGGCCTGGCAGGGCGTGGCCCGCCAGTGCCTTGCAGCGCAGGCAGTCGGAGGCCTAGCAGAGTGCGGCTCGGGCGGCCCCTGGGCAGCGCGGTGGCGGCGACGCGGCTAGGAAACAAGCGGCGGCTAGGGCATCCGGCGACGCGGCCGAATCCTCCGTCAACGACTGCCATGAAACTCCGCCAACCACTTCTCCGCTCCGACGGTAAACACGAAGGGAACGAAAACCGGCCTTGCTCTGACGGAGAAGACGAAACGATCCCGATCTCCGATGACGGTGGTGCTTCTGGATCCGGTCTCCAGCGATGGCGACGTCTTCGACTTCGATTCCTAGCGCACACAACGTGGAAGGAGAAAGAACTCGATCTTTAATTATTTTTGGGAAAACAAAACTAGGGTTTTCTCTTGTACGTATGAAAATCCCAAATCCCAAATATTTATAAGGGATTTTCACCCGTTTTTCTCGATATGCGTGCCAAACCTTCGAAACGTCCCATAGCCGTTAGCATGGATTCAGATGCATCGATAAGCCTTAGTGGGTGTCAAAAATTTCAAAACTTATCTTTCCGGACCCGTTAACTTAAAAACGTCATTCCGGAAGATCCGTAAGTCAGATTTTCAATCCGATCGCACCGTCGTTCTCCGTTCAACGAGCTCTACATCGTTACGGTACTAACAACACAAAGACCAACCAAGAATAAACCTAAAAACTAACTTTATTCCAAAATCAAAGCTAAAAAGTCTGTGTTGTTACAGTGAATTAGTTACATATTTTTAACAGTTTGAGCTTTTGGGATTAATGGTTAGCGCCAACGATCCGACAAGTAGTATCAGAGCCAGTGGCACGTGTTCTCGATTCCCACACGGTGCAGGTGTTGGGGGGGATTGTGGGCTATTTTTTATTTGATTATTGGCGTTCAGGTGGATTGAGTTCGGTCGAGTTCCGTGGGCGCTGTATCTTAACGCTTTAAGGCCCCGTTTGGTTCGAGAATAAGCTATTTTTGTTTATTCCTGGAATAGATATAACTTTTGGGATAGGAAGGGATTAAATCAATTTTATGTTTGGACGAAAATCGAGATATTCTAAGAATAAGAAAAATTGTGTTTGGATGATTGGGTTGGAATAGTAGGAATAAAAGTAATTATGATTGAGAACAAAAATAATTTATCTAAACAATAAGTATTTAAATATTAGTAAAATAATATTTTAATAAGTTAATAAATTAATTAATTAGAAATACCATATGAGATGATGAAGAACCTCATTAATTAATAAGTAACAATAAAAAAATAAAACAATATGTTAATATTAAATAATTATTTAATTATTTATATTTTTAATTAATATATTAGTGAGATAAATTAAATTACTAAATATTTAAACAATATAAATATTAGTTAATTATTAAATAAGCATATGAAATAATAAATTATTTAATTAAATAATTAATTATAAATAATAAATTAATTATTATTTAAATATTTATTAATTTAATAAATCAAATGAATAGTTAGTTAATTATTAAAAAATTTAATTACATTAATTAATTATATTTTATAATTATTTATAACTCAATTAGTAGAGTAATAAAATAGAGAATAGAAATGGGTGGAACCACTATTCTCCCCTCTTAACAAAATATTCTAAAATAACCCGTTAAGCTAGAATAATCCGTTAAGAGCAGAATAGTAATTCCTAATAATTTCTAACGCCGTTTGGAAGAATAAGGAGAATAAATCTCTTATTCTTATTCTTTTTTTATCCCTTCAACCAAACGGTATCTAAGTGAATTGGTTGCATATTTCTAACAGCTTGAGCTTTTGGGATTAAAGGTTAACGCCAACGATCTGACATGTTTGAAATTCGCCAAAATTTGTTTCTGCAGTAAAAACAAAGGTTGTTTAAAGTCATTTTTCCCCATCCAACGCTTGCCACAGCAAAAAAATACAGAGTGATGGTTTGTTATAACCCCTGCTTACGGATGCAGTGCACTGCAACATCAAACTAGGCCTGACTTATTAAAAGGTGCAGACTAGATTCATCCTCTGATTTGTCTGATATTTATATAAGATTTTAGTTTATCTTATATTACCACCATTAACCACTTCTGAGTACTCTCGGATTATAGTTTGAAAATTTTAGACTAGAGGATCTTCTCATATGCTGATTTTCAGTTTATCTGCATTGTCTAGGCTCAGTTTAACACATTGGAAGTCCATTATTGCTAGTTCTTAGATAATATCTGGCTCATGTATCCTATTATTAGAAGCCTGTTCTTGAGAAATTATGCATGTGAATGAAGTTGAAATTTGAATTTCTCTGTTTTTTTGTTAAAATGATTCATGATTTAAACTACTTTTGTTGGGGTCTCTCCAGGTGTGGTTTTGACTAAGCTGTACTCGGCTTCCTATCTGTTGGTATGTAGGATCTCATGGAGAAGAGAGCGTGCTGGAAAACGTTCGAATATGCTCCGACCATGAAGATTGCATGGCACGTCCCGAAAGGATCAAGATCCTGAAAGGTTTCATAGCCAAGGAGTCGGTGAAAGGGCATATGGTGAGTTCCCTCTTTATATCGTTCGGCACACTTTCTGTTTTGAGATGCAGTAGACATTGCCATAGGAAGTAGTAGTTATTCTACTGTTTTGTTTCTCACGTTTTGTGGTCAACGCTTTCTCATTGTTTCTATCTTATGCTTTCTCATTGTTTCTATCTTATGATCTTTGGTCAGGTCAATGTCGTAAAGGGCCTCAAGGTCTATGAGGATATCTTCATGGATTCAGAGCTTCTAAGGCTCTCCGAGTTCATAAATGAGCTGCGGCAGGCAGGGCGGAATGGAGAACTTTCAGGTCAGCTAAATTCCCTTGCAGTTGTTTCTGATTTCATGTTAGTTCACATGGTTTAATTTCAGATAAGTTCCATGATTTCCTCAGGGATAGCAAGTATTTACATTTTGAGATTTAGTGCCTCTTTGATAGAAAGCCTCTGTCTCTATTAAGTTGTTAGAGCATTACTTGGTGAGAAACTATTGTGTTTCTAATTCTGCAAAAAGCTGCAACTGGGTTCTAGAAAAGCCTTTCCTAGGAAGTAGTCTACGTGAATAGTTCTGCCACTTGCTAGTGGTAAATGGAAATGAATGATGCAACTTGAAACTAGGCCTTAAAAGTTCAGGAGGATAAATCATATATGAGAGTTAATGAGTCACATTTCATGACAGAGTTCCTTGACCAATCATGTGTCAGCAATTATGAATACATAGCCACAAATGAGCTAATCCATTCTTCGCTTATATTACTTCTATTGTTGGAAAAAATTTATCTTTTCAAATTAATTCTTTTAAATAATTTAAACTTAATTTAAATTTGAAATACTATATAGCAAAGTTTTAGATGAAGCCCGTGAATGTCGAGGCGTGCGCGAGTACTGTTCTAGAAGCGAGATTGCCCCTCCACGTGCGAGGCTCCGGCAATCACCACTAGCGATACAACGACCACTGTCCACCCCGTCGGCAACGACTCCGGGATGGTGCGTAGTGAACCCAACGACTTTCAGAAATCCAGCAAGTGGAAGACTCGAAATCAAAAGAGTAGCAAAATAAAATCTCATTGTAGTAGTTGAACTCTGTAATATAGAGGAGTAGAATGCAGTAGCTCAAGGTGATTCTCTAACCAGCTCTCACTCGCTCTCCATTTAAAGAGCCCAAGAACCTACCAGGAGACAAGCTCCAACGGGTGCTCTCTCGGGCAGCCCACAAGGCCCTTCCCAAGGAAGGCTCTTGGGTAGCCCGAGAAGCAGCTTCCCAAGGTAGGCCCTAATGCAAAAAGAAAAGTCAAAATAAAAATGAACCAAGTCAAGATCGCGCGCGCCGCCGCCCGCCCGACCCAACTCGGCTCATGCTCGTGCCGAGCGTGTGTTTAGGAGAAGCCTTGCTCTCACTTTCTCCTAACCAACACATGCACAAGTGAGGGAGTAAATAAACCCACTCTACATATGATGAGTTTTCGATGTGGGACTAAACATCATATGTAGAGGGAAAATTGGTTTGGGCTCCCAGACAAAGGCCATTGATATTGGGCCGCCCAGAAAAGCCCAAAGGTCAAAAACCACGAGTTTAAAATCACAAAAACCATATAACATCCAACATCTATATGGTCGATGGCGAAAAAACATCATTTCTAAACTTATGCTGTTAGATTGAAATAAAGACGGAACAGGACATATGACCGAATTATCAATGCATTACCGAAAATTTGATCACAGTAAAGACATCATAACTACCATGTGCTACCATACATTTATCTGTCAGATGCTGTAATCAAATGCTGCAGTTTTTTCTTTTTCCCCTGCAATTAGGTGAGACCTTCATCTTCTTCAACAAGCAGATGAAAGGAAACAAGAGAGAGATTATTCAGCTTGGGGTTCCATTGTTTCAACCGATCAACGAGGACACAACCTGTAAGTTTGCCTTTTGACTGTCACAAGGTAGATGGAAACATCAAACATCTACTATGTGATTAATTTTCTAAATAAGACTCTACTCTCTTATGACTCGTGAATTTTCCTTTCATCTACTTACTGCTTAAAAATTTTCCAAAATGAAAAAAGAAAAAGAAATTATCCTTAGTTTAGCATAATTTATGAATTTTTCGCTCTCAATATTATGGTTCGGCCGTATAAATATGTGCAACATGTTTCTTTATGCACTATTTCTCTCTACTGAGCAAAGATTTTGATCTTGTTTCTGTAGGTAATATAGAGCCAATTCCCCAGGTTCTGCAGGGAGTGATCGATCACCTTGTCCAATGGCGTCTGATACCGGAAAGCAGAAAGCCAAACAGTTGCATCATCAACTTCTTCGACGAGGTCTGTATTATCTTTACATTAGTAATAATAATAATTAAAAAAATTCGAACAGAGGTCACTTTTGCATTCCCGAGTTTTACCAAGTTAACGGAGGAGCAAACTTGGTACTGCAGGATGAATACTCGCAGCCATATTACAAACCGCCGCATCTGGACAATCCCATCGCCACCCTTCTCCTTTCTGAGACTACTATGGCTTTCGGAAGGGCTCTCGTTAGCGATCACAATGGAAATTATAAGGGTCCTCTCACACTAACACTCAACCAAGGGTACGTATAACCAATCTAATATATCAGAGATATCATTTGCTATATTCCTTTCTCCATGTAATATATATATATATTTTTAAAGGCCTTTTTTCAATCCATTATTATTAGAGAACGGAAAACCTTTGCTGAAGATTAGTTTATAATGGGATTATTAGTAGTCACGCTTGTGGCTTTTTTGGCGGTGATGTAAGATATAGTGTTGTTAGATGAAATGGCCTAATAATAGTATTATTAGGAGAAGCATTATTTTCATGTATTTTCAATAACTTATTTATTCTTTGTCAAACACTATTAAATTATGTTCGTACTGAAAGCAGAAGAAGAGGCGGGCCAAAATAGTCTCTACAATGAAAATAACAAGAATATACTAAATATGACCACTTGTATTCAGATCGCTGTTAGTGATGCGTGGGCATAGCGCCGACATGGCGAGGCACGTGGTGTGCCCGTCCTCCAATCTGAGGGTGAGCATTACGTTTGTGAAGGTCAAGCCTGCTCCTACCAACGCAACTGATCCGTCATCCACAATTCCATCTCCAACAAAAGCCATCTCGCTCTGGCAACCCGGCACGCCAACTCCACTCTCGCCCCAAAAGACGGCAAGTGGTGGCGGTGCCGTTGGCTATGGCACTTCCCATGCAATGATTCCAGCTGCAGCGTGGGGCATGGCTCTCCGGGCTCCTGTCGTCATGTTGGCGCCTATGCGGCCAGTGATGATGTGCCCCGGTAAACAGATGGCACGTGGCGGTACCGGAGTCTTCTTGCCGTGGACGGTGGGGCCCAAGAAGTACACCAAACGCCTTCCCCCGCGTATCCAGAAGCGGAGATTCCCATCCTTGCCGGCACCGTTGGAAGCACAGGGCTAAGAAGTTTGATGGTTTGCCTCTCTTCTAGACAAATACCAAAAGAAAAAAATGTTCACGGCTTAGTGTTTTGCTTTGAGTTGTTCCAGCAAAGAAAGAGAGTGGTGTTTAGGTCGTCTTCTTGCGAATGTTACAAAATCTACAGGGGTGTTCCACGTAGAAAATCAAGTAGAGGTGAGGCGTACGCTGGTGTAGTGGTCCTTTGGTCTTTCTTTTTTTTTTTTAGCTTGGTTCTGTTCATGTCCTTCAATGGTGTTGTTATTATTTGGTTTAGATTTGTATTTATCTAAATTGAAGTTAAATCCTAATCTAATTAGGATAATATGAGATTTAGATTGTTGGGTAAAACTAGAATTTAATTAGGAGTTTAATTAGACTACAAATCCTAATTAGATTCTAGTTTGAAGGCATATATTATATATAGCATACCCGGCCACTTTAATGACGCCGCAACTTTTAATTAGCCGAAGCGCTAATTAATTTAGGTCAATCAAGGAAGATACGTGTTGTTGGTGTTGGTACATACGGCCATATTAATGAAGCCGGGATTTTAATTAGAGGCTATGCTCTAATTAATTTAAGCAACCCAAGAGAAGAGAGGCAGTATTGGAGGAGCCATATATTGCTAATGAAGCCGGCAATTAATTAAGGAATTGAAGCTCTAAGGTAAGGGCGTCCATACGATTGGATTCTTAGGAATCGTTAGGGTGGATGCAAATTTTGATATTTCGGATCTATTCGGAGTTTCGGTTTTCTTGAGAGATATAATCATTGTATTCTTCTTTTGGCTTTAATAAAAGTTTTTGCTCCGTCTTCGCCCGTGGATGTAGGCCGGTGGCCGAACCACGTAAAACTTGGTGTGCTCTTTCTTTTCTTTTCTTACATTATTTTTATTCTTGGATCTATTTTTCGCCGTTTCGATCTAACAAACTGGTATCAGAGCCTTCTATTCCCTTGAGGATTAAGAATTATGACGACGAAGTTCGAGATCCAGAAATTTGATAGGACCAACAGTTTTGCATTATGGCAAATCAAGATGCGTGCTATACTAACGCAGCAAGGATTGAAAAAGGCACTGTTGGGAAAAGAAAAGATGGCCGATTCGTTAACGGCGGAGCAGAAGGAGGAGATTGATGACAAAGCTCTTACGGCAATACAATTATATTTATCCGATGAGGTATTGTGAGAGGTCTTGGATGAAAAGACCGCTGCAGGGCTTTGGCTTAAATTGGAATCTCTCTACATGACGAAGTCTCTCACCAACAAGTTATATTTGAAGCAACGTCTCTTCATGTTGCGCATGGCGGAAGGTACCTCTATTAAATCGCATTTAGATGAATTTAATTCTATTATTATGGATCTCCGCTCGATAGATGTCAAAATCGATCAGGAAGATGAAGCCCTTTTATTATTATGTTCTCTACCACTCTCTTATAAGAATTTTCGCGAAACCTTCTTATTCGGTCGAGATACTCTATGTCTCGATGATGTCAAATCTTCTTTATTATCAAAGGAGAGGATTGATATGCAGATAAGTAATGAGACAGGTGGAGTTTCAGGAGAAGGTTTAGTTGCTAGAGGGAGGTCACGGGAAAGGGGTTCCGGTAATAGAGGTACATCGAGATCAAAGTCAAAACACAGGAATCTGATTTGCGGCTATTGCAAGAAGAAGGGTCACATAAAAGCTGATTGTTTCAAGTTGAAAAATAAAGAGCAGCGGAAGAATAACGGTGATAAGAATCAAGATCAGAAAAACACCAATGCTAAACCAGAAGCAAGTGTTGCAGCAGGAGAATCAGATGGCGGCGATATTGTCTTCACAGTTACGGATAAGACACGCAGGCAGGATGAGTGGCTTATGGACTCCGCATGTTCCTTCCATATTTGTTCACATAGAGATTGGTTCTCGACGTACAAGCCTATTGATGGTGGAGATGTATTGATGGGAAATCACTCTAAGTGTACAGTTATTGGTATTGGCACTGTTCAGGTACGGATGTACGATGGAGTAGTGAGGACTATATCTGAGGTTCGGCATGTTCCGGATATGAGAAAAAATCTGATTTCATTAGGTACACTTGATGCTAAAGGTTTTAAGTATTCTTCAGCTGATGGATTAATGAAGGTCGTTAAAGGGAATCTTGTAGTGATGAAGGACAAGTTGACCGACATGTTATATGTTCTACAGGGTTCCACTGTGACAGGTTCAGCAGCGGTGATTTCTTCCTCTATGTCAGATTCAGATAGCACCAAATTATGGCATATGCGACTGGGCCATATGAGCGAGTATGGTATGATAAAGTTGAACGAGAGAGGTTTACTTGGTAATCAGAGTTTAGAAAAGTTGGATTTCTGCGAGCATTGTGTTCTTGGCAAACAAAAGAGAGTCAGCTTTAAGGCCGCAGTTCATCGAACAAAAGGTACTCTAGATTATATTCATTCTGATCTTTGGGGACTATCTCGTACTCCTACTCATGGTGGTGCTAAATATATGTTGACTTTTATTGATAACTATTCTCGTAAGGTGTGGGTATTCTTTCTGAAAAGTAAGGACGAGGTGTTCAGTTATTTTAAGCAGTGGAAGGTTATGATCGAGAAGCAAACTGAAAAGAAAATCAAAAGATTAAGGACTGATAATGGTTTGGAATTCTGTTCATCAGAGTTTGAAAAATTCTGCAAGAATGAAGGGATCGTTCGACACAAGACCGTTAGGCATACTCCACAGCAGAATGGGGTGGCCGAACGGATGAATAGAACTCTTTTAGAGAGAGCACGTTGCATGCTCTCTAATGCTGGCTTAGCGAAGAGTTTCTGGGCAGAGGCGATCTCTACGGCATGCTATCTGGTAAATCGTTCTCCACATTCGGCACTTGATTGCAAAACTCCGGAGGAGGTATGGTCTGGTAGCCCTTCTGATTATTCTAATTTGCACATATTTGGTTGTCCTGCTTATTTTCATGTAAATGAAGGCAAGTTAGAACCTAGGGCTAAAAAGTGCATCTTTATTGGTTATGCAACGGGGGTTAAGGGATATAGATTGTGGTGTCCTGAATCGTCTAAATTAATTATTAGTAGGGATGTCACGTTTGATGAGTCTATTATGCTATATCCTAACCGAAATTCTTCTGATGAGACCCCGAGTGCTAGCAAGCAGGTGGAGGTAGAGACCGATGGTATAGTTCAGTCACAGAATTCTTCTCAGTCAAAGGAAGTTCAGTTGCCAGACACCTCAGTTACTGAAACCCCACAAGTTGAGAGACAGAGCATTGCTACAAGTAGAGCAAGGAGACAGATAAAACCACCGCAGAGATATGGTTATGAAGATATGGTTGCCTATGCTCTTTCAGTGGCACAAGATACAGAAGAAGAAGGAGAACCTTCCACATATAATCAAGCTATTTCAAGTGCCAGTTCTGCAGAGTGGTTGGTAGCAATGAATGAAGAGATGGAGTTTCTTCATAAGAATCACACATGGGAGTTGGTAAAACCGCCTACAGGCAAGAAAATTGTTGGCTGCAAGTGGGTCTTCAAGAAAAAGGAAGGAATCCCTGGCGTGGAAGATACAAGGTATAAAGCTCGTTTAGTTGCTAAGGGCTACAGTCAGGTAGAAGGTGTTGATTTTAATGATATTTTCTCACCCGCCGTGAAGCATACTTCTATTCGTGTTCTTCTATCATTAGTAGCCATGCATGATTTGTATCTTGAGCAGCTTGATGTTAAGACAGCTTTTCTCCATGGAGAACTTGATGAGCAAATTTATATGAAGCAGCCAGAGGGATTCATTATTGAAGGGAAGGAGGACCATGTTTGCCTGTTAAGAAAATCGCTTTATGGCTTGAAGCAGTCTCCTCGACAATGGTACAAGCGGTTTGACTCCTTCATGACAGGTCACGGATATTCAAGAAGCAAGCGTGACAGTTGCGTATATTTTAGGAAGCTTGATCAGGGATCTTTCATATATTTGTTGCTCTATGTCGATGATATGTTGATTGCTTCCGACGACATAGTTGAGATTAATAAGTTGAAGGCTTCATTAAAGGGTGAGTTTGAGATGAAAGATCTGGGTGCTGCTAAGAAAATTCTTGGTATGGAAATTAAGAGAGACAAGAATTCAGGACTTCTGCATTTATCACAAGAAAAATATATAGAGAAAATTCTAAGGCGTTTCGGTATGGCAGACGCAAAACCGGTGAGCACTCCTTTTGCGGTGCATTTCAAACTTTCGGCCGAGTTATCACCACAGTCCGATGATGATAGGGAGTACATGTCACATGTTCCATATTCTAGCGCTGTCGGGAGCATCATGTATGCCATGGTTTGCACACGACCGGACATCTCTTACGCAGTGAGCATGTCACGCCCCGAGTTTAAAAACCAGCGTCTAAATTTTTTTTTTTTTTTTTGAAATCAGAGTTTAAAACCAGCCAGGGCGCAACAGACCGCCACATATATAGAAGAGTCCCAATCCCACTGGGGATTGAGCCCTTTTCTATATATGCACGGCTCACTTGGCATACAACCAGAGTACTAACTACGTACATCTACTAAGCAAGATTAAATTACAATATCAATAACTCCTCAATTACATTGCATTACATTTGATACAACAAATAATTAAATACTTGATCTTATCGGCTGTCCAGGGTCAAGCTCTATCTCGTGATCTCACCAACTCGTCCCGACATCTCAACACTCGCTCGACCTGAAAAACAGTCACCCGAGGGTGTGAGACACACCGGAGTGTATCCCAGTGGGCACGACGAGCCGAGAAATAGCAGATCGTACCTACTAGTATACAATGCTAGAGGATAGTAATAAATCAGGGGTTAGGGTAAAGCAGATATATAACTGGTGCTGTAAAGAAAGCAAAACTCATAATCTGGGTACAAGCATAGGAGATAATTTTAGCAGAATTTAAAACATGTATCAGGATAATCAACACATCAAGGAGTTAGGACAATCAGCAAGACAACAATGGAACTATAATCAGAGGCATCACATAGAATCATATAAAGCAACTTAACAACTCATGCATCAAATAGATGAAAACGCAAAGACCCAATCACAAGCTACCATATTGGCCTTCACAAGACCTCAGGCGAGGCTGCCCTCTTGGCACCACCTGGTTGACATTCCCCAAACTAGGGTCACGGGTTGCCTCAGCTAACCACTTTACCGGTAAAGAACATCGCTACGGGTAGCAAATCCGCTGATATTCGTGAAGTACAACGGTGCGGGCGAATCATATGCAAATGCTCAAGCTCACGGTCCACTGACCGGGTAATCGGCAATAAGCCGGGAAATCCCCACTGGGATGCAAGGGCAAAAACCAACTGAATCTCAACACTCATGCAGGAACACTCAGCAATAAATGTCAACTCATATGCAAGATCAAGGCAAATCTCTCTCAACAGAAGCTCACAGATAAACTCAACTCAACCACACAAACCAACCAAATGATACAAAACTTAAACACATATTTTAAGAAAACTGTTTTGAAAAGTCCAAACCTCGAAGAGCATTGCCCTTGTCCTATCAAACAAGAACAGACTCAGGCGACACTACGAAGCTTGGATTTAAGTCCAAACCTCGCAGAGCAGTGCCTTTGTCCTATCAAACAAGAACAGACTCCGGCGACCCTACGAAGCGGGGTAAAACCTCAGTTAAATAAATCTATGTGCTCAGAGAGGTATCATTTGATCAGCAGAACAAACAGGCTCACTAATCAACCATGAAAATATCCGAGTAAAAGTATAAATACTAGAGGTGCTATGGACAATCATGTAAGGCAAAATAGAACAGATAACAGGCATAGATCAGGCAGATAGCAGATATAATATAATCAAAGAAAGGCAGGCTCAAAGTAATGTTTAAGCTATCAAAAACAGGGATCCAACCAGTATCGCACCCCAGAGGGCCGAACTGATAAAACCCGGACCGAAGATAACCCACCTGTCAATGCGCAGGCAATTAATCTGTAATCCTCTAAATGCTCAACTCCAGGTGCAAACTGAATCAACCTGGATCAAAAATCACCAATCAGGGATCAATTCAGTCCCGCTAACTCTAAACTAAACCCAGATCAATTTGAAACCCTCTTAGTTATTTTAATTGTCACCCGGATACCGACGATTTTGCCGATTCTCGAACTGTTATCCGATTTCCGCTCAACGAAAACCGACGGATTCCTAACGAAAAGCTTAGAAATCACTTAACCTCCTTACTAACCAGTACACATTGTCTATTTTGCATTTGAACCCTTAAAGTTTTCAGAAATTACATTTTAGTGCCATTTGAGCACTGTTTTTGCTCGTTCTTTCAACTGGAAAATCATTTTAACATTCCGTCACTTCCAGCAGGTTACTTATGTCTTGCTGAACACCATGCTCACCAATTTGCAGCAGCACGGTGCCCGAGGAAAACTTCGGGTCATAAAAACCCTCTCTAACATAGCCCAAAATGAATTTTTGTTTCTCCGAGACTTCAAACACTGTTTCTAACGCGAGCATCGCGTTCAGTGACCCCAAATTAGCCTAGGGCACACTATCGCGGCTTCGCAAACAGCCCGGAACCATGTTTTATTTAAACATTTCACTAAAAGGTTGATTCAACTACATCTTTTAATTTAAACTTCAAACCAGCAAACTTTGTATATGAAAAGGTCTTTAAATATTGCAAGGATCACAGGGCTCACCCTAGTTGCAGCCCAGATCTGCTGGTTCAACCAGAACCAAAGCCATGCACTCAAACAAGTTCATAAAGCACCAAACTTTAATCCACACAAAATCACTTTGATCTGAAGTGAGCACTAAGCTCAGGGGATAAGTTTGAGCATCTTTTATATTCATAACTTTGTCCAATTCCCATTATTTCTTCATTCATGCATTTATACAAACACTTAGTGGGCAACATTTACATACAACCACACAAACACCAATCCCAGGTTGATCTCTGCAAACACTGAACCAAATGCTATAAGACTTGGAGGGAAATGATCTATATAACTTTCTCTACCTTCTCTGCAAGCCTGGGCCAAGTTTGCATGGATGGAATGGTCGGGGCAACGAAGAAGATGAAGTGTGCTTGTTTTGAAAATCGTGACCATCCAACCAAAACATCTGGGACCCAACCACTTGGCCATTTGGACGCTAAAACACACAACAAACTCACCTGGACCCGTGTCCGGCGACAGGGCACGGCGGCGGCGCGGCTGGAGAAAGCTCGGTTTCGAGCTCCTCCACCTCTAATGGCGGAATTTTACAGAGGCAACCTGGAGCTCTATAACTTAGAGGGAAGGCTCCCTGGGTCACCACGAAGCTTCCCAACCATCTCCCCCCCGGCCGGAAGTGGCCGGAGCTCCGGCGGCCGCAAAGTTATTAATTTCGGGTTCATCCATAGCCGCATCATTTTGATGCCGCATGGGTGCCATGCAAATGCATGGGAGCACTCCTCTCATTCCCAGTAAGGCTTCTGGGTAGGTGGCCGGCGTCGGAGAGGGCCGCCGGCGCCGGAGCATCAAGCTCGGCCGAGTGCAACAAAAAGTCCGAACTAGGGCATAAAACTGCCATTAATTGGCTACACCATACTCCACCAAATTTGGTGGATTTGGTCCTCTCCTCCTACAGTCCAAGCACACCAATTTTGGTGCGTTTATATTCAGCGGTTGCCGAGTTCTTTAGGGGCGGAGCTAGGTTAGGTTTCCGGCGACCCATTGTGGCCGCCGGCTAACCATGCTGCATGGGACCTCGGGGCTTTGCAGGGAGGATGCTAAGGACCTAAGGAGTCCGCTGCTAATGGTCCGGGGTGCTAGAAACCGTTGGTTAAGGACCCTCACCTTAGCCGAGCTCGGGGAAGAAGGAGGAAGCCGGATTCTTGGTTCCCTCACTACGCGCGGCCAAGGCTTGCTCCAGCAGGGTCCTCCAAGCACCAGGAACTCCTCAGACACCTCCCAATCCAACTTTGAAGAGATCCCGTCCAACTTCACACCTCGTCGGAGAAAGGAAGAAGAGGAAAGTGGCTGCGGCGGCACTCGGCGGCGGCTGGGGTCGGGTACACCAGGGCTCGGTTGCGGCCTCTTAATTAAGCTCTCAGAGGAAGGTTGGCTAATCCCTATGGCTTTGGTTGATCTCTCCTTCACAACTCAAGGGAAACTCCAAACTAGGCTTCTTACCTTTAACCCCGGCGACCCGAGCGGCCGGCCGTTTCGGCAGCTGAAGGGACGCGGCGGTTGCGAGCTGGAGAGGCTGGTGGAGCTTCAGTTACGAAGGGGAAGAGGCAGGGTACACTCCAACACGTGAATACAAGTGTTTAAATGCACATTTGCACAAAACCCCCTACACAAAGATCATAAAACTCTAAGGTCCCTCTGTAGGTAACAAATGCACCCAGAACCCTCTCCATAAAGTCCCTAACCAATTGGTGCATAAAATATCAACTTTTTATACAAATTAGTCCAATTTTAGGTGCTTTTCACGCATTTCGAGGCAATCCGCTCATCAAAATGCGAAATGGACTTCGCCACGACGTCCGGCTCGTCGAAACCTGTCAGGTAGCGTATTTGTTTGGTTCGTTCGACGCCCGGATTAAAAGTCGTTTCATAAAGTTCGACTCAATATAGCGCGTGGCACGCACTTCGATGCACCCGGGTCGCCAAACGCGAAATCCGACAGTGCCATTGCGCTCGGAACGTCGAAATTAGCTAGGATCCATTACTCATACTCCTATGCTAAAATTCTAGATAGTGGTTCGACCATTCATGATCACAAGGGGTTAAAAATTCAAAGGTTACTATTCACTTAAGTCGCGGGGCCCACTTTTTGATTTCTGATTTCTGGAAGATCCGACCGTCGGATCGAAAACATATGAATATGAAACTTCTATGTTTCGACGAGACGATCGAAATGGTGATCTCGGATTTTCCAGATCAGACCCGATCAAAAGTCGATATTTCTGGGCCCACTATTGGCCCACTAACACTCCACTTTTGCCAAAATGACAAATTTTAAACATTTAAAGGCAAACAGAGACTTTCAAATTCTAGATTTCTACATCACCCACAACTTTTAAAAAGTTTCGTCCCCGAAACTTAACAAAACATACTTTTTAAAAATTTTCTAAACACCCAAAATATCAGTTTTCTAAGTATTAATTTATTTTAGTACGGTCGACCCACAACTTCTGTTTTGACCTATCAGACTTAGAACACTACCCAGCGCTCTCTCGTAACACGAGTCATCTTAGGGTTCGTTCCTAGCCAAACCTAGACATCTGCGTTTCCTATTGCTCTGATACTATCTAATCTGTCACGCCCCGAGTTTAAAAACCAGCGTCTAAATTTTTTTTTTTTTTTTTGAAATCAGAGTTTAAAACCAGCCAGGGCGCAACAGACCGCCACATATATAGAAGAGTCCCAATCCCACTGGGGATTGAGCCCTTTTCTATATATGCACGGCTCACTTGGCATACAACCAGAGTACTAACTACGTACATCTACTAAGCAAGATTAAATTACAATATCAATAACTCCTCAATTACATTGCATTACATTTGATACAACAAATAATTAAATACTTGATCTTATCGGCTGTCCAGGGTCAAGCTCTATCTCGTGATCTCACCAACTCGTCCCGACATCTCAACACCCGCTCGACCTGAAAAACAGTCACCCGAGGGTGTGAGACACACCGGAGTGTATCCCAGTGGGCACGACGAGCCGAGAAATAGCAGATCGTACCTACTGGTATACAATGCTAGAGATAGTAATAAATCAGGGGTTAGGGTAAAGCAGATATATAACTGGTGCTGTAAAGAAAGCAAAACTCATAATCTGGGTACAAGCATAGGAGATAATTTTAGCAGAATTTAAAACATGTATCAGGATAATCAACACATCAAGGAGTTAGGACAATCAGCAAGATAACAATGGAACTATAATCAGAGGCATCACATAGAATCATATAAAGCAACTTAACAACTCATGCATCAAATAGATGAAAACGCAAAGACCCAATCACAAGCTACCATATTGGCCTTCACAAGACCTCAGGCGAGGCTGCCCTCTTGGCACCACCTGGTTGACATTCCCCAAACTAGGGTCACGGGTTGCCTCAGCTAACCACTTTACCGGTAAAGAACATCGCTACGGGTAGCAAATCCGCTGATATTCGTGAAGTACAACGGTGCGGGCGAATCATATGCAAATGCTCAAGCTCACGGTCCACTGACCGGGTAATCGGCAATAAGCCGGGAAATCCCCACTGGGATGCAAGTGCAAAAACCAACTGAATCTCAACACTCATGCAGGAACACTCAGCAATAAATGTCAACTCATATGCAAGATCAAGGCAAATCTCTCTCAACAGAAGCTCACAGATAAACTCAACTCAACCACACAAACCAACCAAATGATACAAAACTTAAACACATATTTTAAGAAAACTGTTTTGAAAAGTCCAAACCTCGAAGAGCATTGCCCTTGTCCTATCAAACAAGAACAGACTCAGGCGACACTACGAAGCTTGGATTTAAGTCCAAACCTCGCAGAGCAGTGCCTTTGTCCTATCAAACAAGAACAGACTCCGGCGACCCTACGAAGCGGGGTAAAACCTCAGTTAAATAAATCTATGTGCTCAGAGAGGTATCATTTGATCAGCAGAACAAACAGGCTCACTAATCAACCATGAAAATATCCGAGTAAAAGTATAAATACTAGAGGTGCTATGGACAATCATGTAAGGCAAAATAGAACAGATAACAGGCATAGATCAGGCAGATAGCAGATATAATATAATCAAAGAAAGGCAGGCTCAAAGTAATGTTTAAGCTATCAAAAACAGGGATCCAACCAGTATCGCACCCTAGAGGGCCGAACTGATAAAACCCGGACCGAAGATAACCCACCTGTCAATGCGCAGGCAATTAATCTGTAATCCTCTAAATGCTCAACTCCAGGTGCAAACTGAATCAACCTGGATCAAAAATCACCAATCAGGGATCAATTCAGTCCCGCTAACTCTAACCTAAACCCAGATCAATTTGAAACCCTCTTAGTTATTTTAATTGTCACCCGGATACCGTTAAATCGACGATTTTGCCGATTCTCGAACTGTTATCCGATTTCCGCTCAACGAAAACCGACGGATTCCCAACGAAAAGCTTAGAAATCACTTAACCTCCTTACTAACCAGTACACATTGTCTATTTTGCATTTGAACCCTTAAAGTTTTCAGAAATTACATTTTAGTGCCATTTGAGCACTGTTTTTGCTCGTTCTTTCAACTGGAAAATCATTTTAACATTCCGTCACTTCCAGCAGGTTACTTATGTCTTGCTGAACACCGTGCTCACCAATTTGCAGCAGCACGGTGCCCGAGGAAAACTTCGGGTCATAAAAACCCTCTCTAACATAGCCCAAAATGAATTTTTGTTTCTCCGAGACTTCAAACACTGTTTCTAACGCGAGCATCGCGTTCAGTGACCCCAAATTAGCCTAGGGCACACTATCGCGGCTTCGCAAACAGCCCGGAACCATGTTTTATTTAAACATTTCACTAAAAGGTTGATTCAACTACATCTTTTAATTTAAACTTCAAACCAGCAAACTTTGTATATAAAAGGTCTTTAAATATTGCAAGGATCACAGGGCTCACCCTAGTTGCAGCCCAGATCTGCTGGTTCAACCAGAACCAAAGCCATGCACTCAAACAAGTTCATAAAGCACCAAACTTTAATCCACACAAAATCACTTTGATCTGAAGTGAGCACTAAGCTCAGGGGATAAGTTTGAGCATCTTTTATATTCATAACTTTGTCCAATTCCCATTATTTCTTCATTCATGCATTTATACAAACACTTGGTGGGCAACATTTACATACAACCACACAAACACCAATCCCAGGTTGATCTCTGCAAACACTGAACCAAATGCTATAAGACTTGGAGGGAAATGATCTATATAACTTTCTCTACCTTCTCTGCAAGCCTGGGCCAAGTTTGCATGGATGGAATGGTCGGGGCAACGAAGAAGATGAAGTGTGCTTGTTTTGAAAATCGTGACCATCCAACCAAAACATCTGGGACCCAACCACTTGGCCATTTGGACGCTAAAACACACAACAAACTCACCTGGACCCGTGTCCGGCGACAGGGCACGGCGGCGGCGCGGCTGGAGAAAGCTCGGTTTCGAGCTCCTCCACCTCTAATGGCGGAATTTTACAGAGGCAACCTGGAGCTCTATAACTTAGAGGGAAGGCTCCCTGGGTCACCACGAAGCTTCCCAACCATCTCCCCCCCGGCCGGAAGTGGCCGGAGCTCCGGCGGCCGCAAAGTTATTAATTTCGGGTTCATCCATGGCCGCATCATTTTGATGCCGCATGGGTGCCATGCAAATGCATGGGAGCACTCCTCTCATTCCCAGTAAGGCTTCTGGGTAGGTGGCCGGCGTCGGAGAGGGCCGCCGGCGCCGGAGCATCAAGCTCGGCCGAGTGCAACAAAAAGTCCGAACTAGGGCATAAAACTGCCATTAATTGGCTCAACCATACTCCACCAAATTTGGTGGATTTGGTCCTCTCCTCCTACAGTCCAAGCACACCAATTTTGGTGCGTTTATATTCAGCGGTTGCCGAGTTCTTTAGGGGCGGAGCTAGGTTAGGTTTCCGGCGACCCATTGTGGCCGCCGGCTAACCATGCTGCATGGGACCTCGGGGCTTTGCAGGGAGGATGCTAAGGACCTAAGGAGTCCACTGCTAATGGTCCGGGGTGCTAGAAACCGTTGGTTAAGGACCCTCACCTTAGCCGAGCTCGGGGAAGAAGGAGGAAGCCGGATTCTTGGTTCCCTCACTACGCGCGGCCAAGGCTTGCTCCAGCAGGGTCCTCCAAGCACCAGGAACTCCTCAGACACCTCCCAATCCAACTTTGAAGAGATCCCGA
>CM055061.1:24369903-24393417 GCA_029204045.2 Tillandsia leiboldiana
CAGGGGTTAGGGTAAAGCAAATATATACTGGTGCGGTAGAAAGCCAAACTCATAATCTGGGTACAAGCATAGGAGATAATTTTAGCAGAATTTAAAACATGTATCAGGATAATCAACACATCAAGGAGTTAGGACAATCAGCAAGATAACAATGGAACTATAATCAGAGGCATCACATAGAATCATATAAAGCAACTTAACAACTCATGCATCAAATAGATGAAAAGCCAAAGACCCAATCACAAGCTACCATATTGGCCTTCACAAGACCTCAGGCGAGGCTGCCCTCTTGGCACCACCTGGTTGACATTCCCCAAACTAGGGTCACGGGTTGCCTCAGCTAACCACTTTACCGTAAAGAACATCGCTACGGGTAGCAAATCCGCTGATATTCGTGAAGTACAACGGTGCGGGCGAATCATATGCAAATGCTCAAGGCTCACGGTCCACTGACCGGGTAATCGGCAATAAGCCGGGAAATCCCCACTGGGATGCAAGGGCAAAAACCAACTGAATCTCAACACTCATGCAGGAACACTCAGCAATAAATGTCAACTCATATGCAAGATCAAGGCAAATCTCTCTCAACAGAACTCACAGATAAACTCAACTCAACCACACAAACCAACCAAATGATACAAAACTTAAACACATATTTTAAGAAAACTGTTTTGAAAAGTCCAAACCTCGAAGAGCATTGCCCTTGTCCTATCAAACAAGAACAGACTCAGGCGACACTACGAAGCTTGGATTTAAGTCCAAACCTCGCAGAGCAGTGCCTTTGTCCTATCAAACAAGAACAGACTCCGGCGACCCTACGAAGCGGGGTAAAACCTCAGTTAAATAAATCTATGTGCTCAGAGAGGTATCATTTGATCAGCAGAACAAACAGGCTCACTAATCAAACCATGAAAATATCCGAGTAAAAGTATAAATACTAGAGGTGCTATGGACAATCATGTAAGGCAAAATAGAACAGATAACAGGCATAGATCAGGTAGATAGCAGATATAATATAATCAAAGAAAGGCAGGCTCAAAGTAATGTTTAAGCTATCAAAAACAGGGATCCAACCAGTATCGCACCCCAGAGGGCCGAACTGATAAACCCGGACCGAAGATAACCCACCTGTCAATGCGCAGGCAATTAATCTGTAATCCTCTAAATGCTCAACTCCAGGTGCAAACTGAATCAACCTGGATCAAAAATCACCAATCAGGGATCAATTCAGTCCCGCTAACTCTAACCTAAACCCAGATCAATTTGAAACCCTCTTAGTTATTTTAATTGTCACCCGGATACCGTTAAATCGACGATTTTGCCGATTCTCGAACTGTTATCCGATTTCCGCTTAACGAAAACCGACGGATTCCCAACGAAAAGCTTAGAAATCACTTAACCTCCTTACTAACCAGTACACATTGTCTATTTTGCATTTGAACCCTTAAAGTTTTCAGAAATTACATTTTAGTGCCATTTGAGCACTGTTTTTGCTCGTTCTTTCAACTGGAAAATCATTTTAACATTCCGTCACTTCCAGCAGGTTACTTATGTCTTGCTGAACACCGTGCTCACCAATTTGCAGCAGCACGGTGCCCGAGGAAAACTTCGGGTCATAAAAACCCTCTCTAACATAGCCCAAAATGAATTTTTGTTTCTCCGAGACTTCAAACACTGTTTCTAACGCGAGCATCGCGTTCAGTGACCCCAAATTAGCCTAGGGCACACTATCGCGGCTTCGCAAACAGCCCGGAACCATGTTTTATTTAAACATTTCACTAAAAGGTTGATTCAACTACATCTTTTAATTTAAACTTCAAACCAGCAAACTTTGTATATGAAAAGGTCTTTAAATATTGCAAGGATCACAGGGCTCACCCTAGTTGCAGCCCAGATCTGCTGGTTCAACCAGAACCAAAGCCATGCACTCAAACAAGTTCATAAAGCACCAAACTTTAATCCACACAAAATCACTTTGATCTGAAGTGAGCACTAAGCTCAGGGGATAAGTTTGAGCATATTTTATATTCATAACTTTGTCCAATTCCCATTATTTCTTCATTCATGCATTTATACAAACACTTGGTGGGCAACATTTACATACAACCACACAAACACCAATCCCAGGTTGATCTCTGCAAACACTGAACCAAATGCTATAAGACTTGGAGGGAAATGATCTATATAACTTTCTCTACCTTCTCTGCAAGCCTGGGCCAAGTTTGCATGGATGGAATGGTCGGGGCAACGAAGAAGATGAAGTGTGCTTGTTTTGAAAATCGTGACCATCCAACCAAAACATCTGGGACCCAACCACTTGGCCATTTGGACGCTAAAACACACAACAAACTCACCTGGACCCGTGTCCGGCGACAGGGCACGGCGGCGGCGCGGCTGGAGAAAGCTCGGTTTCGAGCTCCTCCACCTCTAATGGCGGAATTTACAGAGGCAACCTGGAGCTCTATAACTTAGAGGGAAGGCTCCCTGGGTCACCACGAAGCTTCCCAACCATCTCCCCCCCGGCCGGAAGTGGCCGGAGCTCCGGCGGCCGCAAAGTTATTAATTTCGGGTTCATCCATGGCCGCATCATTTTGATGCCGCATGGGTGCCATGCAAATGCATGGGAGCACTCCTCTCATTCCCAGTAAGGCTTCTGGGTAGGTGGCCGGCGTCGGAGAGGGCCGCCGGCGCCGGAGCATCAAGCTCGGCCGAGTGCAACAAAAAGTCCGAACTAGGGCATAAAACTGCCATTAATTGGCTCAACCATTCTCCACCAAATTTGGTGGATTTGGTCCTCTCCTCCTACAGTCCAAGCACACCAATTTTGGTGCGTTTATATTCAGCGGTTGCCGAGTTCTTTAGGGGCGGAGCTAGGTTAGGTTTCCGGCGACCCATTGTGGCCGCCGGCTAACCATGCTGCATGGGACCTCGGGGCTTTGCAGGGAGGATGCTAAGGACCTAAGGAGTCCACTGCTAATGGTCCGGGGTGCTAGAAACCGTTGGTTAATGACCCTCACCTTAGCCGAGCTCGGGGAAGAAGGAGGAAGCCGGATTCTTGGTTCCCTCACTACGCGCGGCCAAGGCTTGCTCCAGCAGGGTCCTCCAAGCACCAGGAACTCCTCAGACACCTCCCAATCCAACTTTGAAGAGATCCCGTCCAACTTCACACCTCGTCGGAGAAAGGAAGAAGAGGAAAGTGGCTGCGGCGGCACTCGGCGGCGGCTGGGGTCGGGTACACCAGGGCTCGGTTGCGGCCTCTTAATTAAGCTCTCAGAGGAAGGTTGGCTAATCCCTATGGCTTTGGTTGATCTCTCCTTCACAACTCAAGGGAAACTCCAAACTAGGCTTCTTACCTTTAACCTCGGCGACCCGAGCGGCCGGCCGTTTCGGCAGCTGAAGGGACGCGGCGGTTGCGAGCTGGAGAGGCTGGTGGAGCTTCAGTTACGAAGGGGAAGAGGCAGGGTACACTCCAACACGTGAATACAAGTGTTTAAATGCACATTTGCACAAAACCCCCTACACAAAGATCATAAAACTCTAAGGTCCCTCTGTAGGTAACAAATGCACCCAGAACCCTCTCCATAAAGTCCCTAACCAATTGGTGCATAAAATATCAACTTTTTATACAAATTAGTCCAATTTTAGGTGCTTTTCACGCATTTCGAGGCAATCCGCTCATCAAAATGCGAAATGGACTTTGCCACGACGTCCGGCTCGTCGAAACCTGTCAGGTAGCGTATTTGTTTGGTTCGTTCGACGCCCGGATTAAAAGTCGTTTCATAAAGTTCGACTCAATATAGCGCGTGGCACGCACTTCGATGCACCCGGGTCGCCAAACGCGAAATCTGACAGTGCCATTGCGCTCAGAACGTCGAAATTAGCTAGGATCCATTACTCATACTCCTATGCTAAAATTCTAGATAGTGGTTCGACCATTCATGATCACAAGGGGTTAAAAATTCAAAGGTTACTATTCACTTAAGTCGCGGGGCCCACTTTTTGATTTCTGATTTCTGGAAGTTCCGACAGTCGGATCGAAAACATATGAATATGAAACTTCTATGTTTCGACGAGACGATCGAATTGGTGATCTCGGATTTTCCAGATCAGACCCGATCAAAAGTCGATATTTCTGGGCCCACTATTGGCCCACTAACACTCCACTTTTGCCAAAATGACAAATTTTAAACATTTAAAGGCAAACAGAGACTTTCAAATTCTAGATTTCTACAGAGCATGGTTAGCAGATATATGACCAATCCTGGTAAGGCTCATTGGCAAGCTGTTAAGTGGATTCTGAGATACTTACGAGGTACCACTAGCACTTGTTTGGAGTTTGGGAGGTGTAAGGATGGTGTGGTTGGATATGTTGATTCGGATTTCGCAGGTGATTTGGATAGGAGGAGATCACTTTCAGGGTATATTTTCTCTATTGGAGGATGTGCAGTTAGTTGGAAAGCTTCATTACAACCCATTGTCGCCTTGTCCACGACCGAGGCGGAATATATTGCTATGACAGAGGGTGTGAAGGAAGGTATGTGGTTAAGAGGCTTATATGGAGAGCTTACTTCTTGTGGGAGCCGACGATTGTTTATTCAGATAGTCAGAGTGCTATTCATTTGTCTAAAGATCAAATGTTTCATGATAGGACGAAACACATCGATGTAAAGTTTCACTTTGTTCGGGATGTGATCGGAAAGCGCACAGTGACGGTTAAGAAAATTGGTACCGAGGACAATCCGGCGGACATGCTTACTAAGTTTCTTACAATTGCCAAGTTCAAACATTGTTTGGACTTGGTGGCAGTTAGCAGCATTTGAGGCCCTATGGGGCGTTTGGAGAAGACGGAGCACGGAGCATTAAGGAGCATTAAGGTGAAATTCAAGTTAAGGTGGAGTTTTGTGGCAACCTCAACACAGTGGCTAAAGACTACAAATCAAACCAAGGTGGAGATTGTTATTATTTGGTTTAGATTTGTATTTATCTAAATTGAAGTTAAATCCTAATCTAATTAGGATAATATAAGATTTAGATTGTTGGGTAAAATTAGAATTTAATTAGGAGTTTAATTAGACTACAAATCCTAATTAGATTCTAGTTTGGAGGCATATATTATATATAGCATACCCGGCCACTTTAATGACGCCGCAACTTTTAATTAGCCGAAGCGCTAATTAATTTAGGTCAATCAAGGAAGATACGTGTTGTTGGTGTTGGTACATACGGCCATATTAATGAAGCCGGGATTTTAATTAGAGGCTATGCTCTAATTAATTTAAGCAACCCAAGAGAAGAGAGGCAGTATTGGAGGAGCCATATGTTGCTAATGAAGCCGGCAATTAATTAAGGAATTGAAGCTCTAAGGTGAGGGCGTCCATACGATTGGATTCTTAGGAATCGTTAGGGTGGATGCAAATTTTGATATTTCGGATCTATTCGGAGTTTCGGTTTTCTTGAGAGATATAATCATTGTATTCTTCTTTTGGCTTTAATAAAAGTCTTTGCTCCGTCTTCGCCCGTGGATGTAGGCCGGTGGCCGAACCACGTAAAACTTGGTGTGCTCTTTCTTTTCTTTTCTTACATTATTTTTATTCTTGGATCTATTTTTCGCCGTTTCGATCTAACAGGTGTTTTTTATCTGTGAAGAGGCTTTGTTGTTGCAGCTCTTTTCATTCCTTTTTTCTTTAAAAAAAATTCCCTTGTGTAGTTTTCTTTCAGGTTAACGTTGTAGGCGGAAAAGGCTGAGACGACAAGTGAAGTTGGAGACCAACTTTTTGTAATATGATTCTGAGTTCTTGTATCCCTCATGGGTGTAAATTAATCTGTGTCATATCTCTCTGCATTGACTCATTTCTCTACCTACCTCTTAACCCTACTCCAGGAGGATTTAGTTGCTGATGAACTGCTCTATCTCGGCTCCGCAAAATACTTGTTTGACTTAAATAAGATTACAAAAATACCCTGCAACTCTCATGTTTTACCATGATTCATGGAGTTGTCAGTGTTAGTTTGTTTATAATTCGGCAACATTTAATTGATCAATAACAAGAATTAAAATGGTAACCAAAGAAACTACTTATCTTTACATATACATGATGATAAGTATTTCAAGGATTTTCAGTTTATAAATAAAAATGTGGTATCTGGTCGACGTCTTGAGGAACTAATTGTCATGCCTTGGAGATGAAAAAGCGGTCTTTTTTTTTTTTCTTTTATTTTTTCTTCTTTATTTTTTAAAAAAAATCAGAGTTTGAAATTTTTATTTTCAAGATATGAGCGGATCCGTCACGTGCATAAAAAATTATAGGTCCAAATGGACAATTTTTTCTATACACACACGGTTAGACAATATACCAGAGACAACATAGAGCTTACTAACGAAGCCAAGCATAATAAGTAAAACAACTAAATTAACTCTTACTATAATCCCGATAAATATAATAAAACTAATAATAACGTAGGGTACATCTATCTAATCATGTACAACAATAGTGACGACTCTATCAATCTCGTTAATCGTCCTCACAACCTCGTCCCCTATCCCACATCGTGAGATACCTGAAAAATATGCAATCATTAGGGTGTGAGATACAACTGAATGTATCACAGTGGGTACAATGAATCGGAAACCAGCAAGTCGTATCTACTGGTATACTATAAGCAATATGGACAAGAATAATCAGATATAATCAAGGACAATGACAATAAGATCAGCAAGTATGAACAGGCAGGGACGAAGCCATAGTAGGGCCCAAGGTGGCCATGGCCCCCCTTAATATTTTAATATTACTCAATAGTCCTTAATACTAATTTATCTATTTTTCTCTTTTAGATAATAATGGCCCCCCTCAACTTTTTAATATTTATTTTTGTGCCAATATAATTTTTTTTATTTTTTATTTGTATACATTTTAAATAGATAAAAATATATTAGGAGTCTCGTACTTACAAGTTATTTGAAATACATATTTTAACTCCAAATTTTTTATTTCATATTTTTTAATTTCTAACTATTTTTGGTAAGCTATTTTATTTAACTAAATAAAATATTATACTAAATTTAATAGATCTTTTAGCTAAAGTTATTGATCTAATTAAATTACGGTTATATTTAGTAAAATTTTTAATTATTTGAATAAAATAATATAAATAAAATAATTAAATATTAAATATTTTTAAATTAAACAAATTTAATATTTTTATATTAATTATTTAATTAATAATTTTTTTTAAAAAAATTGATGATGTACTAAATTTTTTATTTGAATATATTTTGGCCCCCCTCGTAATTAAATTCTGGCTTCGTCCCTGTGAACAGGTAAGATCAATAGGCAACATATGTAAGTAATTGATCTACAATAAAATCAGCAGGTATATACATGATAGTCATCGCATGCAAGTGTAATCAGCGGATATGGTAATACATGGTAATAATCGGCCTACAGGTGAAATCAGCAAGAAATGAGTACAATAAGCAACAAGTACAATCATTGAGTGACTACCAAACCACGAGAGCTAATTATGCAGGGTACAATCAATGAAACTGAAATTCAATAAAGTGATGATCACAAATCATGTAGTATGTAAACATATAAACAGTTAAAGTACCATAACAATACATTAATCACTAGAATCACAAAGTACCCAATCTGTGCCACTATTGGTCACAAGGACCTCAGATTATTACCACGATTGGCACCTATCGGCTGACATATAACCCTGCACCTACACGGTGCTAACTGGGGCTCACGGGTCTAATGGATCACTCTACCGGTAAAGAACACTAATGTGGGGATCAATCCACAGGCGTACGTGACATGTACAACTAGTGCTATGGCGATCATAATGCAGATACTCAAGCTCGCGATCTAGAGACCGAAAAAATGGCAAGAAGGCGAGAAACTCCCAACCGGGATCACGAGAACTATACACACATCTCAAAGGCTCACGGTCCAACGACCGTCAATCGGCACAATGCCGAGAAACTCACTATCAGGGACACCACAAATCCATAGTAAATATGCAACCCAAGAAGGGTGATCGAAGCTACATCTCTAAGAATCATAAATGCCTACTCTACGAGTCATGCAATGACAATCAAACCAAATTGAATAAGAATTAGTCGATGGTGTCAAGAGTAGGTGATATAAGTCAAAGATGTAAGTACATGAACATATATTTGATCACGATCCCAAACAAGCAATGGCAAAGAATCAGAATGACAGTATAATATAAGATCAGACATCTACTATCTATTAGGCATGGACGCAATCACAGGTATATGTGATGACGTATACAATTGGGCGAGATAAAAAATATCATGCTAGCGATCAAGTATAGGATCAAATGTCACGGTAATAACAAATGGTAAGATCTAGGTATCTAATATCAACCATGTAGGGATGCAAAGCACAGGTGAAATGATATAAATATACAAGTATAGGACAAGCATCAAGTGTAATAACTGCAAATTTTTAGTTTTCGTTATTAAAATAAAGTTGGTTTTTTCAAAAAATTCTTGGCTGTGTTTTTTGTGGGAATTTCCATGTTGTTAGGGTTGTCACTTTGTAGAGCTCGTTGAACGGAGAACGCGTGAGGTCCTGGAATCCCCCGCATAGGGTTGCTGGTTGTTGGGCAGCTTTCGATCGCCGTTGGGGGTGTTGGTGCGCGTGTTGGGGGCCCAGAAATGGATTTGTGATGCAATTTGAGATTTGCTTGCATCACTGGAGGCCTGCGTGGGTTGCGCGCAATTTGGACACAAGTGGTGGACTTCGGGCTTAAATTGAGACCCCGTGGGAAGTTGGAGGACCTGTCGGGTGTTTAGAAGTGTTTTCGCGCGATTCAGATGTCAAAATTAGACTCCGGGTGAAGTCCGGATAAAAGTTTACCTCTCCGGTCGCCTTCGGGAATTTTTAAAGTTGGAATTGGGCAAATCGGACTTTAAAAATGGACCCGGCGCGAAAATCGGATCGAGTGGGCATTCGGCAAATTTTAGGGTGAGAATTTGGAGAATTGGACATCGTTTTTGGATTCAGCGCGCGAAATCGCTAAGAATGGACTATTTATTTGTTGGATTTGGAGCCTGGATGAAGTGCGCGTTTTTCAAGGCAAAACGGCATGTTTATCGAGGTGTGCGTGTGGCACGGATCCCGAGGCGAACGCAGCGCGCGGGTAAAGGCGCGCGGTTCGAGGCGGCGTGCGGACGGGACGGGGCGTTGACGCCTTCTGCACGGGACGCGCGGGGGGGGGGGGGGGGGGGGGGGGCGCCACGTGGCGGGCCCCCGTTGGCCCCGCGCGGGCGCGGGGGCACGCGCGCCCGTGTAACGGGCGCGTGTCCCGCGCCTGGCGCGGGCGCGGTGTAACGCGCCCGTGTGGCGGGCGCATTACCGCGCGCCACGTGGCGCGCTGGGTGCGTGGTGGACCCGGCGCACGCGCCCAGCCCCGTGAACCGGCCGGTTGGAGCCTCCTATTGGTTGGCGCCGTGGACCATGCCCGTGGACCGGGGCCGTGGACCACTCCTCCTCCCCCTTTTCTTCTTCTTCTCCCTTCTCCCCCGCAAGCCTTTTCTCCTCCATTTTCTTTTCTTCCTTCTTCAACCGAGCGGGAGAGGGAGTGAGGAGGGGATTTGTGGGTGGTGCGGCGGTGCGTTGTGGACCTCGTGGAGCGTGCGCGAGGTTCCGTTGGGAGCGTTTCGGCAGCGGCGGCGCAGTCGGGTAGGTCCCGTGTGTTGGTTTTACTGTATTTTTGTACAGTTTTTGGGGCGATCTTTTAGACTGTAACTGACTCTCTTGCTCCTTTCTGTGTTTGGCACCGTGCACCGTTTTGCGTGCGGACTCCGGCACCGTGCACCGTTTTGCGTGCGGACTCCGTTTTGCGTGCGGATCCTGGCACCGTGCACCGTTTTGCGTGCGGACTCCGGCACCGTGCACCGTTTTGCGTGAGGACTCCGTTTTGCGTGCGGATCCTGGCACCGTGCACCGTTTTGCGTGCGGACTCCGGCATCGTGCACCGTTTTGCGTGCGGACTCCGTTTTGCGTGCGGATCCTGGCACCGTGCACCGTTTTGCGTGCGGACTGCGGCACCGTGCACCGTTCTGCGTGCAGACTCCGTTTTGCGTACGGATCCTGGCACCGTGCACCGTTTTTTGTGCGGACTTCGGCAGCGGACATCGTTTTGCGTGCGGACTCCGTTTGGCGTGCGGATTTCGGCACCGTGCTCCGTTTTGCGTGCGGACTCCGGCAGCGGACATCGTTTTGCGTGCGGATCGCGTGGAGGCCAATTGCAAGTGTCTACGAGCAATTGGTGGCAAATCGAGGTGGGTGGCCTTATCTCCAAGTTTTATGGAATGTACATTAATTCTATTGATGTAGGACTATGCATGATAGTTTATTTCCTTGTGTAGCATGCTAGATTGTCGGAATGGCTATCCCTTTATTATCTGTTAAAGTAGTTATCTTGGAACTTGACCTAGCACCCCCGTCATATGTTGTATGTGTAACCAGACTAGTAGAAAACCCTCACTTGGGCTAGGGTTATTTATGCTTAGACATCCACACTGTTCCTTCATCCCTGGACATAGTGTTTTCTCGCCCGGGTAGTGGGCCGAGAGGTCGGGACTTGCTTTTAGTGTGGGATGCTTTTACACTCTTGCCTGGGAGCAGAGTGGAGTCTGGTAGTTGTACTGGGTTGCTTATCTGTGCCGGGAGCCGTTTGGGTAAACGGTAGTCCCGGGAGGTCTTGTTTCCCTGTTGTGCCGTCGTGGAGGGAGCCGTTACGCAGACGGCAGTCCCGGGCCGTCGAGTATCTTCCGGTCCGTCTTGTTGGGAACCGTTGGGGTTGACGGTGGTCCCAGGTCGTTGAGTGTTGTCCGACCTGTTTTGTTACCCTGAGTTGTGGGTCGTCCCTGGCTGTGGAGTATCTCCAGCCAGTGAGCCTTGTCCTGCGAGCCGTTGGAGAGGCTAGTGTCTCGTGTTTCGAGTTAGCCGAGCAGCCGAGTCGTCGAGAGTGCTCCGACTGTTGTGCGAGGTATTTGGGGATCTTGAGCCCTACCGTTCTGAGAGTGAGCGTGGATTTTGACTAGCCTGCATATGCCAATGTTTGATACTCTATGCCGCGCCGTTCTACTCAGTTGGAGTCGCGTCCTGAGATGCCGCTGTGGATACGATGGTTGGCCTGTTGAGGCAGTTTTCCGCAGTTGAGGCAACGATGGGCCTGTTGAGGCAGTTTTGCGCGAGGGATGAGTTAGTAGGACAGGACGCCCCACGTAAATCCCGTCCTCATGGGGATGTGTGGTAGTGGGCAGGAGCGTTCCTAGTCGACGGGCGCAGGCTTGACTGGACCTTTGAGGTAGTCAGTTCGTTTGGGTCGATTGAGCACCTTGGGTGCGAGTGGTCTCATTTACTTTCATCTGTTCCACTTTTTGGGAGTATCTAGATAGAGGCATGTAGCTGTAGAGTAGCTCCAGCTTTTCTTGTTCAGTTTTCATTGCATTGCTATCTTTGGCCTCTAGTAGACTTGGTGGGCAGACCGTTGGGCTTGTTGACGGCACCCACTGAGAACTACTGTGGGAAGTAGTTCTCACACCCGTCGTGGTGTCTTTTTCCCTAGGAACTTCTCCTCCTGTTCCTGTTGCTCCAGTTGCTGATCCTTCTGACCGAGGCGAGGGAGTCGCGAGCTAGTTCCCTACCCGTCATTGGAGTGTAGCGGTACCCCTTCAGAGGAGAGCTTCAGTAGATTAGTTTTCTTCTTTTTCCTCTGTTGAGAGACCTTGTTGTGAGGTATAGAGTTGTACTCTATTTTATAGTTTGAGAGACTGTTGTAGTGAGGATATTCTTGTATTGAGAGTCTGTACACTGATGTATTCATTGGAGATACCTCCCTTTTGAGTTTTTGAATCAGAGGACTTTGTATATGATAGTATTTGTGGAGATGGATATTGTATTATTTTCAGTTGTACAGTGTTTGGACTTCAGTTTTAGTAGTCTACTTTCAGCTCTCTGATATCTGTATACTGTAGTTGATTCTTCCTTCAGGTTAGACGCTTCGTCTGTACGGCAGTTTCCGTACAGATGGCGGATCTGTTAGCGAGCCCGGGTGGCAGTTTCCACCCCGGGGCGTGACAGATTAGAGTGGTATCAGATCCTAGGTTGTAGGTCGTGGTGGACTGAGAAACCCTAGGCTTGTGGTTGGATATTAGGATGACTACGTGAGAGTCGTGACTTTTAGCGAGAGTCCTGATTGAGTTTTTACCTCTCCCAAGAGACGGGATGAGAGTTTGGCATGTTTATTCTCCTAAATCGATTATGTTGGTTGCAGACAACATAATGCTATGGAATGGATGACATGTCTTAGACTTTCGCTGGATTGGGTCGTATGGTTGTTGTGTCCTGACGTTTGTAGTTGTGCAGTGGGTTGCGATACCCCTGAGACGTCGTGTTGTGAAAAGGACACACCCCTCCCTGGCTGAGTCACCAGGAGGGCGTTTTCCCTGGCTGAGTTACCAGGAGGGCATTTTCCCTGGCTGAATTACCAGGAGGGCATTTTCCCTGGCTGAGTCACCAGGAGGGCGTTTTTCCTGGCTGAGTTACCAGGAGAGCGTTTTCCCTGGCTGAGTTACCAGGAGGGCATTTTCCCTGGCTGAGTTACCAGGAGAGCGTTTTTCCTGGCTGAGTTACCAGGAGAGCGTTTTCCCTGGCTGAGTTACCAGGAGGGCATTTTCCCTGGCTGAGTTACCAGGAGGGCGTTTTCCCTGGCTGAGTTACCAGGAGGGCATTTTCCCTGGCTGAGTTACCAGGAGGGCATTTTCCCTGGCTGAGTCACCAGGAGGGCGTTTTTCCTGGCTGAGTTACCAGGAGAGCGTTTTCCCTGGCTGAGTTACCAGGAGGGCATTTTCCCTGGCTGAGTTACCAGGAGAGCGTTTTCCCTGGCTGAGTTACCAGGAGAGCGTTTTCCCTGGCTGAGTTACCAGGAGGGCATTTTCCCTGTCTAAGTTACCAGGAGGGCGTTTTCCCTGGCTGAGTTACCAGGAGGGCATTTTCCCTGGCTGAGTTACCAGGAGGGCGTTTTCCCTGGCTGAGTTACCAGGAGGGCATTTTCCCTGGCTGAGTTACCAGGAGAGCGTTTTCCCTGGCTGAGTTACCAGAAGAGCGTTTTCCCTGGCTGAGTTACCAGGAGGGCATTTTCCCTGGCTGAGTTACCAGGAGGGCGTTTTCCCTGGCTGAGTTACCAGGAGGGCATTTTCCCTGGCTGAGTTACCAGGAGGGCGTTTTCCTTGGCTGAGTTACCAGGAGGGCATTTTCCCTGGCTGAGTTACCAGGAGGGCATTTTCCCTGGCTGAGTCACCAGGAGGGCGTTTTTCCTGGCTGAGTTACCAGGAGAGCGTTTTCCCTGGCTGAGTTACCAGGAGGGCATTTTCCCTGGCTGAGTTACCAGGAGGGCGTTTTCACTGGCCGAGTTACCAGATGGATAATTATCACTGGCCGAGTTACCAGATGGATAATTATCACTGGCCGAGTTACCAGATGGATAATTATCACTGGCCGAGTTACCAGATGGATAATTATCACTGGCCGAGTTACCAGATGGATAATTATCACTGGCCAAATTACCAGATGGATAATTATCACTGGCCGAGTTACCAGATGGATAATTATCAGTGGCCGAGTTACCAGATGGATAATTATCACTGGCCGAGTTACCAGATGGAGAATTATCACTGGCCGAGTTACCAGATGGATAATTATCACTGGCCGAGTTACCAGATGGATAATTATCACTGGCCGAGTTACCAGATGGATAATTATCACTGGCCGAGTTACCAGATGGATAATTATCACTGGCCGAGTTACCAGGAGGATACTTTCCACTGGCCGAGCAACCAGATGGATGCGTTGCCCCTGGCCGAGTTACCAGGTGGGCGCATGCCCTGGCCGAGTTACCAGGAGGACATTTTTCCCTGGCCGAATTACCAGGAGGATACTTTCCATTGGCCGAGCTACGAGGGGCGATGCCGCCCAGTGAGAGGCGATGCCGCCCAGTAAGGGGTGATGCCGCCCAGTGAGTGGCGATGCCGCCCAATGAGTGGCGATGCCGCCTAGTGAGTGGCGAAGGTTTGGCCTGTTGAGGCGATTTTCACCTCCGGCCGAGTTACCAGGTGGTTATTTTAGTGAGATTGAGATGACCCGACAGGACGCTGAGATTTGATGGCGTCGAGTTCGTCCTGATGGACTACCGGGAGCGTCTCCAGCCGTGAGTTGCTTGTTGACATAGTTTCCCGCTTTGAACGAGAGGGACCGAATCCCTGAACGGTAAAGGAGCGAAAACTTCGATAGACTGAGCCTAGGGTCTGTTCTTGTTTGGTTGGGGTTCTAGGCACCGGTCTATCAGAATTTTTGGATCTTTGCCGCGTGAGTCGGTTCTTCTCGCCTATGAGTGGGGTGTTGCTGTGAGTTGAGTCGTTGAGGGTTCTCCGACATAGCTGTGAGAGTGCTAGGGCATTTGCATTGATGTATGGGCTAGAGATAGGACCTTTAGCTTGTGCTCGTGAGGTTCAGATACCTGATCACGTGTTGCACATAGATGGGAGTTATTGGTCCTGCCCAGTGCAGTTGGGGCCCTGGTTTTTGCCTGTTGATCTTTTGGCCCTTCCTCAGCTCCGGGTTTTCGAGGTAGTTTTGGGTATAGGACTGTGAAGATCTGAGGCCTTGATGCTTGAGTATACCACACCGTTGATACACGGTGGTGATGCCACGCCGTTGGCGCACGGCAGTGATGCCACGCCGTTGGTACACGGCAGTGATGCCACGCCGTTGATACACGGCAGTGATGCCACACCGTTGATACACGGTGGTGATGCCACACCGTTGATACACGGTGGTGATGCCACGCCGTTGGTACACGGCAGTGATGCCACGCCGTTGATACACGGCAGTGATGCCACACCGTTGATACACGGTGGTGATGCCACACCGTTGATACACGGTGGTGATGCCACGCCGTTGGCGCACGGCAGTGAGGCCACGCCGTTGTTACACGGCAGTAATGCCATGCCGTGGGTGCACGGCAGTGATGCCACGTTGTAGGTACACAACGGTGAGAGTCTTTTGGATGTTTCGGACTTTTGACCGCCAGTTGGGCATCAGCTTTATGATCGCCTTGTGAGCCAGTTTTCAGTCCCGTTCACCGACGGTTTGGTCCCCGTTAGGGTGTTCTTTATGAGTTGAGGGATCGACTTCGACCCGTGGGTCCGTTGGGGTTATAGCATGTTGAGCGACCAACTGTGGCACGAGATTGTATCTCTTGAGGATCCCTTTTGAGGGTAGCCTGCAGTTGAGTAGTCCACTCGGGTGGTTTTGGATCGGGAAGTGACCGAGTGAAGACCCCAACTTATTGGATTTCCCTTCCTTATTGGACGAGTCTGCGGGTATGCTTCGGGTCGTCTTGTTGAGGGTGGCACCATGTTGTGGTTTGGTGCGTATTACACTTGTGGTTATCTCAGTTTTCCCCCAGCCTTTTTAGTGGAGCCCTTGGTTTTTCACGTCTCAGCTCAGTAGTGATGTGATTTTCCTCGCCCGTGATTTACATGCCCCTTTGAGATCTGTGATTATTGGAGTACGAGGGACGCCCGTTGCAATTTCTGGCTCGAGAGATGAGAGAATTGCACATCGGGTCATGCCGTACTTGTTGTTGTTGTTGCGGAGTAATCACGAGGAGCGAGTGGGGGAGCTGGAGGCGTATTGTTAGATACCTAGCCGTGGTATTCTTGACTCCTGATGGGCTTGATCTAGTTTCGAGGACGAAACTTTCTTTTAGTGGGGGAGGATGTGAGGTCCTGGAATCCCCCGCGTAGGGTTGCTGGTTGTTGGGCAGCTTTCGGTCGCCGTTGGGGGTGTTGGTGCGCGTGCTGGGGGCCCAGAAATGGATTTGTGATGCAATTTGGGATTTGCTTGCATCACTGGAGGCCTGCGTGGGTTGCGCGCAATTTGGACACAAGTGGTGGACTTCGGGCTTAAATTGAGACCCCGTGGGAAGTTGGAGGACCCGTCGGGTGTTTAGAAGTGTTTTCGCGCGATTCAGATGTCAAAATTAGACTCCGGGTGAAGTCCGGATAAAAGTTTACCTCTCCGGTCGCCTTCGGGAATTTTTAGAGTTGGAATTGGGCAAATCGGACTTTAAAAATGGATCCGGCGCGAAAATCGGATCGAGTGGGCATTCGGCAAATTTTAGGGTGAGAATTTGGAGAATTGGACATCGTTTTTGGATTCAGCGCGCGAAATCGCTAAGAATGGACTATTTATTTGTTGGATTTGGAGCCTGGATGAAGTGCGCGTTTTTCGAGGCAAGACGGCACGTTTATCGAGGTGTGCGTGTGGCACGGATCCCGAGGCGAACGCGGCGCGCGGGTCAAGGCGCGCGGTTCGAGGCGGCGTGCGGACGGGACGGGGCGCTGACGCCTTCTGCACGGGACGCGCGGGGGGGGCCGCCACGTGGCGGGCCCCCGTTGGCCCCGCGCGGGCGCGGGGGCACGCGCGCCCGTGTAACGGGCGCGTGTCCCGCGCCTGGCGCGGGCGCGGTGTAACGCGCCCGTGTGGCGGGCGCGTTACCGCGCGCCACGTGGCGCGCTGGGCGCGTGGTGGACCCGGCGCACGCGCCCAGCCCCGTGAACCGGCCGGTTGGAGCCTCCTATTGGTTGGCGCCGTGGACCATGCCCGTGGACCGGGGCCGTGGACCACTCCTCCTCCCCCTTTTCTTCTTCTTCTCCCTTCTCCCCCGCAAGCCTTTTCTCCTCCATTTTCTTTTCTTCCTTCTTCAACCGAGCGGGAGAGGGAGTGAGGAGGGGATTTGTGGGTGGTGCGGCGGTGCGTTGTGGACCTCGTGGAGCGTGCGCGAGGTTCCGTTGGGAGCGTTTCGGCAGCGGCAGCGCAGTCGGGTAGGTCCCGTGTGTTGGTTTTACTGTATTTTTGTACAGTTTTTGGGGCGATCTTTTAGACTGTAACTGACTCTCTTGCTCCTTTCTGTGTTTGGCACCGTGCACCGTTTTGCGTGCGGACTCCGGCATTGTGCACCGTTTTGCGTGCGGACTCCGTTTTGCGTGCGGATCCTGGCACCGTGCACCGTTTTGCGTGCGGACTCCGGCACCGTGCACCGTTTTGCGTGTGGACTCCGTTTTGCGTGCGAATCCTGGCACCGTGCAACGTTTTGCGTGCGGACTCCGGCACCGTGCACCGTTTTGCGTGCGGACTCCGTTTTGCGTGCGGATCCTGGCACCGTGCACCGTTTTGCGTGCGGACTCCGGCACCGTGCACCGTTCTGCGTGCAGACTCCGTTTTGCGTACGGATCCTGGCACCGTGCACCGTTTTGCGTGCGGACTCCGGCATCGGACATCGTTTTGCGTGCAGACTCCGTTTGTCGTGCGGATTTCGGCACCGTGCTCCGTTTTGCGTGCGGACTCCGGCAGCGGACATCGTTTTGCGTGCGGATCGCGTGGAGGCCAATTGCAAGTGTCTACGAGCAATTGGTGGAAAATCGAGGTGGGTGGCCTTATCTCCATGTTTTATGGAATGTACATTAATTCTATTGATGTAGGACTATGCATGATAGTTTATTTCCTTGTGTAGCATGCTAGATTGTCGGAATGGCTATCCCTTTATTATCTGTTAAAGTAGTTATCTTGGAACTTGACCTAGCACCCCCGTCATATATTGTATGTGTAACCAGACTAGTAGAAAACCCTCACTTGGGCTAGGGTTATTTATGCTTAGACATCCACACTGTTCCTTCATCCCTGGACATAGTGTTTTCTCGCCCGGGTAGTGGGCCGAGAGGTCGGGACTTGCTTTTAGTGTGGGATGCTTTTACACTCTTGCCTGGGAGCAGAGTGGAGTCTGGTAGTTGTTGTTACGGAATTTGAGTTGGCGTAGTTTCGTGAAAGTCTCAAGTCTTGAAGATTGAAGGTGAAGAAAGTTGGATCGTTTAACTCAATCTCAAGAAAGAAGAATTCAAAAGGATCAGGTATGTTTAACCTAAGATTTTGTGTGATCCGAATACTTCTTGTAGTGTAGAAACACTTGGAAGAATCTTTCATTGCATAAAAATCAAAAACTGGACTTGGGACATGTTCAGGATCCGGATCAGGTTGTTCGATCCGGATCCCGAAGGTGGTTCGTTCATACACCAGTTCAATCCGGATCGTAGCCTCTCTTGATCCGGATCCCGAACACTGAGTTTACCATCTTCCTTGAACGATCCGGATCAGGCTTCGCAATCCGGATCCCGAACGTTGATGTTTGGTGAACTGTATGAACGATCCGGATCAAGCACTTCGATCCGGATCCCGAACCTTCGTTTTTCTGGAATTGCCTGACTCGTTGCGACGATCCGGATCACAGTTAATCCGATCCGGATCGCCGTCCGTAAAATCTCCAGAAATGTTAGGTTTTTGATTTCTATCTCCTTCCTAGGGTTTCTAACCTATAAATAGACCCTATGACTCTTCTTCTAGGGTTAATCCAAAAAGAGGCCGAAAATAACTATAGCCGTCATTTTCATATATACGCCTCTAGATCCACATATAGAGAAGAAAGGAAATCATTAGAGAATACTCTATGTTTCTTCATCTATATTGATTAGTTTGATTCTAGGTTTTCATACTCACATCTTGAGTTGAATCAAACTAATGAATACTTAGATGGTATTTCCGATCTATCTTTGATCTAAGTATTCGGCGGATCATCACCACCCAAAACAACGATTTACCCCAAAAATCGGCGCGTGGATTCGCGTGTCCTTGTGGATTCAAGGTTCAACCGCTCTCGTGGATTCGGAGCGAGGCACGTTCGTGGATTCGAAGGGTGCTATTGGGTGAAGACCGTGGATTCGGTCGGACGTCGTGGATTCGACGTTGGACGCCGTGGATTCGGCGTTGGGCGCAGATCGTGGATTCGAGAAGCGTCGCGGAGCGAGCGGAGAAGATCCTCTAGGAGCGTATGAGAAGGTTGAGTCGTAAGTGTGTACGGTAAATCACCTTGTACGTGTTTTAATTCTAGTGGATTTCTGCCGTGTTATCGGTCCCGTGGTTTTTTACTCCGGTGATGGAGTTTTCCACGTAAAAATCTTGCGTATTATTTTTATTTCCGCATTGGGTTTTTATCGCAACGATTTTTTGAGTGTTTATGCGTTTACACCTATTCACCCCCCTCTAGGTGTTTTTTTCCTCTATTTAGATCCGTATTACATATAACCCAACAAGTGGTATCACAGCGGGAATAGGGTTGTAAACAATGGTTGAAGGTGGAAACATCAACCGACCCCCGTTCTTCGATGGAACAAATTATGCGTACTGGAAAGTACGGATGAAAGCCTTTTTAATTTCCATCGACGAACGGGTGTGGCAATCAATTGAATTAGGATGGTCTAATCCAACTGAATTTATTGGTGATGTTCGCACCTTAAAACCTAGGTCGAAATGGACCAAGGAAGAGTTAGATTCATCTTCTTACAATGGCAAGGGAATTAATGCTATCTTTAATGCCTTATCTCAAACTGAATTCTCTCGCGTCTTGGCATGTGAGACTGCGAAAGAAATCTGGGATGTTCTTCAGGTTACACATGAGGGAACTAACCTCGTGAAGATTCAGAAACTGCAAATGCTTACGAGCAAGTTTGACTCTATCTTAATGGCAGAAAATGAATCTTTCACGGACTACTATACACGATTGCAAGACATCGTAAACTCATGTGCTAATCTGGGAGAAGATTCCAGAATTTAAGATTGTAAGAAAAATCTTAAGAACTCTTCCTGAACGATTTCGCCCAAAGGTTACTGCCATTGAAACTATTAAACACCCGGACGAAATACGTGTAGAAGAATTAGTTGGTTCATTACAAACTTATGAAATGACATTTACTACTAACAATTCTTCTGGAAAGGCATCCACTTCTAAGTCTTCAGGTTATGCGTTGAAAACAACTAAGGAAGAAGACGCGGAAACGTCCTCCTCAGACGATGACGAGAACCTTTCTATGGAGGAATTTGAGAAGCAGCTCGCTCTCTTGACAAGGAAGTTTCGCCGCAACTTTCGAAGGGTAATTCAAGCAAATCTCCATCCTTCGGAAAGTCGAACAAAGGCAAGGGTACTTCAGGTTACAAGTCAAGAAAGCAAGAGAACTTCTCAAAGGATAAGAAAAGTTCAGAAGGACAACTACAATGCTTCAAATGTCGAGGCTACGGCCACATTGCAACGGAGTGTCCTAACAAGTATCCGGCAAAGAAGAAGGCGATGCAAGTCGTCACTTGGGATGACAACTCAACGTCAAATGAGTCGTCTTCGAGTGATGAAGAAAAGAGCTCCACCGCTTTCCACGCGTCCGTATCTTCACCCTTCATGTGCTTTATGGCAAGTACATCTGAGTCGTTGTCCAACTCCACTGTTGAAAGAACGCAACGGACAACGAATCGGATGATTCGGAAGGTGAAGATTTTGCTCTAGCCTACCACAGACTTTTGAGGGACTCAAAGAAAGTGGCTAAGCAAAACAAGAGTTTGAGAGGGAGAGTGCATGATCTCGAAGAAGAAGCAAAAAGAGCGACTTCTCTCTCAAACGCTCTTGAAGTGGAAAGGGAAAACCTGATAAAGGCAAATGCTTCCCTTCAAGAGTCCAATGAGCAACTTGAGAAGGAACATACAAATCTGGTGGATAACGCGAATCACTTCTCAAAGCTCTACAATGAGGCTCGACAGGATAACCTGGAAATGACAAAGACCATTTTCCAACTCAAGAATGACTTACAGCGATTCTCTTCAGGAAGGAGTAAGTTGGATAGACTTCTTGGTCTTGGTCAATCAAATAGGTTCGGCCTCGGATACACTCAAACTGGAAACAGTCCAAGTTCGAGTGAGACAGTTTTTGTGCCTCAGTCGGTATCTCCTCCTCCGACACCGGAATTCAAGACAAACAACGACAACAAACCTACTTCATCCTCTTTGGGATCGTCAAGATCTAAGGTATGTTTTCGTTGTGGTGTTTCAGGGCACAAAAGAAGATATTGCAAGACGGGAGTCGAACGCTCATCTCAAGGACCTCTTGCAACAACTACCAAAATGGCTCCTCCCCGAAAATCAAAGCAAAACTTTTCAAATGAAAAGAGATTTGGTAGTTCATCGCGCAAGACGATTTCATCAAGGAACAACAATCGCTATAACAAGACGCCTTCACCTAGGCATATAACTTCTCGACCATTACCGACGCACTCCAAAAGGGTTTGGGTGCGCAAAGGTGAAATTTTTCCTTGTCTTGTTTCCAATGTTTCCTTGCATGCATATGATAGTTCGTCTTGGTATCTGGATAGCGGATGTTCCCGTCACATGACCGGTGACAAAAATAGTTTTCAAAATCTTGAGAAAATCTCCGGAGGACACGTTGTTTTCGGAGACGGTCGATCTTCCAAAATTGTTGGAAAAGGGACGGTAGCTATTCCAGATGGCCCGATTTTGAAAAACGTCTTATTTGTTGATGGCCTTAAGACTAACCTCATAAGCATAAGTCAACTTTGCGACAATGGTTTTTCAGTTAACTTTTCATCTGTTGAATGCGTTGTAACTGATAAGGACCATGTCTTCTTTCTAAAAGGGGTTAGATCTGAAAACAATTGTTATGTTGTTCCTAATAAATTTTCTGAAAATTGTAACTTAGCCGCTTTGAATAATGAAACTCTTTGGCATGAAAGGCTAGGTCACTTAAATTTTAAGGAACTTACTAGAATTTCAAGCAAGGACGTGGTCAAGGGGGTTCCAAAGCTTTTATTTAAACAAAACATTGTGTGTGGTGGTTGCCAAAAGGGAAAACAGTCTAGGACTGCACACAAGAACTTGAACCACGTTGGTACAAAACGGCCCTTGGAACTTTTGCACATGGACTTAATGGGGCCGACCCGTCAACCATCTTTGGGAGGTAAATGGTACATTTTTTTATTGGTTGATGATTTCTCTCGGTTTTCTTGGGTAGCATTTTTAAAAGAGAAAGCTGATACGTTTGACTCTTTTCATGAGATTTGCCATCGTATTATGATTGAAAAGAATGAAAAGATCATTCGTGTTAGAAGTGATAGAGGTGGAGAATTCATAAATTCAAAATTCATTGATTTTTGCACTTCAAATGGAATTAAACATGAATTCTCGGCACCCTATACACCTCAGCAGAATGGTGTTGTTGAGCGCAAGAACAGGGTTGTTCAAGAGATGGCGCGTGTGATGCTTCATAGCCGGAATTTACCGCTACATTTTTGGGCTGAAGCTGTGAACACCGCTGTCTATGTCATTAATAGAGTTTACTTGCGCCCAGGAACTTTAAATACACCATATGAGCTGTGGTTTAGTAGAAAACCCAATATCAAATATTTTCGTGTCTTCGGGAGTCGATGTTACATTTTACGTGACCGTGAAAATCTTGGAAAGTTCGACTCTCGAAGTGATGAAGGGATCTTTTTGGGTTATTCTACGAATAGCAGAGCATATCGAGTATTTAACATTGAATCTAAGACGATCGTAGAATCTATAAATGTTAAAGTAGATGAAGCTTTTCACTTTGAAACTGGAAAATCTACCCTCGATATCTCTCTAGATGATGATTCTCCTGCTAGTGCATCTTCTCATAATAATACTTCCAATATTAATGATGCATCTAATGGTTCTTCAAGTTTATCTGATGTGCAGGAATCATCTCATATATCTCCGAGTACTCCGTTTCAACAAACGTTACGAATCTCCAAGGATCATCCAGAATCGAATATTATTGGAGATCCACAAGAAGGAGTCAGAACTCGGAGGCAGTTGGTTTGTGGATTCGCTTGCTACGTATCTTTAATCGAACCAAAGAACATAGATGAAGCTCTTCAGGATGACTACTGGATTAAAGCAATGCAGGAAGAGCTCCATCAATTTGAGCGAAACAAAGTCTGGGAATTAACGAAGCCTCCAAAGCAACACAATGTGATAGGTACCAAATGGATCTTCAAGAACAAGAAAAATGAGGATGGTACTATCATCAGGAACAAGGCACGATAGTTGCTCAAGGCTACTCTCAAGTAGAAGGTATAGACTTTGATGAAACCTTCGCCCCAGTAGCTAGACTCGAGTCCATTCGTATACTATTCGCTATGCTTGTCATTTTAAAATTAAATTATTTCAAATGGACGTTAAGAGCGCATTTCTAAATGGGTTTTTAAATGAGGAAGTTTATGTGGCTCAACCGAAAGGTTTTGTAGATCATAAACAACCTAACCATGTTTTTCGTTTGAAAAAGGCTCTTTACGGTCTGAAACAAGCACCGCGAGCATGGTACGAAAGGTTAACAAAGCACCTTTTGGAGAAGGGCTATACTCGAGGGGGAGCTGATAGGACTCTCTTTGTGAAGCATTATCAAAGCAATTTCATTGTAGCACAAATCTATGTCGATGACATTGTATTTGGCGCAACAAGAGATAACGATGCTTCTAAATTCGCGGAGACCATGGAAATT
>CM055061.1:24393517-24438868 GCA_029204045.2 Tillandsia leiboldiana
GTGATGCTTTCTTCGAGTTCTCCTCTAGAGCGTTGGGGTATTCCCCTCTAGAGCGTGGGGCCGGACAGGCAGTTAGTTTCTTGCTAGCTCACGCGGCGCGGCATTTTAATGCCTCGGTGATGCTTTCTTCGGTTCACCCTCTAGAGCGTTGGGGTATTCCCTCTAGAGCGTGGGGGTCGGACAGGCATTTAGTTCTTGCTATTCATACCGGCGCGGCATTTTACGCCCGGGTGATGCTTCTTCGAGTTTCCCCTCTAGAGCGTTGGGGTATTCCTGTAGATAACCATGATTTTAAAATCCAAAAATCTAAGCTAAAAATATTTCCAGAATTATTTAAATAGGCAATTAGTGGGTCAATAGTGGCCCAGAATGTTGACTTTTGATCGGGGTCTGATCTGGAAATCCGGATTACCATTGCGATCGTCTCGTCGAAACATAGAAGTTTCATATCATATGTTTTAGTCCGACGGTCGGTCTTCCAGAAATCAGAAATCAAAAGTGGGCCCCGCGACTAAGTGAATAGTAACCCTCGAGTTTTTAGTCCCTCGCTTTCCTAATGGCCGAACACTATCTAGAGTTTTAACCTAGAGGTATAGGTAATGGAACCTAGCTAATTTCACACGTTCTGAGCGCAATGGCACTGACGGATTTCGCGTTTGGGCGAACCCGGGTGCATCGAAGTGCGTGCCACGCGCGATAATTCGACGAACTTTATGGATCAAGTTTTTATCCGAGTGTCAAACAAAACAAGAAAATACGCTACTTGAAGGTCTCGACGAGCCGGACGTCGTGGCGAAGTCTGTTTCGCAATTCGCTGAGCGGATTTTCTCGAATGCGTGAAAGTGCTCCAAATGGACTAAATAGTAATGAAAACTTCAAATTTTATGTGCCTAAGTGCTAGGGCTTATAGGATAAGGTGTTGGGTGTAATGTAACCTAATGAATAAGCCTCGGATGCTAGGGTTTAGTGTGAACCCAACTTCAAGGTTTTTCCCAAAAGAATCTTGTATTAAACTCCATGTTTGCCTCTTGGACTTCTTGAACCGTTCCACTCAGGTGTCCTTTGGTTCCCTGCTGTCTTCAAAACCGAGCCCAAGTGGAGAGAAGCCAAAGAACCCAACACCATTACAGGATAACCGAGGGAGAGAGAGAGAGGAGAAGGGAACTGAACCAAAGCTTCACCAAGCTTTCTCTGGGTTTTGGGAGGAGTTCCTGGTGCCTGGGCTTCCTCCTGATCAAGCCCGGAGTCCTGGACACTCGAGAACACTAGCCACCATAGAGAGAAGAACAAAGAAAGGTTGGGACCAAACGTTTTCAAGTTGTGTTTGGAGGGTCCCTGAGGTGTTCCAATACCTGTGGAGCATCTGGAGGTTGCTGAGGTTGCACGAAGAAGGAGGAAGAGAACCGGCTTCATCCCTTCTTCATCAACTTCGGCCAAGGTGAGGTTCTCTCAAACCCGGTTTGTGTTAGCCCGAGACCCCTAGCAGTAGGTTAGTTAGGATGTTGTGATGCTCTCTGCAAGGCCTGAGCTTCCCATGCACGTTGCATGGCCGCGGGAGAAGTTCTCGCCGGAAACCTAGCCGAGCTCCGCCGCATCATATCTCCGCAACCACTGAACCAAAGGGGAAATAAAATGATGGACTTTTAATGTGAGCCTAAGGATCATCTCCACCAAATTTGGAGTTTGATCAAGCCAATTGATGGCAGAATGAAACCTAATTTCGGGTTTTTCTTGCACTTGGCCGAGCTTTGTGCTCCGGCGCCGGCGAGCCCCTCCGCCGCCGGCCACATGCCCAGAAGTGCTCTGGGACCGAGGGGAGTCCATCCATGCCATTGCATGCAACCCATGCAGCCCAATGGGGACCGGCCATGAATGGCCCGAGCTTGAAGCCATTAATGCGGCCGGCCATCCGGCGACCTCCGACGGTGGGGTCAAGTCCAGACCTTCCTAAAAGCTTGCTAGGAAGCTTGTGGTGCTGTTCCTTGCACCTTAAAATCAACGTTGCAAAGTTGCCATTGTTGAAGATGAAGCTCAAATCGAGCTTTCTCCAGCCGCGCCGCCGCCGTGCCCTGTCGCGGGCACGGGTCCAGGTGAGTTTGTTGTGTGTTTTAGCGTCCAAATGGCCAAGTGGTTGGGGTCCCAGATGCTTTGGTTGGATGGTCACGATTTTCAAAGCAAGCACACTTCATCTTCTTCGTTGCCCCGACCATTCCATCCATGCAATCTTGGCCCAGGCTTGCAGAGAAGGTAGAGGAAGTTATATAGATCATTTCCCTCCAAGTCTTATAGCATTTGGTTCAGTGTTTGCAGAGATCAACTGGGATTGGTGGTGTGTGATTGTATGTAAATGATGCACACCATATTTGATAAAATGCTTCAATGAAGATTTAGTTTGAATTTGCGGCTTCGGTGTAAAAATGAAAGTTGCTCCAAATGTTCCACTGAGCTTGATGCTTACTCCAGATCAAATCAGATCTGTGTGGATTGATGTTGGAGCATTACACACATTGTTAGAGAGCAAGGGTTTGGTTCTGGTTTGAACCAGCAATTCTGGGCTACAAACCAAGGTGAGCCCTGGTGTCCTGGCACTGTCCAGAGACATTTTCATATACAAAGTTTTAGCAATTGATGAATGGATAAAAAGTTATAGTATAATTAACTTTAAGAGTAATGTTTGACCCAAACCATGTCCGGGCTATTTGCGAAGCCGCGACAATGTGCCCTAGGCTAATTTGGGGTCACCGGACGCGATGCTCGCGTTAAAAGTTTCTGTTTGAAGTCCCGAAGAAAACAAATGACATTAAGGCTATGTTAGTGCATATATTATGGGCCAAAGTTTGCCTCGGACCCGTGATGCCACAAATGGGTGAGCACGGTGTTCAGCATGACATAAGTAACCTGCTGGAAGTGACGGAATGTTAAAATGATTTTCCTGCTAAAAGAACGATGCGAAAATAGTGCCCAATTGGCACTAAAAGTAAATTTAAAAGCCCTAGGGGTCTAGATGCAAAGATCACATCGTATACTGGTTAGTAAACTTATTCCTGAACCTTATTTCACATTCAGGGTTACTTTGTAGCATTGGTTGCTCAGCGTACAGTTGGTTCAGATTAGCCCCTGCGTTATATCGGCGGGTTTATCTTGTCCGGGCTTTAATTTTCGGCCCTCTGTGACGGTATTGGTTGGACCCCTGTTTTGGTTAACCTGGATATAATTGAGCCTATCTGCTTTGATTGGTTATATTACTGTTTGTTGTTTGCCTGATTGGTCATTACCTAGTTTGCACATTTATACGTGATTATCAGTATCTATATCCTGATTCATGTTCTAGTTGTGGTTGATAATTAGGCTTGTGAGGACCTGGATCCCCACGACGAGATTACTGGATCATCTACAGCTCCTGGAGGCCTATGTGGCGTGTTGGTGGGATTTGTGCCCCAATTGGACATTAGTGTTGGGCTCAGTGTGTTAAATGGATCACGTGGGTGTTTGGCGGACTCCGTCGGAGTTCCAGAAGTGGTTTCGCGCGCCAAGGATATTTAAATTGGACTCAGTGCGAAGTTTGGACCAAGGATTACCTTTCCGGATGCCTTCGGCAAATTTTGGAGTTGGAATTTGGCGAAATGGACATCAAATTCGGATTCAGCGCGCGAAAACGGTTAAAACGGACTACCCACTTGTCATTTTTGAGCACCGGACACTGTTCACGCCGGAACAGTGTTTCCGGCGGCGGCGGCAGCGGCGGAGCGGCCGCAGGCAGCGCGGCGGACGGTAGGCGCGGGCCGCCCGGTCCACGCGGCAGGCGTGCACCGGGGGAGGCGGGACGCGTGGCGGCTCAGGAGTTGGGCCGGCCCGCGGGGCGCGGATCTACGGAGAGTGCGGGGTCGCATGGTGCACGCGGGGATGGACAAGTGGCATCATCCTAGAGGAGGGTTCAACGGCGGTTGGTCTACGCAGTATCGGGATGGCTCATGGTTTAACGGTGCACCGGGCTTGGGACACGTGGCAGGTTGGCATTGGTTCGGTCCACAGGATTTCGTGCACCGGTTCACTGGAAAGTGGCCTGACACGTGGCGTTTCCCCGATTGGTGGGGCTACTGTGCGCGGCAGGGTGGCAGGGCGGCGGCGTCAGGCGCACGTGTGGGCGCGGTTCGGGCAGGCTTCCCGCGCTTGGGGAGGACACGTGTCGGCGTCTGGGGCGCCACGTGTCGCGCGGGGACGGGCTGTGTTGCTGTCGCCTGTTTGGCGGATGACGTGGAGGCCCAGGGGACTTCCGGGCTGCTACAGTGCGCGCCTTTGGGGATTTTCGGGCTGCTACAGTACGCGCCCGAAAGTGGCATGCGCCCGAAATGGGGACCTGGCCGGTATTTTTCCCATTTGTTTCTGCAGCCTATAAATAGCGATCCGAGCTCTCTTCTTCTCCCTTTTTCCACCATTTCCGAGCCTCTTCTCGCCGGGTGCCTTCAGCAAAGTTGATCCTCGTGTTTGGCTGCATCTTTCTGCAAAGTTTTGGGATTTTTGGTGGCACGCATCCCGAGGTTACCATTTTTACGGCAGCGGCGCGACGCTCGTTCGTTGTGTTCTTCTTCGTCGCATTTCGGTGCGAGGACTCCCCCGGCTTACTCCGACCTCCGAATGAGGCGATTCTTGCGCCGTTGGCTTCATCGACAGGTAGGGCTATGTTTCCCATGTTTACTGGTTTTTCCCATTCCGAGCTTTTCATGGGTCTTTCGGATCATCTTGTAACCCCTTTTTCTGGGCGGAGTTTTGGGACAGCGGGCGGTATTTTGGCGATATCTTCGCGCACAGGCCTCGGATTGGGGCGATTCAAGAGGCGATTTGCATCTACACATCACGAGGAATATGCCCAAATTTTCTTGAATTTTCTGAATAATTCTCGAAGGTGAAGATTATCTGTGAACAGTATTTGTTGCTACAGTTTTTGAGTGTAGTTTGATTCGGGGTGGTTCCCTTGTCCGAATTGTTTCTCAGTGTAGGAAGCTCGGAATTGGACGTGCAGGTACTCGTTTCGAAGGTACCGACGCGAGGATTACTGTGGTATTTTTATTGGATTTTTTCTGGGCACTTGCAGCAGGTGAAAATATGCGCCGGCTTTGGGACTGATTTTCAGATTGTGTATGTTTGGTTGATTTTGGAATAAGAGTGTAATGTTGAGCGTTATTGTTGTGCTCAGGGGTGTTTTCAGCTGTTTGAAGCCGAGGCTTTCGCGAATTGTACCGTGGGTGTTATGTTGGCAGATTTGGACCGCGGGCGTCTACCCTCTTCACCGACTCCAGGTTTGCCTTGGATTGAGCACTTCAGGTGGGTAAGCTTAATTTAGTAACTGTATAAGGTTTTTATATCATGGTGAATGTAAGTGCACATGTGGGGTTATCATCCCTCTATGATTGATAACAGGCGTATTTGATGTGCAACCGATATGAGCGAGAGGTAAGCAAGGAATGGCCCACTTGGGTGAGATTGGTATACCCTAGTAGGAATGTTTTAGCATGCTTTACTGTTTTATGCTTCACCCACTTTTATTATTTCTGAGAACAAAGCATGCGTGCATGGACATGTAGTTAGGCCATCTTTTACCGCTGCACTACTTTTGGAACTTGACTTAGGAGAAACCATGTTATCCTTTTCTCCTTCTTTGTTAGTCAGGTGGTCTGTGTTGCTCAGGTATCGAGCAGGGGGTTCGGGGTAGTGTAGTCGGGACTTGGTGTCTGGGACAGGTTGGATTAGTTGTGGGGCTTGCGGCAACCGCGGATATTGGGCGGTTGACCGGATAGTTATTTATGCACCAGATTGGGTATCCGATTTCTCTAGTGGATGGGTTTTCCACTTTGATCAGAGTCATGATCCAGTCCTGCTGATTGAGATACTTTACTCGTGTGGGTCGCTCCCCTCGAGTGCCACTCCGGAGTGCGCGGACAGACAGACTTTGAGTCCTTGAGACTCCCTTGCCTTCGGTGTTATGCGTAGGCTGGCATACCCGTCGCGGCAGGCAGAGCAGGCAGTACCAGTGTCCTACTGGTGGCATTAGATTGGGCTATTACAGACTTTTGCTTTTTAGTTGCGCTCGTGTCGGGGGGACCGAGTGGAGTCTAGTGGCGGTGTTTGGACAGTGCTAGTGTTGTTGGAGACCGTTTTGGGGTACGGTGGTCCCAAGGTCATTGTGAGTTGTTGACCGTTGTAAGGCAGGCAATAGTAGGCAGGCAGGCAGAGGCGGCATAGGCAGGCATGGCAGGCAGGCAGGCATTAGCAGGTGTAGGCAGGCATAGGCAGGCATAGCGGGCGATAGTAGGCAGGCATGCATGGCAGGCATAGCAGGCATAATAGGCATGCAGGAGGACTGAGGCATAGCAGGCATAGGCACGGGCAGTAGGCAGGCATAGGCAGGCACATTATGCAGTGCATTTGTTTATTGTGCAGGCATAAGGCAGAGGCAGAGCAGGCATGGCAGAGCTTGGCAAGGCATAGGCAGGCCAGAGGCAGGCCATGGCGGGCATAGGCAAGGCATAGGCATGCGGAGCCGGCATGGCAGGGCATAGCAGGCATAGCAGGCATGGCAGGCATGAGGCAGGCATGGCAGGCGTAGCAGGGCATGGCAGTCATTAGCAAGCTTAGTGGCTTAGCTAGCTGTTGAGAGGGTCCAGCTTCTTTTATCAGTCTTACGGCTTTGGTTAGTTTTTGTCTCTTGAGGACTTGGTGGGCAGACCGTCGGGTCTGGCGGTGGTACCCACTGAGAACTCCCTTTTTGGTGTAGTTCTCACACCCTTTGGGGGTTTTCCCCCTCTTTTCCTCTCCTTCCTTGTTTTGCAGAGTCTTAGCAGGTGTTGCCGACTCTGTGGTTGTTGATCGTGGCGAGGGAGTCGCGAGCTAGATCCCTACCCGGCGTTGGAGAGTAGCGGTACCCTTCTGTGGAGATCATCAGTAGATTAGCTGTTTCTTTTTCCTCTTTTGAGAGACTTTTGTAGTGAGGATATTTTGTATTGAGAGACTGTACACTGTTGTATATATTGGAGTTACCTCCCGGTTGGGTTTAGAGCTTGTACTCGAGGATTTGTATTATTATTATTTTTGGGAGGCAGACAGTGTTGTTTATTTCCAGTTGTACAGTGATTGATTTTAGTTACAGCAGATTTTTATTTACAGCTCTGATATCTGTTAGCTGTAGCACTTTTCTTGCAGGTAGAACGCTTCGCCTATGCAGGTTGCATAGGTGGCGGATCTGTTGGCGGGCCCGGGTCGCAGTTTCGACCCTGGGGCGTGACAGATTAGAGTGGTATCAGAGCCTAGGTTGTAGGTCATGGTGGACTTAGAAACCCTAGGCTTTTGGTTTGACCCTTGGTTGACTTTGTGAGAGTCGTGATTTTTGCGAGAGTCCTGATTGAGTTTTATACCTCTCCCGAGGGACGGGAGGAGTGATTGGCATGTTTATTCTCCTAAGTGATTATGTTGGCTGCAGACAACATAATGCTGTGGAACGGGTGACATGCTTTAGACTTTCGCTGGATTGGGTCGAGTGTTGTTGTGTTCTGTTTTGTTGTTTCGTCGTGGCGAGCGGTGTCTCCCCGACGCTGGGTTTTGACCCGTGTGCATCCTGTCATAGTAGTTGAGCTTGAGCAGTTGGTTTGGGCGGATACCCGGATCGAGGTCAGAGAACCCCGGACCCAGATGACAGGATTGTCTGCGGCTTGTCAGCGGCAGAAGTGAGCAGCTGGTCTTGGTGACACAGTTGTCGGAGCATTGAGTAGCCCCCTCTGTGCCAATGTTTAGTGTCGAGGCACCGAGGCAGGGTGGATGGTTGACAGCTGGTGAGCTGTGGGACATGATCGACCTCTTGAGCCATATTTGGCAGATGAACCCCCCGACTCGTAAGATTGAGTTTAGAGCCCTTGGAGGCAGAGTCGCGGCTGGTGGTGATGGAGTGATTAATTGAGAGCCTCCCTGTGTTTGTAAGTGTATGCAGTTGTTGAACTGCGCGCTCCAGATTCGAGGGACGAGGCGCATAGGATATATGAGACTGGGAGTGGATTGCGCCAGGGCACCTTTCTGTTATTCAGTCCCTCCATTGTAGATTTAGACGCCTCGATGGAGCAGGCACAGTGTATGGAGCGCGGCATTGCAGTTCCTTGGATAGGGATCTGCCGCCAGAGGTGAGTTCTGGATTTTGGCGCTTGGCGCCGGATGATGGAGGACAGATCGGCCGGCAGGGGCATGACTAATTTTCTTTTCTTGGATGACGAATTCCCGAGATGTCAGAGGACGAGTGGACCCCGGAGGCGACATCAGTATTTTATCAGAGCGGCGCAGCGATAGCGTGGATTTGTTATCTGCGGAGGACCTTATTCGTCGCCTCATTGTGATCAGAGACAGAGGTCGTGCTTCCTAGTGATAGCCCTGATTTTCAGGCAGATTGAGCGACAACCACTTGCTTTGAGCGGATGAATCTGTGCCGCCCGGTTGGAGGGCGCCACGGTAGTGGATTGAGTGTCGCAGGTGGGATTTCACCACGGTAGTCGGAGTTAGAGCATGTTCCACTCTTACATGGGTTAGAGGTGGATTTGTTACCACGTGCACTAGAGGTACAGGTTCCTGTTGTTGTTGTGCACGTGAAGGAGGCTTTTGGATCATGTCTTGTGCGGCCGAGACCGCGAGTTACCGGCAGAATTATTGGGAATTATAGCAATTAGGTGTTTTGACCTTATGCTTGAGATTGTTGGGCACTATGCCACAGGATGTTCGACTGCGGCAAAAGGGGACTTGATCTTCGGCAAGACAGGCAATTGGAGGCTTGCTCGTGGAGGTTGTTAGAGCACTTTGGTTTTAGCGACCGGATGAGAGGTGCTTACGGCGGCACCGGGACTCAGGGATATCTCTGTTGCCCACGAGACTCCGGGTGTGATTTCACCTTAGTTGTTGGTATTGCCGCCGGTTAGGGAGATAGAGATTGTGTTTGACGTGGTTTGAGGGACCGCACCACCCTGGACAGCACCTCATTGGATATCGCCGGTAGGGCTGAGAGAGACCCGATGGCACTGCTGCAGGGGCCGATGGATCGGGGGGTCTGTTTGACCTAGTGCCACGCCGTTGGTATACGGTGGTGATGCCACATCGTTGATACACGGATGTGAGGGTCCTTTTATGGTATCTAGGACCTTATTGATGGAGTTGTACTCCGGCTGTTGGTGTATGATCCGAGTGCCCACTTGGAGTTAGACAGCTGAGGACTTCGCCTAGGTGGCGTTGTGGACGCGGTGGGGCATTCTGAGTTGTTAGTGAGGCCCAATGTAATGACGAATGCCCTGTGGACTTCAAGATCTGAGGAATAGTAGGTCCCAGTTGTACTTGGACGGACTGGGAGTGGTGTTTTCCGTGGATATTTTGATTTACTCCCAGAGTGACTTGGAGTACTAGGAGCACTTTGTGGATGTTATTCTAGTTGACCGAGACCAACTTTCATTCTTGAGGTGAGAAGCTTCTAGACTTGGCGGTGCCAAGAGAGCATGGCCAATGGATAATGTGACTGGTCTTAGCGCCAATGCTAGTGTTTCCTGTGTTGGGAGATGGAATTGTGTGTTTTGGTGATGCCTCCCATGGTGGCGGTAGAGTTACCGTGGGTGGATCTTCGGTCCACACTTCTTTAGTCCAACCCTGTGAGTGCTGTGGCAGGATGAAACACTGTTTTTGCAGGCAGCTTGGATTCCACAGTTGAGCCTTTCAGTACGTCCTTTATTCCCAGCTTGGATTGTTATACCTGGGCGTAGGCCATGCCTGCTCGGCTATCAGTTTTGATTACTCAGCATTTCCGTTCTTTACCATGTGATAGATCAGGATTTCAGCTTCAGTTTGCAGTATTCGCCATGCGGTGCCGACGGAGATTACAGCTTTCAGCATGTTGAATGGGATTTATGCGGATTGTCGTTGCTGGTTGGGATTTTTGACCGTGAGTTTGAGCATCAGCATTATGATCGCCTTTTTGCCAGTTTTCAGTCCCGTTCACTGACGGTTTGGTCCCCGTCAGGGCATCCTTTCGACCCGTGGGTCTGTTGGAGTTATGTTGGCTTGTTGAGTGTCCAACCGTGGCTTGAGATTGGATCTCTGGAGGATCCCTTTTGAGGGTAGCTCGTGGTTGAGAAGGCCACTCGGGTGATTTTGGATCGGAAGTAACCGAGTGAAGACCCCAGCTTATTGGATCTTTTCCTCATAGGATGAATCTGTGGGTATACTTCGGGTCACCTTGTTGAGATTTACACCAGGATGTGGTTTGTTGCGTGTTGCACCGATGGTTATTCTGTTTTTCCCCCAGCTTTTGATGGAGCCTCTGTGTTGTTTTACGTCTCAGCTCAGGTGTGTTTTACTTTTGGATCCCTCGCCGTGATTGACTTGTCTATTGAGATCTGTGATTGTTGGAGTACGAGGAACGCCCGTTGCGGATTCTGGCTCGAGAGAGGAGGGAATCGCGCAATCGGGCCATGCCGTACTGGGTATTGTTGTTATTGGGGAGTGATCACGGGGAGTGTGTGGTGTGTGGGGAGCTGGAGGCGTGATTGATGGATACCTACCCGTGGTATTTGTGACTCCTGGTGGATTTGAGCTAGTTTCGAGGACGAAACTTTTCTTAGTGGGGGAGGATGTGAGGACCTGGATCCCCACGACGAGATTACTGGATCATCTACAGCTCCTGGAGGCCTATGTGGCGTGTTGGTGGGATTTGTGCCCCAATTGGACATTAGTGTTGGGCTCAGTGTGTTAAATGGATCACGTGGGTGTTTGGCGGACTCCGTCGGAGTTCCAGAAGTGGTTTCGCGCGCCAAGGATATTTAAATTGGACTCAGTGCGAAGTTTGGACCAAGGATTACCTTTCCGGATGCCTTCGGCAAATTTTGGAGTTGGAATTTGGCGAAATGGACATCAAATTCGGATTCAGCGCGCGAAAACGGTTTAAAACGGACTACCCACTTGTCATTTTTGAGCACCGGACACTGTTCACGCCGGAACAGTGTTTCCGGCGGCGGCGGCAGCGGCGGAGCGGCCGCAGGCAGCGCGGCGGACGGAGGCGCGGGCCGCCCGGTCCACGCGGCAGGCGTGCACCGGGGGCGGGACGCGTGGCGGCTCAGGAGTGGGCCGGCCCGCGGGGCGCGGTCTACGGAGAGTGCGGGGCGCATGGTGCACCGGGGGATGGACACGTGGCATCATCCTAGAGGAGGGTTCACGGCGGTTGGTCTACGCAGTATTCGGGATGGCTCATGGTTTACGGTGCACCGGGCTTGGACACGTGGCAGGTTTGCATTGGTTCGGTCCACAGGATTTCGTGCACCGGGTTCACTGGAAAGTGGCCTGACACGTGGCGTTCCCCGATTGGTGGGTCTACTGTGCGCGGCAGGGTGGCAGGCGGCGGCGTCAGGCGCACGTGGGCGCGGTCGGGCGGCTTCCCGCGCTTGGGGAGGACACGTGTCGGCGTCTGGGGGCGCCACGTGTCGCGCGGGGAGCGGCTGGTGTTGCTGTCGCCTGTTTGGCGGATGACGTGGAGGCCCAGGGGACTTCCGGGCTGCTACAGTGCGCGCCTTTGGGGATTTTCGGGCTGCTACAGTACGCGCCCGAAAGTGGCATGCGCCCGGAAATGGGGACATGGCCGGTATTTTTCCCATTTGTTTCTGCAGCCTATAAATAGCGATCCGAGCTCTCTTCTTCTCCCTTTTTCCACCATTTCCGAGCCTCTTCTCGCCGGGGTGCCTTCAGCAAAGTTGATCCTCGTGTTTGGCTGCATCTTTCTGCAAAGTTTTGGGATTTTTGGTGGCACGCATCCCGAGGTTACCATTTTTACGGCGCGGCGCGACGCTCGTTCGTTTGTGTTCTTCTTCGTCGCATTTCGGTGCGAGGACTCCCCCGGCTTACTCCGACCTCCGAATGAGGCGATTCTTGCGCCGTTGGCTTCACGACAGGTAGGGCTATGTTTCCCATGTTTACTGGTTTTTCCCATTCCGAGCTTTTCATGGGTCTTTCGGATCATCTTGTAACCCCTTTTTCTGGGCGGAGTTTTGGGACAGCGGTGCGGTATTTTGGCGATATCTTCGCGCACAGGCCTCGGATTGGGGCGATTCAAGAGGCGATTTGCATCTACACATCACGAGGAATATGCCCAAATTTTCTTGGAATTTTCTGAATAATTCTCGAAGGTGAAGATTATCTGTGAACAGTATTTGTTGCTACAGTTTTTGAGTGTAGTTTGATTCGGGGTGGTTCCCTTGTCCGAATTGTTTCTCAGTGTAGGAAGCTCGGAATTGGACGTGCAGGTACTCGTTTCGAAGGTATCGACGCGAGGATTACTGTGGTATTTTTATTGGATTTTTCTGGGCACTTGCAGCAGGTGAAATATGCGCGGCTTTGGGACTGATTTTCAGATTGTGTATGTTTGGTTGATTTTGGAATAAGAGTGTAATGTTGAGCGTTATTGTTGTGCTCAGGGGTGTTTTCAGCTGTTTGAAGCCGAGGCTTTCGCGACTTGTACCGTGGGTGTTATGTTGGCAGATTTTGGACCGCGGGCGTCTACCCTCTTCACCGACTCCAGGTTTGCCTTGGATTGAGCACTTCAGGTGGGTAAGCTTAATTTAGTAACTGTATAAGGTTTTTATATCATGGTGAATGTAAGTGCACATGTGGGGTTATCATCCCTCTATGATTGATAACAGGCGTATTTGATGTGCAACCGATATGAGCGAGAGGTAAGCAAGGAATGGCCCACTTGGGTGAGATTGGTATACCATAGTAGGAATGTTTTAGCATGCTTTACTATTTTATGCTTCACCCACTTTTATTATTTCTGAGAACAAAGCATGCGTGCATGGACATGTAGTTAGGCCATCTTTTACCGCTGCACTACTTTTGGAACTTGACTTAGGAGAAACCATGTTATCCTTTTCTCCTTCTTTGTTAGTCAGGTGGTCTGTGTTGCTCAGGTTCGAGCAGGGGTTCTGGGTAGTGTAGTCGGGACTTGGTGTCTGGGACAGGTTGGATTAGTTGTGGGGCTTTGCGGCAACCGCGGATATTGGGCGGTTGACCGGATATTTATTTATGCACCAGATTGGGTATCCGATTTCTCTAGTGGATGGGTTTTCCCACTTTGATCAGAGTCATGATCCAGTCCTGCTGATTGAGATACTTTACTCGTGTGGGTCGCTCCCCTCGAGTGCCACTCCGGAGTGCGCGGCAGACAGACTTTGAGTCCTTGAGACTCCCTTGCTTCGGTGTTATGCGTAGGCTGGCATACCCGTCGCGGCAGGCAGAGCAGGCAGTACCAGTGTCTACTGGTGGCATTAGATTGGGCTTATTACAGACTTTTGCTTTTTAGTTGCGCTCGTGTCAGGGGGACCGAGTGGAGTCTAGTGGCGGTGTTTGGACCAGTGCTAGTGTTGTTGGGAACCGTTTTGGGGTACGGTGGTCCCAAGGTCATTGTGAGTTGTTGACCGTTGTAAGGCAGGCATAGTAGGCAGGCAGGCAGAGCAGGCATAGGCAGGCGTGGCAGGCAGGCAGGCATAGCAGGTATAGGCAGGCATAGGCAGGCATAGCGGGCATAGTAGGCAGGCAGGCATGGCAGGCATAGCAGGCATAATAGGCAGGCAGGGCAGGCATAGCAGGCATAGTAGGCAGGCAGGCATGGCAGGCATAGCAGGCATAGGCAGGCAGGGCAGGCATAGCAGGCATAGCAGGCATAGGCAGGCAGGGCAGGCATAGCAGGCATGGCAGGCATAGGCAGGCAGAGCAGGCATGGCAGGCTTGGCAGGCAGAGCAGGCATGGCGGGCATAGGCAGGCATAGGCATGCAGAGCAGGCATGGCAGGCATAGCAGGCATAGCAGGCATGGCAGGCATAGGCAGGCATGGCAGGCGTAGCAGGCATGGCAGTCATTGCAAGCTTAGTGGCTTGATAGCTGTTGAGAGGGTCCAGCTTCTTTTTATCAGTCTTTACGGCTTTGGTTAGTTTTTGTCTCTTGAGGACTTGGTGGGCAGACCGTCGGGTCTGGCGGTGGTACCCACTGAGAACTCCCTTTTTGGTGTAGTTCTCACACCCTTTGGGGGTTTTCCCCCTCTTTTCCTCTCCTCTCCTTTGTTTTGCAGAGTCTTAGCAGGTGTTGCCGACTCTGTGGTTGTTGATCGTGGCGAGGGAGTCGCGAGCTAGATCCCTACCCGGCGTTGGAGAGTAGCGGTACCCTTCTGTGGAGATCATCAGTAGATTAGCTGTTTCTTTTTCCTCTTTTGAGAGACTTTTGTAGTGAGGATATTTTGTATTGAGAGACTGTACACTGTTGTATATATATTGGAGTTACCTCCCGGTTGGGTTTAGAGCTTGTACTCGAGGATTTGTATTATTATTATTTTGGGAGGCAGACAGTGTTGTTTATTTCCAGTTGTACAGTGATTGATTTTAGTTACAGCAGATTTTTATTTACAGCTCTGATATCTGTTAGCTGTAGCACTTTTCTTGCAGGTAGAACGCTTCGCCTATGCAGGTTGGCATAGGTGGCGGATCTGTTGGCGGGCCCGGGTCGCAGTTTCGACCCTGGGGCGTGACATTCCTGCCTATGAGTTGAGATTCAGTTGATTCTGATATTGCATCCTTGATTGGATTAGTTGATAATTATTCCTGCATATGAGTTGAGATTCAGTTGATTCTGACATTGCATCGTTGATCGGATTGTTTCGGCTTGTTGTTCACCCGTTATGTTGCTAAATACATGATTTTATTAAATAAATGTTTTTACCGAGCTTCGTAGGGTCGCCTGAGTCTGTTCTTGTTTGATAGGACAAAGGCATTGCTCTTCGAAGTTTGGACCTAGAACTTATTTTCAAAATGGTTTCTCAAAAACATCATGTGTTTAGTTGTATGATCGATTTGTAGTTGATTTCCATGTTAGTACTTGTTCGTGATTATTGCGATATCTGAGATATCAGTTCCCCTGATTGTTCCTGGATCATTATAGTTGCTGTTGTCCATGCATGTGATTGAGATGATATTCTGATATGGTATTATCGCTGAATCCCAAAGGGGGGATAGTTCCCGGCTTATTGCCGATTACCCGGTCAGAGGACCGTGAGCTTGAGCATTCGCATGATTTATCGCCCGCACTGCTGTACTTCACGAACATCAGCGGAGTCATGACCCGTGTGGATGTTCTTTACCGGTAAAGTGGTCTGGTGTATGACCCGTGACTCCCAGGTTAGTGCCTAAGGGTGCCGGAGTGTTGACTCCCAGGTTAGTGCCCGAGGGTACCGGAGTATGTCAGCCAGGTTGGTGCCAGGTTTGGCGAGGTTTTCCCTGAGGTCTTGAAGACCAATATGGTGGCTTGAGATTGGGTTGGTTTTAGTATTTCATCTATTGATGCATGAGTTGCTGATTGATATGTTTACTTCATTATCCATTGATTCCTGGATTTGATTTCAATTATCCACCTATACATGTCGAGATTTGATATGATGCCTTTACTTTTAGTATCATGATTATTGAGTTGTTGATCCTACCAGTGCTTTCATATCTGCTGACACTCCATGACACTTTCATGAGGATATACTTGTTGATCTCCACGTTGCTTCCATTATAATAGAGTTGTTGATCTCTATGTTTATCCCATAATGATATTTCTTATCTGTCTTAACTCATAATGACTTTACTTAGAGTAAACACTGCTCCTTTATGATAATTACTTTTCCTAACAGTGATCTTTTACTATCCTCTAGTATTGTATACCAGTAGGTACGATCTGCTATTTCTCGGCTCGTCGTGCCCACTGGGATACACTCCGGTGTGTCTCACACCCTCGGGTGACTGTTTTTCAGGTCGCGCGGGTGTTGGGATGTCGAGACGAATTGGCGAGATATCGATATAGAGATTGACCCTGGACAGCCGAATGCACTTGTATTTGTATCAGTTAAAAGTAATGTGTAATTCATTTGTTGAGTTGTTGTAATAATTAAATTGTAATTTTTGATAGTTGTAGTACGTAGTTAGTACTCTGATGTTGTTGCCAAGCTAGCCGTGCATATATAGAGAAGGCTCAATCCCATGGGGGATTGGGACTCTTCTATATATGTGGCGGTCTGTCATTGCCCTGGCTGTTTTTGCAACTCTGATTTATAAAAAAAAAAAAATTTATACACTGATTTTTGAACTCGGGGCGTGACAATTCCCCTCTAGAGCGTGGGGGTCAGACAGGCATTTAGTTCTTGCTATCTCACCGGTGCGGCATTTTATGCCCGGTGATGCTTTCTTCGAGTTCTCCTCTAGAGCGTTGGGGTATTCCCCTCTAGAGCGTGGGGGGTCAGTCAGGCATTTAGTTCTTGCTATCACATCGGTTAGACTGCATTGGTTATCTTATGCTTCTTGAGGACTTAGTGGGTAGATCGTCGGGCCTGGTGGCGGTCCCCACTGAGAACTCCCTTTTTTGGTATAGTTCTCACGCCCATTGGGGTCCCCCCCCCCCCCCCCTTCTTTCTTTTCTCTCCTTTTTTTGCAGAATCTTAGCGGGTGTTGCTGATTCTGCGGTTGCTGTGCGAGGCGAGGGAGTCGCGAGCTAGATCCCTACCCGTCTGTGGAGAGTAGCTGTACCCCCTTCAGTGGAGATCTATAGTACAGTCAGCAGATTAGTTATTTTATTTTCTCTTTTGAGAGACTGATGTATTGTGAGGATCTGACTTGTACTGAGAGTCTGTACACTGATGTATTATTTATTTCAGGATTACCTCCCTATTGAGTTCTGAGTTTTTATATTTGAGGATTTTGGATGATTATCACTTATGGGAGATGGATATTGTATCATTATTCCAGTTGTACAGATGGTTGGTTTTAGTTTTACAGGACTTTTATTTTATAGCTCTGATATCTGTTTAGCTGTAGCCCTTTCTTGCAGGTAGGACGCTTCGCCTATGCGGGATTTTGCATCGGCGGCGGATCTGTTGGCGAGCCCGGGTCGCTGTTTCGACTCCGGGGCGTGACAGATTAGGTGGTATCAGAGCCTAGGTTGTAGGTCATGGTGGACTTAGAAACCCTAGGCTTATGGTTTGACCCTTGGATGACTTCGTGAGAGTCGTGACTTGTAGCGAGAGTCCTGATTGAGTTTTATACCTCTCCCAAGGGACGGGAGGAGTGATCGGCATGTTTATTCCCCTGAGTGATTATGTTGGCTGCAGACAACATAATACTGTGGAACGGGTGACATGCTCTAGACTTTCGCTGGATTGGGTCGAGCGTTGTTGCGTTCTGATTTGCAGTTTCGTTGTGGCGAGCGGTGTCTCCCCGACGCTAGGTTTTGACCCGTGTTTATCCTGTCACGGCAGTTGAGCTTGAGTGGTTGGATTTGGGCTGGATACTCGGATTGAGGTCAGAGAGCTCCGGACCCAGATGACAGGATTGTTAGAGGCATATCAGCGACTGAGTGAGCAACTGGTTTTGGTGACCCAGTTGTCGGAGCACTGAGTAGCCCCCTCTATGCCAATGTTTAGTGCCGAGGCACCGAGGCAGGGTGGATAGTTGACAGCTGGTGAGCTGAGGGGACATGATTGATCTATGGAGCCAGATTTGGCAAATGAACCACCCCGACTCGTAAGATTGAATTTGGAGCCTTTGGAGGCAGAGTCGTGGTTGGTGGTGATGGAGTGACTACTTGAGAGCCCCTTGCGCTGACGGTTTATGCAGTTGTTGAACTGCGCGCTCCAGGTTCGAGGGACGAGGCGCATAGGATATGTGTGGCTGGGAGTGGATTGCGCCAGGATACCTTTCAGTTTAGTTGGTCCCTCCGTTACGGATTATTGACGCCTCGATGGTGTAGGCATTGTGTATGGAGCGTGGCATTGCAGTTACTTGGATAGGGATCTGCCGCCAGAGGCGAGTTCTGGATAGAGGCGCTTGGCGCTAGGTGATGGAGGACAGACCGACCGGCAAAGGCATTCCCGATTTCTTCTCTAGGGTAGTGGATTTCTGAGACGCAAGAGGTTGGGTGGACCCGATGGCAGCATCAGCATCTATATCAGAGTAGCACAGCGGTAGCATGGATTTGTTGTCTGCGAAGGACCATATCCGTCGCCTCAGTGTGAGCAGAGATAGAGGTCGTGCTCCCTTTGTGATTGGTCTAGATACTTTCTGGCAGACTGAGCGATAACCGCTTGCATTGTGTGGATGAGTTGTGCCGCCTAGTTGGAGGGCGCCAGGCAGTAGATCGGGTTGTCGCAGGTGTGATTTCATTCCAGTAGTCGGAGTTAGAGCACTCTGCATTCTTGCATAGATTAGAGGCAGAGTTGTTGCCACGTGCACTGGAGGTACAGGTTCCTGTTGGTGTGGTGCACGAGGAGTAGGCATATGGATCATGTCCAGCGCAGTTGAGACCGCGAGTTGTACCGGCAGACTCATTGGTATTTGTGGTCGTTCGGTGTTTTGACCCTGTGGTTGAGATTGGTTAGCACAGTGCCACAGGATGTTTGACTGCGGAGAGAGAGGACTTTGATTTTCTGCGAGGCAGACAAGAGGAGGCTTGCTGGTTGTGACAGTCAGAGCACACAGGTTATAGCGACAGTGTAAGAGGTGCTTACGGCGGCACCGAGACTCAAGGATATCCATGTTGCCTATGAGATCCCGATTGTGATTTCACCTGAGTTGTTGATGATGCCGCCGGTTAGGGAGATAGAGATTGCGTTTGACGTGATTCGGGGAACCGCGCCACCCTCGACAATGTCTCTTTGGTTATCGCCTATAGAGCTGAGAGAGTTGATGGCGCAGTCGCAGGATCTGATGGATCGAGGGGTCTGTTGGACCTAGTGCCACACCGTTGATATACGGTGGTGATGCCATGTCGTGGATGCACGACGGTGAGGGTTCTACTGTGGTTTGAGTGCAAGCAGGTCAGAGTTTTATTTAGGACCGTTTGATTGAGTTATGCTCCGGCAGTTGTTCTCCTATGAGGCATGTATTTATTGGAATCATACAGCCGAGGATTTTGCCAAGACGGCGTTCAGGACACGGTAGGGGCATTATGAGCTCATATTGAGGCCAATTGGATTGACTAATTGTTACGGAATTTGAGTTTGCGTAGTTTCGTGAAAGTCTCAAGTCTTGAAGATTGAAGGTGAAGAAAGTTGGATCATTTAACTCAATCTCAAGAAAGAAGAATTCAAAAGGATCAGGTATGTTTTACTAAAGATTTTGTGTGATCCGAATACTTCTTGTAGTGTAGAAACACTTGGAAGAATCTTTCATTGCATAAAAATCAAAAACTGGACTTGGGACATGTTCAGGATCCGGATCAGGTTGTTCGATCCGGATCCCGAAGGTGGTTCGTTCATACACCAGTTCAATCCGGATCGTAGCCTCTCTTGATCCGGATCCCGAACACTGAGTTTACCATCTTCCTTGAACGATCCGGATCAGGCTTCGCAATCCGGATCCCGAACGTTGATGTTTGGTGAACTGTATGAACGATCCGGATCAAGCACTTCGATCCAGATCCCGAACCATCGTTTTTCTGGAATTACCTGACTCGTTACGACGATCCGGATCACAGCTAATCCGATCCGGATCGCCGTCCGTAAAATCTCCAGAAATGTTAGGTTTTTGATTCTTATCTCCTTCCTAGGGTTTCTAACCTATAAATAGACCCTATGACTCTTTTTCATTGTGGTCGAAAATCCACATAGCCGTCATTTTCCTGTATCATCTTATACGGCTCTAGATCCACATATAGAGAAGAAAGGAAATCATTAGAGAATACTCTATGTTTCTTCATCTATATTGAATAGTTTGATTCTAGGTTTTCATACTCACATCTTGAGTTGAATCAAACTAATGAATACTTAGATGGTATTTCCGATCTATCTTTGATCTAAGTATTCGGCGGATCATCACCACCCAAAACAACGATTTACCCCAAAAATCGGCGCGTGGATTCGCGTGTCCTTGTGGATTCAAGGTTCAACCGCTCTCGTGGATTCGGAGCGAGGCACGTTCGTGGATTCGAAGGGTGCTATTGGGTGAAGACCGTGGATTCGGTCGGACGTCGTGGATTCGACGTTGGACGCCGTGGATTCGGCGTTGGGCGCAGATCGTGGATTCGAGAAGCGTCGCGGAGCGAGCGGAGAAGATCCTCTAGGAGCGTATGGAAAAGGTTGAGTCGTAATTGTGTACGGTAAATCACCTTGTACGTGTTTTAATTCTAGTGGATTTCTGCCGTGTTATCGGTCCCGTGGTTTTTTACTCCGGTGATGGAGTTTTCCACGTAAAAATCTTGCGTATTATTTTTTATTTCCGCATTGGGTTTTTATCGCAACGATTTTTGAGTGTTTATACGTTTACACCTATTCACCCCCCTCTAGGTGTTTTTTCCTCTATTTAGATCCTTATTACATATAACCCAACAAGTGGTATCAGAGCGGGAATAGGGTTGTAAACAATGGTTGAAGGTGGAAACATCAACCGACCCCCGTTCTTCGATGGAACAAATTATGCGTACTGGAAAGTACGGATGAAAGCCTTTTTAATTTCCATCGACGAACGGGTGTGGCAATCAATTGAATTAGGATGGTCTAATCCAACTGAATTTATTGGTGATGTTCGCACCTTAAAACCTAGGTCGAAATGGACCAAGGAAGAGTTAGATTCATCTTCTTACAATGGCAAGGGAATTAATGCTATCTTTAATGCCTTATCTCAAACTGAATTCTCTCGCGTCTCGGCATGTGAGACTGCGAAAGAAATCTGGGATGTTCTTCAGGTTACACATGAGGGAACTAACCTCGTGAAGATTCAGAAACTGCAAATGCTTACGAGCAGGTTTGACTCTATCTTAATGGCAGAAAATGAATCTTTCACGGACTAATATACACGATTGCAAGACATCGTAAACTCATGTGCTAATCTGGGAGAGAAGATTCCAGAATTTAAGATTGTAAGAAAGATCTTAAGAACTGTTCCTGAACGATTTCGCCCAAAGGTTACTGCCATTGAAACTATTAAACACCCGGACGAAATACGTGTAGAAGAATTAGTTGGTTCATTACAAACTTATGAAATGACATTTACTACTAACAATTCTTCTGGAAAGGCATCCACTTCTAAGTCTTCAGGTTATGCGTTGAAAACAACTAAGGAAGAAGACGCGGATACATCCTCCTCAGACGATGACGAGAACCTTTCTATGGAGGAATTTGAGAAGCAGCTCGCTCTCTTGACAAGGAAGTTTCGCCGCAACTTTCGAAGGGGTAATTCAAGCAAATCTCCATCCTTCGGAAAGTCGAACAAAGGCAAGGGTACTTCAAGTTACAAGTCAAGAAAGCAAGAGAACTTCTCAAAGGATAAGAAAAGTTCAGAAGGACAACTACAATGCTTCAAATGTCGAGGCTACGGCCACATTGCAACGGAGTGTCCTAACAAGTATCCGGCAAAGAAGAAGGCGATGCAAGTCGTCACTTGGGATGACAACTCAACGTCAAATGAGTCGTCTTCGAGTGATGAAGAAAAGAGCTCCACCGCATTCCACGCGTCCGTATCTTCACCCTTCATGTGCTTTATGGCAAGTACATCCGAGTCGTTTTCCAACTCCACTGTTGAAAAGAATGCAACGGACAACGAATCGGATGATTCGGAAGGTGAAGATTTTGCTCTAGCCTACCACAGACTTTTGAGGGACTCAAAGAAAGTGGCTAAGCAAAACAAGAGTTTGAGAGGGAGAGTGCATGATCTCGAAGAAGAAGCAAAAAGAGCGACTTCTCTCTCAAACGCTCTTGAAGTGGAAAGGGAAAACCTGATAAAGGCAAATGTTTCCCTTCAAGAGTCCAATGAGCAACTTGAGAAGGAACATACAAATCTGGTGGATAACGCGAATCACTTCTCAAAGCTCTACAACGAGGCTCGACAGGATAACCTGGAAATGACAAAGACCATTTTTCAACTCAAGAATGACTTACAGCGATTCTCTTCAGGAAGGAGTAAGTTGGATAGACCTCTTGGTCTTGGTCAATCAAATCGGTTCGGCCTCGGATACACTCAAACTGGAAACAGTCCAAGTTCGAGTGAGACAGTTTTTGTGCCTCAGTCGGTATCTCCTCCTCCGACACCGGAATTCAAGACAAACAATGACAACAAACCTACTTCATCCTCTTTGGGATCGTCAAGATCTAAGGTATGTTTTCGTTGTGGTGTTTCAGGGCACATAAGAAGATATTGCAAGACGGGAGTCGAACGCTCATCTCAAGGACCTCTTGCAACAACTACCAAAAAGGCTCCTCCCCGAAAATCAAAGCAAAACTTTTCAAATGAAAAGAGACTTGGTAGTTCATCGCGCAAGACGATTTCATCAAGGAACAACAATCGCTATAACAAGACGCCTTCACCTAGGCATATAACTTCACGACCATTACCGACGCACTCCAAAAGGGTTTGGGTGCGCAAAGGTGAAATTTTCCCTTGTCTTGTTTCCAATGTTTCCTTGCATGCATATGATAGTTCGTCTTGGTATCTGGATAGCGGGTGTTCCCGTCACATGACCGGTGACAAAAATAGTTTTCAAAATCTTGAGAAAATCTCCGGAGGACACGTAGTTTTTGGAGACGGCCGATCTTCCAAAATTGTTGGAAAAGGGACGGTAGCTATTCCAGATGGCCCGATTTTGAAAAACGTCTTATTTGTTGATGGCCTTAAGACTAACCTCATAAGCATAAGTCAACTTTGCGACAATGGTTTTTCAGTTAACTTTTCATCTGTTGAATGCGTTGTAACTGATAAGGACCATGTCTTCTTTTTAAAAGGGGTTAGATCTGAAAACAATTGTTATGTTGTTCCTAATAAATTTTCTGAAAATTGTAACTTTGCCGCTTTGAATAATGAAACTCTTTGGCATGAAAGGCTAGGTCACTTAAATTTTAAGGAACTTACTAGAATTTCAAACAAGGACGTGGTCAAGGGCGTTCCAAAGCTTTTATTTAAACAAAGCGTTGTGTGTGGTGGTTGCCAAAAGGGAAAACAGTCTAGGACTGCACACAAGAACTTGAACCACATTGGTACAAAACGGCCCTTGGAACTTTTGCACATGGACTTAATGGGGCCGACCCGTCAACCATCTTTGGGAGGTAAATGGTACATTTTTTTATTGGTTGATGATTTCTCTCGGTTTTCTTGGGTAGCATTTTTAAAAGAGAAAGCTGATACGTTTGACTCTTTTCATGAGATTTGCCATCGTATTATGATTGAAAAGAATGAAAAGATCATTCGTGTTAGAAGTGATAGAGGTGGAGAATTCATAAATTCAAAATTCATTGATTTTTGCACTTCAAATGGCATTAAACATGAATTCTCGGCACCCTATACACCTCAGCAGAATGGTGTTGTTGAGCGCAAGAACAGGGTTGTTCAAGAGATGGCGCGTGTGATGCTTCATAGCCGGAATTTACCGCTACATTTTTGGGCTGAAGCCGTGAACACCGCTGTCTATGTCATTAATAGAGTTTACTTGCGCCCAGGAACTTTAAATACACCATATGAGCTGTGGTTTAGTAGAAAACCCAACATCAAATATTTTCGTGTCTTCGGGAGTCGATGTTACATTTTACGTGACCGTGAAAATCTTGAAAAGTTCGACTCTCGAAGTGATGAAGGGATCTTTTTGGGTTATTCTACGAATAGCAGAGCATATCGAGTATTTAACATTGAATCTAAGACGATCGTAGAATCTATAAATGTTAAAGTAGATGAAGCTTTTCACTTTGGATCTGGAAAATCTACCCTCGATATCTCTCTAGATGATGATTCTCCTGCTAATGCATCTTCTCATAATAATACTTCCAATATTAATGATGCATCTAATGGTTCTTCAAGTTTATCTGATGTGCAGGAATCATCTCATGTATCTCCGAGTACTCCGTTTCAACAAACGTTACGAATCTCCAAGGATCATCCGGAATCGAATATTATTGGAGATCCACAAGAAGGAGTCAGAACTCGGAGGCAGTTGGTTTGTGGATTCGCTTGCTACGTATCTTTAATCGAACCAAAGAACATAGATGAAGCTCTTCAGGATGACTACTGGATTAAAGCAATGCAGGAAGAGCTCCATCAATTTGAGCGAAACAAAGTCTGGGAATTAACGAAGCCTCCAAAGCAACACAATGTGATAGGTACCAAATGGATCTTCAAGAACAAGAAAAATGAGGATGGTACTATCATCAGGAACCAGGCACGATTAGTTGCTCAAGGCTATTCTCAAGTAGAAGGTATAGACTTTGATGAAACATTCGCCCCTGTAGCTAGACTCGAGTCCATTCGTATACTATTTGCTATTGCTTGTCATTTTAAAATCAAATTATTTCAAATGGACGTTAAGAGCGCATTTCTAAATGGGTTTTTAAATGAGGAAGTTTATGTGGCTCAACCGAAAGGTTTTGTAGATCATAAACAACCTAACCATGTTTTTCGTTTGAAAAAGGCTCTTTACGGTCTGAAACAAGCACCGCGAGCATGGTACTAAAGGTTAACAAAGCACCTTTTGGAAAAGGGCTATACTCGAGGGGGAGCTGATAGGACTCTCTTTGTGAAGCATTATCAAAGCAATTTCATTGTAGCACAAATCTATGTCGATGACATTGTATTTGGCGCAACAAGAGATAATGATGCTTCTAAATTCGCGGAGACCATGGAAAGCGAATTTGAGATGTCCATGATGGGCGAATTGACTTATTTCCTTGGATTGCAAATTAAACAAAATGATGAAGGTATTCACTTGAGTCAATCCAAGTATGCAATGGAGTTGGTCAAAAAGTTTGATCTAGAAAATTGTAAAGATTTTCCGACTCCAATGGGAACTAGCCACAAGGGACTTGGAAGTGAATCACATAGTGAGAATGTAGACGAGAAACTGTATCGAAGTATGATTGGAAGTCTACTTTACCTCACGGCTAGTCGCCCGGATATATCTTTTGGTGTTGGGATTTGCGCGAGATATCAATCAGCACCAAAGGAGGTTCACCTGAAAGCGGTGAAAAGGATCATCCGGTATATCAAAGGATCAATTAATTTCAGAATTTGGTATCCTATGGGAACAAGTTTGGATATTGTTGGATACTCAGATGCCGATTGGGCAGGATCAGTGGATGATCGGAAAAGCACGAGTGGTGCATGCTTCTATCTTGGCCATTGCCTTGTTGCATGGCACAGTAAAAAACAGAACTGCATAGCACTCTCGACTGCCGAAGCGGAATACATTTCAGCTGGAAGTTGCTCAACTCAACTCATTTGGATGAAAAGCGTATTGAGCGACTTCCGCATTTCAGCATCTTCGGTAATAATTCTTTGTGACAACACAAGTGCAATTAACATTTCTAAAAACCTTGTGTTGCACTCTAGAACAAAACATATTGAGCTTAGATATCATTTTCTTAGAGAGCTAGTTGAATCAAATACTCTTCAACTTTCATATATTTCAACTGAGGATCAATTAGCTGACATTCTAACAAAACCTTTGGATCAAAAACGTTTTATTCATTTACGAAAAGCAATTGGAATGCTTTCCTTGAAATAAACTTCTTTTTGAAACCTTTGCTTAGGATAGGTTTTGTATTTGTTTTTGTTTTGTTCATTATCTATGTTTGTACATAGGACATTAATTGAGCATAGATCATAATTGACTTTAATTGCATCTTTTCGCACATTTAGAAATTTATTATGCTTTTGCCATCATAATATTTCACTGTTGCAATGATCATTTATGTTAATTAAATCATCTTCTAAATGATCAAAGTCAATTTCTCTCTCTCTATGATCTCTTGGTATAGTCATTATCTTATTTGACTGCTTAGTCGAGTATGAAATCGAGATCAATATTTGGTTGAATACTTTATATCTTAAATAATTGATAGCCAATTGAGGGGGAGTCATAGAAAAAGTAAAATGCTCAAAAGATGTGGAAAGAGTTACATCCCAATGAGGAGTGTGAAAACTACCACCACATGGAGGAAAGAGCTTCCACCTCGGTCGTCCGAGTATTGTGTGCAGCTACCACATGTATACCAAGCATGGTTGTTCAAATTTTTGATTAAGTAAAATGCATGTTGAAATACTTGACTTCGTCAAATTTCAAGGTTGGTATAAGGTGGGTTTTTTTAAAGAAAGATGCTCAAAGAGCCACTCTCTTCAACAGATTGTCTAGATACATTATCTATTATATTTGGGATTTCAAACATCTATTGATCTTTGTATTTCATTTTCTTTACTGAATTGATGATTTGATAAAGGCATTACTCATAAGATCAAGTTAGATGTAATTGAAGGTGTTCAACTTTAAGGGATTTAATTTTTGTAAATTTTCGTTTCATTTTTGGATATTATTGATAGATTTGGCATAATCTAATTCTTGTTGTATGAAACGATGATTTTTGTTTAAAGTTGATACACATTTGTTCTTACAATCTTTTCCTGGTTTTTCTTGAATTTCTCTGAAATTTTCTAAAGAAAAAGTTGGAGCCGATCCGGATCGGGCTAGATGATCCGGATCCCGAACGCAGGAATTCTTCTGCGGGCTGACGATCCGGATTGTATCTGCCGATCCGGATCCCGAACGCAGTTTCTCACTGCGGGTAGCCGATCCGGATCGCAGTTATGAACTGATCCGGATCGCGGCTAGGTTTTATAAAGAACAAAAGGGTTTTGATTTCTTTTACTCCAATCTTTTGTTCCAAAGTTTCCAGAGCCTCTCTCTCTAGATTTCATCCTTCCTGGAAGCTTTCAAACTCAAGTTCTTCAACTCCAAGTAAGTTTTATTGATCAAAATCTCGGTTTTTCACCGTTTTTCTCTCTTCTTCCACAAACGTCATGAATTTCTTGGATCAACTTTGTTTGTGGATGGTTTTTGATCAAATTTCTTTTGAAATAAGAACTCTGGGTAGATTAGTTTTGATTATATCCTGATTAACGGATTTTTAGGCTTCGATTTCTAAAATTTCGGTTTTAGGGCATATAATAAGGATTTTCAAAAATCATGCAATTGATCTATTTTTAAAAGTCCTTTTGCAAAACTAATTTGATTCTTAGTCTCTCCACATGATTATGATTGTTTGGGTATAATTTTTCAATCTTTGAAAATTAACATTTTTCGTGTGTTCTTGAGTTGATCTTCACAGGATACATTTTTCACTAGTAATCAAAATGGTGATCACTTGGATTGTTTTCCTACTTGCGGCTATGGTACATACGAGAGACACTGTCAAGCCCAAGAGGGCTAAGAAGGCTAAGAAAGCGAAGAAAGCTAAAGATGATTCCGATACAGAATCTGAAACGGAATCAATTAATTGGGATGAACTGCAAGTTGAAGCAACGACTATTCCGACTGCTTCAAAGGGAAAAGCACCTGCAGAAACATCAAAGGCTCCGCCCACTGCTGCTGAGAAAGGCAAAGCTCCAATGGAAGAAACTTCTGGGAAGACAAGAAGAAAAAGTGTTGCTCGCAAAAGAGGGAGTGCACAAGGAATCTCCATTGAGCAACCAGCTGATAGGCAAGCACCTCCTCAAGACTTTGTCAGCTCGGCTAGAATAAAGGATTTTGAAAACAGAGAATGCATTGGAGAAAGGCATGTTGATGTAAAAGCCTTAAAGCAGCGTTCTCGGACGTTTGGGACTTTGTTTGACCAGATAGGTTTTGCTTCCATTTGCGATTTCCCGGAGACCACTGGGTATTGTCTTCACTCAGTGAGGATGTTTTATCAGAATGCCTGCTATCTAGTTGATCAGGAAAGCGGGCGTCGGGATTTTCAAACATTAGTCAAGAATGTCAGAATTAAAGTAACGCCTCAGCTAATTGGTGAAGTACTAGGGATGGACGCCCGAGCCGATGGCACTCATTACCTGAAGAATCAAGCCTTCAACACCTACTCCTGGAGAGTGGTAGTTGATGGAATCTGTGTTCCAAATACTCGGTCGACAGGAAACTCCATTTTCTCGAAAGAACTACGACCAGAGTACCGCATCTTAAACCTTATTGTTTGTTACAATGTTATTCCAAACATGAACACAAAGGTTCTTCGGTGGGAAAGAATGATATTCCTTTATCTACTTGGAAACCCCACAGCAGCAATGGGAGCTAACTTAAACATTCCCTACGTCATCTGGTCAAGGATGGCACGATATGTGGAGCAAGCTCATCCGTCAGAGAGACTACCTTATCCAATGATCATCATGCGCATTCTTCGCAAATTTAAAGCTGACACAAATGCGAGTTCCTATCTGCACAGTCTAGGAACGATCAATGACACAACAATTGTAAAGTCTCTTTCGACGAAGCCAGATGAACCTTTCATACCTCTTCACCAGCAACGAGCACAACGACAACAAGCAACAACCTCTGCACCGGCAGCAGCTCCTCCAGTCCAACCAGCACCACCATCACAACCAGCACCTCCGGTACAACAAGCACCGCAATCAACTTCTGATGATGATGCATCTGTTACCTCAATCTATAAAGAACAGCAAAGGCTCTCCAACGAGCAAGAACGTATATCAAATGAACTAATTGAGGTAAAGGAAGAAATAAAGAAGGTAAATAAGAATCAATCATCAATGAACAAGCGATTAAAGAAGATATTCCAAATCCTCGGCTGTATCAGTTCAGACGAGTCTGAATAATCCGTATCCTTCCAATTTCTGTTTATTATGCATATGTTTAAATCCTTCTTTTGTGCAGGTTTTTAAGTTTTAATTTGAGTCTTTAGTTCTCCAACTTGAACTGTTAACCATTCTCTCCACTTCTGTAATCTTTGGCTTTGTTTGTGACAAAAAGGGGGAGAGAGTTTAGAGAACTTGAACAATGATATTGTGAGAATTGTGATCTTGTATACATCAATGATGAACAATGATGACTGCATCAAGGTACAATGATGATGTGAATGAACATCAAGGTAAGTGAACATCAAGGGAACTTGAACAATGATTGTGAAAATCTTGCTGATGAAGATTTTGTATACATCAAGGTAAGTATCACTTCAACTTCAACTTTGGTTTTCATCTTGTGATTGTTTGCATGTCTCGACTAACTATTCGACTAACTATTTGGGCATGTAATATGACTAACAAGTTGATGTTGGACTAACTTTTTGTGACATTTGGTTTTTAATTGCATAGAAGATATGTTGGTTTTTGACTATGATTCTCTTACATATCTGAATTCTCAAATGTCATGATGATCAGATAAACTCTATCTCTGTACTAGGTTTTGTATGCTAAATATTCTTGAGGTATCTAACGATCTCTTTTTGTCAAGAATGATTTCTTTGTGCAGAGAGTACAGATGTCTAAGTCTAGAGTCTGTTTTAGGAGTTTATCTCATGTTTTTAAATTTTTGGATCTCCATTGTAAATTTTTGTTGTATGGTGATAGCAACAAAAATATCTTTTTGAATTTTCTTTAGTGGATCTGTGTTTTGTCACGAAACCGCCAAAGGGGGAGATTGTTACGGAATTTGAGTTGGCGTAGTTTCGTGAAAGTCTCAAGTCTTGAAGATTGAAGGTGAAGAAAGTTGGATCATTTAACTCAATCTCAAGAAAGAAGAATTCAAAAGGATCAGGTATGTTTTACTAAAGATTTTGTGTGATCCGAATACTTCTTGTAGTGTAGAAACACTTGGAAGAATCTTTCATTGCATAAAAATCAAAAACTGGACTTGGGACATGTTCAGGATCCGGATCAGGTTGTTCGATCCGGATCCCGAAGGTGGTTCGTTCATACACCAGTTCAATCCGGATCGTAGCCTCTCTTGATCCGGATCCCGAACACTGAGTTTACCATCTTCCTTGAACGATCCGGATCAGGCTTCGCAATCCGGATCCCGAACGTTGATGTTTGGTGAACTGTATGAACGATCCGGATCAAGCACTTCGATCCGGATCCCGAACCATCGTTTTTCTGGAATTACCTGACTCGTTACGACGATCCGGATCACAGCTAATTCGATCCGGATCGCCGTTCGTAAAATCTCCAGAAATGTTAGGTTTTTGATTCTTATCTCCTTCCTAGGGTTTCTAACCTATAAATAGACCCTATGACTCTTTTTCATTGTGGTCGAAAATCCACATAGCCGTCATTTTCCTGTATCATCTTATACGGCTCTAGATCCACATATAGAGAAGAAAGGAAATCATTAGAGAATACTCTATGTTTCTTCATCTATATTGATTAGTTTGATTCTAGGTTTTCATACTCACATCTTGAGTTGAATCAAACTAATGAATACTTAGATGGTATTTCCGATCTATCTTTGATCTAAGTATTCGGCGGATCATCACCACCCAAAACAACGATTTACCCCAAAAATCGGCGCGTGGATTTGCGTGTCCTTGTGGATTCAAGGTTCAACCGCTCTCGTGGATTCGGAGCGAGGCACGTTCGTGGATTCGAAGGGTGCTATTGGGTGAAGACCGTGGATTCGGTCGGACGTCGTGGATTCGACGTTGGACGCCGTGGATTCGGCGTTGGGCGCAGATCGTGGATTCGAGAGCGTCGCGGAGCGAGCGGAGAAGATCCTCTAGGAGCGTATGGAAAAGGTTGAGTCGTAATTGTGTACGGTAAATCACCTTGTACGTGTTTTAATTCTAGTGGATTTCTGCCGTGTTATCGGTCCCGTGGTTTTTTACTCCGGTGATGGAGTTTTCCACGTAAAAATCTTGCGTATTATTTTTTATTTCCGCATTGGGTTTTTATCGCAACGATTTTTGAGTGTTTATACGTTTACACCTATTCACCCCCCTCTAGGTGTTTTTTCCCCTATTTAGATCCTTATTACATATAACCCAACACTAATGCCCTGCCGCCTTTAGGATTTGAGGAATTGTGTGTTCTAGCTGTACTTAGACGGATTGGTAGCAGTATTTCCCAAGGATATTTGGATTTACTCCCAGAGTGACTCGGAGTAAGAGGAGAACTTATGGATGTGCTACAATGCTTGGGTGGAAGAAGCTTATTTCTTGGGTCACATTGTTTTAGCCGTAGGGGCGGCTGTAGAAACCCGGCCAAAATGGATGCTATTCGAGATTGGCTGAGATCAACATTTATTGTTGAGGTGAGGAGCTTCTTGGACTTGACAGTGCCAGGAGAGCATGGCGAATGGATGATGAGACTGATATTAGCGCCGATTGTAGCTTTGTTAGAGATAGGGGATGGACCTTTGAGTTATAGTGATGCCTCCCATAGTGACTGTGGAGTTACCGTTGGTTTATTATTGAGCATTCTGGATTACTCCGATAGGGCCACTGTGGTGGCAGATACCTGGAGCAGGAGAGCTGTCTGGGGTTGAGTTTGATGATTCCACAGCTGGCGCTATGTGGGGCTGTTGAGGTTAGCAGGGCTTGTGGTTGTGTCCCTGAGGGTTCCTTTGGATGGTAGGCCGCGACTGAGTAGTCCACTCGGATGGTAAAGATTCAGGAGCGACCGAGTGAGGACCCCTCTTTGTTAGGGCTCTTTTCCTTATTGGATGTTAGTGTGGGTATGCTTCGGGTTGCCTTGGTTGAGTTGACACGGGATGTGGTTTGGTGCATGTTGCACTGGTGGTTATTTCCTTTCTCCCCAGCCTTTTGTTGGAGTCCCTGAGGCTTTTCCACGTCTCAGCTTAGGAGTGTTTTGCATTTGGATCCCTCGCCCGTGATTGACTCACTCCATTTGAGTTCTGTGAGTGTTTGGAGTACGAGGGACGCCCGTTGCAAATTCTGGCTCGTGAGGTGAGGGAATTGCGCAATCGGGCCATGCCGTACTGGTTGTTGTTGTTGTTGTTGTTGAGGAGTAATCACGGGGAATGAGTAGCGACTTAGGAGCTGGAGACGGTGATGTTGAGCACTTACCCTTGGTATTTGTGACTCCTATTTGAGTTGTGTTAGTTTCAAGGACGAAACTTTCTTTTAGTGGGGGAGGATGTGGTGACCCGGATCTCTACAGGGCTTCGACAGTGTGACCAGCAGCTTCTGGAGGCCTATGTGGCGTGTCGACGGTGTTGGTGCACCAATTGGACATAAGTGATGGGCTTCGGGTGTTAAATGGATTACGTGGGTAATCGGTTGACCCCGTCGGATGTTTAGAAGTGGTTTCGCGCGAAACGGATATTAAAATTAGACTCGGCGCGAAGTTTGGACTAAGAACACCTTTCCGGATGCCTTCGGTAATTTTTAGAAATGGAATTTGGCAAAACGGACAGCGGATTTGGATTCAGCGCGTGAAAACGATCGAAATGGGCTATTTACTTGTATTTTTCGAAGCCCGGATGACCCGGCACGAATTTTGAGGCAGCAGGTACTGTTCCGGCGCCGGCGCCGGCGCCGGCGCCGGCGGAGCGAGGCGGCGCGGGTTCGGGCAGGCAGCGAAGCGGCCGCGGGCAGGAGCGCGGGCGCGGGCAGGCGCGCGGGCAGGCGCGGTCCACGGGGCCAGCGTGCACCGGAGGGCAAGACACGTGGCGGCCGTTGGGTGGCTCGTGCAGGCAACGTGGTTCACGGAGTTTGGGGCAGGTGCCTCGGGGTGCATGCCCGACAGCACGGCGAGCGCGCACGCGGGCGCGCGTTGACGCCCGGTTCCCGCTCGGGCGCGCCACGTGTCGGCGTCCGAGGCAGGCCACGCGGCGCCTGGTGAGCGGCCGGATCCGCTGTCCCCTGTTCGGCGCCACATGGCGCGTTGGGGTGATTCCGGGCGCTAGATCAACGGCCCGGATTGGGCACTGTTGGCGCACTGTGCGCGCCCGAAAATTTCAGGCGCCCGGAAACTAGGACACAGATGGAATTATTTCATTTGTTTGGATTTGGCTATATATAGCCCCCTTGGGCCTGCGGTTTGAGCCTTTTCCCGAGCTCTCCTGCTAGTGAGGCCTGAAGGGAAGTTGTTCCTCTCTCTCTTCTCCACCCTTCGATGAGGTTTCAGATTTTTTTGGAGGCCTCGACATCCGCGCTTTCTACGACGCGGCGCACTGCGACGTTTCTTAGATTTCGGCTTCCACCGTCACTTTTCGGTCAGAGAGGAACCCTGGATCACTCCGATGCTATTTTGAGCTAGTTTTTGTGGCAGCGCGTTCAAGTGAGGTACGTCTTCGATTTCCCTACTGATTACTTTGTCTCAATTTGAGTTCTTGGCATGATTTACGAGGCATCTCTGACCCACTGTTTTGCTGGTGGATATTTGGATAGCGGAGAATTGTCGGAATTTTATCTCTATGCTCGAGCATCGGAATGAGGCATTTAAAGACTCGATTGATATCTACGCTTCGAGAGAATTGCTGTTGTATTTTTATTGGAATTTTTTGAGATTATCTTGCAGGTGATAATTAACCTTCTTTCGGACTGGTTTCCGACAGATTTTGGACAGTGTACATTTTGACTTGCCGCAGTGTTCTAATTGTATCTTGGTCTACAGGTGTCGGAACTGGGCGTATAAATACTCGTTTTGGGGCTGCTTGTTGCGAGGATCGCAACCGTGAATTTTCTAAAATTTTTGGAGCACTGCTTGTGTCACGCCCCGAGGGTTTTCGTTCAGCGGAAACAGTACACAAAAACGGTCATTTGGCTCGAAATAAACCCCCTTTTTTTTTTGAAAAGCTCTCTTCCTCGGTGCGTGCCCAGATCCGCCGCATACACAGGGTCACTCTGCACACGGACAGAGTCTCCCCTGTATATGCACGGCGTCGCGATCAGTACAGTGTCCAAACACAAACCACAATTCAATCACAACAGTTCAGCGTTCATTCATACAAACATACGAGTATTACAACTAAAGCATTTTAATGGCCGGTTGGTTTGAAAGGATAAATCCACAATTGTTAAAAACGGCGCCCACTCGACGCCTAGAATATTTTGAAAAACGGTTTTCGAAAGCCACATAAAACCACAGGGTTTTGAAAACAGTGCCCACACGACACTCAGGTTTGGAAATCCCCTTTTTATAGATCCATAAATCCACAAGGTTTGAAAACAGTGCCCACACGACACCTAGATTTTGAAAGCGGTTTTCGCAATTCCTTTTGGGTTTGTTTTTTTTTTCTTTTTCTGTTTGAAAGCGGCCAACAAAGAGATAAAGGAAGGTTTATTAAATAAGCAGAAGTTGCCGACATCCTACCGACCCCACGAGGGTATCGAGAACCACACATAAGACTACCGTAATAAATGGAAAGCGTCAATAAGGAGGAAAATACAATACGGGGTCTCCGTAGACCCGAAAACTCCAGCCTCGGCCTCACCGTCGCCTATCACTCTCCCCGGAAGGATCCTGTCACAGAGTGGGAAGTCAGCGACAATATAGAATAATAAGGAAAGCAGGAAAAAGAAGTGCGCCCAACCATAAACTATCCGGAGCAACATCCTCCCAAACTGGGAATAACCACGCACACCTGCATAACCAAATCCGGGCACCTACCCCGGCGTCCCCACCGAGCACCTACCTCGGTAAACCACGTCGGGCACCTACCCCGACGGGTCACACCGCTCGCACCTCGGCGCCTCAAACCCCCCACCTGCGGGGGCCCCCACTACGTCACCTCGTGGGTTTACACGGGTCATAGACCACTTTTCCGGAAAAGCACACCCTTAGCGGTGGCCAAACCGCGGGTGCGCGTGCTGCAGCCTCGAGCCAAGTAACCAACAATAATAGTATACGAGATAATAGTGACATAAGGACTACCAGATTAGTATCAACAAGTACCTTGCAATTCTTCTTAATTTAACATAAAACAAAATAACTCGAATTGTTTAAAGTTGAACTACAACTGTCGGGAACCCGACGTTTGATCCCAAAATAAAACCCACCTCAAACACGAAGAAAGAGACGTGTGGAAACTCCAACCAAAATACCCTCGCCGCGCGCCCGAGCAGCTACAAAGAAATTTATTCGTTAAAAACATCATCGTGGTTTAAAACACTCAAAAACGGGGCGAAACGGACTAAAAACGGAGCTTCTGGACCCTTTTTCTGAAACGGGTGCACGGGTCCAGGCGTGGACCGGGTCCACGACGGCGGGCGGCAGTGGCGCGGGCCGGGAGCACGCGGCGGCGGTGGACCGGGGCGTCTTGGGCCGGGCCGCGCACGGCCAGGAGCGCGCGCCGGGTCCACGGTTTCCCGCGGCAGCAGTGCGAACCGGGTGCACGCCCAGGGCGTGCACCGCGCGGCCTGGCGCACGGCCCTGTGCGCCGGGTCTGCGCCCCCGGGCCTCGATGGCGTGCACCGGGTGCACGCCGGCTTGTGTGGACCGCGGCCAGAAATCCCCTCCCGTGAACAGTGATTTCGGCTCCGGTTGCGACCCCGCGATCACGGCGGCTCCGGCGGTGACCCCGTGAACACGGTGACGGCGGCGACGGCCTCCCGTTTAACCACGGCGGCGGCGGCCTCCCGTTTGGTCCCCAAAATCGCCTCGCACGCGGCACGAGACGAAGGAAAACCCACCCCGACATTACAAAGGATTTCCCCTCCCCGTTGCTCGAAACAAGAAATAGCAAGAAAATAAATTCACCGCTTACCTTGGTCGCGGCGTCGGGGTTGCAAGAAGAGGGATCGTCCCGGGGGGTGTGCGATCGTTCCTCCTCTCCTCGATCGCTTCGCCGTAGATCCCCGCACCAATCAATCGCAGGGAGAAGAGGAAGAGGAAGGGGAAGCAGTTCCTCGTCCGCGTTCGGGTACGGTTCGTCCAAGGTGGGGGTAGCAGAGAGTTATGAGGGTCGAACCCTAATTCCCCAACCGGAACGAATTAATTAGCTGGTCTGGCGCAACAGGGGCTTAACCCAAAATCCCCAAACTACCAAAAATTTAAACGATCGCGAAGCGGGTAGCGGGAAGAAAAAAACCCAAAACCCCGGCCAACAGGAAATGAGGATTTCGAGTTCGAACCTGGGTTCGGCGTGCCTCGAAAATCGTGCCGGTCGCCTGGGCTGCTAACAAACTTCCGGAATTTATTGTGGGAGAATCCGGAGTCGGAAAATAAATCCGGTCGCGCCGCCGCGCTCCGTTTCGCGAGCTCTAACGCCTAAAAATACCCGCGAGCCCCGACGGTCTACCAAGAAGAGAAGAAGAAAAGATCACGCACCGGACCCCTCAAGCGCACAAGATGCAAATAAAACCCCAAATAAAGAACACCAAAAAAAAACACTAAACCGGCGGTTACTACACCACTCACCTCTTAAAAACGAGTTTCGTCCCCGAAACTCAATCCTGGGTTGCGGTGAAGAGATTGGGGTAGCACTCCCTCATTTTCGACTCCGACTCCCACGTCGCTTCTCGCTCCTCGTGGTTGCTCCAGAGCACCTTCACGTAGGGAATGGCTCGGTTTCTCAGCGTTTTACTTTCCCTTGCTAGTATCCGCACTGGGGTTTCCTCGAAGCTTAGATCCTCTTTCAACTCTAGTGCAGAGACGTCCAGAACATGTGACGGGTCGGAGAGGTATCTTCTGAGCATCGAGACGTGGAACACGTCGTGGACACGGTCGAGGTTAGGTGGTAGGGCAAGGCGGTAAGCCACCGGGCCGATGCGCTCCAGTATCTCGAATGGCCCAACAAATCGCGGGCTCAGCTTGCCCTTCAGTCCGAAGCGTTTGATCCCCCTGGTTGGCGAAACACGCAAGAGCACGTGATCTCCCACTTGGAATTCCAAGTCGCGTCGCCTACGGTCTGCGTAGCTTTTCTGTCGACTCTGGGCGGTGAGTAGGCGCTGTCGAATGAGTCGTATCTTTGCTTCGGTTTCTTCCACTAAATCGGGTCCCAAGAACTTCCGCTCTCCCAAGTCGTCCCAACAGATCGGGGATCGACAACGTCTTCCATATAAGGCTTCGAAGGGTGCCATCTGTATGCTGGCCTGGTGGCTGTTGTTGTAGGCAAATTCCACGAGGGGCAAGTAGCGTGACCAACCGTCTCCCCAGTCAAGTACACAGGCGCGTAGCAGGTCCTCTAGGGTCTGAATCACCCGCTCAGACTGTCCGTCTGTCTGGGGGTGGAAGGCTGTGCTAAACTGCAGTCTCGTCCCTAAAGCCCGCTGTAGGCTTTGCCAGAACTTTGAAACAAAACGCGTGTCCCTATCTGAGGTAATGGATGCTGGAACTCCATGTAGCCTCACGATCTCGCTGAGGTAAACTTGGGCTAGTCGGTCCCGGGTCCACGTCGTATGAATCGGTAGGAAGTGCGCTGACTTGGTTAAGCGGTCTACAACAACCCAGATCGTGTCGTGGCCCTGCTGCGAGCGTGGGAACCCCGTGACAAAATCCATGGTGATTTGATCCCACTTCCATTCTGGCACTGGTAGCGGCTGTAGTTTTCCTGCGGGTCGCTGGTGTTCCGCCTTGACCTGTTGACACACTAGGCAGTGGGCTACGTGTCGTGTCACATCCATCTTCAATTTTGGCCACCAGAAGGTCTGCTTAAGGTCCCTGTACATCTTCGTACCCCCCGGATGCGCCGCATAAGGGGCGCGGTGTGCCTCAGTTAAGATTTCCTCCTTTAACTCTTTCGAATCTGGCACGCAAATCTGCCCACGGAAACGTAGGGTGCTGTCGGCTTCCGTTGAAAAGTCGTTCTCTTGGTCGGGGAGGATCTTGTTTCGCACGAGCTGCAAGTAAGGGTCAGTCTGTTGCCCTTCCCGAATCCTCTCGAGCAGTGTTGGCTTGACTACCAAGGTTAGCAGTCGTGCTACCTGTGCCCGCCGGTACCACTTCTAATTTCATACTCGCAAACTCCGCGATCAAGCTATCCTGCTCAGTTAACCCGCCTGCAGGTGTTGCTTCTTGTTGTGCTTTTCTACTCAACGCGTCTGCTACCGCGTTGGCTTTCCCGGGGTGGTATTGGATTGTCAGGTCATAATCCTTTAGTAGCTCCAACCACCGTCTCTGCCGCAAGTTCAGCTCCTTCTGGGTAAACAGGTATTTCAGACTTTGGTGGTCCGAAAATACAGTACAGTGGACGCCAAAGAGGTAGTGTCTCCAAAGCTTCAAAACGAATACCACTGCGGCCAGCTCCAAGTCGTGCGTCGGATAGTTCTTCTCGTATTCTTTTAGTTGCCTGGAAGCATAGGCTATCACCTTCCCTTGTTGCATCAACACACCTCCAAGGCCGATCCTTGACGCGTCGCAATACACTTCGTAGTCCTCTCCGGGGTTCGGTAGTACAAGTACTGGTGCACTGGTTAGCCTTCGTCTTAATTCTTCGAAGCTCTCCTGACATCGAGCCGTCCAAATGAACTTCTCCCCTTTTCTGGTCAAACGGTTCAGGGGGGCGGCTATCTTCGAAAAGCCCTCGACGAAGCGTCGGTAGTATCCTGCCAGGCCCAAAAAGCTGCGGATCTCCGTCACTGTGGTTGGCGGCTGCCAGCTGAGTACAGCTTCCACTTTCTTGGGGTCCACTGCAATTCCTTCTGCTGAGATTACATGTCCTAGGAAGCCCACTTCACGTAACCAAAATTCACATTTCTTGAGTTTCGCGAACAGTTTCTGGTTCCGAAGGGTCTGGAGAATCGTTCGCAAATGATCCTCGTGCTCCTCGTCGGTGGTCGAATAGATCAGGATGTCGTCGATGAAGACCACCACGAACCGATCAATGTAAGGTCTGAAGATGCGGTTCATCATATCCATAAATACCGCGGGGGCGTTTGTCAGTCCGAAGGGCATAACCGTAAACTCATTAGTGTCCATATCGGGTCCGGAAGGCAGTCTTTGGTATGTCCTCGTCCCGCACTCGAAGTTGGTGGTAGCCCGATTGCAGATCAATTTTGGAGAAAACCTTCGCTCCCCGCAGTTGATCGAAGAGGTCGTCGATTCTGGGCAGGGGATACTTGTTCTTTATTGTAACCTTGTTGATTCCCCTGTAGTCGATGCAGAGTCGTAAGCTTCCGTCCTTCTTTCGCACAAAGAGCACTGGTGCTCCCCAGGGCGACACGCTCGGCCTGATAAATCCCTTGTCCAAGAGATCTTCAAGTTGTGCCTTGAGCTCCTTCAGTTCCGCGAAGGCCATTCGGTAGGGCGCCTTCGTAATTGGCTGCGTGCCCGGTAGCAGTTCTATTGGGAACACCACCTCCCGCTCGGGGGGCATCCCGGGCAGTTCCATCGGGAAAACGTCAGGAAAATCCCTTACTACCGGGATGTCCGACGGCGTCCCCGAGAGTCCGGTGATCATGTCCACCGACGCCAAGTAGGCCACGCACCCACCCTCTACCAGTCTCCTGGCTCGTGCCGCTGAGATGACCGCTGGGAAAGAGATGCTCTTGCACGCCAGATACGCATTTTTAGGGAAACTTGGTTCTTGAAGTTGCACCATCCGCTTCTCGCAGTCGATAAGCACTTGGTACCTTGAGAGCCAGTCCATGCCCAATACAACGTCGTACTCCTTTAGGGGAATTACCACCAAATCCCAAGGGCAAGGCAGTCGCCCTAGTTTAATCGGGCAGGTGGCCACCAAACTGGTCGCCTCCAGTGTCCCACCCGCCGTTTGGACCGTCATAGGGCTTTGGAGAGGTGTCTCCCCAAGGTCATGCATAAACACGTAGTCATAAGAGATGAAAGAGTGTGTTGCTCCAGTATCAAAAAGGGTTCTTGCACGGGAATTTGAAACAGAAGTAATACCTGCAAGCACATCCGCTGGTGGATCCGACTCCTGGCGGGTCATTGAGTAAACCCTCCCGCCTGCCTGCGTTTGCCTCTCCCCCTCTCGCCGTGGTGCAGGGGGTCTAGAAGTTGACCCCATAGGGGCCTTTCCTCGTCCAGATAGCTGGGGTGCCGGTGCCGAAGCTGCTGAGGTAACCGCTCCCTGGATCAAGGGGCAGTTGTGGCGGTAGTGCCCCTGTTTACCGCAGCGGAAGCAATGATCATTACGCTGGGGGCAAGCGGAACACTTGGTGCGCTCCCCCGCATATCACACAGGGCCTATCTCCCGGCCTCGGCCCTCCTGCCGACGCGCCCCGAGGTCCTGTCTGCGGTCTCCACCGTTTGGGGGGTCGGCTCCCATTCGAAGAGCCTCCCCCCGGGCTTTGCTGTTGTTGTTTCCGGTCCTCCTGTCGCGCCGAGTTCTCCCTTCTGGCGCGAGTGACTGCAAACCCGCGCTCCACCGTAGTGGCCCTGTCGACCACTTTCTGAAAGGTGTGCAAGTCAGCCGCTTGCACCACCTCGAAAATGTTGCTCCGCAAGCCATCGACGAAGAGTTGCGCCTTGTGGGACTCGTCCCTCACGACGAACGGAACACAGTTAGCTAGTCTCACGAATTAACGCTGATACTCCATGACTGTCCTGCTCCCCTGCTGGATGTGGTTCAAGTCATCCTCCAACTTCTTTTTGACGCTGTCGGTGAAGAAAGCGCCAAACAGCTCCTGTTTGAACGTCGTCCAGGATGGGAGTGCGGTACGTGTGGTAGGGTCGGGGCGTACTGTCTTCCACCACAAGCGGGCATTCCCTCCCAAGCAGTGGACCGCTAAGGGAACCCGCTCGTGGTCCTCCATGAGTAAGTCTTCAAACAGTTTTTCCATTGACCCCACCCAGTTCTCGACGACCCAAGGGTCGGTCGTCTCTCCGTCGAACACGGGCGGGTCGTACTTCTTGAAGTCGGCCAGGTTGGCCCGTACCCGCTCTCGCTCAGTCAGCCCAGCTGTCCCCTCCCCCGCGGCGGCGGCAGCCACGGTAGGGGAAGGTGTAACCATAGTCTCTTCCAGCGTAACCCTGCTGGTGGTCCCCGGCGCCGGTGCCGTAGTCGCCGCCGGCGGCGCCGCTGCTGGCGCATTTGGCCCCTGCGGAGGGACCGGGGCGGCCGTCACTGTCGCAGCCTGCTGCCGTTGCGTCAGCTGACGCACGTGGTCCGTGAGGGTGGCCAGTTGCCCCGCCATCTCCCTCATTTGCTGCCGCAGGAGCTGATTCTCCGCGGCCGCCGACGTCGTGGCATCTGCTCCGGTGTCCTCGGTGGATGATCTAGTACGGGCCATGTCTGCCACACACAAAAAGAAGGTCAGCTTTAGCCCTTGGCTAATAAACAACGGACCGCCAATCAAGAGAAAGGACTCAGACTCTCCCCCCCCCCCCCCCGATCACTCACGTCCTAACCTCCTAAGTCCCATCCATTCATTCAATTGCAGTCCAGTGAGGTATTCCCACGGATGTCGGCACCAACTGTTGTGATTGATCAACAAAAAAAAAAAAAAAGTCTCTGATACCATCTTAATCTGTCACGCCCCGAGGGTTTTCGTTCAGCGGAAACAGTACACAAAAACGGTCATTTGGCTCGAAATAAACCCCCTTTTTTTTTTTTGAAAAGCTCTCTTCCTCGGTGCGTGCCCAGATCCGCCGCATACACAGGGTCACTCTGCACACGGACAGAGTCTCCCCTGTACATGCACGGCGTCGCGATCAGTACAGTGTCCAAACACAAACCACAATTCAATCACAACAGTTCAGCGTTCATTCATACAAACATACGAGTATTACAACTAAAGCATTTTAATGGCCGGTTGGTTTGAAAGGATAAATCCACAATTGTTAAAAACGGCGCCCACTCGACGCCTAGAATATTTTGAAAAACGGTTTCGAAAGCCACATAAAACCACAGGGTTTTGAAAACAGTGCCCACACGACACTCAGGTTTGGAAATCCCCTTTTTAAAGATCCATAAATCCACAAGGTTTGAAAACAGTGCCCACACGACACCTAGATTTTGAAAGCGGTTTTCGCAATTCCTTTTGGGTTTGTTTTTTTTTCTTTTTCTGTTTGAAAGCGGCCAACAAAGAGATAAAGGAAGGTTTATTAAATAAGCAGAAGTTGCCGACATCCTACCGACCCCACGAGGGTATCGAGAACCACACATAAGACTACCGTAATAAATGGAAAGCGTCAATAAGGAGGAAAATACAATACGGGGTCTCCGTAGACCCGAAAACTCCAGCCTCGGCCTCACCGTCGCCTATCACTCTCCCCGGAAGGATCCTGTCACAGAGTGGGAAGTCAGCGACAATATAGAATAATAAGGAAAGCAGGAAAAAGAAGTGCGCCCAACCATAAACTATCCGGAGCAACATCCTCCCAAACTGGGAATAACCACGCACACCTGCATAACCTAATCCGGGCACCTACCCCGGCGTCCCCACCGAGCACCTACCTCGGTAAACCACGTCGGGCACCTACCCCGACGGGTCACACCGCTCGCACCTCGGCGCCTCAAACCCCCCACCTGCGGGGGCCCCCACTACGTCACCTCGTGGGTTTACACGGGTCATAGACCACTTTTCCGGAAAAGCACACCCTTAGCGGTGGCCAAACCGCGGGTGCGCGTGCTGCAGCCTCGAGCCAAGTAACCAACAATAATAGTATACGAGATAATAGTGACATAAGGACTACCAGATTAGTGTCAACAAGTACCTTGCAATTCTTCTTAATTTAACATAAAACAAAATAACTCGAATTGTTTAAAGTTGAACTACAACTGTCGGGAACCCGACGTTTGATCCCAAAATAGAACCCACCTCAACCACGAAGAAAGAGACGTGTGGAAACTCCAACCAAAATACCCTCGCCGCGCGCCCGAGCAGCTACAACAAAATTTATTCGTTAAAAACATCATCGTGGTTTAAAACACTCAAAAACGGGGCGAAACGGACTAAAAACGGAGCTTCTGGACCCTTTTTCTGAAAACGGGTGCACGGGTCCAGGCGTGGACCGGGTCCACGACGGCGGGCGGCAGTGGCGCGGGCCGGGAGCACGCGGCGGCGGTGGACCGGGGCGTTTTGGGCCGGGCCGCGCACGGCCAGGAGCGCGCGCCGGGTCCACGGTTTCCCGCGGCAGCAGTGCGAACCGGGTGCACGCCCAGGGCGTGCACCGCGCGGCCTGGCGCACGGCCCTGTGCGCCGGGTCTGCGCCCCCGGGCCTCGATGGCGTGCACCGGGTGCACGCCGGCTTGTGTGGACCGCGGCCAGAAATCCCCTCCCGTGAACAGTGATTTCGGCTCCGGTTGCGACCCCGCGATCACGGCGGCTCCGGCGGTGACCCCGTGAACACGGTGACGGCGGCGGCGGCCTCCCGTTTAACCACGGCGGCGGCGGCCTCCCGTTTGGTCCCCAAAATCGCCTCGCACGCGGCACGAGACGAAGGAAAACCCACCCCGACATTACAAAGGATTTCCCCTCCCCGTTGCTCGAAACAAGAAATAGCAAGGAAATAAATTCACCGCTTACCTTGGTCGCGGCGTCGGGGTTGCAAGAAGAGGGATCGTCCCGGGGGGTGTGCGATCGTTCCTCCTCTCCTCGATCGCTTCGCCGTAGATCCCCGCACCAATCAATCGCAGGGAGAAGAGGAAGAGGAAGGGGAAGCAGTTCCTCGTCCGCGTTCGGGTACGGTTCGTCCAAGGTGGGGGTAGCAGAGAGTTATGAGGGTCGAACCCTAATTCCCCAACCGGAACGAATTAATTAGCTGGTCTGGCGCAACAGGGGCTTAACCCAAAATCCCCAAACTACCAAAAATTTAAACGATCGCGAAGCGGGTAGCGGGAAGAAATAAACCCAAAACCCCGGCCACAGGAAATGAGGATTTCGAGTTCGAACCTGGGTTCGGCGTGCCTCGAAAATCGTGCCGGTCGCCTGGGCTGCTAACAAACTTCCGGAATTTATTGTGGGAGAATCCGGAGTCGGAAATAAATCCGGTCGCGCCGCCGCGCTCCGTTTCGCGAGCTCTAACGCCTAAAAATACCCGCGAGCCCCGACGGTCTACCAAGAAGAGAAGAAGAAAAAGATCACGCACCGGACCCCTCAAGCGCACAAGATGCAAATAAAACCCCAAATAAAGAACACCAAAAAAAAACACTAAACCGGCGGTTACTACATTGTGACACGAATCGGGGGTCTCGATCCGACACTAAAATCCTTTGCAACGCCGCCCTCCCCATCAGACCTTACCTTTTGGAGCTTTTCATCGGTCGCTTGCTTTTCTTTAATTCTCTCCAACAAGGTAGGTTACACAATAAGTGTCATAAGCCTCGCGGGTGCACCGAGAGCCACAACCTCCAAGCCAAACCACCGTATTTCGGATTGCAACGTGTATTGGTCGGTAATGGCCATGGCGAGATTCTCCACGTATTTCCTGCTTAACGCGTCGACCACCACATTTGCTTTCCCCGGGTGGTACAAGATGCTAACATCATAGTCTTTAAGAAGCTCCAACCATCAACGCTACCTCAGGTTTAATTCCTTCTGAGTGAACAAATACTTGAGGCTTTTGTGATCCGTGTAAATCTCACAATGTTTCCCGTAGAGGTAATGACGCCATAGCTTCAATGCAAAATTTACCGCGGCAAGCTCGAGGTCGTGGGTGGGGTAGTTCTTTTCATAACTCTTCAGCTGCCGGGAGGCATAGGCTATAACCCTCTCGTCCTGCATAAGTACACACCCCAGACCACTCTCTGAGGCATCACTATACACCACAAACTTTTTCCCGCAATAGGTAAAGCAAGGATTGGAGCCGATGTCAACTTGGTCTTGAGCAACTGGAAGCCTCTTTCACAAGCATCGCTCCAAGTGAACTTAGCCCCTTTTCTTGTAAGGCTGGTGAGTGGAATGGTAATTTTGGAAAACCCTTCCACGAACCGCCTATAATAGCCCGCGAGTTCGATAAAGCTTCGAACCTCGGTGACATTGGTTGGTCGGGGCCAATCCTTCACTGCTTCAATTTTCTTGGGATCCACAGACACCCTTGCCTCAGAAATCACATGTCCTAAGAATGCCACTTCCCGGAGCCAACATTCGCATTTCTTCAACTTCGCGAACAGGCCCCGCTCCCGAAGTACTTGTAAAACCTGTCGTAGGTGATCCTCATGCTCGTTGTCACTTCGAGAGTAGACTAAAATGTCGTCAATGAAGACGACAACAAATCGGTCAAGGAAAGGCTGAAAACTGCGGTTCATTAATCCATGAATGCCGCCGGAGCATTAGTCAACCAGAACGGTATTACAGTGAATTCGTAGTGTCCATACCGCATTCTAAAAGCCGTTTTGTGCACATCCTCCGGCTTAATCTTTAATTGGTGGTATCCCGATTGAAGGTCGATTTTCGAAAATACTCGGGAACCATGCAACTGGTTGATCAAATCGTCGATCCACGACAATGGATATCGGTCCGTGATCGTCAATTTGTTGAGCTCCCGATAGTCACACTAGCCGAAGTGACCCGTCCTTCTTCCTCACAAACAGGACTGGAGCTCCCCAAGGAGATACGCTGGGTCTGATGAAACCCTTGTCCAGCAGGTCTTGCAATTTAGCCTTAAGCTCCTTCAACTCCGCCGCCCTATTTGCTTGACTTAGAGGGCGAAAACCAATCCTTACTCCCAACTATTCCACACGCCACTCGCGCTCTCAACCAGAGTCTCGGCCAAC
>CM055061.1:24438968-24468783 GCA_029204045.2 Tillandsia leiboldiana
CCCTCTTTGTTAGGGCTTCTTTTCCTTATTGGATGTTAGTGTGGGTAATGCTTCGGGTTGCCTTGGTTGAGTTGCACACGGATGTGGTTTGTGCATGTTGCACTGTGTGGTTATTTCCTTTCTCCCCAGCCTTTTTGTTTGGAGTCCCTGAGGCTTTTCCACGTCTCACTTAGGAGTGTTTTGCATTTGGATCCCTCGCCCGTGATTGACTCACTCCATTTGAGTTCTGTGAGTGTTTGGAGTAACGAGGACGCCCGTGCAAATTCTTGCTCGTGAGGTGAGGGAATTGCGCATCGGGCCATGCCGTACTGGTTGTTGTTGTTGTTTGTTGTTGTGAGGAGTAATCACGGGGAATGAGTAGCGACTTAGAGCTGAGACGGTGATGTTGAGCACTTACCCTTGTATTTGTGACTCCTATTTGAGTTTTGTTTAGTTTCAAGGACGAACTACTTCTTTTAGTGGGGGGGATGTGGTGACCCCGGATCTACAGGGCTTCCGACAGTGTGACCAGCAGCTTCTGGAGGCCTATGTGGCGTGTCGACGTGTTGGTGCAACCAATTGGACATAAGTGATGGGCTTTCGGGTGTGTTAATGGATTACGTGGTAATCGGTTGACCCCGTCGGATGTTTAGAAGTGGTTTCGCGCGAAACGGATATTAAATTAGACTCGCGCGAATTTGGACTAAGAACACCTTTCCGGATGCCTTCGGTAATTTTTAGAAATGGAATTTGGCAAAACGGACAGCGATTTGGATTCAGCGCGTGAAAACGATCGAAATGGGCTATTTACTTGTATTTTTTCGAAGCCCGGATGACCCGGCCACGAATTTTGAGGGCAGCAGGTACTGTTCCGCGCCCGGCGCCGGCGCCGGCGCCGAGCGGGCAGGCGGCGCGGGTTAGGGCAGGCAGCGAAGCGGGCCGCGGGCAGGAGCGCGGGCGCGGGCAGGCGCGCGGGCAGGCTCGGTCCACGGGGCCAGCGTGCACCGAGGGCCAAGACACGTGGCGGCCGTTGGGTGGTCGTGCAGGCAACGTGTTCACGGAGTTTGGGGCAGGTGCCTCGGGGTGCATGCCCGACAGCACGGCGAGCGCGCACGCGGGCGCGCGTTGACGCCCGGTTCCCGCTCGGGCGCGCCACGTGTCGGCGTCCGAGGCAGGCCACGCGGCGCCTGGTGAGCGGCCGGATCCGCTGTCCCCTGTTCGGCGCCACATGGCGCGTTGGGGTGATTCCGGGCGCTAGATCAACGGCCCGGATTGGGCACTGTTGGCGCACTGTCCGCACGCCGAAATTTCGGCGCCCGAAACTAGGACACAGATGGAATTATTTCATTGTTTGGATTTGGCTATATATAGCCCCCTTGGGCCTGCGGTTGAGCTTTTCCGAGCTCTCCTGCTAGTGAGAAACGCCTGAAGGAAGTTGTTTCCTCTCTCTCTTTCCACCCTCGATGAGGTTTCAGATTTTTTGGGAGGCCTCACATCCGCGCTTTCTACGACGCGGCGCACTGCGACGTTTCTTTAGATTTCGGCTTCCCCGTCACTTTTCGGTCAGAGAGGAACCCTGGATCACTCCGATGCTATTTTGAGCTAGTTTTTGTGGCAGCGCGTTCAAGTGAGGTACGTCTTCGATTTCCCTACTGATTACTTTGTCTCAATTTGAGTTCTGGCATGATTTACGAGGCATCTCTGACCCACTGTTTTGCTGGTGGATATTTGGATAGCGGAGAATTGTCGGAATTTTATCTCTATGCTCGAGCATCGGAATGAGGCATTTAAAGATCTCGATTGATATCTACGCTTCGAGAGAATTGCTGTTGTATTTTTATTGGATTTTTTGAGATTATCTTGCAGGTGAAATTAACCTTCTTTCGGACTGGTTTTCCGACAGATTTTGGACAGTGTACATTTTGACTTGCCGCAGTGTTCTAATTGTATCTTGGTCTACAGGTGTCGGAACTGGGCGTATAAATACTCGTTTTGGGGCCTGCTTGTTGCGGGATCGCAACCGTGAATTTTCTAAAATTTTTTGGAGCACTGCTTGTGTCACGCCCCGAGGGTTTTCGTTCAGCGGAAAACAGTACACAAAAACGGTCATTTGGCTCGAAATAACCCCCTTTTTTTTTTGAAAAGCTCTCTTCCTCGTGCGTGCCCAGATCCGCCGCATACACAGGGTCACTCTGCACACGGACAGAGTCTCCCCTGTATATGCACGGCGTCGCGATCAGTACAGTGTCCAAACACAAACCACAATTCAATCACAACAGTTCAGCGTTCATTCATACAAACATACGAGTATTACAACTAAAGCATTTTAATGGCCGGTTGGTTTGAAAGGATAAATCCACAATTGTTAAAAACGGCGCCCACTCGACGCCTAGAATATTTTGAAAACGGTTTCGAAAGCCACATAAAACCACAGGGTTTTGAAAACAGTGCCCACACGACACTCAGGTTTGGAAATCCCCTTTTAAAGATCCATAAATCCACAAGGTTTGAAAACAGTGCCCACACGACACCTAGATTTTGAAAGCGGTTTTCGCAATTCCTTTTGGGTTTGTTTTTTTTTTTCTTTTCTTTTTGAAAGCGGCCAACAAAGAGATAAAAGAAGGTTTATTAAATAAGCAGAAGTTGCCGACATCCTACCGACCCCACGAGGGTATCGAGAACCACACATAAGACTACCGTAATAAATGGAAAGCGTCAATAAGGAGGAAAATACAATACGGGGTCTCCGTAGACCCGAAAACTCCAGCCTCGGCCTCACCGTCGCCTATCACTCTCCCCGGAAGGATCCTGTCACAGAGTGGGAAGTCAGCGACAATATAGAATAATAAGGAAAGCAGGAAAAAGAAGTGCGCCCAACCATAAACTATCCGGAGCAACATCCTCCCAAACTGGAATAACCACGCACACCTGCATAACCTAATCCGGGCACCTACCCCGGCGTCCCCCCGAGCACCTACCTCGGTAAACCACGTCGGGCACCTACCCCGACGGGTCACACCGCTCGCACCTCGGCGCCTCAAACCCCCCACCTGCGGGGCCCCCACTACGTCACCTCGTGGGTTTACACGGGTCATAGACCACTTTTCCGGAAAAGCACACCCTTAGCGGTGGCCAAACCGCGGTGCGCGTGCTGCAGCCTCGAGCCAAGTAACCACAATAATAGTATACGAGATAATAGTGACATAAGGACTACCAGATTAGTTCAACAAGTACCTTGCAATTCTTCTTAATTTAACATAAAACAAATAACTCGAATTGTTTAAAGTTGAACTACAACTGTCGGGAACCCGACGTTTGATCCCAAAATAAACCCACCTCAAACACGAAGAAAGAGACGTGTGGAAACTCCAACCAAAATACCCTCGCCGCGCGCCCGAGCAGCTACAAAGAAATTTATTCGTTAAAAACATCATCGTGGTTTAAAACACTCAAAAACGGGGCGAAACGGACTAAAAACGAGCTTCTGGACCCTTTTTCTGAAAACGGGTGCACGGGTCCAGGCGTGGACCGGGTCCACGACGGCGGGCGGCAGTGGCGCGGGCCGGGAGCACGCGGCGGCGGTGGACCGGGCGTCTTGGGCCGGGCCGCGCACGGCCAGGAGCGCGCCGGGTCCACGGTTTCCCGCGGCGCAGCAGTGCGACCGGGTGCACGCCCAGGGCGTGTGCACCGCGCGGCCTGGCGCACGGCCCTGTGCGCCGGGTCTGCGCCCCCGGGCCTCGATGGCGTGCACCGGGTGCACGCCGGCTTGTGTGGACCGCGGCCAGAAATCCCCTCCCGTGAACAGTGATTTCGGCTCCGGTTGCGACCCCGCGATCACGGCGGCTCCGGCGGTGACCCCGTGAACACGGTGACGGCGGCCGGCCTCCCGTTTAACCACGGCGGCGGCGGCCTCCGTTTGGTCCCCAAATCGCCTCGCACGCGGCACGAGACGAAGGAAAACCCACCCCGACATTACAAAGGATTTCCCCTCCCCGTTGCTCGAAACAAGAAATAGCAAGAAAATAAATTCACCGCTTACCTTGGTCGCGGCGTCGGGGTTGCAAGAAGAGGGATCGTCCCGGGGGTGTGCGATCGTTCCTCCTCTCCTCGATCGCTTCGCCGTAGATCCCCGCACCAATCAATCGCAGGGAGAAAGAGGAAGAGGAAGGGGAAGCAGTTCCCTCGTCCAGCGTTCGGGTACGTTCGTCCAAGGTGGGGGTAGCAGAGAGTTATGAGGGTCGAACCCTAATTCCCCAACCGGAACGAATTAATTAGCTGGTCTGGCGCAACAGGGGCTTAACCCAAAATCCCCAAACTACAAAAATTTAAACGATCGCGAAGCGGGTAGCGGGAAGAAAAAACCCAAAACCCCGGCCAACAGGAAATGAGGATTTCGAGTTCGAACCTGTGTTCGGCGTGCCTCGAAAATCGTGCCGGTCGCCTGGGCTGCTAACAAACTTCCGGAATTTATTGTGGGAGAATCCGGAGTCGGAAAATAAATCCAGTCGCGCCGCCGCGCTCCGTTTCGCGAGCTCTAACGCCTAAAAAATACCCGCGAGCCCCGACGGTCTACCAAGAAGAGAAGAAAGAAAAGATCACGCACCGGACCCCTCAAGCGCACAAGATGCAAATAAAACCCCAAATAAAGAACACCAAAAAAAAACACTAAACCGGCGGTTACTACACCACCACCTCTTAAAAACGAGTTTCGTCCCCGAAACTCAATCCTGGGTTGCGGTGAAGAGATTGGGGTAGCACTCCCTCATTTTCGACTCCGACTCCCACGTCGCTTCTCGCTCCTCGTGGTTGCTCCAGAGCACCTTCACGTAGGGAATGGCTCGGTTTCTCAGCGTTTTACTTTCCCTTGCTAGTATCCGCACTGGGGTTTCCTCGAAGCTTAGATCCTCTTTCAACTCTAGTGCAGAGACGTCCAGAACATGTGACGGGTCGGAGAGGTATCTTCTGAGCATCGAGACGTGGAACACGTCGTGGACACGGTCGAGGTTAGGTGGTAGGGCAAGGCGGTAAGCCACCGGGCCGATGCGCTCCAGTATCTCGAATGGCCCAACAAATCGCGGGCTCAGCTTGCCCTTCAGTCCGAAGCGTTTGATCCCCCTGGTTGGCGAAACACGCAAGAGCACGTGATCTCCCACTTGGAATTCCAAGTCGCGTCGCCTACGGTCTGCGTAGCTTTTCTGTCGACTCTGGGCGGTGAGTAGGCGCTGTCGAATGAGTCGTATCTTTGCTTCGGTTTCTTCCACTAAATCGGGGTCCCAAGAACTTCCGCTCTCCCAAGTCGTCCCAACAGATCGGGGATCGACAAACGTCTTCCATATAAGGCTTCGAAGGGTGCCATCTGTATGCTGGCCTGGTGGCTGTTGTTGTAGGCAAATTCCACGAGGGGCAAGTAGCGTGACCAACCGTCTCCCCAGTCAAGTACAACAGGCGCGTAGCAGGTCCTCTAGGGTCTGAATCACCCGCTCAGACTGTCCGTCTGTCTGGGGGTGGAAGGCTGTGCTAAACTGCAGTCTCGTCCCTAAAGCCCGCTGTAGGCTTTGCCAGAACTTTGAAACAAAACGCGTGTCCCTGTCTGAGGTAATGGATGCTGGAACTCCATGTAGCCTCACGATCTCGCTGAGGTAAACTTGGGCTAGTCGGTCCCGGGTCCACGGTCGTATGAATCGGTAGGAAGTGCGCTGACTGGTTAAGCGGTCTACAACAACCCAGATCGTGTCGTGGCCCTGCTGCGAGCGTGGGAACCCCGTGACAAAATCCATGGTGATTTGATCCCACTTCCATTCTGGCACTGGTAGCGGCTGTAGTTTTCCTGCGGGTCGCTGGTGTTCCGCCTTGACCTGTTGACACACTAGGCAGTGGGCTACGTGTCGTGTCACATCCATCTTCAATTTTGGCCACCAGAAGGTCTGCTTAAGGTCCCTGTACATCTTCGTACCCCCCGGATGCGCCGCATAAGGGGCGCGGTGTGCCTCAGTTAAGATTCCTCCTTTAACTCTTTCGAATCCGGCACGCAAATCTGCCCACGGAACGTAGGGTGCTGTCGGCTTCCGTTGAAAAGTCGTTCTCTTGGTCTGGGAGGATCTTGTTTCGCACGAGCTGCAAGTAAGGGTCAGTCTGTTGCCCTTCCCGAATCCTCTCGAGCAGTGTTGGCTTGACTACCAAGGTTAGCAGTCGTGCTACCGTGCCCGCCGGTACCACTTCTAATTTCATACTCGCAAACTCCGCGATCAAGCTATCCTGCTCAGTTAACCCGCCTGCAGGTGTTGCTTCTTGTTGTGCTTTTCTACTCAACGCGTCTGCTACCGCGTTGGCTTTCCCGGGGTGGTATTGGATTGTCAGGGTCATAATCCTTTAGTAGCTCCACCACCGTCTCTGCCGCAAGTTCAGCTCCTTCTGGGTAACAGGTATTTCAGACTTTGGTGGTCCGAAAATACAGTACAGTGGACGCCAAAGAGGTAGTGTCTCCAAGCTTCAAACGAATACCACTGCGGCCAGCTCCAAGTCGTGCGTCGGATAGTTCTTCTCGTATTCTTTTAGTTGCCTGGAAGCATAGGCTATCACCTTCCCTTGTTGCATCACCACACCTCCAAGGCCGATCCTTGACGCGTCGTAATACACTTCGTAGTCCTCTCCGGGGTTCGGTAGTACAAGTACTGGTGCACTGGTTAGCCTTCGTCTTAATTCTTCGAAGCTCTCCTGACATCGAGCCGTCCAAATGAACTTCTCCCTTTTCTGGTCAAACGGTTCAGGGGGGCGGCTATCTTCGAAAAGCCCTCGACGAAGCGTCGGTAGTATCCTGCCAGGCCCAAAAAGCTGCGGATCTCCGTCACTGTGGTTGGCGGCTGCCAGCTGAGTACAGCTTCCACTTTCTTGGGGTCCACTGCAATTCCTTCTGCTGAGATTACATGTCCTAGGAAGCCCACTTCACGTAACCAAAATTCACATTTCTTGAGTTTCGCGAACAGTTTCTGGTTCCGAAGGGTCTGGAGAATCGTTCGCAAATGATCCTCGTGCTCCTCGTCGGTGGTCGAATAGATCAGGATGTCGTCGATGAAGACCACCACGAACCGATCAATGTAAGGTCTGAAGATGCGGTTCATCATATCCATAAATACCGCGGGGGCGTTTGTCAGTCCGAAGGGCATAACCGTAAACTCATAGTGTCCATATCGGGTCCGGAAGGCAGTCTTTGGTATGTCCTCGTCCCGCACTCGAAGTTGGTGGTAGCCCGATTACAGATCAATTTTGGAGAAAACCTTCGCTCCCCGCAGTTGATCGAAGAGGTCGTCGATTCTGGGCAGGGGATACTTGTTCTTTATTGTAACCTTGTTGATTCCCCTGTAGTCGATGCAGAGTCGTAAGCTTCCGTCCTTCTTTCGCACAAAGAGCACTGGTGCTCCCCAGGGCGACACGCTCGGCCTGATAAATCCCTTGTCCAAGAGATCTTCAAGTTGTGCCTTGAGCTCCTTCAGTTCCGCGAAGGCCATTCGGTAGGGCGCCTTCGTAATTGGCTGCGTGCCCGGTAGCAGTTCTATTGGGAACACCACCTCCCGCTCGGGGGGCATCCCGGGCAGTTCCGTCGGGAAAACGTCAGGAAAATCCCTTACTACCGGGATGTCCGACGGCGTCCCCGAGAGTCCGGTGATCATGTCCACCGACGCCAAGTAGGCCACGCACCCACCCTCTACCAGTCTCCTGGCTCGTGCCGCTGAGATGACCGCTGGGAAAGAGATGCTCTTGCACGCCAGATACGCATTTTTAGGGAAACTTGGTTCTTGAAGTTGCACTATCCGCTTCTCGCAGTCGATAAGCACTTGGTACCTTGAGAGCCAGTCCATGCCCAATACAACGTCGTACTCCTTTAGGGGAATTACCACCAAATCCCAAGGGCAAGGCAGTCGCCCTAGTTTAATCGGGCAGGTGGCCACCAAACTGGTCGCCTCCAGTGTCCCACCCGCCGTCTGGACCGTCATAGGGCTTTGGAGAGGTGTCTCCCCAAGGTCATGCATAAACACGTAGTCATAAGAGATGAAAGAGTGTGTTGCTCCAGTATCAAAAAGGGTTCTTGCACGGGAATTTGAAACAGAAGTAATACCTGCAAGCACATCCGCTGGTGGATCCGACTCCTGGCGGGTCATTGAGTAAACCCTCCCGCCTGCCTGCGTTTGCCTCTCCCCCTCTCGCCGTGGTGCAGGGGGTCTAGAAGTTGACCCCATAGGGGCCTTTCCTCGTCCAGATAGCTGTGGTGCCGGTGCCGAAGCTGCTGAGGTAACCGCTCCCTGGATCAAGGGGCAGTTGTGGCGGTAGTGCCCCTGTTTACCGCAGCGGAAGCAATGATCATTACGCTGGGGGCAAGCGGGCACTTGGTGCGCTCCCCCGCATATCACACAGGGCCTATCTCCCGGCCTCGGCCCTCCTGCCGACGCGCCCCGAGGTCCTGTCTGCGGTCTCCACCGTTTGGGGGGTCGGCTCCCATTCGAAGAGCCTCCCCCCGGGCTTTGCTGTTGTCGTTTCCGGTCCTCCTGTCGCGCCGAGTTCTCCCTTCTGGCGCGAGTGACTGCAAACCCCCGCTCCACCGTAGTGGCCCTGTCGACCACTTTCTGAAAGGTGTGCAAGTCAGCCGCTTGCACCACCTCGAAAATGTTGCTCCGCAAGCCATCGACGAAGAGTTGCGCCTTGTGGGACTCGTCCCTCACGACGAACGGAACACAGTTAGCTAGTCTCACGAATTCACGCTGATACTCCATGACTGTCCTGCTCCCCTGCTGGATGTGGTTCAAGTCATCCTCCAACTTCTTTTTGACGCTGTTGGTGAAGAAAGCGCCAAACAGCTCCTGTTTGAACGTCGTCCAGGATGGGAGTGCGGTACGTGTGGTAGGGTCGGGGCGTACTGTCTTCCACCACAAGCGGGCATTCCCTCCCAAGCAGTGGACCGCTAAGGGAACCCGCTCGTGGTCCTCCATGAGTAAGTCTTCAAACAGTTTTTCCATTGACCCCACCCAGTTCTCGACGACCCAAGGGTCGGTCGTCTCTCCGTCGAACACGGGCGGGTCGTACTTCTTGAAGTCGGCCAGGTTGGCCCGTACCCGCTCTCGCTCAGTCAGCCCAGCTGTCCCCTCCCCCGCGGCGGCGGCAGCCACGGTAGGGAAGGTGTAACCATAGTCTCTTCCAGCGTAACCCTGCTGGTGGTCCCCGGTGCCGGTGCCGTAGTCGCCGCCGGCGGCGCCGCTGCTGGCGCATTTGGCCCCTGCGGAGGGACCGGGGCGGCCGTCACTGTCGCAGCCTGCTGCCGTTGCGTCAGCTGACGCACGTGGTCCGTGAGGGTGGCCAGTTGCCCCGCCATCTCCCTCATTTGCTGCCGCAGGAGCTGATTCTCCGCGGCCGCCGACGTCGTGGCATCTGCTCCGGTGTCCTCGGTGGATGATCTAGTACGGGCCATGTCTGCCACACACAAAAAGAAGGTCAGCTTTAGCCTTTGCTAATAAACAACGGACCGCCAATCAAGAGAAAGGACTCAGACTCTCCCCCCCCCGATCACTCACGTCCTAACCTCCTAAGTCCCATCCATTCATTCAATTGCAGTCCAGTGAGGTATTCCCACGGATGTCGGCACCAACTGTTGTGATTGATCAACAAAAAAAAAAAAAAAAAGGTCTCTGATACCATCTTAATCTGTCACGCCCCCGAGGGTTTTCGTTCAGCGGAAACAGTACACAAAAACGGTCATTTGGCTCGAAATAAACCCCCTTTTTTTTTTTGAAAAGCTCTCTTCCTCGGTGCGTGCCCAGATCCGCCGCATACACAGGGTCACTCTGCACACGGACAGAGTCTCCCCTGTATATGCACGGCGTCGCGATCAGTACAGTGTCCAAACACAAACCACAATTCAATCACAACAGTTCAGCGTTCATTCATACAAACATACGAGTATTACAACTAAAGCATTTTAATGGCCGGTTGGTTTGAAAGGATAAATCCACAATTGTTAAAAACGGCGCCCACTCGACGCCTAGAATATTTTGAAAAACGGTTTCGAAAGCCACATAAAACCACAGGGTTTTGAAAACAGTGCCCACACGACACTCAGGTTTGGAAATCCCCTTTTTAAAGATCCATAAATCCACAAGGTTTGAAAACAGTGCCCACACGACACCTAGATTTTGAAAGCGGTTTTCGCAATTCCTTTTGGGTTTGTTTTTTTTTCTTTTTCTGTTTGAAAGCGGCCAACAAAGAGATAAAGGAAGGTTTATTAAATAAGCAGAAGTTGCCGACATCCTACCGACCCCACGAGGGTATCGAGAACCACACATAAGACTACCGTAATAATGGAAAGCGTCAATAAGGAGGAAAATACAATACGGGGTCTCCGTAGACCCGAAAACTCCAGCCTCGGCCTCACCGTCGCCTATCACTCTCCCCGGAAGGATCCTGTCACAGAGTGGGAAGTCAGCGACAATATAGAATAATAAGGAAAGCAGGAAAAAGAAGTGCGCCCAACCATAAACTATCCGGAGCAACATCCTCCCAAACTGGGAATAACCACGCACACCTGCATAACCTAATCCGGGCACCTACCCCGGCGTCCCCACCGAGCACCTACCTCGGTAAACCACGTCGGGCACCTACCCCGACGGGTCACACCACTCGCACCTCGGCGCCTCAAACCCCCCACCTGCGGGGGCCCCCACTACGTCACCTCGTGGGTTTACACGGGTCATAGACCACTTTTCCAGAAAAGCACACCCTTAGCGGTGGCCAAACCGCGGGTGCGCGTGCTGCAGCCTCGAGCCAAGTAACCAACAATAATAGTATACGAGATAATAGTGACATAAGGACTACCAGATTAGTGTCAACAAGTACCTTGCAATTCTTCTTAATTTAACATAAAACAAAATAACTCGAATTGTTTAAAGTTGAACTACAACTGTCGGGAACCCGACGTTTGATCCCAAAATAAAACCCACCTCAAACACGAAGAAAGAGACGTGTGGAAACTCCAACCAAAATACCCTCGCCGCGCGCCCGAGCAGCTACAACAAAATTTATTCGTTAAAAACATCATCGTGGTTTAAAACACTCAAAAACGGGGCGAAACGGACTAAAAACGGAGCTTCTGGACCCTTTTTCTGAAAACGGGTGCACGGGTCCAGGCGTGGACCGGGTCCACGACGGCGGGCGGCAGTGGCGCGGGCCGGGAGCACGCGGCGGCGGTGGACCGGGGCGTCTTGGGCCGGGCCGCGCACGGCCAGGAGCGCGCGCCGGGTCCACGGTTTCCCGCGGCAGCAGTGCGAACCGGGTGCACGCCCAGGGCGTGCACCGCGCGGCCTGGCGCACGGCCCTGTGCGCCGGGTCTGCGCCCCCGGGCCTCGATGGCGTGCACCGGGTGCACGCCGGCTTGTGTGGACCGCGGCCAGAAATCCCCTCCCGTGAACAGTGATTTCGGCTCCGGTTGCGACCCCGCGATCACGGCGGCTCCGGCGGTGACCCCGTGAACACGGTGACGGCGGCGGCGGCCTCCCGTTTAACCACGGCGGCGGCGGCCTCCCGTTTGGTCCCCAAAATCGCCTCGCACGCGGCACGAGACGAAGGAAAACCCACCCCGACATTACAAAGGATTTCCCCTCCCCGTTGCTCGAAACAAGAAATAGCAAGAAAATAAATTCACCGCTTACCTTGGTCGCGGCGTCGGGGTTGCAAGAAGAGGGATCGTCCCGGGGGGTGTGTGATCGTTCCTCCTCTCCTCGATCGCTTCGCCGTAGATCCCCGCACCAATCAATCGCAGGGAGAAGAGGAAGAGGAAGGGGAAGCAGTTCCTCGTCCGCGTTCGGGTACGGTTCGTCCAAGGTGGGGGTAGCAGAGAGTTATGAGGGTCGAACCCTAATTCCCCAACCGGAACGAATTAATTAGCTGGTCTGGCGCAACAGGGGCTTAACCCAAAATCCCCAAACTACCAAAAATTTAAACGATCGCGAAGCGGGTAGCGGGAAGAAAAAAACCCAAAACCCCGGCCAACAGGAAATGAGGATTTCGAGTTCGAACCTGGGTTCGGCGTGCCTCGAAAATCGTGCCGGTCGCCTGGGCTGCTAACAAACTTCCGGAATTTATTGTGGGAGAATCCGGAGTCGGAAAATAAATCCGGTCGCGCCGCCGCGCTCCGTTTCGCGAGCTCTAACGCCTAAAAATACCCGCGAGCCCCGACGGTCTACCAAGAAGAGAAGAAGAAAAGATCACGCACCGGACCCCTCAAGCGCACAAGATGCAAATAAAACCCCAAATAAAGAACACCAAAAAAAAACACTAAACCAGCGGTTACTACAGCTTGGAGGTAAGAATGCCCTTCTCTGTGCTGTTTGGGAAAAACAACAAGTGTATGTTTGGGGTATTGTTTGTGTGTGATGTTGATTTTTGTGGTGTTGCATTGTTGGGGTGATGTTGTTTGGAGCCGAGGCTTGCGCGACTTGTACCGAGGATACAGGTTCAATGGAATTTGGTTAGCATCTGGCTACGCACTTCACCGACTTCGGCTTTGCCTGTGAAAAGCGTTTCAGGAGGGTTGCTTCATCTCTAGAACCGGTGGACGGTTCTCTAATTCTTATATTAGAATGCATGCATGTTTAGGGTACATTGTATGTTATTGTGAGGTAAGCTAGGAAGGAGATGGTATAAGGGATTTGCAAGATTAATATTCATGATGATGAATAGTAACTGCTTACCTAAGGGATTTACCCTATGTGATTGTTAGCATGCTTGTTTAATTGTACAATATTTAGCATTGAGGTGGAAGCTTGTGGAATGGCCTATATCATGCAGATTGATATACTATAGTAGTGATCTTTTAGCATGCCTTGTTGCACATAGACTTTCATGTTATGATTACTCGATGGAGTAGGAGGCTATGTCTATGTGCGGGTTTTACTCTGAGGATTATCATGGATTATCGACCATGGATTTTGGGCAGGTGTAGTCCATAGATGATTTTGGCATGTGGTTTACTTTCTGCTATCTTTCTTGAGGACAAATGCATGCTTGTATGGACACATAGTTAGGCCATCTTTTACTGCTACACTACTTATTGGGAGTTGACTTAGGAGAAACCATGTTATTCCTTTCTCCTTCTTTGTTAGTCAGGCGGTCCGTGTTGCTCGGGTGCAAGCGGGGGTTTGGGGTAGTGTAGCCGGGACATTGGTGTCAGGGACGGGTTGTGCTAGATTGTGGTTGGCAGGGTTTTGCGGCGACCGCAGACTTTGGGCGGTTGACCGGATATTGACTTATGCATTAGATTTGGAATCGGGGTTTCTTTAGTGGGGGGATTTGTTCCACTTAGGCATTGTAGAGATCCAGTCCTGCTTTTAGTTTAGTTATCACACCGGCACGGCATTTTATGCCCGATGATGCTTTCTTCGAGTTCCCCTCTAGAGCGTTGGGGTATTCCCCTCTAGAGCGTGGGGGTCAGACAGGCATTTAGTTCTTGCTATCACACCGGCGCGGCATTTTATGCCCGGTGATGCTTTCTTCGAGTTCCCCTCTAGAGCGTTGGGGTATTCCCCTCTAAAGCGTGGGGGTCAGACAGGCATTTAGTTCTTGCTGTCACACCGGCGCGGCATTTTATGCCCGGTGATGCTTTATTCGAGTTCCCCTCTAGAGCGTTGGGGTATTCCCCTCTAGAGCGTGGGGGTCAGACAGGCATTTAGTTCTTGCTATCACACCGGCGCGGCATTTTATGCCCGGTGATGCTTTCTTCGAGTTCCCCTCTAGAGCGTTGGGGTATTCCCCTCTAGAGCGTGGGGGTCAGACAGGCATTTAGTTCTTGCTATCACACCGGCGCGGCATTTTATGCCCGGTGATGCTTTCTTCGAGTTCCCCTCTAGAGCGTTGGGGTATTCCCCTCTAGAGCTTGGGGGTCGGACAGGCATTTAGTTCTTGCTATCTCACCAGCACAGCATTTTATGCCCGGTGATGCTTTCTTCGAGTTCTCCTCTAGCGCGTTGGGGTATTCCCCTATAGAGCGTGGGGGGTTAGTCGGGCATTTAGTTCTTGCTATCACATCGGTTAGACTGCATTGGTTATCTTATGCTTCTTGAGGACTTAGTGGGCAGATCGTCGGGCCTGGTGGCGGTCCCCACTGAGAACTCCTTTTTTTGGTGTAGTTCTCACGCCCATTGGGGGTTCCCCGCCCCCCCCCCCCCCCCCCCCCCCCCCCCCCCCTTTCTTTCTTTTCTCTCCTTTGTTTTGCAGAGTCTTAGCGGGTGTTGCTGATTCTGCGGTTGCTGTGCGAGTCGAGGGAGTTGCGAGCTAGATCCCTACCCGTCTGTGGATAGTCGCTGTACCCCCTTTCAGTGGAGATCTATAGTACAGTCAGTAGATTAGTTATTTTATTTTCTCTTTTGAGAGACTGATGTATTGTGAGGATCTGACTTGTACTGAGAGCCTGTACACTGATGTATTATTTATTTCAGGATTACCTCCCTGTTGAGTTCTGAGTTTTTGTATTTGAGAATTTTGTATGATTATCAGTTATGGGAGATGGATATTGTATCATTATTCCAGTTGTACAGATGGTTGGTTTTAGTTTTACAGCACTTTTATTTTATAGCTCTGATATCTGTTTAGCTGTAGCCCTTTCTTGCAGTTAGGACGCTTCGCCTATGCGTGGTTTTGCATAGGCGGCGGATCTGTTGGCGAGCCCGAGTCACATCTTCGACTCCGGGGCGTGACAAGATCCACCTTAGGTTCCCACGTAGCAAGTGTCCTCTTGAATAATCGATGTTGTTGCTCGGTCCTTTGGGGGATTGAGGGAACTCCATTGGGTTGATGTGTTTTTTGAATCCGTAGAGTTCGCTCCGTAGATGAAGATGCCGATGAATTCTTCTTTCTAATTTTCGGGCACGTCTTCGTGATGTGTCCTTCAATTCCACATTGGTAGCATGTTTTACCTTTCAACTTAGTTGTGGAACTTGAAGCCTTCTCAGTTTATTTCCTTTTATATCCCAAACCAATTTTGCTTGTTTGACCTAATCCGGTCATACCGTCAAGTTTGTTGGATCCGGTTGAAAATTTTTGTATGTCGGATTTGACTTGATGAACTTGCTTGATCAAAACTTGGTTGGCGTTATGAATTTTCTCAAATTGTTTTTCCAGAAAACCAATCTTGTCCAAATGTGAATGAACGGTCGTTTCCGATTGGTTAAGCTTTTCTTGGAGGATTTTATTATTGTTCAATGCAAATCCCCGATCCTTCTCGAGATCATCAAATTTGATCTTTAAAGTACAGTTCTCATCTTCAAGCTCAAGTCGTTGCTTCCTCAACTTCTTAATGTGCTTGGCCATCTTCTTTGATTCCATAAGAAGTTGTTAATAAGCCTCAACGAGTTTTTCTTCATCCGACTCCCCCTCAATTGACGACTCTCCGTCGGATGTAGATGTTTCATGCAAAACCAAAGAGGTCGAGTCAGTAATTAAAGATGACAAGCAAACATTAGAGGAGGGACCTAGAGAAGTATGAAAAGCAACAACATTATCCTTTTTCTCTTTACATGAGGTCGATTCATCGGAAGTAGAATCGTCTCAAGTTTTTGCTTCAAAGCCTTCTTTTTATATGATTTCTTAGAAGGACAATCCGTTGAGATATGGCTGAAGCCTTTGCATCTGTAGCATTAGATTTTCCCTTCGAATTCATCTTTTACTTTTTCTTTGGAAGGTTTTGCAAATCTTTTGAATTTAGAGGATTTAGAACCTGATGATCCTTTAGATGAACTTTTCGGTTTCGAGGATGAAGATCTATCGGTTCGATTCTTCTAAAAATTCTAACGAAATTTTTTCGTGATCCGCGCCAGTTGTTCTTCAAAATCGGCAAAAAAGATTTCATCGTCGGAACTTGAGTCGCTATCTCCTTCCTTTGTTGATTTGAATGCAATATCTGTATGCTTAGAAGAAGACTTGGAAGAAAATTGATTAGTAGGAAAAATCATCTCATAAGTTTGTAAAGCACCTACTAATTCCTCTACTTTCATGTCATCCGGATGATTGACGGTTTCAATGGCGGCAACCTTTGCCCTAAAATGTTCCGGAAGAGTCCGAAGAATCTTTCTTACAACTTTTGCTTACGGAATCTTTTCTTCTAAATTAGCACATGTATTGATTATATCTTGGAGTCTGGTATAATAATCAGTAAACAATTCATGCTCATCCATATAAATAGAGTCAAATTGACTTGTAAATATCTGGAGCTTTTGAATTTTTACTAGACTTGTACCCTTATGTGTAATTTGAAGAATATCCCAAATCTCCTTTGCAGTTTCACATGTAGAAATACGTGTAAACTCGATTGAGGAAAGAGCATTAAATAAAGCGTTCATACCTTTCCCGTTGTAAGAAGATTTTTTGATCTCCTCTCTGGACCATCTAGAGCGAGGTTTTGGAGTAGTAGTATTTTCTACTTCTTCAATTGGATGTGTCACGCCCTGGGGTCGAAACTGCGACCCGGGCTCGCCAACAGATCCGCCATCTGTACGAAAACTGCCGTACAGACGAAGCGTCTACCCTGCAAAAGATCTAAAGCTACATATGTATCAAAGATGTAAATAGAACTAGCAGTTTTCAAAAAACACTGAACAACTGAAAACAATAAAGTTCCACTAATATAATCCTCAATACAAGTCTCTCAAAAGAAACATGAAATACCGGTCTCACCCTCTCAGTACAAAAGTGGAACATAAACTAACAGGGTACATCTACCTCTGCCTCACAATGCTGGTAAGGAACTAATCGGCTGCGTCCTCACCTGATCTGCTGTCTCCGCACGAACCAAGCCGGAACAGCTGCCTCAACCTGTCACCGCAGCGGGTGTGAGATCTATTGCAGAAGGCAGATCTCAGCGGGTACCGTCCCAAAATCCACGGTATGCCCACCAAGTCTACTGGAGGCAAAACAGATAGATATGCAGATAGATAGATAGATAGATGAGCTGAAAGAAAGCTACAGCTAAAATAACTCAATCAAGGCTCAAGAAAGCTCTATCAATAACATGATATGTGACTACCCGCTCATATCTCCCAATCTCAATGACTGCCAAAACTGGCGCAGTCCAGCCTGCGCCTGTCGTCTAGTAATGCACCTGCCCACTACCACGCATCCAAAAGAGGACGGGATTTACGTGGGGCGTTCTAAACCGACTGTTCTCAATCTCACTCAAGAGTCCACCTGGTATCTCGGCCAGGGACACGCAGCCACCTGGTAACTCGGCCAGGGGCATGTAACCACCTGGTAACTCGGCCAGGGCATGCAACCATCTGGTAACTCGGCCAGGACATGCAACCACCTGGTAACTCGGCCAGGGGCAAGTAACAACCTGGTATGTCACGCCCCGGAACCCGGGCTCGCCAACAGATCCGCCGTGCACACGGGATTTCCCGAGTACACGAAGCGCTGGTAACCTGCTCCGATATAATATGAACAATAAAAGAGCATAATACAGAGCTGAAGTAGAAGAACCACATAGTATCTCATACTGGAACTAAAAATAAACTGTAATATGTACAATAATCTCCCAGCTCACCAAAATAATACAACCAGCCGGTGAAAGCCAGACTCAAAATAAAAGGAGAATATCACAGTCTGAGTGAGGAGTACAACGTCTATCTACAGCTCTCAGTCTCCCAGGAGATCTATCTACTCAGCGATCCCCTTACCTTTATCAGCCGCTGATAGCCTAGCAGCTCCCGCAGACGACTCTGCAAAATAAAGAAGAAGAAAGAAACAGAAAAGAATAATGGGGGTGAGAACTACCAGATAAACTAGTAGCCTCCCCTAGTGGGCAAAACCTCAACTCTGATGCACCCACTAGGATTACTAGAGGCCAGAAAGGAAAAAGTGGTAAAGCTGTAAGCAGAACTGCTGAATAAAGGGGAAACCACCACTAGCATGCCTCTAAATGCAGTGCCAAAAGGAATGACTGTATGTATGCATCAGTATCTAACATGCCTGCCTGAATAAACCCAATCTTATGCCACCAGTAAAACTGGTACTGCCTGCTGCGCCTTGCCTGCCAAATCGGGTATGCTGGCCAATGCATAACACCGATAGGGAATGAGAGTCTCAAGGACTCAAGCCTGCCTGTAACACACTCCGGAGTGGCACTCGAGGGGAGCGACCCACACGAGTAAAAGTATCTCAGTAATAAGTATCATAAGTGTCGTAAACAGCAGGACTGGATCATGACTATGATCAACGTGGGAAAAGCCATCCACTAAGAAACCCTGATATGATGCCGTAGTACTCAATAAGTGGGAAAAACCATCCACTAAAGAAAAGCCCGATCCCCTGCTGATGCCAAAAATAAACCAGACTCAACCCCATTCTGATGCAAGGATAAACATCCGGCCGACCGCCTACAGTCCGCGGTCACCGCAACACCCCACAAGTTTATAATCTAACATAACCTTGGCTATACTATCCCAAACCCCTGCTCATACTCGAGCGACAAGCAACTGAAAGCAAAAGAGAGCAATAAAACATGTCAAGTCTTAATATGATAGTGTAGCAATAAATAGTGGCCCTACCTGATGTCCGGGCATGCATGCAACTGTCTTTATTTTAAAAGTTATAAAATAGTGTCAAAGATTTAAAAAGATTGATTTACTGAATAAAAGTCATTTGCATGCGAGATTATAGCCTTTGTCTCAATCACAGTGTCCCAATATAAGTCATCATATCATCTGTGGGGTTATATTAAATTTTAGGAGAGTTTGTCCCAGCGGTTCTCATCAATTGTCCTGTTAGTAGTCCGGTTAGTAGTCCTGTTAGTTGTCCCAATAGTTCTCATCAATTGTCATATTAGTTTGTCCCAATTGTTCTCATCAATTGTCATATTAGTTTGTCCCAATTGTTCTCATCAATTAAATTTTAAGGGAGTTCCAGTAATCCCAGTGAGCTTGTCAAAAATGAGGTAAGCAACAACCGCCCACCTCGAGCAGCTCAAACTACACCTCAGGTAGTCTCCTGGTTGTCCACAGTCCTCAAATCCTGCAAATCAACGCTCCCGGTATAAATACAAATCCCAAAAAGCACAATATTTGCTGTTTTTCAAATAGCACGGGAAAAGAGGAATTTTTCACCTCTAAATAGTGCTCAGAAAAATCCAGAAAAATTACGGTTGCGTTCCTCGCAAAGAGTAGATCAAAATCGACTCTTTGAACGCCTCGATCTGATGCTCCTACGCCAAGATAAAAATCGGAGAAGTTGACACTGTCCAGAAATTTCCACAGCAAAAAGGGGGGTCAAAGAGACCTCGGGAAACGTGCCAAAAGTACGAAATGGAGCAAAGTGATCAACACGGAAATCGAAGCCTTACCTCTTAGGAACGCGCTGTCGCAAAAATCGTCCAAAAATTCCTCCTGGTTAGCCCACAGGGAATTTTCGACAGAACTGCGACGGGAAATGGGCCGAAAAAGAAAACCGTCGCAGTGCGCCGCATCGCAGATAACTCACTAACTGTAACTCCAAAAATTCTGAGATTTGGAGGAGAGAGAGAAGAGAGAGAGAGGAAGAAATTTCGTAGAGGGCACTTTCTCTGGTTCTCTCTCTAAGGGCTTGAAAACCGAGGTGCAAAGAGAGGGGGGTGGGGGACCTCTTATATAGTGGGCCAAAGGGAATATTCCCACACGGGATCCGGATCCGAACAGGAAACACCGAAATGGGCCAACCAGAAAGCGCCACGTGTCCACAAAACAGCAAACAGCCTGTGCAGGCCCAATGAAAAATCGCCACGTGGCCACGTGGTGCACGTGGCCGGTCCGCGCTCCGGGTCTTCCGGAAGATGTCGGCCAATAGGGGAGCGCCACGTGTCACCTTCCCACGTGCTTCTAGAAGCCGGCCGGCCAATGGGGAAGCGCCACGTGGCAAGGGGAGGCTTCGGTGCTCCCGGTGCACGCCAGGCCCATGGACCGCGCACCCGCGCTGCGCGCCTCCGCACTCCGCCGCTGTGCCGCCGCTGCGCCGCTGCCCGCCGCCGTGCGCCGCCGCCCGCCGCCGCTCGCCGGTCGCCGCCGGCGGCCGGAACAGTAATTCCGGCCGGCGGTTACTGTTCCGGTGAACAGTACCAAGTGCCGAAAAAATAAAGCGAATATACCATTTCGATCGTTTTCGCGCGCTGAGTCCAAATCCGCTGTCCATTTTGCCAAATTCTCATCCGAAATTTTGCCGAAAGCTCCCGAAAAATTCCATTTGCTCCGATTTTCGCGCAGAGTCTATATTAAATGTCCAATTTCGATTCTACAAGCTCTGCTTCACCGAAAAAGCTCCCTACAGTCACTGTTTAATGTTGCACAGTTTCTGCGGGAGTCCGGATCATCACATCCTCCCCCACTAAAAAGAGTTTCGTCCTCGAAACGAGACTAAACAATAATCCTCAGTCCGATGTCTCGAATAAGTAGGGGTGAGCATCCCTCATCTCCGACTCGAGCTCCCATGTAGCCTCGCGCTCGTCATGATTGCCCCATTGGATTTTCACATAGGGAATGGCCCGACTGCGTAATTCTCTCACCTCTCGATCCAGAACTCGCAGTGGGCGCTCTTCATACCTCAAATCCTCGCTGATCTCAAGCGGTGTGAAGTCGATGACGTGCGATGGGTCGAAGATGTACTTCCTCAAAGTAGAAACATGAAATACATCATGGACACCAGCAAGCCTTGGAGGAAGTGCAAGTCGGTAGGCAACTGGCCCGATACGCTCCAATATCTCAAAGGGTCCAATGTATCGGGGGCTAAGCTTTCCACGAATGCCGAATCTCCTGATTCCTTTGGACGGCGAGACTTTCAGGAATACATGATCTCCAACTTGAAATTCTAGGTCTCGTCGCCGAACATCGGCATAACTCCTCTGTCGGCTTTGGGCGGTCTGAAGATGCTTTCGAATCACTCGGACCTTCTCCTCTGCTTCTATCAATACATCTGGTCCCAAGGTCCGCCTTTCACCCACGTCACTCCAATAAAGCGGTGATCGACACTTGCGTCCATACAACGCTTCAAACGGAGCCATCTGAATGCTCGCTTGAAAGCTATTGTTGTACGCGAACTCAGCCAAGGGTAAGTGTCGAATCCACCCTCCGCCGAAATCCAAGACACAAGCCCTCAGCATGTCCTCCAGGATTTGTATCGTCCGTTCTGACTGTCCATCCGTCTGCGGATGAAAAGCAGTACTGAACCTAAGCTGAGTTCCCAAGGTTGTCTGCAAACTCATCCAGAAACGCGAAACAAACCTCGGGTCTCTATCTGATACAATGGAGGCTGGTACTCCATGTAATCTAACTATCTCATCTAGATATAGCTGGGCTAGTCGCTCAAGTGGCCACGTAGTCTGCATGGGCAGAAAGTGTGCCGACTTGGTAAGTCTATCTACAACTACCCAGATAGCGTCTGCTCCTCCCTGTGCCCTTGGCAATCCGACCACGAAATCCATCGTAATGTGGTCCCATTTCCACTCGGGAATTGGGAGACTTTGTAACTTGCCAGCTGGCACTCGATGCTCAGCTTTCACCTGCTGACAAGTTAAACACTGAGCCACAAATCTCCCAATATCCCTCTTCATGCCTTTCCACCAGAAGTGTGCCTTGAGGTCCTTATACATCTTAGTCCCACCAGGATGTAGGGTATAAGGTGTATAATGGGCCTCTCGCAATATCTGCTCTCTGATCTCCGCATCTATTGGCACACATGCTCGGTCTCTGTACCTTAGTACTCCCGAGGCATCTATTGTAAAGTCCCCTGACTGATCACCCGGAATTTGATCTCTAATCCTGGTCAAGTGGGGGTCCTCACTCTGTTTCTCCCTGATCCTGTCTAGCAGAGTGGGCTGTAAGACTAAAGATGTCAGCCTAGCAGAGACCCCAGGGGACACAACCTCTATCTTGAGCCGTCTCATTTCCTCTAATAGCGGTGCCTGGTCTGTGATTAACATAGACAAACTTTGCACCGCCCTCCTACTCAAGGCATCAGCGACCACATTAGCCTTGCCTGGGTGGTAGAGAATATCTACATCATAATCCTTTAATAGCTCTAACCACCTACGTTGCCTCAAATTCAGCTCCTTTTGCGTGAACAGGTACTTTAGGCTCTTATGGTCGGTGTAGATTTCACAATGTTCCCCATACAGATAATGGCGCCAGAGCTTTAGTGCAAACACTACAGCTGCAAGCTCCAAGTCATGGGTAGGGTAATTTTTCTCATATTCTTTGAGTTGTCTAGATGCATATGCAATTACCCTCCCTTCCTGCATCAACACACAACCGAGTCCACTGTGTGATGCGTCGCTGTAGATCACATATCCCTTTCCCATCACAGGAAGGGAAAGGATAGGAGCGGTCATCAGTCTATTCTTCAGCTCCTCAAAGCTCCTTTGACAGTCTTCACTCCAGATAAACTTCACTCCCTTACGCGTCAAGCGAGTGAGGGGTGTGGAGAGCTTCGCAAAGCCTTCCACAAACCGACGGTAATACCCAGCTAAACCCATAAAGCTACGTACCTCAGAAAACCGTCGTCGGTCGGGGCCAATCACGGACTGCCTCAATCTTTGCTGGGTCTACTGCCACACCTGCGGCGGAAATCACATGGCCCAAGAAGACTACCTTCCGAAGCCAAAACTCGCACTTTGCCAGTTTGGCAAACAACTTCTTCTCTCGTAGAAGTTGCAGCACAATCCTTAAGTGCTCCTCATGCTCGGTATCACTTCGGGAGTAGACCAAGATATCATCAATAAACACTACCACGAACCGGTCTAAGTAAGGTCGGAAGATCCGGTTCATTAAATCCATGAATGCGGCAGGGGCATTAGTTAGCCCAAAAGGCATAACTGTGAATTCATAATGCCCGTACCGTGATCTGAATGCCGTCTTCGGAATATCCTCGGCCTTCACCTTTAACTGGTGGTAACCGGACTGCAAATCTATCTTGGAGAAGACACAAGACCCTTGCAGCTGATCAAAAAGATCATCGATGCGCGGCAAAGGGTACTTGTTTTTGATGGTCACTTTATTTAATTCCCTATAGTCCACACATAATCGAAGTGACCCATCCTTCTTTTTCACGAATAGCACCGGCGCTCCCCAAGGCGACACACTCGGCCTAATAAAGCCCTTGTCCATCAAATCCTGGAGTTGCGCCTTAAGCTCTCGCAGCTCAGCCGGTGCCATCCGGTACGGAGCCTTTGAGATTGGCGCAGTTCTCGGAACTACGTCAATCACAAACTCAATCTCCCTATCCAGCGGCATGCTTGTCAGCAAAGATGGAAAAACATCCGGGAACTCACGGGCAATAGGGATATCCCCGAGTCCCGGCGCCGCCGTAGGCCCTTCAACAACACTAGCCAAAAAGGCTACACATCCTCGATGGATCATCTGCCTCGCTCGGGAAGTCAAAACCATAGAGGCAAAGAAAGCACTCTGACATCCCCGGTATACCAACATTTCCTGGTCTGGCTCTCTAAAAGTGACGGTCCTTGCGGCGCAATCAATGGTCGCAAAATACCGAGCCAGCCAGTCCATCCCGAGGACCACATCGAAGTCCTTCAATTGTCTCAGGACCAACAGGTCTGCTGGCATAATCCAGGACTCGATTTGCATCGGGCAGGACCAACAACACTCCTCCACGTGCAAAGTGTGATCGGGAATCTGAACCTCTCGTGCACGTGGTAGAAGTCCTGCCTTTAACCCATGTAATGATGCAAATGATCTACTGATAAAAGAATGCGATGCTCCAGTATCAAATAATGTACGAGTCCTAATGCCAGAAAGTAGGGTGATACCTGCCACCATGTGATCTGCGGCTGAAGAGTCCTCTACCTGCGCCGCATACACCCGCCCACTTTGAGCTGGAGGGCGGTACTCCGTGGGATGGGAAGAAGATGGCCTGCCTGCTGGAGCATATGGCCGCTGAGCCGTCGACCGCTGTTGAGATGAAGATGGAGCAGATGCTGAAGAAGGAGCCGTCGATGGCGCAAAAGGGCAAGTAGCTCGGACGTGGCCAGACTGTCCACATCTATAGCAGCGACCCCACCGCTGGTCGCAGGTGTTGGAAAAGTGCTGACCTCCACAGAAAATACAATTGCTGGGGGCCCGTGGTTGTCGTGACTGCTGTTGTTGCTGAGGCTGTCGCTGCGACCCACGCTGCGACGGCTGGGATCTCTGCTGCTGCTGCTGCCGCTGCTGGGGCCTCTAGGGTCCACCAGGCCCTCGCCGCTCCGACCGTCCTTGGCCGGAAAACTGAGGCGGTGGCGGTCGGGGCGGCCTCCAGGAACTGGCCTGTCTCCCGTCGTCCTGCGCTGGTCGCTTTCTGTCTGCGCCTTGAGCGACCAAGCCCCCACGTTTGGCGACGACGTGGTCTCCTCTCTCAACCCACTGGGCATGCTCTGCTGCCTCCTCCAAGGTTTGTAGTCTCTGGGCATGCACCAGAGTATAGATCTCTGGGCGCAGGCCCGACTCAAAGAGCTCCACCTGGTGCGGTCCGTCCCTGGCGACGTAAGGTACGCAGTTGAGTAACCGCGTGAACTCCTGAAAGTAGTCCAATGCTGTCCGTTCGCCTTGCTGAAGATTCTTCAGATCATCTTCCAGCTTTTTCTTCATACTCGTGGAAAAGTACGTATCCAGAATCATCCTCTTGAACTCTGACCAGGGTAGCTGTCCAGTGATCTGGAACTCCAGAGGCTCCACCCGACGCCACCATGCATCAGCGTCCCCGTCTAAGCAGTGTACAGCCATATGTACCCTGTACTTCTGGTCAATGAAAAAGTCCCGAAATAACTTCTCCATTGACGAAAGCCAAGTCCCGATCTCCCACGGCTGGGTATTCCGCCCTGAAAACCTGGGCGGTCCCCGCTTACAGAATTGAGTAAGTTTGTCAGCAATCTCCTGCTCTTCCGCAGGAGTCAATGGCCGGATTGCTCCCTGAGCAACAGGGGATGCCGTGGTCACCGGTCCAACTGGGGAAGCCACAGCAGGGGAGGGTGGTACGGGGAGAACTCTCAGGGGGTGCAACAACAGGCTGCGCCCTCTGTTCTAACATCTGCGTCAGCCGATCCATGGCCTCCTCCTGACGCTGCACGGCCTCTGCCATCTGGGCCATCTGAGCCTGAAGCTCCTGCACCTCACTCTGCTGGCCCTGCTCGGACTCCTCCGGCTCGGGCTCAGGGGATTCAGGCTGAGAACGCGTCAACATTCTACGTCGCGGAGGCATCCTATCACAAGAAACCACACTCAGTATCATATCCCCACACGACCCAATCTAGCGAAAGTCAAAGACATCCCCATATTTCGGTGACTTTATGTTGTCTGCAGCCAACATAACGGTTCACCAGAAATTAGGCATGTCGATCCCTCTTCTCTCACTGGAAGAGTCAAACAATAAATCAACGACTTTCGCAAATATCACGTCTCTCGTACCCTGTTATCCTAGGGTCTACCAAAAGCCTAGGGTTTCCTAAGTCCCAACTGACCAATCCCTAAGCTCTGATACCAACTAAATCTGTCACGCCCCGGAACCCGGGGCTCGCCAACAGATCCGCCGTGCACACGGGATTTCCCGAGTACACGAAGCGCTGGTAACCTGCTCCGATATAATATGAACAATAAAAGAGCATAATACAGAGCTGAAGTAGAAGAACCACATAGTATCTCATACTGGAACTAAAAATAAACTGTAATATGTACAATAATCTCCCAGCTCACCAAAATAATACAACCAGCCGGCGAAAGCCAGACTCAAAATAAAAGGAGAATATCACAGTCTGAGTGAGGGGTACAACGTCTATCTACAGCTCTCAGTCTCCCAGGAGATCTATCTACTCAGCGATCCCCTTACCTTTATCAGCCGCTGATAGCCTAGCAGCTCCCGCAGACGACTCTGCAAAATAAGAAGAAGAAAGAAACAGAAAAGAATAATGGGGGTGAGAACTACCAGATAAACCAGTAGCCTCCCCTAGTGGGCAAAACCTCAACTCTGATGCACCCACTAGGATTACTAGAGGCCAGAAAGGAAAAAGTGGTAAAGCTGTAAGCAGAACTGCTGAATAAAGGGGAAACCACCACTAGCATGCCTCTAAATGCAGTGCCAAAAGGAATGACTGTATGTATGCATCAGTATCTAACATGCCTGCCTGAATAAACCCAATCTTATGCCACCAGTAAAACTGGTACTGCCTGCTGCGCCTTGCCTGCCAAATCGGGTATGCTGGCCAATGCATAACACCGATAGGGAATGAGAGTCTCAAGGACTCAAGCCTGCCTGTAACACACTCCGGAGTGGCACTCGAGGGGAGCGACCCACACGAGTAAAAGTATCTCAGTAATAAGTATCATAAGTGTCGTAAACAGCAGGACTGGATCATGACTATGATCAACGTGGGAAAAGCCATCCACTAAGAAACCCTGATATGATGCCGTAGTACTCAATAAGTGGGAAAAACCATCCACTAAAGAAAAGCCCGATCCCCTGCTGATGCCAAAAATAAACCAGACTCAACCCCATTCTGATGCAAGGATAAACATCCGGCCGACCGCCTACAGTCCGCGGTCACCGCAACACCCCACAAGTTTATAATCTAACATAACCTTGGCTATACTATCCCAAACCCCTGCTCATACTCGAGCGACAAGCAACTGAAAGCAAAATAGAGCAATAAAACATGTCAAGTCTTAATATGATAGTGTAGCAATAAATAGTGGCCCTACCTGATGTCCGGGCATGCATGCAACTGTCTTTATTTTAAAAGTTATAAAATAGTGTCAAAGATTTAAAAAGATTGATTTACTGAATAAAAGTCATTTGCATGCGAGATTATAGCCTTTGTCTCAATCACAGTGTCCCAATATAAGTCATCATATCATCTGTGGGGTTATATTAAATTTTAGGAGAGTTTGTCCCAGCGGTTCTCATCAATTGTCCTGTTAGTAGTCCTGTTGGTAGTCCTGTTAGTGTCCCAATAGTTCTCATCAATTGTCATATTAGTTTGTCCCAATTGTTCTCATCATTGTCATATTAGTTGTCCCAATTGTTTCTCATCAATTAAATTTTAAGGGAGTTCCAGTAATCCCAGTGAGCTTGTCAAAAATGAGGTAAGCAACAACCGCCCACCTCGAGCAGCTCAAACTACACCTCAGGTAGTCTCCTGGTTGTCCACAGTCCTCAAATCCTGCAAATCAACGCTCCCGGTATAAATACAAATCCCAAAAAGCACAATATTTGCTATTTTTTCAAATAGCACGGGGAAAAGAGGAATTTTTTCACCTCTAAATAGTGCTCAGGAAAAATCCAGAAAAAATTACGGTTGCGTTCCTAGCGAAGAGTAGATCAAAATCGACTCTTTGGAACGCCTCGATCTGATGCTCCTACGCCAAGATAAAAATCGGAGAAGTTGACACTGTCCAGAAATTCCACAGCAAAAAGGGGGGTCAAAGAGACCTCGGGAAACGTGCCAAAAGTACGAAATGGAGCAAAGTGATCAACACGGAAATCGAAGCCTTACCTCTTAGAAATGCGCTGTCGCAAAAATCGTCCAAAATTCCTCCTGGTTTAGCCCACAGGGAATTTTCGACAGAAACTGGCGACGGGAAATGGGCCGAAAAAGAAAACCGTCGTAGTGCGCCGCGTCGCAGATAACTCACTAACTGTAACTCCAAAAATTCTGAGATTTGGAGAAGAGAGAGAAGAAGAGAGGAGGAAGAAATTTCATAGAGGGCACTTTCTCTGGTTCTCTCTCTAAGGGCTCGAAAACTGAGGTGCAAAGAGAGGGGGGTGGGGGCTCTTATATAGTGGGCCAAAGGGAATATTCCCACACGGGATCCGGATCCGAACAGGAAACACCGAAATGGGCCAACCAGAAAGCGCACAGTGTCCACAAAACAAAACAGCCTGTGCAGGCCAATGAAAAATCGCCACGTGGCCACGTGGTGCACGTGGCCGGTCCCGCGCTCCGGGTCTTCCGGAAGATGTCGGCCAATAGGGGAGCGCCACGTGTCACCTTCCCACGTGCTTCTAGAAGCCGGCCGCCAATGGGAAGCCCACGTGGCAAAGGGAGGCTTTCGGTGCTCCCGGTGCACGCCAGGCCCATGGACCGCGCACAACCCGCGCCCGCGCCTCCGCACTCCGCCGTTGCGCCGCCGCTGCCCGCCGCCGTGCGCCGCCCCGCCGCGCCGCCGCGCCCGCCGGTCGCCGCCGGCGCCGGAACAGTAATTCCGGCCGGCGGAGTTACTGTTCCGGTGAACAGTACCAGTGGCCGAAAAAATAAAGCGAATATACCTTTCGATCGTTTTCCCCGCGCGCTGAGTCCAAATCCGCTGTCCATTTGCCAAATTCTCATCCGAAATTTGCCGAAAGCTCCCGGAAAATTCCATTTGCTCCGATTTTCGCGCAGAGTCTATATTAAATGTCCAATTTCGATTCTACAAGCTCTGCTTCACCGAATAAGCTCCCTACAGTCACTGTTTAATGTTGCACAGTTTCTGCGGGAGTCCGGATCATCACATGGTAACTCGGCCATGGGCAGCAAACCACCCTGGTAAACTCGACCGGGCCTGCACCAACCTGGTAACTCGGCCAGGCATGCAACCACCTGGTAACTCCTCGGCCAGAGCATGCACACCACCCTAGTAACTCTCGGTCCAGGGCATGATTCCACCTGGTAACTCGCAGGGCAAGTAACTAACCTGTAACTCGGCCAGGGCTGCACCATCTGGTACTCGGCCAGGGCATGACACCATCTACGCATCCGGAGCGTGGCCCGAGGGGAGACCCCCAACGAGTATCAAGCATAACATCTTCTCAAAAAAGCGGCCTATGCAGCTATGGTCCACGATCAAACAGATCTCGCACTCTTTGCTCAAGCCAACTTAGTCGGAATAAGACTCCACGACTCAACAGAATGCCAAATCCTCACATAATCTGTCGAGAACCCTCTACGACTCGATCTGCCAGAACCCCAAAACTCTCATAACTAAGTTTAGTGATCCGGCCTGTCGGGGTATTTTGACTTACATATAGTCATTTAAGCATTTAATGAAATAAATTATTCAATTCTTAAAAGTTGGCCTTGTGGGTGCTGTATTTTCCCTGCGATAGAGCGGCTGAAAAAGAAAGCCAACGGTGCGGCGGATCTGAAATCCGATATCGGGATCTCCCGGAACGGAATTCAAAGTGTACGGTATTAGTCGCATCGGAATCCGTGCAAAATTCTTGCAAGCACCCGTTAGAATAAGGTGGGTTATTCGAAGGGGATAATTAATTAGTTAATTAATTATTCATGAGGGAAAATAGAATTCTCTTACGTACTAATTAAAAAGAAATTAATTAAAGATTAATAAACGAGCTATATAGGGATCCCGATTATCGGAAAGAAAAGAAAAGAAAGAAATAAAAACCCGAATCGGTGAGAAAGAAAAAGAAAAGCAGACGGAACCTAGCCGGAAGAAAGGGAAAGGAGAAAGAGAAGGGGCCCGATCTTCCCGACACGAACCGAATGCAAGACCGCGACCGGACACCTTCCCGTCGATCTTCGGTTAGTAAAATTTGTTATAATTTTAGTTGGGATTTTTTCGTCGTCTCGTTTGTGTTTGGAGGTTCTTGGTTTCCGCCGCGTATCCGTCACCGTCGGCCTCGCGTCCATCATGCTAGGGCCCACGAACGACGGCGGAGGCGCGGGTGCCGCTATGCCGCGCGAGGAGAGCCACAGGACGTCCACCCTGGGGACCCGCACCCGCTCGGGCATCGCATGGGCGCCGCGCGGCTGCCGCACGGCGGCACCGCAGCGGACCCGCAACCCGTGCGGGCAACCGCGCGG
>CM055061.1:24468883-24548723 GCA_029204045.2 Tillandsia leiboldiana
TGCTTCCTCCCTGTGCCCTTGGCAATCCGACCCCGAAATCACGTAATGTTGTCCCATTTCCACTCTGGAATTGGTAGACCGTTAAGTAACTCTGCCATCTGGCACTCGAGCTCAGCTTTCACCTGCTGACAATTTAAACACTGAGCCACAAATCCCCAAGTATACTCTGCATGCCTTTCCACCATAAGTTTTGCCTTGATGTCCTATACATCTTAGCCCACCAGATGTAAGGGTGAACTACGTGTGAATGGCCTCTCGCAATATCTGCTCTCTGATCTCCGCATCTATTGGCACACATGCTCGGTCTCTGTACCTTAGTACTCCCGAGGATCTATTGTAAGTCCCCTGACTGATCACCCGGAATTGGATCTCTATCCTGGTCAACGTGGGGGTCCTCACTCTGTTTCTCCCTGATCCTGTCTAGCAGAGTGGGCTGTAAGACTAAAGATGTCGCCTAGCAGAGACCCCAGGGGACAAGACTCTATCTTTAGCCGTCTCATTTCCTCTAATAGCGTGCCTGGTCTGTGATTAACATAGACAACTTTGCACGCCCTCCTACTCAAGCATCGCGACCACATTAGCCTTGCCTGTGGTAGAGAATATCTACATCATAATCCTTTAATACTCTAACCACCTACGTTGCCTCAAATTCAGCTCCTTTTGCGTGAACAGGTACTTTAGGCTCTTATGGTCGGTGTAGATTTCACATGTTCCCCAACAGATAATGGCTCCAGAGCTTTAGTGCAAAACCTACAGCTGCAAGCTCCAAGTCATGGGTAGGGTAATTTTTTCTCATATCTTTGAGTTGTCTAGATGCATATGCAATTACCCTCCCTTCCTGCTCAACACACAACCGGTCCACTGTGTGATGCGTCGCTGTAGATCACATATCCCTTTCCCATCACAGGAAGGGAAGGATAGGACGGTCATCAAGTCTTTCTTCACTCCTCAAAGCTCTTTGACAGTCTTCACTCCAGATAACTTCACTCCCTAACGCGTCAAGCGAGTGAGGGTGGGAGAGCTTCGCAAAGCCTTCCACAAACCGACGTTAATACCCAGCTAAACCCATAAAGCTACCGTACCTCAGAAACCGTCGTCGGTCGGGGCCAATCACGGACTGCCTCAATCTTTGCTGGGTCTACTGCCACCCACTGCGGCGGAAATCACATGGCAAGAAGACTACCTTCCGAAGCCAAAACTCGCACTTTGCCAGTTTTGCAAACACTTCTTCTCTCGTAGAGTTGCAGCACACCTTATGCTCCTCATGCTCGGGTATCACTTCGGGGTAAACCAAGATATCACAATAAACACTACCACAACCGTCTAAGTAAGGTCGGAAGATCCGGTTCATTAAATCCCATGAAGGCGGCAGGGGCATTAGTTAGCCCAAAAGGCATAACTGTGAATTCATAATGCCCGTCCGTGATCTGAATGCCGTCTTCGGAATATCCTCGGCCTTCACCTTTAACTGGTGGTAACCGGACTGCAAATCTATCTTGAGAAGACACAAGACCTTGCAGCTGATCAAAAAAGATCATCGATGCGCTGCAAAGGGTACTTGTGTTTGATGGTCACTTTATTTAATTCCCTATAGTCCCACATATCGAAGTGACCATCCCTTCTTTTTTCACGAATAGCACCGGCGGCTCTCCCCAAGGCGACACACTCGGCTAATAAAGCCCTTTCCATCAAATCCTGGAGTTGCGCCTTAAGCTCTCGCAGCTCACCGGTGCCATCCGGTACGGAGCCTTTGAGATTGGCGCAGTTCTCGGAACTACGTCAATCACAAAACTCAATCTCCCTATCCAGCGGCATGCTTGTCAGCAAGATGGAAAAAACATCCGGGAACTCACGGGCAATAGGGATATCCCCGAGTCCCGGCGCCGCCGTAGGCCCTTCAACAAACACTAGCCAAAAGGCTACACATCCTCGATGGATCATCTGCCTCGCTCGGGAAGTCAAAACCATAGAGGCAAAGAAAGCACTCTGACATCCCCGGTATACCAACATTTCCTGGTCTGGCTCTCTAAAAGTGACGGTCCCTTCGGCGCAATCAATGGTCGCAAATACCGAGCCAGCCATCCATCCCGAGGACCACATCGAAGTCCTTCAATTGTCTCAGGACCAACAGGTTGCTGGCATAATCCAGGACTCGATTTGCATCGGGCAGGACCAACAACACTCCTCCACGTGCAAAGTGTGATCGGGAATCTGAACCTCTCGTGCACGTGGTAGAGTCCTGCCTTTAACCCATGTAATGATGCAAATGATCTACTGATAAAAGAATGCGATGCTCCAGTATCAAATAATGTACGAGTCCTAATGCCAGAAAGTAGGTGATACCTGCCACCATGTGATCTGCGGCTGAAGAGTCCCGACTGCGCGCATACACCCGCCCCTTTGAGCTGGAGGGCGGTACAACTCCGTGGGATGAAGAAGATGGCCTGCCTGCTGGAGCATATGGCCGCTGAGCCGTCGACCGCTGTTGAGATGAAGATGGGAGCAGATGCTGAAGAAGGAGCCGTCGATGGCGCAAAAGGGCAAGTAGCTCGGACGTGGCCAGACTGTCCACTCTATAGCAGCGACCCCCCGCTGGTCGCAGGTGTTGGAAAAGTGCTGACCTCCACAGAAAATACAATTGCTGGGGGCCCGTGGTTGTCGTGACTGCTGTTGTTGCTGAGGCTGTCGCTGCGACCACGCTGCGACGGCTGGGATCTCTGCTGCTGCTGCTGCCGCTGCTGGGGCCTCTAGGGTCCACCAGGCCCTCGCCGCTCCGACCGTCCTTGGCCGGAAAACTGAGGCGGTGGCGGTCGGGCGGCCTCCAGGAACTGGCCTGTCTCCCGTCGTCCTGCGCTGGTCGCTTTCTGTCTGCGCCTTGAGCGACCAAGCCCCCACGTTTGGCGACGACGTGGTCTCCTCTCTCAACCCACTGGGCATGCTCTGCTGCCATCCTCCAAGGTTTGTAGTCTCTGAGGCATGCACCAGAGTATAGATCTCTGGGCGCAGGCCCGACTCAAAGAGCTCCACCTGGTGCGGTCCGTCCCTGGCGACGTAAGGTACGCAGTTGAGTACCGCGTGAACTCCTGAAAGTAGTCCAATGCTGTCCGTATCGCCTTGCTGAAGATTCTTCAGATCATCTTCCAGCTTTTCTTCATACTCGTGGAAAAGTACGTATCCAGAATCATCCTCTTGAACTCTGACCAGGGTAGCTGTCCAGTGATCTGGAACTCCAGAGGCTCACACCCGACGCCACCATGCATCAGCGTCCCCGTCTAAGCAGTGTACAGCCATATGTACCCTGTACTTCTGGTCAATGAAAAAGTCCCGAAATAACTTCTCCATTGACGAAAGCCAAGTCCCGATCTCCCACGGCTGGGTATTCCGCCCTGAAAACCTGGGCGGTCCCCGCTTACAGAATTGAGTAAGTTTGTCAGCAATCTCCTGCTCTTCCGCAGGAAGTCAATGGCCGGATTGCTCCCTGAGCAACAGGGGATGCCGTGGTCACCGGTCCAACTGGGGAAGCCACAGCAGGGGAGGGTGGTACGGGAGAACTCTCAGGGGGTGCAACAACAGGCTGCGCCCTCTGTTCTAACATCTGCGTCAGCCGATCCATGGCCTCCTCCTGACGCTGCAACGGCCTCTGCCATCTGGGCCATCTGAGCCTGAAGCTCCTGCACCTCACTCTGCTGGCCCTGCTCGGACTCCTCCGGCTCGGGCTCAGGGGATTCAGGCTGAGAACGCGTCAACATTCTACGTCGCGGAGGCATCCTATCACAAGAAACCACACTCAGTATCATATCCCCACACGACCCAATCTAGCGAAAGTCAAAGACATCCCCATATTTCGGTGACTTTATGTTGTCTGCAGCCAACATAACGGTTCACCAGAAATTAGGCATGTCGATCCCTCTTCTCTCACTGGAAGAGTCAAACAATAAATCAACGACTTTCGCAAATATCACGTCTCTCGTACCCTGTTATCCTAGGGTCTACCAAAAGCCTAGGGTTTCCTAAGTCCCAACTGACCAATCCCTAAGCTCTGATACCAACTAAATCTGTCACGCCCCGGAACCCGGGCTCGCCAACAGATCCGCCGTGCACACGGGATTTCCCGAGTACACGAAGCGCTGGTAACCTGCTCCGATATAATATGAACAATAAAAGAGCATAATACAGAGCTGAAGTAGAAGAACCACATAGTATCTCATACTGGAACTAAAAATAAACTGTAAATATGTACAATAATCTCCCAGCTCACCAAAATAATACAACCAGCCGGCGAAAGCCAGACTCAAAATAAAAGGAGAATATCACAGTCTGAGTGAGGGGTACAACGTCTATCTACAGCTCTCAGTCTCCCAGGAGATCTATCTACTCAGCGATCCCCTTACCTTTATCAGCCGCTGATAGCCTAGCAGCTCCCGCAGACGACTCTGCAAAATAAAGAAGAAGAAAGAAACAGAAAAGAATAATGGGGGTGAGAACTACCAGATAAACCAGTAGCCTCCCCTAGTGGGCAAAACCTCAACTCTGATGCACCCACTAGGATTACTAGAGGCCAGAAAGGAAAAAGTGGTAAAGCTGTAAGCAGAACTGCTGAATAAAGGGGAAACCACCACTAGCATGCCTCTAAATGCAGTGCCAAAAGGAATGACTGTATGTATGCATCAGTATCTAACATGCCTGCCTGAATAAACCCAATCTTATGCCACCAGTAAAACTGGTACTGCCTGCTGCGCCTTGCCTGCCAAATCGGGTATGCTGGCCAATGCATAACACCGATAGGGAATGAGAGTCTCAAGGACTCAAGCCTGCCTGTAACACACTCCGGAGTGGCACTCGAGGGGAGCGACCCACACGAGTAAAAGTATCTCAGTAATAAGTATCATAAGTGTCGTAAACAGCAGGACTGGATCATGACTATGATCAACGTGGGAAAAGCCATCCACTAAGAAACCCTGATATGATGCCGTAGTACTCAATAAGTGGGAAAAACCATCCACTAAAGAAAAGCCCGATCCCCTGCTGATGCCAAAAATAAACCAGACTCAACCCCATTCTGATGCAAGGATAAACATCCGGCCGACCGCCTACAGTCCGCGGTCACCGCAACACCCCACAAGTTTATAATCTAACATAACCTTGGCTATACTATCCCAAACCCCTGCTCATACTCGAGCGACAAGCAACTGAAAGCAAAATAGAGCAATAAAACATGTCAAGTCTTAATATGATAGTGTAGCAATAAATAGTGGCCCTACCTGATGTCCGGGCATGCATGCAACTGTCTTTATTTTAAAAGTTATAAAATAGTGTCAAAGATTTAAAAAGATTGATTTACTGAATAAAAGTCATTTGCATGCGAGATTATAGCCTTTGTCTCAATCACAGTGTCCCAATATAAGTCATCATATCATCTGTGGGGTTATATTAAATTTTAGGAGAGTTTGTCCCAGCGGTTCTCATCAATTGTCCTGTTAGTAGTCCTGTTGGTAGTCCTGTTAGTTGTCCCAATAGTTCTCATCAATTGTCATATTAGTTTGTCCCAATTGTTCTCATCAATTGTCATATTAGTTTGTCCCAATTGTTCTCATCAATTAAATTTTAAGGGAGTTCCAGTAATCCCAGTGAGCTTGTCAAAAATGAGGTAAGCAACAACCGCCCACCTCGAGCAGCTCAAACTACACCTCAGGTAGTCTCCTGGTTGTCCACAGTCCTCAAATCCTGCAAATCAACGCTCCCGGTATAAATACAAATCCCAAAAAGCACAATATTTGCTATTTTTCAAATAGCACGGGAAAAGAGGAATTTTTCACCTCTAAATAGTGCTCAGAAAAATCCAGAAAAATTACGGTTGCGTTCCTAGCGAAGAGTAGATCAAAATCGACTCTTTGAACGCCTCGATCTGATGCTCCTACGCCAAGATAAAAATCGGAGAAGTTGACACTGTCCAGAAATTTCCACAGCAAAAAGGGGGGTCAAAGAGACCTCGGGAAACGTGCCAAAAGTACGAAATGGAGCAAAGTGATCAACACGGAAATCGAAGCCTTACCTCTTAGAAATGCGCTGTCGCAAAAATCGTCCAAAAATTCCTCCTGGTTAGCCCACAGGGAATTTTCGACAGAACTGCGACGGGAAATGGGCCGAAAAAGAAAACCGTCGTAGTGCGCCGCGTCGCAGATAACTCACTAACTGTAACTCCAAAAATTCTGAGATTTGGAGAAGAGAGAGAAGAGAGAGAGAGGAAGAAATTTCATAGAGGGCACTTTCTCTGGTTCTCTCTCTAAGGGCTCGAAAACTGAGGTGCAAAGAGAGGGGGGTGGGGGACCTCTTATATAGTGGGCCAAAGGGAATATTCCCACACGGGATCCGGATCCGAACAGGAAACACCGAAATGGGCCAACCAGAAAGCGCCACGTGTCCACAAAACAGCAAACAGCCTGTGCAGGCCCAATGAAAAATCGCCACGTGGCCACGTGGTGCACGTGGCCGGTCCGCGCTCCGGGTCTTCCGGAAGATGTCGGCCAATAGGGGAGCGCCACGTGTCACCTTCCCACGTGCTTCTAGAAGCCGGCCGGCCAATGGGGAAGCGCCACGTGGCAAGGGGAGGCTTCGGTGCTCCCGGTGCACGCCAGGCCCATGGACCGCGCACCCGCGCTGCGCGCCTCCGCACTCCGCCGTTGTGCCGCCGCTGCCCGCCGCCGTGCACCGCCGCCCGCCGCCGCTCGCCGGTCGCCGCCGGCGGCCGGAACAGTAATTCCGGCCGGCGGTTACTGTTCCGGTGAACAGTACCAAGTGCCGAAAAAATAAAGCGAATATACCATTTCGATCGTTTTCGCGCGCTGAGTCCAAATCCGCTGTCCATTTTGCCAAATTCTCATCCGAAATTTTGCCGAAAGCTCCCGAAAAATTCCATTTGCTCCGATTTTCGCGCAGAGTCTATATTAAATGTCCAATTTCGATTCTACAAGCTCTGCTTCACCGAAAAAGCTCCCTACAGTCACTGTGTAATGTTGCACAGTTTCTGCGGGAGTCCGGATCATCACATGGTAACTCGGCCAGGGCATGCAACCACCTGGTAACTCGACCAGGGCATGCAACCACCTGGTAACTCGGCCAGGGCATGCAACCACCTGGTAACTCGGCCAGAGCATGCAACCACCTAGTAACTCGGCCAGGGCATGCATCCACCTGGTAACTCGGCCAGGGGCAAGTAACTACCTGGTAACTCGGCCAGGGCATGCAACCATCTGGTAGCTCGGCCAGGGCATGCAACCATCTACGCATCCGGAGCGTGACCCGAGGGGAGCGACCCCAACGAGTATCAAGCATAACATCTGTCTCAAAAAGCGGCCTATGCAGGCTATGGTCCACGATCAAACAGATCGGCAACTCGGTGCTCAAAGCACAACTTAGTCGGAATAAGACTCCACGACTCAACAAGAAATGCCCAAATCCTCACATAATCTGTCGGAGAACCCTCTACGACTCGATCTGCCAGAACCCCAAAACTCTCATAACTAAGTTGTAGTGATCCGGCCTTTCGGGGTATTTTTGACTTACATATAGTCATTTAAGCCTTTAAGTGAAATAAAATTATTCAATTCTTAAAAGTTGGCCATTGTGAGGTGCTGGTATTTTTCTGCGATAGAGCGCGGAAAAAGAAAGCCAACGGTGCGATCGGATCTGAAATCCGATATCGGGATCTCCCGGAACGGAATTCAAAGTGATACGGTGATTAAGTCATGCATCGGAATCCGTGCAAAATATCTTGCACCCGTTAGAAATAAGGTGGGTTATCTCGAAGGGGATAATTAATTAGTTAATTAATTATTCATGAGGGAAAATAGAATTCTCTTACGTACTAATTAAAAAGGAAATTAATTAAAGATTTAATACGAGCTATATAAGGGATCCCGATTATCGGAAAGAAAAGAAAAGAAAGAAATAAAAACCCTAATCGGTGAGAAGAGAAAAAGAAAAGAAAAGACGGAACCCTAGCCGGAAGAAAGGGAAAGGAGAAAGAGAAGGGGCCCGATCTTCCCGGACACCGAACCGAAGGCAAGAACGCGACCGGACAACCTTCCCGTCGATCTTCGGTTAGTAAAATAATTGTTATAATTTATTTGGGATTTTTTCGTCGTCTCTTTTGTTTGAGTTCTTGGTTTCTCCGTCGTATCCGTCACCGTCGCCGTCGTCGTCATCATGCTAGGGCACGGAACGGACGGCGGAGGCGCGCGGTGCCGCTAGGGCATCGCGCGGAGGAGAGCCACGGACGGCACCCATGCGGACCCGCAACCGCGCGGGCATCGCATGGGCGCCGCGCGGCTGCCGCACGGGCGGCACCCGCGCGGACCCGCAACCGTGCGGGCACCGCGCGGGCGCCGCGCGGCTGCCGCGCGGGCGGCACCCGCGCGGACCCGCAACCGCGCGGGCGCCGTGCGGGGCCGCACCCGCGCGGGCGTCGCGCGGCTGCCGCGCGGGCCCGCAACCGTGCGGGCGCCGCGTAGCTGCCGCGCGGACCTGCAACCGCGCAGGCGCCGTGCGGGGCCGCACCCGCGCGGGCACCGCGCGGCCGCCGCACGGGCAACACCCGCGCGGGCACCGCGCAGCCGCCGCACGGGTCACACCCGCGCGGGCACCGCGCCGCGGGGGCGTTGCCGCGGAAACGCGCCGCGCGGTTCCGAACCGCGCGGGGTTCCGCCGGACGACGACGGCGGCACGGGATTTCCGTTTCGTCAACCCGGACGGTGTTGGACTTTCCCATCAAAAAGAGTAAATTGGGTCTTTTGTTTTCGGATGTTAGTACACGTTTTTGACTATAGTTATCCTTGCGGACTTTTCTTTAGGTCCAAGTGCGCAGCGGGGGTGCGCGAAAGATTCAGGTGTTCCGATTTCTCTTCAAATAGGTGGGTACGGTTGCGATAAGTGCAACAAGTGCAGTAAGTGCATCTATCGTCATTAAAGTGCTCTTAATTTATCTAACAAAGTAGATGGACAGTTTAACCTTTCGCATAATTGTGTTTTTATCTAACAATTAAAGCGGCTACGGTCGCGGTGCTCATGACACGCCGATCTCGGCAAATCCGTTTCGGATGCTGCACGTACACAGGCGGATTGGCCTCCGCATGGGTGTACTTTTCCGGAGAAGTGGTCTCTTATGACCCGTGTACCTCACAAAGGGGTGGGAGCCGTGAGGACCCCTTCGCGCCCGCTGGGAATAGCACACCAGCACCGTGAAGGGGTTAAATGCATCAAAGAGGTGTTTGCGCACGAGGGGAGACTTTAGTCTCTCCGACAAATAATCTGGGGTTGGTGCCCAATTTAATTGATAAATCTGGGGTTGGGGCCCAGCTTAATATGTGCAGGGTTTTAGCGAAATGGTTCCGCTGTATTCGGTTTGCTTCTTATTCCTTATTGATATTAGACATCTACTTTGTTTCTCACTGACATTACCCACTCCGTGACAGGTGTTACAAGGTGCGTTAGCCCGGAGGGCGGTGAGACTGCGTCGCGAGGGCCGTAGTCAGAACACTTGGTTTTTATTATCTCATTTCTCTTACGCTTAATTTAGTTAATTTGCTTGTGGGTCGTAATATTCGTGGACATGTATTACTTAGCGCTGTGGATGAGGTGTGCTTTTATATTTCGGTTCTTTTGGTGATGTTTTCTTATGCGGCACGTTTTCATGATAAACCAAATGACTTCGAAAAGGTTTTCTCAAAACGAAGTGCCGTGTGGGCACGGGTTTTGCAACCGCTGGCTTTATCCTTTCTAAACACTGATGCCGCTTTAATATTCCGCTTGATGATGTATGTCTATTGTATGGTTGATGGTTGGTGTTTGATGTATGTTGTTGTAAATGAGACGCCGTGCATATACAAAGGAGACTCTGTCCGTAAGCAGGGAGAATTTGTGTATGTGGCGGTCTGGCACGCACCGGGGATGAGGTTTAAATTACCTTGTCAAGAAGAAAAAAAAAGATACACGCGATTTTCCGCTTTGATAGACTCAAAAACCCTCGGGGGCGTGACAGATTAAATGGTATCAGAGAGAACAACCATAACCATAGTAGACGTGATCCACATCCACAGTGTAGGGTATCACAAGCAAATTAGACATGAGATAACCAAGGTATAGGTGCGTAGTACGTGAGAGTACGGGGAAAAGGGGAACGTAATGTAGGTGTAATCGTAAGACAGGGTGATAGGGTTATAACCTTAGGGTTAACGAGGTTTCTTTGTATCACAGCAGACAACGGCCAGGGTCCGGCCACCGAGCGCTAACCATTCTCAATGGACAGGATGGATCCCGTAGCCGCAGCCAACCGCTTACTCCGCAACCAGCTACGCGATATAGCGGGGCAAATGCTAACTCTCACTGAGCGCCTAGGCATACTGACTCAGGATTTCGAGGGTGTCGACCGCATCCGGCGGAACGCCAGGGACGGCGCCTATCGGGGAATGCCACCGGCAGGGTTCCCTACTTTTAACGAAGCGGTTATGTTGGCCCGGCGGGCAGAGCAAGAGCTGGCCGAGACACGCGCTCGGCAGAGTTATCCCTATCCCAGTCCGGCAGAGGACCCTTTCCAGCAGGGCCCGGCACTCAAACGCCCAAGGACAGAGGGAAACTTTGGAAAGGCAATGAGAGGAGGATCCAAACCGCAGAAGAAGCCGTGTCCCATATGCAGTGGGGCGCATCAGGTGACTGATTGTCCATGGAGACACGACCACTGCTACCGGTGTGGCAAACCAGGACACGCACGCTACGAGTGCCCACGGAAACCGGGCACCACCAGGCCTCCGGCACCGCGACCGGAGAGGACAGGGAAGACTGCTGCACCCGTTCCGCAAGGTTGCCCCGCCCCGGAGGGCCAAGGAGGAGGACGTCCGGAGAAAGCGCGGAAGGACGAACCGACACCAGCAAGGGACACGAAACCACCTCAGGGACCGTGCGTAATCTGCGAGGGTGCTCACCCGGTGGCAGAATGTACATGGAGGTACCATTACTGCAATCAGTGCGGCTTACCGGACCACTCCCGTGCCTTCTGCCCTCAGAGGCCCACTTCCGCCGCCGCCGCGCCACCACAGCAGGAAGGACTAGAGAGTGCTGCGGCCCCCGTTCAGCCAAAGGATTCGCCTGACGACCAGCAATCCGCAGACTCCTCAGACGTCAAGTCCCTTCCCCAGCACGCCGTACGACGCTGGCCCAAGGGCTGTGGACGGGCTCCCCGGGATACTGCAGTGGAGAACGCGACGTCCCAGACCTAGTAACGGCAGGTAAATTTTTGGTTTCACTTTTCCCTCTTAGATTAGGAGCACCGGTCACACATTAACCTGCTACCCCTGTTAGACTCTCTCTCTCGCTCCCTCTCTCTAGAATCCTTAAGTATTAGGCGAAGCCTCCCCCGGCCGATGTGCGCGGGCGAGCTTCGAAGCGTAGGAGAACCTTGTGTACTCGGGGCCCGTTAAGGGCCATGCAAGGAATAAATAGGCTCCACCCTATGCCTTGCAGCCGAGAACCCAATGGGCCGATAGGTAGTTCAGGGCCGCTCCCCAGATAAGGATCAGCGGTCCCGTGGTAAGGGAATTTCCGGACGTGTTTCCGGCAGAGCTCCCCGGAGCGCCGCCGGAACGAGAGGTCGACTTTCCCATTGAACTACTTCCCGGCACCAAACCTATCACCAAGGCACCGTACACGATGGCCTTCGCGGAGCTGAAGGAACTCAAGGCACAGTTGGAGGACCTTTTGGATAAGGGCTTCATCAGGCCTAGCGCGTCACCCTGGGGCGCGCCCGTCCTGTTTGTGAGGAAGAATGACGGAAGCCTCCGATTGTGCATCGACTACCGGGAGATAAATAAGGTCACCGTTAAGAACAAGTACCCCCTGCCAAGGATCGACGACCTCTTCGACCAACTACAGGGGGCGACGGTGTTTTCAAAGATTGACCTGCAGTCGGGCTATCATCAGGTCCAGGTCAAGGGGGAGGACATCCCCAAAACGGCTTTTCGGACTTGCTACGGCCATTACGATTTTACAGTAATGCCGTTCGGGCTCACAAATGCCCCGGCGGTGTTCATGGACATGATGAACAGGGTATTCAAACCCTTCCTGGACTTATTCGTGGTGGTCTTCATCGATGATATCCTCATCTACTCCCGTACAGACGAGGAACATGAAGAACATCTGCGCACAGTCCTCCAGACCCTACGGGAACAAAAACTCTACGCCAAACTCAAAAAGTGTGAGTTTTGGCTCCGAGAGGTTGGCTTCCTGGGGCACGTAATCTCGGCGGCTGGGGTCGCAGTCGATCCGAAGAAGATAGATTCGGTAACGGACTGGTCCCAACCGACGACGGTAACAGAGGTTCGAAGCTTTCTAGGATTAGCCGGGTACTACCGGCGCTTCGTGGAGGGTTTCTCCAAGATAGCCACCCCCTTAAACCGTTTGACTAAAAAGGGGGAAAAATTCATCTGGACGGACAAATGTCAGAGGAGCTTCGAGGAGCTCAAGGATAGATTGACGCGAGCTCCGATTCTCGCCCTGCCAGAACCAGGGGAGGATTATGAAGTGTATTGCGATGCGTCGCGAAACGGACTGGGTGGAGTACTCATGCAACGGGGAAAGGTTATAGCCTATGCGTCAAGGCAGCTCAAAGAATACGAGCGAAACTACCCTGTGCACGATTTGGAACTCGCAGCGGGTGTGTTCGTCCTCAAGCTTTGGAGACACTACCTGTATGGGGCACACTGCAATGTGTACTCAGATCATAAAAGTCTTAAGTACCTTTTCACCCAAAAGGAGTTAAATTTGCGACAAAGACGGTGGCTCGAGCTACTGAAGGATTACGATTTAACGATCCACTACCACCCGGGAAAGGCAAATGTGGTGGCCGACGCCCTGAGCCGTAAGGGGCAGGCCGAAAAGGCAGGGGTAAGTGCCATCACCCGGCAAGATAGTCTGATTGCGGAGTTTTCGCGATTAAGACTAGAAGTAGTACCGGCGGGTACAGTCGAACAACTTCTGACACTGGTGGTCAGACCTACCTTGCTTGACAGAATTCTCGAGGGGCAGTCGACTGATGACCAACTCCAGTTGGTGCGAAATAGAGTAACTGCCGACCAAGAAGGTGATTTCACAGTAAACTCCGACGGCACGATACGATTTTGGGGACGAATCTGCGTGCCGGATCTACCGGAACTCAAAGAGGAAATCCTGCGGGAGGCGCATACTGCTCCATATACAGCGCATCCCGGGGGAACGAAGATGTACAAGGACGTCAAACAGACCTTCTGGTGGCCCAAAATAAAGGGAGACGTGACTCGGTTTGTGGCACACTGCCTGGTGTGCCAACGAGTGAAGGCCGAGCACCAGCGTCCAGCAGGAAAATTGCAACCCTTACCGGTGCCCGAGTGGAAATGGGACATGATTACCATGGATTTTGTGACCGGGTTCCCGAGATCGTCACAGGGACATGATGTGATATGGGTAATTGTGGACCGTCTGACGAAATCGGCCCACTTTCTGCCCATACACACGACGTGGACGCGGGAACGACTAGCGCAAACCTACATCAACGAGATAGTATGGTTGCATGGGGTGCCGACATCCATCACGTCGGACAGGGACACGCGATTTGTGTCAAACTTTTGGCAGAGTTTGCAGCGAGCAATGGGAACCAAGTTGCACTTCAGTACGGCTTTTCACCCGCAGGCCGACGGACAATCAGAGCGGGTGATACAAATTGTGGAGGACATGCTTCGGGCATGCGTTTTAGACCTGGGCGAAGGATGGGCACGGTGCTTGCCCCTAGTGGAATTTGCCTACAATAACAGTTACCAGGCCAGCATTCAGATGGCGCCATACGAGGCCCTGTACGGGCGCCGCTGTCGGTCTCCAATATGCTGGGATGACTTGGGTGAGCGTAAGTTTCTGGGCCCAGATTTTGTGGAGGAGACCGAAGCGAAAGTGCGATTGATTAGGCAAAGGCTACTGACCGCCCAGAGCAGACAGAAAAGCTACGCGGACAACAGACGCCGAGACTTAGAGTTCATGGTGGGTGAGCACGCGTTACTCCGAGTTTCGCCCTCCAAGGGGAACCGACAAATCGGCATAAAGGGAAAGTTAAGCCCGAAGTACGTAGGACCGTTCGAGATCCTAGAACGCATAGGACCGGTGGCGTACCGATTAGCCCTGCCGCCAAATCTCGAACGAGTCCATAACGTGTTCCATGTCTCAATGCTCCGGAAATACCTAGCTGATCCCTCTCATGCCTTGGATGCCTCCACCATCGAGTTGCGAGAGGATTTAAGCGTCGAGGAGACGCCGGTGCGGATTTTTGCAAGAGTGGACAAGAAGTTGCGCAATCGAACTATCCCCTATGTGAAGGTCCAGTGGAGCAACCACGAGGAGCGCGAGGCGACGTGGGAACTGGAATCGAAAATGAGAGAATGTTTTTCCGAATTGATTAGTGGGGTTTGTACTTAAGTTTCGGGACGAAACTTTTTACAAAGTGTGAGTGGTGTAGTGATCCGGCCTTTCGGGGTATTTTTGACTTACATATAGTCATTTAAGCCTTTAAGTGAAATAAAATTATTCAATTCTTAAAAGTTGGCCATTGTGAGGTGCTGGTATTTTTTCTGCGATAGAGCGCGGAAAAAGAAAGCCAACGGTGCGATCGGATCTGAAATACGATATCGGGATCTCCCGGAACGGAATTCAAAGTGATACGGTGATTAAGACATGCATCGAAATCCGTGCAAAATATCTTGCACCCGTTAGAGATAAGGTGGGTTATCTCGTAGGGGATAATTAATTAGTTAATTAATTATTCATGAGGGAAAATAGAATTCTCTTACGTACTAATTAAAAAGGAAATTAATTAAAGATTTAATACGAGCTATATAAGGGATCCCGATTATCGGAAAGAAAAGAAAATAAAGAAATAAAAACCCTAATCGGTGAGAAGAGAAAAAGAAAAGAAAAGACAGAACCCTAGCCGGAAGAAAGGGAAAGGAGAAAGAGAAGGGGCCCGATCTTCCCGGACACCGAACCGAAGGCAAGAACGCGACCGGACAACCTTCCCGTCGATCTTCGGTTAGTAAAATAATTGTTATAATTTATTTGGGATTTTTCCGTCGTCTCTTTTGTTTGAGTTCTTGGTTTCTCCGTCGTATCCGTCACCGTCGCCGTCGTCGTCATCATGCTAGGGCACAGAACGGACGGCGGAGGCGCGCGGTGCCGCTAGGGCATCGCGCGGAGGAGAGCCACGGACGACACCCATGCGGACCCACAACCGCGCGGGCACCGCATGGGCGCCGCGCGGCTGCCGCACGGGCGGCACCCGCGCGGACCCGCAACCGTGCGGGCACCGCGCGGGCGCCGCGCGACTGCCGCGCGGGCCCACAACCGTGCGGGCGCCGCGCGGCTGCCGCGCGGGCCCGCAACCGCGCGGGCGACACCCGCGCGGGCCCACAACCGTGCGGGCACCGCGCGGCCGCCGCGCGGCTGCCGCGCAGGCGGCACCCGCGCGGACCCGCAACTGCGCGGGCGCCGTCCGGGGCCGCACCCGCGCTGGCGTCGCGCGGCTGCCGCGCTGGCCCGCAACCGTGCGGGGTTCCGGCGGACGTCGACGGCGGCGCGGGATTTCCGTTTCGTCAACCCGGACGGTGTTGGACTTTCCCGTCAAAAAGAGTAAATTGGGTCTTTTGTTTTCGGATGTTAGTACACATTTTTGACTATAGTTATCCTTGCGGACTTTTCTTTAGGTCCAAGTGCGCAGCGGGTGTGCGCGAAAGATTCAGGTGTTCCGATTTCTCTTCAAATAGGTGGGTACGGTTGCGATAAGTGCAACACGTGCAGTAAGTGCATCTATCGTCATTAAAGTGCTCTTAATTTATCTAACAAAGTAGATGGACAGTTTAACCTTTCGCATAATTGTGTTTTTATCTAACAATTGAAGCGGCTACGGTCGCGGTGCTCATGACACGCCGATCTCGGCAAATCCGTTTCGGATGCTGCACGTACACAGGCGGATTGGCCTCCGCATGGGTGTACTTTTCCGGAGAAGTGGTCTCTTATGACCCGTGTTCCTCACAAAGGGGTGGGAGCCATGAGGACCCCTTCGCGCCCGCTGGGAATAGCACACCAGCACCGTGAAGGGGTTAAATGCATCAAAGAGGTGTTTGCGCACGAGGGGAGACTTTAGTCTCTCCGACAAATAATCTGGGGTTGGTGCCCAATTTAATTGATAAATCTGGGGTTGGGGCCCAGCTTAATATGTGCAGGGTTTTAGCGAAATGGTTCCGGTGTATTCGGTTTGCTTCTTATTCCTTATTGATATTAGACATCTACTTTGTTTCTCACTGACATTACCCACTCCGTGACAGGTGTTACGAGGTGCGTTAGCCGGGAGGGCGGTGAGACTGCGTCGCGAGGGCCGTAGTCAGAACACTTGGTTTTTATTATCTCATTTCTCTTACGCTTAATTTAGTTAATTTGCTTGTGGGTCGTAATATTCGTGGACATGTATTACTTAGCGCTGTGGATGAGGTGTACTTTTATATTTCGGTTCTTTTGGTGATGTTTTCTTATGCGGCACGTTTTCATGATAAACCAAATGACTTCGAAAAGGTTTTCTCAAAACGAAGTGCCGTGTGGGCACGGGTTTTGCAACCGCTAGCTTTATCCTTTCTAAACACTGATGCCGCTTTAATATTCCGCTTGATGATGTATGTCTATTGTATGGTTGATGGTTGGTGTTTGATGTATGTTGTTGTAAATGAGACGCCGTGCATATACAAAGGAGACTCTGTCCGTGGGCAGGGAGAATTTGTGTATGTGGCGGTCTGGCACGCACCGGGGATGAGGTTTAAATTACCTTGTCAAGAAGAAAAAAAAAGATACACGCGATTTTCCGCTTTGATAGACTCAAAAACCCCCGGGGGCATGACATAAGTTGGAAAAACCACCTCCACTATCAATCAGAGGTACAAGACTCATGATCTAGAATAATCTCATTAGAAGCTCTAAACTCAAATGACACTATAACTCTTCCCATGGCTCGAAAAGAGACCCCTCGGCCCCCAGGCACGAGGTCAAAAACACCCTGAACCAAAGCCATAACCCTGGCGAATTCCTGATTTAAAACCACATTTAAAGAAAGCTGCTTTTTCCTTTAAACGGGTTTTCTCGATTTTTGAAATGATCAGGGTGCAAAATAAATGCCAAAAGAACATGCAGTCTAGTGTCATATAGTATCAGGAGTCTACTAAAAAGGATCTGGGGTTCCCACGAATTTTATAGAAAATTCCAGGCAACTATCAGATTAAAACTGTGAAAATAGCATGATAATTATAATCAAATTGCATTCAATAGCTTTAAAGGGCATTCTATACATTTCGGAGAAATTCCAACCCACCTGGATCGCTTTCCGCAGGCAACGCTGAAGTCGGTGGAGTGTCGAACCCTCGAACTGATGAAACTCCGAAAAAACGCGCCGCGCGCGCGTGCACACCGTCGCGAACCCGGAAAAACCTCGGAAGCTTAAAAGAATTCCCTCGAGTCTACACTGTCAGCTGACGGCAACGAAGAACCCACAAGATCCTGTTCAAGCTCCAAAGAACGCACCCAAATAAATTCCATAAAGCCCACAGCCTGCTCACATATACATAATTAGCATAAATCCACATACACCTTACAGCTCATACTCCATGTCTCCTCTACACACACAATATCTCCGGGCAACAAGCAGCACACTAAACAAAAGTTCATCCAACCACAATTACACATTCACCAAATTTTCATGTTCATCCCTCATGTACAATCCACACACTCACAGCACTCAAGCTCCAATCACAAACTCTTAAATTCCCATTACAAATAAAACTAATGTGTACTTAATCACATACACAAACTACTTCACTCACTGTTCAAATGCACTATGCCAGGCTCCAAAAGCACAAATTAATTCACTCTCAGTCCAAAAGCCACATAAGGCACACAGCATACCACCACACCACAATACTAACACAAAAGAACTCCCACTTTCTCTCTCGAAGCTCCCAAGTCTCGAGTCCATAGCAAAATCCTCAATCTGCCGCGTAGTCCACGCCTCCGCGGCCCCGCACAGCACCATGCTGAAACCACCACAAAAGCGCCGTCCTCCTTCACAAAACCGTCGCGCACGCCGCTTGCCGCGTTCACCGCTCGACCCTCACGGCTCCAGGAGGGAGTTCCAACATCAAGCTCAATCCTCACTCTCTTTTCCCTAATTTTCTTCTCTTCCTTCTTCTTTCTTTCTCTTCTCTCTTCTCTTCTCACTCCCCTGTTCTTAAGCCATTACTCTGCTTTAAGAGAAGAGGAAGAAGGTGACGTGGAGCTCCTTACTTAAAAGAGGCCTAATTAATGTGGTAGTTGGCCACATTAATTACTCCACTAAAAAAAAACAATATACTATGCCTCCCATTAAATTGCATTCCCTAATTCACCTCTTACATAAACCTTTCTTTTCTCATTTCCATTACCTCACATACCATAAGCCACAATATGCCACTAATTAAATTAATTAATTAAATAATCCATTAAATGTCCCCATCAACTCACTTTTTGCCCTCGGGGTCTCCGCACGGGTCCGAAACCTCTCAAACTCCGCTGTAATATGAAAATACACATGTCCAGAGCTTTTTCTCCTCAAAAAGCTCAACCGTAGAGTCGGGGTGCTCAATCCAAAAACCGGCTCCAAAATCGCCAGTTCCAACTCACTTTTCACCCTCGGGTCTTCCGCGTCAGCCCGGAACCTCCCGAACTCCGCTGTAAACATAAATTATACCTGTTCCAGGTGTTCCCAATATTTTTGCACTCCACTATGAAGTCGAGGTTTCCCCGAAACCAGTCCTCTAACGGCGAACAATGCCCGGAAAACCCTGAATCGACCTGGGGCTTCCGCGTTGATCCGAGTCGACCCGAACTCATCTGTAATCCGATATGGAACACGCTCGAGGCGATCTCTCCGCACCACGCCATCTTGCGAGGTCGGCGCGCCACCCGAAAACCCGGTATTCTACAGGATGCACCCAACCGAATTGCATGGTTTGCCATACCCGCTCATCAATTGCGATGAGAAAAGCTCTCATCCGGACTTTTCAATAGGCATAATTGGTCCCATCGAAAAGAGGAGGTCTATTAATATTACCACCTTCACCCGACATGATAAAAAAACCTAAAACCCGCTCCGATACCAATTGTAGTTTTATGGATCCCCAAGGATCTAAATAGGTTCTATCAAATACCACCTAGAGAGGGGGGTGAATAGGTGTAATAACCAAAAACCAAATCTCAGTGCAATTTAAAAATAAATGCGGAAAATAAAAACAGCACACCGAGATTTACGTGGAAAACTCCATCACAAGAGTAAAAAACCACGGGACCAACACGCAATAACAATCCACTAAGAATTGAAAGATAACAAGATGATTACCGACTCCACGGACTCCAACCCCTCCTTCAACTTCTCCGGATCTTGCGCTCACCGACTGCAGGTCCAATGCACACGTCCGAATCCACGAACGCCACTCGAATCCACGAGCAACACGTTTCGAATCCACGAAACACCTTCAACACATCGAATCTACGATGCCACGTCAAATCCTTGACGCAAACTCAGCCGTAACGAAAGTATAGGCTTCGATGGTGATCCTTTGCTTAGAATAACATTAGAGAACCATGGATGAAATCTCTAAGCAAAGATTAGATCAATTCGACAAAAAGCATATCGTCAAAGAACCGTCGAATTGACCTAAAAGAGTCTACAAAGAAGAACGATAAAAACCTAGCCTCTAGGGTTGCTCTCAAGTGTTTCTAAGTTGGTCGGTCGTTCTTGAGAAACCCTAAGTATCTCTTTATAACCTTTGGAATTCAATCAAAGTCGGTTTAGCATCCTTATCACGACTTAACATTGCGTACTGGTACTAAATGGCAGGTTCCGGTACTCAATGGCGCAATAGACAAAATTTTTTATTGCGTACCGGTACTCAAAGTCAGGTTCCGGTACTCAATGCAATTTCCAGAAAATCTTGTGTCTGGTACTGTTGGATGTAGTTCTCACACCCACTGTGGTGATTGTTTTTCATATACACAGTTCTTCTACCAACTTGATGGGTGTTGTTTTTCGAGGTAAGTGAGTCACATGATAGATCCCTACCAGAGTTTCTGAGACAGGTAGAGGTACCCTCTTTGAACTCGGTTTTTCAGGTATGATAGTAGTTTTATTTACCTTCCAGCTCTGATATATTTACTATTAGAGATGTTTTGCAGGTTAGACGCTACACCTATATGGAGATTCTCATATAGGCGGCGGATTTGTCGGCGAACCTGGATCGCAGTTTCGACTCCGGGGCATGACATTCAGCCCGTCAATCCCCCGTGGCGCCGACATGACAAAAGGAAGGTTAATTTTACAAAAAAAATAATAATAATAATATAGGGTCAATTTGCAAATTATAAATTTGTTTAGGATCATTTTTTTTTTTAAAAAAAAGTCCAATATAGATTTCTAGCAAGAATCTTCCTCTTTTACCAACCAAAGAGTCTTTTCTCACTTACCTCCTCTAAGTTCTCTAGATCTCATCAAGACTACAAGTCTTATATATTATATACAACTACCACAGAAACACATAACCATATATAGAACTTTTCAGATGAATCAATTCCCTCGTATCCTACTTTACACACACACAATTAATGTTTGTATATACCTCAAAAATAACGTACTCTTCCTTTAACAAGTAATATGATTATGAATTCCCATGAACAACTATATATAGACAAGCAAACCAACTTTATTTCTTTCAAGTAGTCTGTCTATTCCTCCCCATTTTGGTCGTAATCACTTCCTTTTACACTAGAGATTTCCTTTTTGCCTGTTTTAATTAAAGAAAGCTAGCTTTTAATTTGAATGGTGTAGAATGCACAGCACATGCATGGGGGGGTGATAAGCAAATTGAAGTAAAAGAGATTTAACCAGAACCGTCACGTACTATATATTGCCTTTTCAGTTCGTTGATTAGCTTTGGAATCAGATACTACTTATCCCCCATCAATCCTAAAGAACTAGAGGGGGTCGGGGCTCTCCCACTTTCTCTTGTGCATGTTGTTAGGGACTCTCGCATGCACAGGGGAGGAGTCGTGTGACTCTTCTTTTTCACAGGCCAAAAAAGGAGAGAGGACTCAAACCACCGCAAGATCGGTTGCAGGAAATTGAGGGTAATTGCTACCATCCATCCGTTTTTTAGGGGAGTGTTGCAACTGAGATCTATTTTACCACAGGTGAACTTAGACATACTTGCTGTATATGATTGGCTCTCAAAGTATTTGTAATATTGCTGGCAGGTCTCAAACTAAGTCCGCATGTATATTAATCAACGCATGCAAGCCACACGTACGTGATCGTCAACACATGCATATATAATCGGTCTTTGTGGGACCGGACCTTTCAGAGCATTTTCTAACGTCTATATATTTTGCAAAAAATAATTAATATGTGTATTATTATTAGTAGGAGAGAGTACTCAGAGTAGTCTATCTTGCACCGTCTAATTTCATATACAAATAATAGTAGTATTATTTCATAAAAAGTGGCAAGAATAAAAGTTTTCTTTATTCTCATTTTAACATATATAATAACATTAATTAATTATTAATATAACACTTGATGATTCTTCAATATGATCTCTCTCTTGTCACTCAAAATATTGATTTAATACAATTCCTATAAGAGATATTTATTAGAGGAATTGAAAGCTTTTTCATATTACCGGAGGCCTCAGCGAACAGAACAGTTTCACCGGCGATGCTTTTATTAATTATAGTTGCTACCGATGTCTTCAACATGTAATTAAATATGCAACAAAAGTTCATTCACTAGATCCCTTAATTAGTAGTGAGCAAAATTAAACACACCAATATCTTCCGAGCTGTGCTGTCTAACGAGTCTGCAATTATATTTATTAACCTATATGGGATGTCCAAGCAAGTTAATTATTCAGGGATGGATTATTAATTGTGCATTAAGAAAAAATTTTATTTATTTACTCTTGTCATTCAACCTGTGAGTTTGTCTCTAACCCGCCGCAGAGTACAAAGACTTGTGATTTTTTAAGATAATATTTTTTAGTAACGAGATAATTTATCTTATTTTAAAGAAAATGACATTAGACTTCTCACATTTACAGGCTACTGCATTTTCCGTAAATAAATAAAAGTATTCAATAGTTCCAAATTGGCCCAACAAGAATGGGCCCATGATTCAACGACACGACGCTTTTTAATTAGTCCCTAACAACGTACTTTATGAACTCGAACTGGAACTCAACAACATACTTTATGAACTCGAGCTCGAACTCAAACTCGAACAACAGGAGAATATATGCTGGTTCACCTTGTTCGATGGAAATTGAAAAGAAACCAAAACAAACCACCTCTTAAACTACTTGAGAAAAATTAGATACTCTGTTATTAAAATTGTGAATTGTTTCACAATTGACAGCACTTGGACTTAGAAACAAGAAGCAACACTACATTTGATTAGCATAGAGAAATATTGACACGAAATTCCTCAATAAAGATTATCTAGGGTTGAGCCCAAACTCAATCCCATTCCGCATCTGATTCTACTAGTTGACTCATGCCTATTCTGCATGTCTACGTGCATAAATAAGTCTCTATTTTACTCTTTAATATTTGCTAAATTACTTCAAGTTGTTGTTCTTGCTACCATTCTCGTCATCAGTGTTTAATTTCCTACCTAAAGCAATCACATTTTCTTATATTTCATCCGATGTACCTGGTCAACCAAAATCTGAATCAAACAAACATGATATCAACTGGAACCGAAGTTCAGCATGATGCACGGTTAAATTTTAACTATTGTTCAGTGTTTTGGGCCAGGTTTGCTGTTTTGCAATAAATTTAAATTTGCATAAAATACTTATCCAAATAACACCCATAATGGACCTAGATCCAGATTAAAGCTGTCCACAAATATAGATGAATAAAGCTTCTGCATTTGAAAATGCAATGTCAATCACCACAACACAACTATTGTTTATCACACGGGCTTTTGCTTCAGCAAAAGACAATGTACTCGCTGCTCTTTACAAATATTGCACACATAAAAGTGTAAAGTATTAACACAGTATGAAGTCACATTTCAGCAAACTTGGTTAAAGAGATGTCACCGACAGAACAGACAGAATAACCAGTGATGCATCACCAGCTAATTATCAGACTGCATGCTCCTGAGCATGTTGAGGAGAGAGAGGAAAAGGTTGAGGATGTCAAGGTAAAGAACGACGGAGGCCCAGATGTACTCGTCATAGGTGTAGCGCTTAATTAAGTTGTCGGTGTCGTAGAGGAGGAAGCCCGAGAATATCAAAGCCCCGAGCCCACCAAACAAAGCAACTGATGCCGGTCCAAGCGGGAAGAATATCTGCAAAATGAAACAGCATCTTCCATTTCAATAAGATGCTTTCCGAACCTAAGGCGACAAGTCAACAAGATCCAAAAAGACACTTCTCTCGCACCAGGAGGCATGGGGTTCGTGTCATACAACAGAATATATTTCGAGAAAAGAGCTTTAAACAACAAACCTAGATAAATGAATCATCCAAAACCAAAAATTATAAATCCATTCCTTCAGCAAGAGTGAGATAGCAAAAACTCAAGAAGCGAAGTTTACTGATTCATTCACAATTGTGAGAAACTTCGCCTGCTTGGTAGATCTAAATTATAAGAAATTAGGTAATATCTTCCGTAATTGAACGCAAAAGATATGAATAGTATATACACAATTTTGTAAGCGAAGACATATTTGTCGATAAATGCACTTTATGTGAACCACCATGTCTCTAATATACCTAGTAAATTGCAATTGGAGCATAATAACTTGTTTTCACTTTTTTAAGTTCTAACCACCGGTAATTTTTCTTTACCTTACCAATAAATACATCTTTCACTTCCAAAAAAGTATAAAAGCTTCCAGCATAGTCCTTCCTGCTGTTTAGAGAAAATATATTTATTTTTGTTTTAATACAACTTGCACTTCAGATTGTATTTTGTCTACTAACAATTAATATATTTATGTCAATAAAAGAATGATCTGCAAAAGTAAGAGCCATGAATGAGTTTTCTTACAAATTAGATTTTCCACTATCTAATTTTTCTTGTTGCTCAACTTCATTAGAAAAAAGTAGTGAACAGAGATAAACAATAAAGTAATAGAAGTATGCGCCTGGCTAAACCAAAAATGGCATGTGCCTGGCTAAACCAAAAAGAACTCAATGAGTGGCTTAAGTTGGGTTGGGGTGGGCCAACACATGAAATAATCGTATTCGACCTGAGCACGAAAACATCAATGCACTATGCTTGAGGATCGGGGTGGATCAAACGCTTTGCCACCATTTTCCCTGCTTTTACTCCAATTACACAGTATACCAGGATTTGCCCAACCAAATGCCAATAATTCCGTGCCTAATTGTATAATCTTCCAACATATAACACTTTTTTCCAATAATAATTTTAAAATTTTGGTATTTATGTTAGTGTATATATGTCTATGTTTCAATCATGTACATAGACAATTTACTTGCGAATGATGTAGAAACATGTTTGACTACATATATCTGAGATATGAATGTGAAAATCCACCCTTGGATGTTGGTACAAGCATGCATATGCACACACACAAGCTCATATATATGCCTACAGGACACACTACAGAAAATATTGAATTTGCGAATAAGATAGAGCATAGTTCAATATATTTACTGGCAACACACGTCTTAATAGAACCAATAATAAATATTCTTGATAATGCTAGGTCTAAAATAAATTAGGTATGTAAGGATGCATCTGATCAAATTTAAATTCAATTCAACTCAACTCAACCTACAGTTGTAGCTATAAATTATCAACTTGGATCATTCTTAACTAAATAATGTTCGGTTGTCTCACTGTTTCTTGTGGCTAAGCCATTGATGCCAAATAAATGGACCCAAGTAGTGAGAACAAATACAACAACAACACAATTAAGAGACTGTAAAAAGGAAAGCCATGACTGAGCCAAAAACAAGGACTCATTATATACAAAATCACTAGTCTAGGACTCCGATATATGCTCTCAAAATTCAAGAGCCAACTTATATTAAAAGACCAAAAACACAAATTCGACAACTAATATATAGAGATTGGAGCTAAACCAAGCAGGAAGTTGCGTTTAGTTTATTTAAGCCAATGAATTACATCACATTCACTAGAATTAGATGTTCCAAAAGACTTAACAATGGCATAAAATAACAAGGTAATAAATATACAGAACTAGGCAAAATATTATCGGTAGCACGGATACGTAATATTCACTACAAACAACTGTCGCAAAAGACTTAACAATGGCATAAAATAACAAGTTGATATATGCATATAACTAGGATAAATACTATTGGTAGCATAGATATATCACATTCGCTAAAAATAGTTGTTCCAAAAGAGTCTAAAAATAGCTGTTCCAAAAGAGTTAACAATGGCATAAAATAACTAGTTAATAAATATATATAGAACTAGGCTAAATACTATCGGTAACACGGAGGCCTCCATGCTACCAAGTTATTTTCGATGATGAGACATTTGAATCAACGATTGCCTCCATTAGATAGATCTACGCTATTAGAAGTATGTAGAAACTAATTTTCATGGTTTTTCAACATCATTTACCTATAAAACGAAATCTCAAAATAAATGGCTGAAAATAAAAATATCATAAAAAATAATAACAAAATATTTAAATTCCATATCAAAGATATTAATCTTGCTTTAAATAGTGAAAAGAATTTTCTATCAAAATTTCACAGAGTTTGGATTCTTCTCCACCATTAAACTTACAAATGTATCACATCAACCATTCAAATTGTCAATTTTGATAGCTTCTGATCACTAGTCAAATAATGTCGAAAAAATATGAAATTTTGTTTCTAAATACTTCCAATAGCGTAGATCATCGATTCGGATGTCCCATCATCAAAAACAACTTAGTAGCACGGACTTCTTCATGCTACCGATAATATACAAGCTAGATTCTATATATATATAGAGTTCGGCTGGGGTGCTTTTAGAAGCACCAAGGTGATGGTGCTATAGCCTCTTTGGCCATTGGATTAAACCTAGCGGTCTTTAAATCATGCACAATGGTGGTCCCCCCCAAGTAACCACAATTATTAACTTCTGATACAATGGCCAAAAATATAGATCCAAAGGCTAAAAGATTATAAGCCCCAAGGCTTTGGTGCTTTAGAAGCATTGCACTTCAATTCCATATATATATACTGCTTAGAAAGAAAAGAGAAAGTGGCACTTCTTGTCATAGAAAGGGATAGGTGCAAGCAATGAAAGAAGTGGAAAAAAACGAGGGGAGAAAGTAAAGGACGAGATGATGCTAATTAAATGAAGGGAGAGGGGAGTAGAGAACAAACAGCATCAGAGTACAAGATCCTAAAAGAAATTGTTGTTGATAATCAAAACAAAACTTATGATGAACAGGTTAGTTGTTATTTTTCTCCTTATTATTAGAAGGGTCGCTAACCTAGATTTATATTCTTGGATTAAGAAATTTAAGGCACATCAATCAAATTAATAATTGAAATTAAGGCATGTGGCCCAAAAATGTTGGAGACCATAAAAGAGGCAAAAAAATGCCAATATGTCAGTAGCTTTTATAAAAAAAAAAAAAATCCGTACTTACTCTTTTCTTATTCAAAATTTCAAACATATTATTAAATCTTTTCCCTTATTCTAAGTCTTCTTCCATATTTTGTGTTGGCAAGATCAATCCGGTTTAAATATAACAAACGATGAGTTAAAACTTTCTCATTTAACCCACCTATAAAAAGCTAATGTTTGAACTGAAAATGTCTAGATCTGCCAATACGCATTACACATCTCAAAGCCTAATAAAATGAGAGATTTGAAGCTCAATTTGGTCAAGTACATTAAAATGTGATCTATAACTTCGTAAGTGCTTAAATTGGCAAAATACCCAACTTTTGATGGTAGAGTTTATTATGACTGGTATAATGCTTAGTTAAAATAGTGGAAGTGATTTATCTCGACTACTCGAGCCTATGCCGAAAACCTATTAGGTTACTAAGTGTTTGTGGAGCCAACAAAGTTGAAAGAAAGTTATTGGAAGAAACAAAGGGTCAGTGACATATAGAATAAAGATAAATGCCAGGAATATGCATTGCAATGCTAATACGTAATGTTAGTTAAATCGCATTCAAAGTTAGAAAACAAAAAGAAAAATAATGCATGATGCCGTATACCAAATGTACCACACTAATCAACGAAGACATTGATCCAACTACCAACTATTAAATCTACAAAGTCAGTCAGAGTAAACATAGGTGCAATTTTGAGGATAAAACCTGTTTGGATTCAATAAGCACATGATACCTGGATAAAACTTGTTATGAGAAGAACAACAAGAGCGGCAAATAAAGCAGGTCCAAGGTAGCTGAAATCTTTGCCCTTCTTTGAGGCCCAAAAGGCATATCCAGTCAAGGACGAGACAACAGCAGAAGTTAAAATCAAAGCCTCAAGCACAATCTTGCCTGAAAAATGTCAACGATAAAAGAAAAGATTAGGATTGCACATAATGGAAAATTTACATGAATTTTCTAATTAGAATTATTATAAATATGTGAATAGAGGAAAAGGCAGTTACCTTGGGTATTTGCACAAGCCACACCGACACTCAGACTTAGGCATATAGTGAACAACCCAAGAAATACCAAATTCAGAGGGTGCTTTTGCTGATAATGATGCAATGGAAACAAAACTGTCAAAGAAAAAGTGTCAGTGAATCACTATTGCCATCCAACGTTTTATTCACTATTATAAAATAAAAGGCTCTTACATTTTTTAAGCATCCAGCCACAAAGAATGATCAGACTATTTATTACTTAAATTTCTTCACCCAGCATTCACAAACAAAAAAACTAGAACATATAGAGTTCTAGCCAAGGATTTAAGTATCGTGGCACGAGATCGTGTCGAAAACTTGCCGGCACGGTGCGTGCCGGGCCATGCCGATGAGTGTCGGTCACAAAACATACATGTGTACCGACCGACACATTATGAAATGAAATATTTATTTTCTTTAGCAAAAAAATTTTCTAATTGCTTATTATGTATTTTTATCAAATATTTTAAACTTTATTGAAAAAATTACTTAGTAATTTAAAGAAAAAAAGATTTTGAGCTGTGCCATTGGCACGGGGGTTGTATCGTACCGGTATCTTGTCGGCACAATACGGCATGGTATATAAAGCCCGTGCCGATGGATACTTAAATTCTTGGTTCTAGCCAAAGAGAAGAAAGAACTCGACATAAATTTTTGACTCAGCCAGCATTAAGAAATAAGAAAAACTAGAATAGAAACAGGAAATACACTCAAATTGAAAAAAAAAAAAAAAAAAAAAAAAAAAAAAAAAAGAAAGAACTAAGAAATAAGCTTTTTGACAAACAGATGCACAAATATGTTTCTACAACTACACTAATTTGGAAACAAGAAAAAGAGATTTTGAACAAATTGTCAATCTTGCAAACATTTAATTAAGCAGAAAAGATTACTACCCTGATTCTAGTACATGTAACAACCTTCTGAAATCTGAACCAAAAATGCATAGTTCCATGATGCATTTTCATTGTTACCAAGAATAAAGCAGAAAACAGTAAAAGCAAGCTAACTTATTTTAAGCAAATAATAACCAACCTAGTCAAAGTGACAAATGGCTATTACTGGTATACGATGAAGGTGGCTACTACAGATGTCACCAGGAAGGGCTACTCCAAGTCCAACAGGCTCAATTGACAAAATCAATAAAAAAGATCTAGCCTTGTGCCGCAAATTTCTGTAGTCCTGGGTTAGTCCAGCTCCAGAATTGTGACGCCCCGCTTCCAGAGGGTCACCCATTCTAGAACTACTTTTAACTCTAGCACACTTAATCCTCTTAATCTCTTAATCTTTTGGGTCTAGACACTATCCAAAATGCTATAGCTGGGTTAAAAGGTTTAATCCTATTATATCTTTTATGTAGGACTATTTCTGTAGTGCACTGACTTTGCTAAATAGTAAAGTGCGGTCAAATCACTTCAAACATATTTTAAAATATGATAAAAATGAGGTGGAACGGGTTTGGTTCAAAGCAAATAGCATTCGGATCAAAAGTGAGTAGAAACGGCGATGAAAGAAACAAGTAGCCTTGATTCTGGGTTGCTGGACCAGAATCGGCGGATCCAGCTGTAGAACCCCCAAACTGAGAGCTGGAATTTCAGACAAACAGGGGATTCGAGCGCCTGGGAAGTCCTGGGGGCGCCCGAATGAACAGTAGCGGGCCCTGAAGGGGCCGCCCGAAGGAACAGTGTTCCGTGGTTCCGGGCGCCCGGCAAAAGGTTCCGAGCGCCCGGCAAAAGGTTTTGGGCGCTCGAAACACGGCAAAAATCCCGCGGACAGAGCGAAATTAGAGGAATTTAATGGGGGTATTCTCGTCATTTCACCTCCTCTACAGTCTCACCTACCCCCTGTGATATAGCAGAACTCTCCCTCTCTGTCCTCCCATTTCAAACTCCTCTCCATCATATCTCTCCCTCTTTCTCCCTGTTCGACCAGAGAAGAAGCAGCAGCTGGTGGGGTGGCTAGGAGCTTGGGCTGAGGGAGTGGAGGACACTTGGGAGCTTGGAAACTTGAAGAGAACCTTGTAGAGCTCCTCTAGCAAGCTCCAACAACACTCTTTTCTCTTCTCTCTTGGGCAAAAGCATCAAAAGAGTTAAGCCCTAAAATCTAGGGTTCCATTTTTGAGATTTTTCTTGCGTTCAAGAGCATTGAGAAACCTCTCAAATGGGGTTTTCTACCATTTTTAGGATTTTTCTACTAAGTAGAAGAGATCAAATATCTCTTTTGTGAAAACACCTCAAACGAGGGATTTTTACTCTTTTCTTGCTCTTTGGTTAAGGAACCCATGTGAGAAACAAGAGTAAAATCTTAAGGTTACTCTTGGTATGGTTGTTATGATGTTAGTAGAGCAATGAGGAGAAAAGTAGAACTTAGGGTTACCCTTTTTAAGTGTTATGGAATTAAGAAATCATGTGAATGATTCCTTTAAGGTTTCATTTCATTTTAGAATTTTCTTGTGGACCTACAAGAGAGCAACACGTTCCTTTTTCAAGAACAAGAAGAGGTGGGGGATATTTATCGAAAATGGATGACCTCTCCCATTTTCCTTTGTTTTTAATTACTAGAAGCATGTTAATAGATTTTAGGTTTCATGTATGGTAATGAGACCTTAAGAGTCATCTTGAGATAAGAATGTAGAAATGATTTACTGAAGGTAAAGAAAATGAGGAATTTGTATGTTGATTCAATACTATGAGCATAATGTTAAGGGTCTTTATGGAACAATGGCATGATGGCCTAGGAGAAAACCTAGTGTAGGATTTTGATGAGTGACATTAACCTTAGGATCTCACATGTGGCATTGGTATAAGAGTAAACTAAGGTTATGAGATAGAGTTCCAACTTAGAGTCAAAACACTAAGGATTGAGGTATGGGTTGAGGTTAAAGAGCAAAGTAAAAGAAATCCCTATAGTTGGTATTAGGGAGTTAGGTAAATGAACACTCACTTTAACTTCAACATGAAATAGAGAATGGAAAAGAAAAGTGTAATTAAAGTCCAAGGGACTTTTGGGTTACCCTTGAGGCAAGGACCTAGGGTAAGAGTTGAGTAAATGAAAGATAAGCTAAAAGCTTTAATGAAAGAGAAAGAGAATTGCCAAGTGGCAATGGGAGCTAGAAGATCGAATGAGAAAGAAAGGCAAATGCATAAAGTGCAAAAAGAGGCCAAGTGCTAAAGCAAAGAAAAGAAAAGAAAGGAAAAGAAAAAAAAAGATGATCGCACCTTCGGGGGTAAAACGTAGATCTTGTGTCGGAGAATAAGTGCAAAGACCTTCTCCAGAGCCAGGCCCGTTTGACAAAGTTCCCCGTTGGGCGGGGTAGCACTTGAGGTGCTATCGGCATCCTTAAAAATCTTGTCTTATGGTAGCATGACTACCGAGCTGGGGCCCACTGGGCGAGAATTTTCGAGGGTTAAGCAACTTGAATTAAAACACAATAACAAATATGAGTTTTGTGTCAAGTGGTTATGTGGCTAGCATGGAACCTTGGGTGACGACATAGAGTCGTGTCATGGCAAATGTTAGAGTTATACATGAGCATACTAGCTAAAGTTTGCAGCTTTCAATATTATTGTCATCTATTATATTGCTTCCATTAGACCAAACGGTGTGGACATTCTTTCTCGGTGGTTGAACCCACTGGGACCTTTAAGTAGTTCTCACACCCTTGGATGACATCATTACAGGTCCAGGTACGTCGAGCGAGGCACGCGACAGGAGCAAAGGCCCAGCAGCTTAGCGACCTAGCAGTCTAGAGTAGCCCGGTTATTTTGGTTTTATTTTGAGCGAACTTGTATGTGAGGGAAAAATATTGTAAACATTAAATGTTAAAGGTTCATTTTGGGCAAGTGAAAAATGTAATTTCTCTAAGTTTAAAGTTCATGTTAAAGAGAGTTGTAGTTTATTCAAAGTTTAACGCTTTACGCTTGTATGTACTTTCATTTTCTTCTAACTGCTTGTTTGAATGAATGGAAGTTTTATTTACATAGTTTAATACTCTGATTGATACTCTTCCGCTTACACTAAACTGTGTTTGTTTAGTTGAACCGTTCCTTTCGGGTCTTGAAAGGTCATACCCAATTGGCGGGTCTGTTGACGTGCCCGAACCGACCAAATTGGCGGTCTCGAGGCGTGTGACAATTTCAAATTCCGGGAGTGTCACATTCCTCCCCCTTTTAAGCCCCCGATGTCCTCGTCAGGCACAAGCACACTCACAAGCACCAGACAATGTGAAATCTATCTCGCTAGCCTTAACTGACCTTGTGGGGAGTCGCGCTGCATCCACAACGGTCATCAACCGGGGAGTTGGCTCAGCCGAAACTCATCTCACATTTCTGGCTGGTAATTGACTTTGATACCAACTGTGATGTCCCAACTTCTCAGGGGGTCGCCCATTTTAGGACTACTCTAGCCCTAATATGCTTAACTCTCTTATTCTCTTGGGTCTAGCCACCGCCCAAAATACTATAGCCGGGATAAGAGATTTAGTCCTATTTATACCTTATATATAGGACTAATCCAAATCCTGGGAGTGTTACTATCACGCCCCGAGGCCCTCGCTGAATTATTTTTCTTTTAAAAATAAGAATTTTACAAAAAGCCTTTTTTTTTCTTTCTCAGCTTAACCTTGGAACGTACAAACCCACCACAGACATAAGAGTTTTCCCTACATCTGCACGGCGTACTTGTCCATGGTAACAATCACAATAAATATTCACAACCCACAAATATTTTAAGAAAATCCTTTTGAAAACCGTTCCCTACACAGAAACATTTTGATTTAAAAACGACTACCACAAAGGATAGAAAACCAACTGAAAGCACCGATCATGATATGATCATAGTATAGTCCTCACCGAAATCCGAGTAAGTAAATATATAACGAAAACCATATCCAACTCAAGATCACGACCAACTGAACCAAGAAACTAAATAAAATATAAAGAACTCAACCAGGTAGTCGCTATCTCTAACTGTCGTAGTGTGGGTTATGGGATCCAAGAAGCTAAAATAGGAGAAAAACCACCTATAAATAGGTGCAAACAATAAAAGCATGCTCCACTAGTGAATAGGTCCATACGCTCCAAGTAGATCTTCTCCGCTCGTTCTCAACGCTCCTCGATCACACGAATCGCGTCCAACTTCGAATCTACGAAGTCTAACCGAATTCATGGTCGTCACCAATGTAGCACGTATCAATCACATAAACGCGCCTAACTCCGAATCCACGAAGTCGTAACCTTGAATCCACAAGGCCTTGACCGAATCCACGATCTTCACGCGAATCAATGCACCGATGTTCCTTCTGGAACTCGTTGATTGTTTATTGGTGATGATGATTTTGAATACTTAGAAAATCATAGATAGATAAGAAAAACACCATCTAAATATTCATCAATTTGATTCTTACAAAAAAATAACGAGTTGAAAAACCCAAGAATCAAATCGATAAATATAGAAGAAGAAACCTAATTAGAAGCCTTAGAGATAAGATAAGAATCAAAAACTGATTATAACATAATTTTTCCGGTTCACGGTTCGGACTGGATTCACGACGGTCCGAACTGTGGTAAAAATTCCAAAAATAATGGTTCGGGGTCCGGACTGGAATGGGTCTGATCCGGACTGTTTCATGCGAAATAAGAATTTCAATGTTCGGGGTCCGGACTGAAGCCTGGCTGATCCTGACTGGAATTTCACATGGAACCATCTATGTTCGGGGTCCGGACTGAAGTGGGTTTGATCCGAATCCAGAACTTCCAAAAGTCCAGTTTTTTTATTTTTAAGCCATAGAAAATATTCTAAGTGCTTCTAATCTCCTAGAATGAATTCAAATCACCAAAAATATTTAATTAAACGTACCTGATTATTTTGGATTTATTCTTCTTGAGATTGATGTCATTGTTCTTCAAGTCTTCATCTTCAATGTTCAAGACTCAAACTAATTTCACAAAATTCGCCAATACATATCCGTAACACGTAGTCCTCACGCCGCGCCCACACTCATCTCACCGACCGCATCACCTGTGGAGCAGGGAACATTTGAAACCAAATCGACGGTTTCCCAGTGGGAACAACCCGCCACGAAGACAAGCCGTGCTCACCGGAAGAAAGTAATATACTGGAGATATACTGAGAGATATAATGGGCAACGCAAGAAAATATGAGGTGAGTCTCGAATGAGTCAGAGTTATATAGCAGGTAGAGCGCGACTTCCCGGTTAATGACCGTTATGGGTGGAGTGCAGCTCCTCACAAGGTCGGCTAAGGCTAGCGAGACGAGTCTCACATCGCCTGGTACTTGTGAGTGTGCCTGAGCCTGACGAGGACGTCAGAGCTTCAAGGAAGAAAAAATGTGACACCTCCAGAATTTGGATTAGTTCTATATATAAATGATATAATAAAACTAAATCTCTTAAGCCGGCTATAGCATTTTGGGCGATAGTAACGCCCAAGAGGTTAAGAGAGTTGAGCGTGCTAGAGCTAGAGTAGTTCTAGGATGGGTGACCCCTTGGGAAATCGGGTCGCACATGGTGCTATTCGTGAGAAAAAAGAACGGGTCTCTGCGATTATGCGTGGATTATCAGGAACTCAATACAATGATCATCAAGAACCGATATTCATTGCTGAGGATCTCCTGTTCGACCAATTGCAAGGTTCACAAGTATTTTCGAAGATTGATCTTCAATCGGATATCATTAGTTAAAGAAAAGGCCAGAGGATGTGCACAAGACAGCTTTTAGGATGCGATATGGGCACTATGAGTTCAAGGGAATGTTGTAATGACACTTTTAATTTATTTTTTGACTTTTGAATAAAATTAGTTTTTAGGTATTTTATCTTTTGTGAGATTTCGGATGTTAACAAGGGTCTGCAGAAGAGCTCGTTAATCGAGGGATAACGATGCGATCGGAGGGGGAATCCAACTTACGGATCTCCCAAAATGAGCCTTTCTAGGTTAACGGGTCTACCGGTTAAGTTAGAAACCCGTTAATGCATTGGGGCATCAAAATCCACGCCGACTGTTTCGGAGATGATGCGTAGGTGGCACGCTTATCGAAAAGTCGGTTGGGAATTTCCTTTCTATTTATACCTGAGACTTGGGGTGGTACGTACATAATAATTAAATTATAAAATTTACCGCATCCCATCTGGGGTTTCTTTACTTCCTTCTCGTCCGTCCTCGTGGTGCCGGGGACCAAAAAGACGGAAACGACGCCAACACCGGGAATCGGATCCAGGATCGGGAGTCGGGATCGTGTCGTCCGCACCGCTTTTATCAGGTTAGCTTACCTTGTTGCCCTTCCGGATGTTCGTGTTTTCGTTTCGTGCGATGTTCGTTACCTCGGGAAATCCGGGGGATCATTTTGCTTATGCCAACGGTAGCACCGCCGCCGCAATGCCCTAGAGCACCGCCGCCGCGATGCCCTAGAGCACCGTCGCCGTGATGCCCTAGCACGCCGCCGCCGTGATGCCCTAGCGCGCCACCGCCGGATTGCCCTAGCCACATGCCTAGCCGCGCAGAGCGGGGCCGCGCGCCGCCTGCACGGCCGCGCGGGGTGGGCGCATGCCCTTACAGAGCGGGGCCGCGCGCCGCCAGCGCTTGGCCCGCGAGGCTTCGCCGCACTACGGGTGTATGCCCAGGCAGCGCGCGGGGCTCTGCCGCGCGGCGGGCACAGGACCGCGCAGCATTTGGCCGCGCGCCGCCAGCGCTTGGGCGCGCGGGGTACTGCCGCGCTACGGGCACAAGCCCACGCAGCGCTGGGCCGCGCGCCGCCAGCGTTTGGCCGCGCGTGGCTCAGCCGCGTTGCGGGCGCCCGCCGTGGGAGGGGAGGCCACCCCCTATCAGGCCGCCGCCACTCGGTCCGACTTACACCCGGGAGATGCCCCACCGTGCCGACGTCATTGCCGCTGCCGACAGGGACCTCGACGACGCAGTCCGCACGACGGTACTGTCCGTCGGACAGCACGGTCCGTTCGACACAGTTCGTTTGGCTGTCCTCCTTGCACAGGTCTTTGCTCTGGTGGCCGGACGCCACGATGCGTGGCCCGAGGTGCAGATTGTCAAGCTCCGGACAGCGGTCGGGACCACTGTTTTTGCAAACCGGATAAGGGTTTTTGATTTGCTCTTTTGGGGACTGTAGTAATCTAGAAAATTAAAGACTTTATAATTACCTTTGGAATTTATAAAATTGGTAATTTTGGCAAAAATGGGAATTTTTAGTACAATAGTGGCCCTAAAATATCGACTTTTGATCGGGGCCTGATCTCGAAAATCCGAGATCACCATTGCGATCGTCTCGACGAAACATGAAAAGTTCATATTCACTTGTCGACGATCCAACGGTCGGATTTTCCGCAAAACAGCGAAGAAGAAACGGGTCCCACAACTTAAGTTGTGAATAGTAACCCCTATTTTAAATGGCCCTTCGATCGTCAACGGCCGATTCGCTATCTGGAACCCTGACATAGGGGTATGAGTAGTCGAACCTAGCTAATTTCGACGTTCTGAGCGCAATGGCACTGACGGGATTCGCGTTTGGCGAACCGGGTGCATCAAAATGCGTGCGTCGTTCCGCAACCTAAAGTAAATTATGGCCCGAGATTTTATTCGAGCGCCGAATCAAGCAAGAAAATACACTACTTGAAAGGTCTCGACGAGCCGGACGTCGTGGCGAAGTCCGCTTCGCAATTCGGCGAACAGTTTGTCTCGAAATGCGTGAAAGGTGCCGAAAAAGCGGGTATTTTTGAAGAAACCTTAATATTTTATGTACCAAATTAAATGAGGCTTATAGGTTGGGGTTCTGGGTGCAATTATGACCTAAAGCAGGGACCTAGATGTTAGAGGCACAAGGTATAGGGGCTAAATGGCATTTTGTTACATTGCAACCTTTGGCTCTTGGTATACTCGTGTGGGAGGTTACACGAGGTGGCTCTTGGGATTTCCTAACTCCCAAGAGTTATTCCTCATAAGCCCGGAGTGCTGGGTGGCCGAAGAGACACCAACTCTTTGAGGAGAGATCCGAGAGAGAGAGAGGAGAGGGAAGCTTGGAGCAAACTTGATCCAAATTGGTTTTGGTGTTCCTGAGGTGTTCCCCTGTGTCTGTGGAGCATCTGGAAGGTTGCCGTGGCCGCGCGAAGAGGGAGGATGAGAACTGGCTTCATCCCATCTTCATCAACTCCGGCCAAGGTAAGGGCTTCTAAACCCCGAATTGTTTTAGCCCGAGACCACTAGCAGTAGGTTAGTTAAGTCCTTAGGATGTTTTGTGCCAAACCCGAGCTTCCCATGCACATTGCATGGCCGGCGGGAGCAAGTTCTCGCCGGAAACCTAAGGTTGCTCCGCCGCGACCGTTCTCCACAACCGCTGGACCAAATACAAAACTAAAATCATGGGAAAAATCTGTAAGAGATGAGTACCATCTCCACCAAATTTGGAGTTTGGTTGAGTAACCACCTCGCAGTCTTGAACGCTAATTTTGGGTTTCTTGCACCTTCGGCCGAGCTTTTTGCTCCGGCGCCGGTAGGCTACCCCACCGCCGGCCACTTGCCCAGAAGTGTTCCTGGGAGTGAGGAGAGTCCAACCATGCATTTGCATGGCTTCCATGCATCTTGAAAGACAAGATGCCATGGTTGACCCGAGAATGGATCAAATCACGGCCGCCGGCGCTCCGGCCATCTCCGGCCGGAGTGGGATGGACCGGAAGCACATTGGAGGTGGGTAGAAACTATCCATCCATGTTGGGAGGCTCCATGTTGTCTCTGGAGAAAACCGCCATTAGAGGTGAAGAAGCTCAAAATGGAGCTTGCTCCGCCACCGTCGCCGCCGTGTCCTGTCGCCGGGCACGGGTCCAGGTGAGTTTGATATAAGATTTAGCAACTTTTTGGTCAAGTTATTTGGTCCCATATGCTATGGTTGGATGGTCACGATTTTCAAAGCAAGCATACTTCATCTTCTTCGTTACTCCGGCCATTCCATCCATGCAATCTTGGCCCAGGCTTGCAGAGAAGGTAGAGGAAGCTATATAGATCATTTCCCTCCAAGTCTTATAGCATTTGGTCCAGTATTTGCAGAGATCAAGCTTGAACTTTGGCTTGTGTGCTTATATGTGAATAGTGCACACCAGATATTTGATAAAATGCCACAATGAAATTTTATACAGAATTAGGCTTCGATGTAAAAATGAAAAATGCTTCAAATGGTTCCCTGAGCTTGATGCTCACTTCAGATCAAAGTGGATCTGTGTGGATTAAAGTTTGGAGCATTGTGAATGTTGTATGCAAGCTAGGTGTTGGTTCTGGTTGAACCAGCAGTTGCTGGGCTGCACAAGGGCAAGCCCCAGTGTTCTTGAGTCATTTTAAACTTATGGCACAAGCAGAATTTTAAATGGCACAATAAAACTTAAGTTGTAGAGTTGTCAAGCTCTAGGGTTTGTTTTATGGCCCAAGGTTGGTTCTGGGTTGTTTGCGGAGTTGCGACAGTAAGTTCTTCACTAATTTGGGGTCACTGAACGCGATGCTCGCGTTTAAATTAGGTTTTGTTGATCCAAAGAAACAAAAATGTGTTTAAGTCTAGGTTAGAGAAGTGTTTCATGGCCCGAAGTTTTCCTCGGGTTTCGTGCAGCCGCAAATGTGTGAGCACGGTGTTCAGCAAGTTAAATGTCACCTGCTGGAAGTGACGGTTCGTGAAAATGATTTTCCAGTTGAAAGAACGAGCGAAAACAGTGCTCAAAAAGCATTAAAAGTGCGGTTTTTGAAAACCTTAAGGGTCTAGGTAAGTTGTTGGTCGGGTTTGAGTTTTCCCTGATCAGTATTTTTGATTCAGGTTGGTTCGGTTTGCCTCTGGTTCCGAGCGTACAGTTGATACGGTTTAATTGCCTGCAAAACGTCAGGTGGGTTTATCTTCGGTCCGGGCTTTATCATTTCGGCCCTCTGGGGTACATTATTGGTTGGACCCCTGTTTTTGAAGCTTAGTTATTACGTTGAGCCTGCCTTCCTTATTGATCAGTTTCTTAATGCTTTACGCCTGATTTATGACCTTTATCAGTTATCTGTTGCCTTACATGATTGATCTCAGTTGCTTCCAGTATTTATATCATTATTCTGGACATTGCCATGCTTGTATGGTCATTAGATGTTTTAGTCTGTTTCTCCTGTTATGCTGCTAAACACATGATTTAATTCAATAAATGTTTTTACTGAACGTCGTAGGGTCGCCTGAGTCTGTTCTTGTTTGATAGGACAAAGGCATTGCTCTTCGAGGTTTGGACCTAAAACTTTATTTCAAAATGGTTTTCTCAAAAACATGTGTTTAGTTTTGCATGATTGGTTAGCCTGCATGATTGGTATTTAGTTGCTTTCAGACCTGGATAATTATTATACCTGATTATCAGTACTTCTGATTATATCCTGATCCATGTAGTTGATGATTATTCCTGCATATGAGTTGAGATTCAGTTGGTTTCTGATATTGCATCCTTGTTAGGATTGTTTCGGCTTGTTGTCGATCATTTGGTTTGAGATTCTGTTGGCATATTACTGTTGCATCCCAGTGGGGATTTTTTCCGGCTTGTTGCCGATTACCCGGTCAGTGGACCGAGAGCTTGAGCATTTGCATTTGATCGCCCGCACCGTTGTTCTTCACGTACACTAGCGGGCTGATCCCCCGCAGTGGTGTACTTTACCGGTAAAGTGGTTAGCAGTAGCAACCCGTGACCCCTTGTGGGGGGAATGTCAACCAGGTGGTGCCAGGTGGGCAGTTTTGCCTGAGGTCTTGTGGGACCAATATGGTGGCTTGTAATTGGGTAATTTGATATATCATTTGTTGATGCATATGTTGCCTGTTTAGCCTGCTTTTATCATATCTCATGATTTCCTGGTTCCTGCTTGAATATATTCATTTATCATCAGCATTTGTTCAATATCTGCCTATACAGTTACTCAGCATGCTTAATTCAGTATTCTTGATTATCAATAGACCTACTGATTGTTTATCCGCTTCTTCAGTATACCCCTGTTGAGATTTATATATTCCTTGTTGATTATTCATTCGCTTCATAATCATGCTTACCTAATGTGATTATTACTATCCTCTAGTATTGTATGCCAGTAGGTACGATCTGCTATTTCTCGGCTCGTCGTGCCCACTGGGATACATGTACAGTGTATCTCACACCCCCTGGGTGACCATTTTTCAGGTCGTGCGGGTGCTGGGATGTCGGGACGAGTTGGTGAGGTTTCAAGTTAGATGTTGACCCTGGACAGCCGAAAGATCATGTATAATCTGATAGTAAAGGAATATGTAATTCAGTTGTAAATTTGTAAAGTTAATTTGTAATCTCTGTTTATAGTTGTACGTAGTTAGTACTCTGATGTTGTTACCAAGCTAGCCGTGCATATATAGAAAAGGCTCAATTCCATAGGGGATTGGGACTCTTCTATATATGTGGCGGTCTGTCATTGCCCTGGCTGTTTTTACAACTCTGATTTAAAAAAAAAAAAGATTTTAGACGCTGATTTTGAACTCGGGGCGTGACAGGGACTTCTTTAGGTCTAGGTGACGTGCGAGGGCATAGGAAGGGCGTAGGCACTGTTGGTGGTCGCTACTGCAAGGTGGGTACCCTCATCCTAGGAAGGGGATGCCGTCAGGTGGCTCCCTTCCGGTTTTTCCTTTGGTTTCCTCGTTATTGTTAATGCTGGCAATTCCTCAAATAATTATGATAGCATTGGTTTGTAAGACACAACAAGAGTTAATGGAAGGTCAATCCGACCCCGGGTTACTTATTGAGATCTATGGTACATCAGAGTGACTAATTGTCGCAGGAGGCTTACGGCACTTATTTATTGATCGATATGCTCATGGCGCTTGCACGCACACCAGCGGTTTGGCCACCGTGTCGGTGTACTTTTCCGGATAGGTGGTCTGACTAGACCCGTGGACCCCACGCGGCTATGTGCGTGGGGGCCCCCTTGCGGTTATTTGCGGAACTACATTCGTGCAGTGGGGGGTTTCTTTGCACCAGGTTCTGAGCGGGACTGATCCTTTTGCCTGAGGTCCTCGGACCGACATGGCGGTTTTGTGCCTGGGTTCCCAGGAGAGATACTACAGGTAGCAGGATGGGGTTGTGGATGCTCAAGGTGACAGTTCGGTTTATTATCATTTTTCCTGTACCTTTCTAGCATCGTTTTGCATGTCTTTATTTTTCATATCACTGACTCCTACTATGTGACAGGTTCAGTCAGGGGTGGGGTTCGGGACGGCGGTGAGGTTGCGACTTGAGAGTACTAGCCAATCTTCGGGCCGGTGATACTTTTCCTTCTCTTTATTTGCTTATTTCAGTTGCTTAGTTTACTTCGCATGTGGTTTTAGTTATTGTGGATAATGTGGATGTTGAGATGGATTTATGACTTGTGTTGGATAACTGTATGGTAGGACTTCTTATTTTCCTTATGCCTTTCGAATGCGGTTTTCAAAAATAAAAAAGGTTGCGAAAAGCATTTCAAAATCGGGTGTCGCGTAGGCACCATTTTTAAAACCCGTAGATTTATCCTTTCAAATCACATCACGTTAAATTGACATTGTTTTACAACATAAGCATTTTCTACTTTACTCTTCGATTATTGTGGTTAAAGTATGGTCTTGGTAGCTACGCCGTACATACGCAAGTGAGACTCTGTCTATCATACAGAGAGAACTGGTGTATGTGGCGGGTCTGTGCATGTGCCTCACGGGAGCCTATTTCAAAAACAAAAAAAAAAAATGTACTGTATTTTTCGCTGTTTATCTACTCCCGGAGCGTGACAAATGTTGTTTGGGTTGACCAATGCCCTGGCGGCGTTTATGGATTTAATGAATCGCGTCTTCCAACCGTTCCTAGACCGATTTGTCGTGGTCTTCATTGACGACATTTTGGTCACTCCCGAAGTGACATAGAGCATGAGGAGCATCTTCGACAAGTATTGCAAGTGTTTAGGGAGTGGAGGCTATTCACGAAGTTGAAGAAATGCGAATTTTGACTCCGAAAAGTGATATTCTTGGGACATGTGACCTCTGGGGCAAGGGTGTTAGTAGACCCCAAGAAGATTGAAGCAATCAGAGATTGGCCATGAGCAACAAATGTTACCAAGGTCCGAAGTTTTGTCGGGCTTATGGGGTATTATAGGTGGTTTGTGGAGGGGTTTTCCAAAATTACCGCTCCGCTTATCAACCTCATAAGAAAAGAGGCAGTTTATTTGGAGCGATGAGTGCAACAAGAGCTTCCAACTTCTTATGGATAAGTTGACATCGGCTCCAATCCTCGCGTTACCCAATGTTATATAGTAATGCGTCGGGGAGTGGTTTGGGGTGTATACTTATGCAAGAAGGATAAGTTAATAGCTTATGCCTCCCGACAGTTGAAGAGCTATGAGAAAAACTACCCCACCCACGACCTTGAGCTTACCGCGTTTATCTTTGCATTGAAACTGTGGCGGCATTATCTATATGTAGAGCACTGTGAAATTTACACATACCACAAGAGCCTCAAGTATCTATTTAATCAAAAGGAGTTGAATCTGAGACAATATCGGTGGCTGGAGCTACTAAAGGAGTACGATGTTAGTACCCTGTACCATCCGGAAAAAGCAAATGTGGTGGCCGACGCGTTGAGAAGGAAATCAGTGAAAAATCTCGCCATGATGATCACTGATCAGTTCCCGCCACAAGCAAAAATGCGGCGATTTGGATTAGAAATGGTAACTCCCAACGCTCCAGCAACCCTTATGACACTAAGAGTGCAACCCACCTAATTGGAAAAGATCAAGGAAAAGCAAGTCCCAGATGAGAAACTCCAAAATGTGCGGTCTGGCATCGAGGGTGGGTACGCAGTGGACTTCAGCATAGACTCAGAGGGAGTCTTAAAGTTTTGGGGTCGGTTGGGAAAGTTTTGGGGTCTGTTGTGTGCCCAATGATGAGAAAATTCGAGATGAGATATTTCAATAAGCACACCGATCCCCGTATACCATTCACCCTGACGGTATCAAGATGTACAAAGATTTGAAGACACATTTCTGATGGCCGAGTATGAAGAAAGATGTTGGGCGCTATGTAGCTCAGTGCCTAATGTGCCAACAAGTTAAAGCAGAGCATTGACTTCCGGCGGGCAAACATCAAAGCCTACATGTATCTGTTTGGAAGTGGGAGAATATCGCAATGGATTTCATCGTGAGCTTGCCTAGATCACAAGCGGGCAACGACGCGATATGGGTGGTGGTGGATCGATTGACCAAAGCGGCACATTTCCTGTCGATCCATACCACGTGGTCGAGGAACAAGGCGTAGCTTTACATTGATGAGATCATGCGCCTATATGGAGTACCCATGTCTATTGTTTCGGATCGGGATCCCCGGTTCGTCCAGCAGTTCTGGAAGAGTTCCCACGGGACTCTTGGGATGCCTGGATTTCAACACGGCATATCATCCTCCGAGTGATGGGCAATCAGAGATAACCAAACAAATCCTCGAGAATATGTTAAGGGCGTGTATATTGGATTTTGGGGCTGGATGGCAAAAATACTTGCCTATGGCAGAATTTGCCTACAACAATAGCTTCCAAGCTAGTATCATGATGGCACCTTTTGAGGCGTTGTATGCCAGAAAATACCGATCTCCGTTGCATTAAAGTTAGGTCGGTGAGAAATCAACCTTGGGCCCATATGTATTGCAGGAGGCCAAGGAGAAAGTGAGAATTGCGTGTCGGCGGCTATTGACGGCGCAAAGTCGGTAAAATAGTTATTTCGACAAAAGGAGACGCGACTTGACATTTAGCGTCGACGATCATGTGTTCTTGAAGGCATCACCCACAATGGGATAGTGCGATTTGGAGATGGTCGGGTCGAGCGAGAGTCGTTTAGCGTGAAATAGACGTGAAAACGGACTTAGGATCGCGAATGGCAAAGAAACTGGGGTTCCAGAGTTTTCGGGCGCCCTAAACCTATTCCGAACGCCGGGAAACCTTACCTATTTGCGGATCTCACCTCCGAGCGCCCGAAAGATACTGGAGCAATCCGGAAGTGAGTGGTTGGGGTATCCTTGAGATCTGTGATTGATGGTACGGTTGTCAGGGAGTTGGTAGTCTTCAGGCGCAACACTGTAGCAGCGGGGGCGAGGGTTTCGGACGCCTTGGTAGCTGCGCTGAGGATACAGTGTTCCGAGTATCCGGGCACGCTACTATAGCTATGTGGGCGCCCCCAGGTGAGCCTGTTAATACTGTAGCTACGAGGATTAGGGCGCCCAGATGAACAATAGGCGCTCGAAATTGGTTTTCTGCTTATATAGGCAGGTTAGTTCCTCTGGTTGTTCCCCGGCTTATTATACCTGGATGTTTGACTATTTATCCCTCATCCCCACACATGTCCATCCATGCACCAGAGAGAACTTCTCTGAGGCTTCTTCTTCCTTCTCCTTCTTCCTTCTGGGCGGTGGAGCAGAGCCAGCAGCAGCAACAGCAACACCACCGAGTGGAACTTCCTCCTTTTTCGCGCCAAAGCTTCGAAGCTTGGTCGAGAGGGTCGAGTACCGAGTCCCTGAAGTGGAGAGTTCAACCGTGGAACCTCTTCAACTGGTTGTTGAGGTAGGCTCAGTATTTCGAGTTTTTGGTTTTCTCGGAGTTTCGGACCTTGTCTATTTTTGGCTGAGTTGAGGGATTTGAGTTTTTCCTGATGTGTTTGGTCTTTCCTCCTCCTTCTGGTGTTGTGGGTTTCTGCGTGTGCTCCTGCTTGTGTTGGGCTGTGGGAGCAGAGTGTGGAGTGGAGCTGCGGTGCTGTTAGCTGACAGTGGATCTTGAGCCGAGGTTTCCCTATGCGTGCACTATGCTGGGGCTTGGAGGTATTAGACCTGTGGAGTTAGTGGGCTAAGGTTGGCAACTCTGTGAGGTGGCTTGCTGAGCTTCTTCAGGAGGTCCTAGTAGAGAGCGAAGCTCAGTTGCGGGTTTGAGTGCCGGAGCTTCTTCCTAGCAATGCTTCTGTAATATACCAGATTTTCGGTATATAAGCAAGTATAAATAAAAATAGTATGAGATACTATTTTTATTGAACTTAGAGAAGTAAAGAATAATTTGAAAGTGAATTGTGCAAAAATTGGAATAAAAATGAAAGATTTAGAATTTTATATGAGAAAGAGGGCTTAGATTTTGGCAAAAAATTCAATGTCAGAAAATTCTGAAAAAAATTGGAGTGGTCCGTACTTATGTTCTAAGGCCACAATAAAAGTTCCGTATCAATCGGATACCCGAGCAGTAGGAAAGGAGTCTGCCAGCAATTTTAAATCAGCAGGACTTTTGGTGACCCAAAAATGGTCCAAACTGAAAACTAAAGATAACCCACGATAAATTAAGTTAAATTAAGTCTACCTGTCAAAATTTGAGCGCAAACGAACGTTCAGAAAGACTCCGCACAGAACAGAATAGTACTAAATAGTAACTTTTAACTATTGGAGGGGGGGCCTTTATGCAAAAGGCCAACTTTTCTCCTTTTTTCCTATTCTTCTCCACCCGCACACGCACACACCCAGGAACACTTCCATGGAGAGCTTCCCTCTCCTTCTCACCTCACTTTCTCTCTCTAGATTTTCTTGCTCCAACGCGCACGAAATCACGAAGCGATTTGCGAGGAGCCTACGGCGAGCGAGGGCGAGCTTTTGAACCAAGAAAAGCTCGAAATCATGGCTCTTTTAGGTGAGTTTCGCAAAAAATAAATTTGGTTTTCCCGTAATTCTTTTAGATCTATAATATATGTGATCTTAGAAGGATTCTTCTCGAAGAAATCTGCGAAAAGCGTGGAGAAATCGCGATGAAATTAAAGAAGTTTGAACCTACGGCTTAGAACTTAGAAACTTGGATTTTTGGGGTTTTGATCTAAATTGATCATGCAAATCCATAATTAGAGGTTCGAGAAATACGCCAAGCAACGTTAATTTGTAAACTGGCGGAGTTCCGGCGGCCGAATTGCAAAAATGGCCGAAATAGGGGTTTTTGCATTCGTTAGCATCGTAATGTGCCGAAACGACATCGGGAATTAAATTAATTTAATTCCCTATCGTTTAGTATCGAAGCGAGATAGTTGGTGCGATCCGGAACGGTCGAGTTTTCGCCTATGTCCGATTCCTCTTTATCGGCCATATAGGCAATGTGTATAAAAGGGTGAATTAGTGTTTTTGGATTCGGGATCGTAAACTAATTTATCTAATTTTCTAAATTGAAGGTTAAAATGACACGTCTAGCGGCTTTAAAGTGGAGACAGCACGATCTCGACGATTTTGTGCGTACGGACTCGAAATGAGCAAGTAAGCCGCGGGAGCCTAATTGCAAGTGTCTACAAGCAATTGACAATAAACGAAGGTGGGGGATTCTATTCGAAAAAGGGTGACCTCTCCTCTTTTCCTTTGTTTTTCATGACTAGAAGCATGTTAATAGACCATTAGGGCAATAAGTGTAGTAAAGGGATTATAGAGCTCTTGAAACAAGAATGTTGTAAAAAACGTAATGTATGTTATAGGTTGAGAATTATTGAATGTTAAGAATCTTTTGAGCATGAAGGGTTATAATAAACCCAATGTATGTGATTTAAGTACTATGTTATTAAATGTACGAGCTTAACGTTAAAGGTCTATATTGAACATTAATCATGATGACCTAGGAGAAAACTTAGTATAAAATTATAACGAGTGGCATTAACCTTAGGATTTCACTTGTGTGATTTAAGTACTATGTTATTAAATGTACGAGCTTAACGTTAAAGGTCTATATTGAACATTAATCATGATGACCTAGGAGAAAACTTAGTATAAAATTATAACGAGTGGCATTAACCTTAGGATTTCACTTGTGGTATATGTTTAAAGAGTTAAACTAAGGTTATGTAATAAAGTGATTAACTTAGAGTCAAAACTCTATGGATTGAGGTTTATTGGTTGAGGTTAAAGAGTTGAGTAAATGTTAACCCGAGAGTTGGTCTTAGGGTATGTTTGGGCATAATGAACTCTCACTTTAACTTCAACATGAGTTAGTGAATGAAAGAGAAAAATATGAATAAAGTCCAAAGGACTTTTTGGCTACCCTTGAGGTAAGGACCTAGGGTAAGGGATGAGTACATGAAAGTAATTGCTTAAAGAGCAAGATTAAGCCAAAAGTTTAAATAAAAAGAAAGAGATTGCTAAATAGCAAAGTGAGCTAAAGGCTCGAATAAGAAAGAAAGGTAAGTGCATAAAGTGACTAAGTGCTAAAGCAAAAGAAAAGAAAAGATGATCGCACCTTCGGGGGTAAAACGTAGAACTTGTGTTGGAGAGTAAGAGCAAGGACCGTCTCCCGGGCAGTGACCCGTATTACCAAGTTCCCCATTGGGCGGGGTAGCACTTGAGGGTGCTATTGGCAACCTTGGCTCGAGCCCGTTGGGCGAGATTTCCAAGGGTTTAGCAACTTGAATTAAAGCACAATAAAGAATGTAAATATTGTGGTCAAGTGGGTAGTGTGGCTAATATGGTACCTTGGTAGCGACATAGTGTCGTGTCATGGCAATGGTAAGTTATATATAAGCATGCTAGATAGAAATTTACAGCTTTCAATATTATATTGTCATCTATTATATTGCTTCTATTGGACCAAGCGGTGTAGGACATTCTTTCTCGGTGGTTGAACCCACTGAAAACTTTAAATAATTCTCACATCCTTGGGTGACCATCATTACAGCACCAGGTACATCGAGCGATGCACACGACAGAGGCAAGTGTGACGCCCCACTTCCCAGGGGGTCACCCATCCTAGAACTACTCTAGCTCTAGCACGCTTAACTCTCATGTTCCTCTTGGATCTTGCTACCATCCAAAATGCTATAGCCGGGGTTAGAGATTTAGTCCTATTATATCATTTATATAGAGGACTAATCCAAATTCCGGGGTGTCACATTCTTCCCCCCTTTAAGCCCTGACGTCCACGTCAGGCTCAAGCACACTCACAAGCTCCAGGCGATGTGAGACTCGTCTCGCTAGCCTTAGCCGACCTTGTGGGGAGCTGCACTCCACCCACAACGGTCATTAGCCGGGGAGCCTCGCTCTACCCGCTATATAACCCTGGCTCAGCCGAGACTCATCTCACATTTCCGGCTGGTGAATGGCTCTGATACCAACTGTGACGCCCCACTTCCCAGGGGGTCACCCATCCTAGAACTACTCTAGCTCTAGCACGCTTAACTCTCATGTTCCTCTTGGATCTTGCTACCATCCAAAATGCTATAGCCGGGGTTAGAGATTTAGTCCTATTATATCATTTATATAGAGGACTAATCCAAATTCCGGGGTGTCACAGCAAGGGCCCGGCAGCTTAGTGACCTAGCAGTCTAGAGTCGCCAGTTTACATTTTGAGTTTTATTTTGAGTGAACTTTGTATTTGTGAGAAAATTGATATAAATTGTAATATTCAATTAAATGCAAGTTGACAGATGGAAAATGTAATTAATTTTATATCGTGGTTCACTCATGTGGTTGCTTTCATTTACCGTTTAAACTTGTTGTTTAATGAATGAAAGTGTTTAGTTAGTAGTGGTTTACTCTGATATTATCCCTCATTGATTGATTGTTTTCATTGAGATGAATGTTGTCGTTCCTTTCGTGTATAGAGAGGTTATGCTCGATTGGCGGATCTGTTGGCATGCCCGAACTGTCCAAATTGGCGGTCTCGGGGCGTAACAGATTAGAGTGGTATCAGAGCCTAGGAGTGGTTCTAGGCGGCTAACAAACCTTACGGAGACCTTAGGGATTAGCACGAGAGAGTGTGGATTTTGGGCGAAAGTACTTGATTGGTATGTGTTGTTCCCAAAAAGGATATTGGGACTGATCGAGAGTAATGAGCTTTCATTTTTCGGACTATTACGTTGGCGGCCGACAACGTAATGTTGGAGATGAAAGGGAGTGCCCTCTTATACTTTCGCATAATTGGGTCGACGAGCCATTTTGTTCGGTATTTAGCTTACGCATTGTCCAAATTGTTAAATTTGGGCTGACCTTTTCATTGTGGTGTGGAAATTAGCAATGACACGACGCAAGGAGACGCGCTTGTCTCGACTCGAGCCAGGAGAAGGCTCTTGGTCGTACGAAGTATACGAGCTGCGATAAAAGGCGGCCGCGCTTATCGGCGCGTTCCTGCAGCAGACGGAGACTTCTCGCCGACAGGCGGAGGCTTCCCGCCGGCAGGAAGACGCATTCCATCGCCCAGAGGAGGCGTCGAGGCGACGATCGGAGCAGATCGATAGGCTCCAAGGGCTCATAGTGCAGCAAGCTGAGGCTGCACAAACGGCGCATGAGCGTACGGCGTCGCCACATGTAGGGGCGACAGTAGAGAGAGTGGCAGTGGCCGCCGAGCCTATGTCGGCGCGCCCTGCACCTTTGGTAGGGGGTCACAAGAGAGATGCCCCAGCGGGCTGACTCGGTTGCGTTTGACGCCGAGTAGGCGGCCAAGAAAGCAAAGCAAGACAGCTCGAGAGGCGGGCGGATGCCGCCTTACCTACCTCGTCTTGTGAGGAGTTCCGGGAGCTCCTTTTTGCTATGCATGCAGTGCACCGGCCCCGCGAAATAGCGAAGTGCGGTGAAATTACTCGTAACGCATGTAAAATGTGATTATGAGTGAGTTCGGAGTGGTTCGGCTCGAAGCAAAAGTCTTCGAATCGAAAAGTGAGTTGGCGAGGAGAGAATTGGAGTTGCAAATCTGAAGAGCTTCATTTTTACATTGTGTTCTGGAACTCCCCTGTGAGTACCGGAACCAAAGGAAAAAAAAAAAAAAAAGCAAAGTTGAAAAGCTTCAGGATTTGATTGTGTTCCGATACTCTCCAATGCGTACCGGAACTTAGTGAAAAACAAATGTAAAACACATGTTGACATTGTGTTCCGATACTCCCCGTTGAGTACCGGAACTTATGTGAAGTGAAATGCTTGATTTACAAGTGTTCCGAAACTTCACCATTGTGTTCCGGAACTCCCCTATTAGTACCGGAATCGAGCAAAGGAAACCAAGCTTAAAGCTTTCGGGTTGTGAGGAACAGAGCAGTGTACCGGTACTCGGGATTGAGTACCGGTACTCAATATTAAAACGGGGAGAATTCAGTTCGAGTTGTGAGGAATCTGGTTGAGTACTGAAACTCAGACCCATGTGTACCGGTACTCAAGGTGAGTACCGATACTCAATGTTAAATCAGCAATTTCCCAACCCTTGTGTACTGGTACTCAATGTGAGTACCGGTACTCAATGCTGAAAGTGGAGTGTCATGAAAGGTATGGCCTATTTAATGCAATTACACATAGAGCATAACCAATGCTAGTGTTGCATTATGGTTAGATTGGTCATTGCAATTGTGCCCGACTAAGTATCGTAAGGACCACGTGAGACAGATAGGTACAAGTGTCCCAGCATGTCTGTGTTGTGGAAGGATAGAATACCTAGCCGTAGTAGGTGTCAGCGAGTCTTCTAGCAAAGTGCGACCGATGAGGTCCGGCGATGACTCGGTGAGAGACCAGCTCTCGAGACGATTGTGATCGCTAGGCTGCGAGAGCCAAGTTGCTATGTCCTAAGGGTTAGGGCAAGAAAGATTTACGGGCCGGGTGGCGGAAATTCGCTCCCAATGGCATCAGTGGTCGCAGGATGTATTGATTGCGGCTAAATTGCCGCATAGTGGTGATAGAGAGGCCCAGAGTAGGTCTCGAGATTCGAGAACCCCACGATAGAGCGAAAGTTTTGGGGCGCCGGTCCGACGGATCGGTAGAATAGTAGAAGTTGCCATCGTAGGGTTCGCGTGTTAATCACCGGGATTGGTGAATTGTTATTGTGGTGCCTCAACCTAGTTGAGGGAGGTGCACAAGTACCATATGTGTGCTTAAGCAAATCGCTTAACACTGTAGATTTTGCGGGTTGACATAGGGCGTAGGACGCTCAACCGTTTAGGTGCTTGTGGAGCACAAGTACCGTTCAGCTAGAGAGAGTTGGTTAAGTGGCACCTTAACTTTTGCTAAGTGTGACAAGAGTCGATAGGATGTTCGGGTCGTAGAATGACGACGATTGGTGGGTTCGCTAAGGGACGATCCGTGCCTGGACCATATATGAGGATTGTTGAGCCTGTAGCCATGTGGGAAGGCGTAGTCGGCTATGAGTGACAGCGGCCTGAGGCCTGAGGGCGGGGCATAGTAGAGTTTTGGTCGGGGCGGTAGTCCGAGCGATGACCCGGGAACGTGGAATGCCACGTGTGAGCCTTAAGGCTGTTAGTGCACTGAGAGTGTGTGAGAGTGTGTGGACGCAACCTGGCCTTAGGGCTGGGGATGATCGGGTGCCCATGATCTCTAAGCCTTTCGTTGGAGATCCGACGGCTTTCGTTGAGCGAGAATCGGATATCGGACCGTAAATCGGCAAAATCGCTGATTTATTAGCAACTCGTCATTAATCACGCAATTCTAGGAATTGCATGATTAATGTATTGCTGTCTGATATTCCCAGCATAGTCCTGGATGATCCAGCAGCCTTGGGTTATTGTTGGCAACTCCCGAAAACCAAAAAAAAAAGGTTTTTCGGAGGGAGGTATTTTGGTAATTTTGGCATCGGTCTAGCTTAGGGATGCAGCTTAGGGATGCACCCGAGATGTTGATACTCCTAGTTGGAGTATGGGTGCGGTGGTCCTGAGCAAGGATCTAACCGAAGAATGATTGGGTCTGTGAGCTAATGAGAGCCAATACTCGATATCGAGTGGAAGGTCAAGCTATAGGCCTATGTTGGGCAGTGGTCTGTGGGCTTTTCGGTAATCCGAAATGTACGGGTTGAGAACGCATAGGTTGGAGCCCTAGCGGCGTGTGGAATAGTTAAGGATGTGGATTGGCTTTTGCCCTCCACGTTGAGCCAATGGAATGGCGGAGGAACGTGATTTGTGTAATAGGTTGCGGATGCAGCCTTATTATGAAAGAATGACTGCGGAATTGACAAGAAATTCTGCAAGTCAAGATTAGGTTGTTAGTGGTGATTGGTGGAGCAAGTGCTCGGTCGTACCCTTACTGAGTTGGGGAAGTTATCAGGGCGTAAGATCCAGAATTTCCACAAAGTCAAATTGAAGGTTCACGAACAAGAAGTTCGTGTAGTTTTGTCGAGCGGGCAATATGATGCCCAGTGATGACATGCAGTAGACCCAGCATTGGGGGCAAAACTCCTCTCATTCGATCGATTTCGAGTCGATGTGCGATTTGAGCGCGGACGAAACTTTCTTTAAGGGGGGTAGAATGTAATATACCAGATTTTCGGTATATAAACAAGTATAAATAAGAATAGTATGAGATACTATTTTTATTGAACTTAAATAAGTAAAGAATAATTTGGAAGTGAATTGTGTTGAAATTGAAATAAAAATGAAAAATTTAGAATTTTATATGAGAAAGAGAGCTCAAATTTTGGCAAAAAATTCAGTGTCAGAAAATTCTGAAAAAAAATTGGGATGGTCCGTACTTATGTTCTAAGGCCACAATAAAAGTTCCGCATCAATCAGATACCCGAGCAGTGAGAAAGGGTTCTGTTAGCAATTTTGAATCAGCAATACTTTTGATGACCCAAAAATGGTCCAAACTGAAAACTGAAGATAACCAATGATAAATTAAGTTAAATTAAACCTGCCTGTCAAATTTAAGCACAAACGGACGTTCAGAAGGACTCTGCATGCAAGTATCTGATCAGAATAGGACTAAATAGTAACTTTTTACTATTGGAGTGGGGGCCTTTATATAAAAGGCCAACTTTTCTCCTTTTTTCTTCTTCTTCTCCCCCCGCACACTGTAATGTACCAGATTTTTGGTATATAAGTAAATATAAATAAAAATAGTATGAGATACTATTTTTATTGAACTTGGATAAGTAAAGGATAATTTAGAAGAAAGTTGGGCCGAAATCGGAATAAAAATGAGGAATTTAAAATTTTATATAAGAAAGTGGGCTCAGATTTTTAGCAGAAAATTCAGTGTCGAAAAATTCTGAGAAAAATTGGGGAGGTCCATATTTATGTTTTAAGGCCACAGTAGAAGTTTCGCATCAATCGGATACCCGAGCAGTGAGAACAGGGTCCGCCAGCGATTCTGAATACAGCGGGACTTTTGGTGACCCAGAAATGATCCTGAAATTTTAAAGATCCCGTGATAAATTAAGTTGAGTTGAGTCTGTATGTCAAATTTGGGCGAAAACGGGACGAAAACGGGCGAAAACAGTCAAAAAACGGGCGAAATTCAGACTTTGGCCGTACATTCGGGCGCCCGGTTCACTATAGCGGCGCCCGATGGTTACTGTAGCTGGCGCCCGAATCACTGTAGAAGCGGCGCGAGCGAATCCCGTGGTGCGGATTTCAATGATGTGGCACGGATCCCGAAGCGCGCACAAATCTCGAGGCGCGCATGATCCCGAGGCAGCGGGCACGAATCCCGAGGCGATGCACGGATCCCGAGGCAGTGCACGGATCCCGAGGCATTGGCGCGCTGCGCGAGGCGCGGGGACCGAGGTGCGAGGAGCGCAAGGCGCGTGGCACGGGGCAGGTGGGGGGCGCCACGTGGCGGCGCTCCACTGGCTGCAGCCCTATGCGCTTCACGCGCGCGCTGGCGCGGGTCAACGGAGTGGGGCGCCACGTGGCGGGCCTCCGTTGGCCGAGCCACGCAACGCGTCGCTGACCCACTGACGCAGGATGCGCGGGTACGGGGACGCGTGCCGCTCCCCGATTGGCCGAACACAGATGACGTGGACACTTGGCTGTCCACTGTAGCAGCCCAAAGTACTTTCGGGCGCCCAAAAGTGGGATTCGGGCGCCCAAATCTACGAATTTTTTGGCTATAAAAGCCCGGAAATCCCCGATTTCTCCTCTTTTCTCCTTTTTGCTCCAACCGTGGGCCCAAGGGAGGGAGGAGGGGATTTCGTGGGTGAGCAAAAGGGGTGACGCGAGCGCGCCGATGGCCCCGTGGTACGCGCTCGAGGTGTTCCAAGGAGCCGGACGGACGCACATGCGCGCGTTGGACGGCGCGACGATGTCAAGTAGGTTCCGTGTGTTATTTTGCGGTGTTTTCGGCACAGTTTTGGAATTTACCCGTTGGGTTTTAGATTTGACCCCGTGCTTTGTGCCTGTTAGGGACTAGGAATTTTCTGTGCCGTTATGCTGCGCGAAGTACCGCCGGGCATTTCGGGGCGTGCACCGTTTTGCGTGCAGACTCGGAAGGCGTGCACCGTTTTGCGTGCGGACTCGGAAGGTGTGCACCGTTTAGCGTGCGGACTCAGAAGGCGTGCACCGTTTAGCGTGCGGACTCGAGGGCGTGCATCGTTTTGCGTGCAGACTCGAAAAGCATGTACCGTTTTGCGTGCAACCTTGAAGAGAAGAAAAATCGCGGGGAGACCAATTGCAAGTGTCTACAAACAACTGGGGGCAACACAAAGTGGGGGATTCTACCGAAAAAGGGTAATCTCTCCCCTTTTCCTCTGCTTTTGATTTTAGAAGCACTGTAGTAGCATGCTAGTGTAGGGGAGTGATGCAGTTTAATTTATCTAAATAGATGATAAATTTGCATGTATAAATGGACATAGAGAATAGTGAAATTTTCTAGTTGCCAAAAATATATGATAAATCTGCATGTGTAGATGGCCATGGAGAATAGTTGAATTTTCTAGTTGCCAAAAAAAAAATAGATGATAAATCTGCATGTGTAGATGGACATAGAGAATAGTGGAATTTTCTAGTTGCCAAAAATAGATGATAAATCTGCATGTGTAGATAGACATAGAGAATAGTGAAATTTTCTAGTTGTAAAAAAAAAAATAGATGATAAATCTGCATGTGTAGATGGACATAGAGAATAGTGGAATTTTCAAATTTGCCAAAAATAAATGAGAAATTGCATGTATAAATGAACATAGGGAAAAGTGAATTTTTCTAAATTGTCAAAATGGATGATAAATTTGCATGTGTAAAAGGACATAGGGAAAAGTGAATTTTTTCTAAATTGTCAAAAATAGATGATAAATTTGCATATGTAAAGTGACATAAGGAAAAATGGATTTTTCTAAATTGTCAAAAATGGATGATAAATTTGCATGTGTAAAAAGACATAGGGAAAAGTGCATTTTTCTAAATTGTCAAAAATGGATAATAAATTTGCATGTGTAAAGGGACATAGGGAAAAGTGAATTTTTTTTAAATTGTCAAAAATTGATGATAAATTTGCATGTGTAAAGGGACATAGGGAAAAGTGGATTTTTATAAATTGTCAAAAATGGATGATAAATTTGCATATGTAAAGGGACATAGGGAAAAGTGGATTTTTCTAAATTGTCAAAAATGGATGATAAATTTGCATGTGTAAAGAGACATAGGGAAAAGTGAATTTTTCTAAATTATCAAAAATGGATGATAAATTTGCATGTGTAGACGAACATAGATGAAAAGTGCAATTTTTGGATTTATCTAAAATAGGGGATAAATTTGCATGTGTAGTTGAACACAGATGAAAAGTGCAATTTTTATGATTTATCCAAAATAGGAAATAAATTTGCATGTGTAGATGAACACAGATGAAAAGTGTTATTTCTTTTATTTACCTAAATTAGGTGATAAATTTGCATGTGTAAATAGACAGAGGAAAAATGCATGAATGACATGTGACTTAGGAGAAAACAGTGTCGAATTGTATGGATGTGAAAACTAGGAGAAAATCTAAAGTAAGGGTAAATAATGTGTGGCATTAATCCTAGGAAGAGGACGAGTGGCATCTTGTTACAAATTAAGTAAGATTGTATGTTAGAATATTTAACTTAGAGTCAAACTCTAAGGAAAAGGGTATGTGATTACAAAGTTAAAGATTTAAACATATAGTAGAGTATTTAACTTAGAGTCAAACTCTAAGGACAAGTATATGTGATCACAAGGTTAAAGAGTCAAACAAATATAACCCTAGAGTGGGTCATAGGGTGTCTGGGCAAATGGACAACCACTTTAACTTCAATTTGAGTTAAATGAATGAAAGAGAAATGATTGAGAGTCCAAGAGACTCTCTAGATATCCTTATGGCGAGACCTAGGATAAATGATAAATTAATAAAAGAGGCAAAATTTAAAAGAAAGCTAAAATTGGCTAAAGAACATAAAAGAGAATGCAAATGGCGCTTTCGAATTTGAGACTCGTCATTTGAGGAGCAAGACTCCTTGGGCAATGACCCGTCAGACGATGTACTTTCGAAAGGCTAAAAGTGAAAATAAAGAGCTAAATGCATAAAGGAAAGAGAAAGAGATTTGCCGAGTGGCAATATAAGCTAAATGCTTGACAAGAAAAGAGAAGGCATAAAATGCAAAAGAGGTTAAGTGCTAAAGTAAAAAGAAAAGAAAAAAAAAAAAAAAAAAAAAAAGATGAAACGGGCGTACCTTTGGAGGTGAAACGTAGCTCTTGTTGGAGTTAAGGGCAGTGTCCCTCTCCCGGGCAGTGACCCGTATGGCACGTTTCCCCCTTAGGACAGGGTAACACTTGAGGTGTTATCGGCAACCTTAGAAATCTTGTCTTTCGGTAGTATGACTACCGGGCTGGGGCCCGTTGGGCAAGAATTTTCAAGGGTTTAGCAACTTGAATTAAAACACAAGAATGTGAAAGAATAAAGAGAAAATAGAGTGGCCAAGGTGGCCGGGTTAGTTTAACCCTATTTACAGCGGCATAGTGACCGAGTTTATAGATAGTGGCCTAGTATGGCTGGACATAATAGTATTAGGTCGATGAGTATACACAGATAGTGTAGTGACATTTTATATATATATCAGCATGTAAACATCAAGATTTATAATTTTTCTAGCATTCTACTATTATTGCTTCCATTGGACCAAGCGGTGTAGAACATTCTTTCTCGGTGGTTGAACCAACTGAAAATTTCGTTGTAGTTCCCACACCCGCGGGTGACCATTTTTCCAAGTTCTGATGCAGTCAGCGAGGCATGCGATAGGGGCAAAGGCCCAGCAGTATAAAGACCTAGAGGGTCTAGCAGATATTACCTTTTATATTTCGAGTGAACTATGTATTATGAGGAAAGAATTGTAATATTATTTAATTGCAAGTTGAGAGATGGAAATATAATAAAGTTATTTATAGTTTACTCTTATCATGCTTTCATTTATAGTTAAACTTATTGTTTATTGAATGAAAGTTTTAAACTAGTAGTGATTTTTACTCTAATATTGTATCTCATCATACACATTGTTTTGATTGGAGATGGATGTTACCGTTCCTTTCGGGTAGTGAGAGGTCACGCCCGATTGGCGGGTCTGTTGGCGTGCCCGAACTGACCAAATTGGCGGTTTCGGGGCGTGATACACACGCACACACCCAGGAACACTTCAATGGAGAGCTTCTCTCTCCTTCTCACCTCACTTTCTCTCTCTAGATTTTCTTGCTCCAACGCGCACGAAATCGCGGAGCGATTTGCGAGGAGCCTACGGCGAGCGAGGGCGAGCTTTTGAACCAAGAAAAGCTCGAAATCATGGCACTTTGAGGTGAGTTTTGCAAAAAATAAATTTGGTTTTGCCGTAATTCTTTTAGATCTATAATCTATGTGATCTTAGAAGTATTCTTGTCGAAGAAATCAGCTAAAATCACGGAGAAATCGCAATGAAATTAAAGAAGTTTGAACCTAAGGCTTAGAACTTAGAAACTTGGATTTTGGGGGTTTTGCTCTAAATTGATCATTCAAATCCATAATTAGAGGTTCGAGAAACACGCCTAGCAACGTTAATCTGTAAACCGGCGGAGTTCCGACGGCCGAATTGCGAAAATGGCCGAAATAGGTGTTTTTGCATTCGTTAGCGTCGTAATGTGCCGAAACGACATCGGGAATTAAATTAATTTAATTCCCTATCGTTTAGTATCGAAGCGAGATAGTTGATGCGATCCGGAACGGTCGAGTTTTCGGCTATGTCCGATTCCTCTTTATCGGTCATATAGGCAATGTGTATAAAGGGGTGAATTAGTGTTTTTGGATTCAGGGTCGTAATCTAATTTATTCTTTAATTTTCTAAATTGAAGGTTAAAATGATACGTCTAGCGGCTTTAAAGTGGAGACAGCACGATCTCGGCAATTTTGTGCGTGCGGACTCGAAAGGAGCAAGTAAGCCGCGGGAGCCCAATTGCAAGTGTCTACAAACAATTGGCAGTAAACCAAGGTGGGGGATTCTTTTCGAAAAAGGGTGACCTCTCCTCTTTTTTTTTGTTTTTCATGGCTAGAAGCATGTTAATAGACCATTAGGGCAATAAGTGTAGTAAAGGGATTATAGAGCTCTTGAAACAAGAATGTTGTAAAAAACGTAATGTATGTTATAGGTTGAGAATTATTGAATGTTAAGAATCTTTTGAGCATGAAGGGTTATAATAAACCCAATGTATGTGATTTAAGTACTATGTTATTAAATGTAAGAGCTTAATGTTAAAGGTCTATATTGAACATTAATTATGATGACCTAGGAGAAAACTTAGTATAAAGTTATAACGAGTGGCATTAACCTTAGGATTTCACTTGTGGTATATGTTTAAAGAGTTAAAGTAAGGTTATGTAATAAAGTGATTAACTTAGAGTCAAAACTCTAAGGATTGAGGTTTATTGGTTGAGGTTAAAGAGTTGAGCAAATATTAACCCGAGAGTTGGTCTTAGGCAAGGATTTTAAGTATCCATCGGCACGGGCCGTATCCACAGTGCCGTATCGTGCCAACAAAATACCGGCACGATACAGCCCCCGTGCCGATGGCACAATTCAAAACTCTTTTTCCTTTATATTATTAAGTAATTTTCTCTATAAAGTTCAAAATATTTGATAAAGATACATAATAAGCAATTAGAAAATTTTGTTGTTTAAAAAAATAAATATTTTATGCCATTATGTGTCGGCACACATGTATTTTTTGTGACCGACACTCAACGGCACGGCCAGGCACGCACCGTGTCGTACCGTGCCGGCAAGTTTTCGGCACGACCCCGTACCACGGCACTTAAATCCTTGGTCTTAGGGTATGTTTCGGCAAAATGAACTCTCGCTTTAACTTCAACATGAGTTAGTGAATGAAAGAGAAAAATGTGAATAAAGTCCAAAGGACTTTTTGGCTACCTTTGAGGCAAGGACCTAGGGTAAGGGATGAGTAAATAAAAGTAACTGTTTAAAGAGCAAGATAACCTAAAAGCTCAAATAAAAAGAAAGAGATTGCTAAATAACAAAGTGAGCTAAAGGCTCGAATGAGAAAGAAAGGTAAGTGCATAAAGTGCAAAAGTGACTAAGTGCTAAAGCAAAAGAAAAGAAAAGATGATCGCACCTTCGAGAGTAAAACGTAGAACTTGTGTCGGAGAGTAAGAGTAAGGACCATCTCCCGGGCAGTGACCCGTATTACCAAGTTCGCCGTTGGGCGGGGTAGCACTTGCGGGTGCTATCGACAACCTTGGATTATCTCGTCTTATGATAGCATAGCTGCCGGGCTCGGGCCCGTTGGGCGAGATTTCCAAAGGTTTAGCAATTTGATTGAAAGCACAATAAAGAATGTAAATATTGTGGTCAAGTGGGTAGTGTGGCTAATATGGTACCTTGGTAGCGACATAGTGTCGTGTCATGGCAATGGTAAGTTATATATGAGCATGCTAGATAGAAATTTACAGCTTTCAATATTATATTGTCATCTATTATATTGCTTCTATTGGACCAAGCGGTGTAGGACATTCTTTCTCGGTGGTTGAGCCCACTGGGAATTTTAAATAGTTCTCACATCCTTGGGTGACCATCATTACAGGACCAGGTACATCGAATGAGGCACACGACAAGGGCAAGGGCCCGGCAGCTTAGCGACCTAGCAGTCTAGAGTAGCCGGTTTACATTTTGAGTTTTATTTTGAGTAAACTTTGTATTTGTGAGGAAATTAATGTAAATTGTAATATTCAGTTAAATGCAAGTTGAGAGATGGAAAATGTAATTAATTTTATATCGTGGTTTACTCATGTGGTTGCTTTCATTTGCCGTTTAAACTTGTTGTTTAATGAATGAAAGTGTTTAGCTAGTAGTGGTTTACTCTGATATTATCGCTATTTATTGATTGTTTTCATTGAGATGAATGTTGTCGTTCCTTTCGAGTATAGAGAGGTCATGCCCGATTGGCGGGTCTGTTGGCGTGCCCGAACTGTCCAAATTGGCGGTCTCGAGGCGTGACAGCTTCATGACAGAGGATTGTGCCGCGCCGCTTCGACTTCTTTTCCGTGGTTGGTTAGCGAATCAGGTGGGTTGGATTTCTTCCAAAATCTTCAAGTTTCCCTTCACGTCTACTTTATAGATGCCCAGCATGCTGGATTTAGCATTTTGTTTACCTGGTAAAATCTGATAGTTACTTGGAAATTTGTGAAAACTGTGATTGGAGACCCGAATATTTTTGACATATTTTAGAGACTTGTTGACACTAGAAAATATTTATTATCAGCACTTGGACCTGCTTATGGACAACCGAAAAATTAGTTGTACTATACCTGCTCTTATCAGCTTTATTATATTTCACTCGCCTTATGTAGAGGGTTAGAGCGGTCGGGGTAGTGTAGGTTGTATTTACGCTCATGTCTGGCGGCCGAGTGGATTTTTATAATTGTTGTTTGACTGTGTTATAGTGTCGAAAGACGTTCGGGGGGACGGTAGTCCCGGACCGTTGAGTGTTTTTTCGGCCTATGTTTTGAGTATGTTGAATGTTGAGCCTATCGATCTGGTTGATCGTAGATTTGGATTATAGCCCGCATGAGCCATATTGAGCTCGACCGAGATGCGCAGCTTTCCTCAGTGAGGTCGCGCCTCTCGAGTGCCACTCCGGAGCTAGGCCTGTTTTCTGCGTGACGTCGATGCAGCCCAGTTGGACGCCATACGTAATTCCAGTCCTCCGTGGATGTAATGGTAGTAGGTAGGCGCAGGTTTGATTGGACCCGATGTGGTAGTCAGTGAGATTGGGTGAATCTAAGCACCTCGAGAGTGAGTTGTTGTATATTCTTATTTCATCGCTTCCTTGAGTATAGTAGATAGAGGAGTGAAAACTGTAGTTTCTTTTCCAGCTTTCTTTCCTACCTTTCAGATTTTTAAGTTATTTATGCCTCTAGTAGACTTAGTGAGTAAATCGTTGGTCTTGAAGACGGTACCCACTGAGGACTGCTTTGTTTTTGTAGTTCTCACACCCTCTTTTGGTGCTCTTTTTGCAAAGACATCTGCTTCCGTCCCTGTACCAGCTGCTTGTTCTGACCGAGATAAGGGAGTTGCGAGTTAGATCCCTACTTGCTTTTGGAGAGCTCGATGTACCCGATACCTGGATTTTTTGAGTTGTAGTCCTATACTATCTGTATTATAGTTATTTTATCCTTCTGAGATGGACTTGTATTTTTGGATGTTATAGATGTACAGTGTATAGTTATTTCATATTAGCAATTTATTTTCAGCTCTGATATCTATTTAGTTGATAGTCGTTATCTTTTACAGGTTTTGACGCTTCGCCTATGCAGGATTTCCCGTATAGGTGGCGGATTTGTTGGCGAGCCCATGTCGCAATTCGACCTCGGGGCGTGACAGGCCCTATGGCTTATAAATTAGCATTGCCTCCAGAGTTGGTGGGAGTATACGATGTGTTCCATGTATCCCTACTCCGCAAGTATATTCACGACCCGGCTCACATTATCAACTATCCACCGCTGGATCTATGGGAAGACTTGAGCTATAATGAATACCCATGAAAGATAGTTGAGCGATAGGAGAAGGATTTGAGGAACCGCTCCATTCCGTATGTGAATGTGCTGTAGGCCAACCATAGTGAGTGAGAGGCCACCTAGGAGCTCGAGAGCACAATGCAGGAGCGGCATCCTTGTTCGAGAATCAAAGCTAAGATATGTCAAATTTTAGTTTCGCGGACGAAACTCCTATAAGGAGGGAGGAATGTGGTGAACTGGCTTTCGCTAAATTAGCAAAGTGTGGCTAAGTCACCTTGAACGTGTTTAAAAATATAGTAAAAAAGGTCTAGAGCAAGTTTGGTTCAAAGCAAAATGCATTTGAACCAAAATTAAGTCGAAAACGGGCGGAAAAAACTCAATCCAAAGCTTCTGAGCTTTTTCGAGCACCCTAAACAGGATGCAGACGCCCGGCCGTACAGCGGGCCCTCGGTGGACGCCCGGGTCCGTACTTTCAAACTCTCAACCCAAGAGTTGGTTTTTGGGACTCGAGGTCTTTCAGACGCCCGGGATGTCCTACGGGTGCCCGGAACAGCAATAGCAAGCGCAGGGAAGGGCGCTCTAGTCTGTATTTGCGGATCCTCAACCCGAGAGCACCCATTATGAGCGCGCGGGGTTTCAGACGCCCTATTCGCCCTGCAAGCGCCCTAGAAGCCTTGGGGACTGTAGCCGCGAAGTTTCGAACGCACGCGGTGACTGACATAGGTAGGTGAGGATTAGGGGATTCTTTTGGGGGCAAAAGAGTAATTTCACCCCCTATTCCAGCCGCCCACTGCCGTGACAAAACCCACCTAAAGCCCCTTCTCTCTCTCTCTCTCTCTCTCTCTCTCTCTCTCTCCCTCACATTTTCCTCTCCCTCTTTCTGTGTTTCCTCCCAAAAAAGAAGAAAGTGAAGAAGAGGAGCAACGGTTGGAGTGTGAGTATCGGAGGCTTAGTAACGGTTTGGGCGCGTCATTACTGTGTTGACCGGCCCATCTGGAAATGGTCGGGTCGAGCAAAAGCCGTTTAGCGCGAAATATACGCGAAAACGGACTTAGAACGCAAATAGAATGGGAACTGAAGTTCCAAAGATTTCGAGCACGCTATATATGTTTCGAACGCCTTGAACCATTACTTATTTGCGGATCCTCCTGCTGGATGCCTGAAAGTTACTGTAGCAGCCCGAGGATTGGATGGATGAGATTTCCTAGAGATTCGTGCCTGATTGTGCAATTGGTAGGAGTGGTTGGGAGCAGGTGGCATTCAGGCGCACTATTGTAGCTGCGGATGCACGTTTCGAACGTCCTAATAGATGGCCAGTGTTACACACTTTCGGGCCCTTCACTGTAGCAGAGCGGACGCCCGCAGGACCGCCCGTTAATACTGTAGCCGCGTAAGAACGGGCGCCCTGGTGAACAATCGGGCGCCCGAATCATGGATTTCAACGGTTGGACGGGTTAGCTCATTGGATTGTTTCGCGGCTCAGCACACCATCTGTGGACTTTTTATGCCACTCTCACCAGTGGGCACCCTTCTCTACACCAGAGAACTTCCTTAGCAGCTCCATCCATCATCTCCTCCATCTTCCTCCTTCCTTCTCTAGACATCGGAGCAGAGCGCCCGTAGCAGAAGCAACACCAACCGAGCACTTCTTCTTCTTCCTCCTTCACGCCAAAGCTTCGAGGCTTGGACAAGAACATCGTGTGGCTTGCTCCTGAGGTGGAGAACCCGAGCGTAGACCTTGTCCTGCTGAATTTGAGGTAGGGAGCCCGATTTTGCGAGTTTTCGAAATTTTCGGCATTTTTGTCTTTTTGAGCTCAGAGTGTTGGTATTGCTCCTGATGTTGGACCATCTCCTATTTTCTGTGTGTGTGTGTTCTTGTTTTTGGAAAGTTAGAGCGGAGGGTGGAGTTGAGGAGCTACGACAGAGTGAGCTTGTGCTGTGTTTTGAGTATGCGTGCGCACTGTGCTGTGCTGAGGGAGTAGTGGCATCCTTGCATGTTGAGTTTGCATTAGGACTGTGACTTGGTTGGTCAGAGAGCTTGAGCTGAGGACTTGTGGTGTGGTTGTGTGGAGCTTCTAGCAGTGGGCTAGCTGTGGGCGAAGCTAGCCTTCGGAGTTTGCGAGTTCCAACGGCGCGAGGTCTTCCTGACAGAGAGGTTGTGCCGCCGCTTCGGTTTCTTCTCTGGTTGGAGAGCTTACCATGTGGGTTGGATTTCTTCCAAAAGCAGCGAGTTCCCTCCTACGTCTATTTGATAGATGTTTTGCATGCTAGTTGTAGCACTTTATTTATCTTATAGTAATTGGTAAATTGTGGAACTTTGAATAGCACCCTTGACATATGTGGCATGTTTGAGACCCTTGACACTAGAAAACCCTTAACATTGGCATGTTAACCTACTTTTGCACTCTCTACACTATATAGCATTCTACTCGACTTAGTGGTTTTCCCTCGCCTCGGGTAGTGGGTTGAGTGGTCGGAGTAGTGTAGGATGCATATTGCGCTCGTGCCCGGGGGCCGAGTGGAGTCTGTTAGCTGAAGCTAGGTTATGTTCTAGTGTCGGGAGTCGTTCGGGATGACGGTGGTCACGGGCCGTTGAGTGTTTCCGCCCTGTGTTGTGAGTTGTGAGCTTGTCGATCTGGTTGATCGTGGATTTGGACTATAGCCTGCATGAGCCATATTGAGCTCGATTGTGATGCGCTGATTCCTCGATAGGGTCGCTCCCCTCGAGTGCCGCTCCGGACCTGGGCTTGTTACTTTATTCTCGCGCAACGTCAATGCAGTCCGAGTGGGACGCCCTACGTAAATCCCGTCCTCGGTGGATGTGTGGTAGTAGGTGCACACAGGTTTGACTGGACCCTATATGGCAGTCAGTGTGATTAAGTTGATTTAACACCTCATGAGAGAGTAGTTGCATTTTTATTGCTTGGTCATTTTTTAAGTATAATAGATAGATGCATGGTAGCTGTAGATCTTTTCCAACTTTCTTACCTATTTTTCTTTTAGTATAGTATTATCTTGCCTCTAGTAAACTTAGTAGGTAGATCGTTGGTCTTGAAGACGGTACACACTGAGGACTACTTATTTATATAGTTCTCGCACCCGCGATTGGTGTTCTTTTTGCAGAGACTTCAGCTTCTGTCCCTGCACCTACTGGCTCTTCTGATCGAGATAAGGGAGTCACAAGCTAGATACCTACCCGTATTTTGGTGAGATAGATGTACCTTGTACCCGAATTTTAGGTTGTAGTCTTGTACTCTGTGTTGTATCTTTTAGTTTACTCTTTGGACAGACGTTTCTTTTATTTGGATGTTTATAGATGTACAATGGATTCTATCTTTTGCAGGTTTGATGCTTCGCCTATGTAGGGTTTCCCGTATGGGTGGCGGATCTGTTGGCGAGCCCGGGTCGCAGTTTCGACCCTGGGGCGTGACATGGAGCCCCTGTTGAGCTGGGGCTTGATGGGCTTGATCTCCAAAGCAGCAAGCAAATCAAAGGGGACCTCTAGGGAGAGCTTTATGAGGAAAAGAAGAAGGCATTCTCCATCCCTTTTGGCTAGAAACTTGTGAGCGGTGAGTAGAAAATTTAGGAATTTTGGATTTTGATGTTTAAAAGAGACTATGATCTCTTATGAATTTTTATACCATTTTAGGAATTTTCTTGGGAGATTCAAGTGATCAAACCACATCTCTTGCAAGAGAATATACCAAGTTGGGGGATTTCACCGAAAAAGGTGATCTCTTCTCTTTTTCCTTGTTTTCTTATGATTTTGAAGCATTAGTTGTAAGAGTAGGTTATAATAATGCAAAATTCATGAGTAAAATTAGGATTTAGCCCTAAGGATTGCATTAGAGAGACAATTTTAGGGTTTAGCCCTATAAACACAAGCGTAAACCAAAACTTAGAAGTAGGTTGGTTATGTGTGGCATCAAACCTAGGAAAGCCTAGGTTGGTACGAGTGGCATTGAACTTAGAAAAAACCTAAGGAAAAGAGATAAGAGTCCCAATATAGAGTCATTGAACTCTAGGTTAGTGTAACATGGTATTGAGATTTGGTATCCTCGGGACATCTAGAACCCTAGTGTCATGAACTTAGGGTCTTATGTGTAAATTGAGTAACCAAGTGAACTCAAATGTAATTTGGTGTTCTTGGAGCTTCCTAGCTATCCTAGAGTAATAACCTAGGGTAAAAGAGAAAAGTAAAAAGTAATCAAACTTCCGGAAGCGATAAAGGGCCAACGGGAGGGTTACGAGCATATTTCGACTCCCGGGAGATAGTTACGAGCATATTTCGACTTCTTATGCGAATGAGTGCCAAGATGTCTTAAACTCATTCATGGCAAGTGGAGAGGGTTCCGCGCATAAGTCGACTCTCCGCAAAAGGCTCTAAAGGAGTCCAAGCAACCGCCGAGTAGAGAGGGTTTCGTGCATAAGTCGACTCTCTACGAAGCACTTTATATGAAACGTAAATCATAAGGTGATTAGTGTGACCGGTTGCGGTGGGATTAGATGTAACCCTTGAGTAGTGTCATAGTGGCCGAGTGGTTTAGTAGCCTAGTGTGGCATGGCATAGTAGCATGTTGGCATGTATGCATGAACTAGTGGTGTAGGGTTTTTATACGGCATACTAGTGTAGTTTTACAGTTTTTTATATATATCTTGCTACTAATACTTCCATTGTACCAAAAGTTGTAGAGCATATTTCTCGATGGATGAACTCACTGGGAACTATTCGTAGTTCTCACACCCCGTAGTTTCCACCTTTTTATAGATCCAAGTACAGCCGGTGAGGCACATGACAGGGACAAGGGCCGAGCAGCATAGTGGACCTAGAGGGTCTAGCTTTTATTTTACCCTTTTTGTATACAGAGTGAACATTATATTTTGGGTGAGGAAAAAAAAAGAAAAGAAAATTGTAACTAAATGTTATATAGAGATGTTCATTCTTATACCCTTTAACTTCAACTTGTTATAACTCTCATGTTTAAGGTTGAATATTTCAGTTTTGTAGTTTTCACTCTTATATTATGTATCTCATTGTACACATTGTATTGATTGAGATGGTTACCGTTCCTTTCGGGTATATGAGAGGTCATGCTCGATTGGCGGGTCTGTTGGCTTCCCCAAACCGATCAAATTGGCAGTCTCAGGGCGTGAGAATAACTATTAACGATGTTCGATGTAGGGTTTTATTTGATATAGGTGCATCGCATTCGTTCATCAGTAGGTCTTTTATCATGACACACAGACTAGTAGTGTTTTTAAGTCTGAGGGTATTACGACGGTGCAAGTGCCAGAGCACTCATTCATGGTCACAGAATATAGCACCGCCTGTCCTATGCGGATAGGCAATTAGATTATGAAGATGGATTTCTTGGTCTTGAGACGATTGAGGGACTTTGATGTGGTGCTAGAGATGGACTGGCTCTCAAAGTATTATGCAACAATTGATTGCGAGAGTCGAGTCATCACCTTTCGGGAACCGGGACAAGGAGTTCGTCTACAAGGGATGTAGAAGCTCACTGTTCGCTATGATGGTCTCCACATCTCGAGCCAAGAAGTTGATCAACGGCGGATGCGTGACCATTTGGCCACCATTGTAGAGCAACGGAAAAAGGAACCGGCAGTAAAGAGTATTCCAGTGGCGCGGGAGTATCCAAATATATTTGCCGCGGAGTTGCCGAGTATGCTGGAGGACCGGGAGATCAAATTCATTAGACTTGGTTCCCGGGACGGCTCCAATTTCAAAGGCACTACCGGCGGAATTGAAGGAGCTAAAGGCTCAGTTGTAAGATTTTCTTGATAAAGGCTCCATCAAGCCAAGTGTATCTCCTTGGGAAGCCCCGGTGCTATTCGTAAGAAAGAAGGACGGGTCTTTGCGGTTGTACGTGGATTATTGGAAACTCAACAAAGTGACCATCAAGAGCCGATATCCATTGCCAAGGATCAACGACCTATTCGACCAATTACAAGGTTTCCAGGTATTTTCGAAGATTGATTTTCAATCGGAATACCGTCAGTTAAAGATAAAGCCGGAGGATGTGCATAAAACGACTTTTAGGGCGCGATATGGACACTTAGTTCACAGTAATGTCGTTTGGATTAACAAATACCCCAGCGGCGTTTATGGATTTTAATGAATCGCGTCTTTCAACCATTCCTAAACCGATTTGTCGTGGTCTTCATTGATGACATCTTGGTCTACTCCCGAAGTGACATAGAGTACGAGGAGCATCTTCGACGAGTATTGCAAGTGCTTCAAGAACTGAGGCTATTCGGGAAATTAAAGAAATGCGAGTTTTGGCTCTGGGAAGTGGCATTCTTGGGACATGTGGTCTCTGAGACAGGGGTGTCAGTGGACCCCAAGAAAATTGAAGCAATTAGGGATTGGCCCCGGCCAACAAATGTTACCGAGATCCGAAGCTTTGTTAGGCTCGCAAGGTATTATAGGCAGTTTGTGGAGGGATTTTTCAAAATTACCACTCTACTTACCGGCCTCACAAGGAAATGGGCAAAGTTTATTTGGAGTGATGAGTGCAACAAGAGCTTCCAGTTTCTAAAGAAAAAGTTGACATCGGCTCCAATCCTCTCGTTACTCATGGTAAGGAAGGATTTTGTGGTGTACAGCGATGCGTCGGGGAGTGATTTGGGGTGTGTATTGATGCAGGAAGGGAAGGTTATAGGTTATGCCTCCCGACAGTTAAAGAGCTATGAGAAGAACTGCCCCACCTACGACCTCGAGCTTGCCCCAGTTATCTTTATATTGAAGCTATGACGGCATTATCTATATGGCGAGCACTGTGAAATTTACACACATCATAAGAGCTTCAAATATCTATTTATTTAAAAAGAGTTGAATCTGAGACAGCGTCGGTGGCTAGAGCTACTAAAGGACTATGGTGCTAGTATCCTGTACCACCTGGGGAAAGCAAACGTGGTGGCCGACACGTTGAGCAGAAAATCAGTAGAGAGTCTCGCCATGATAATCACTGATTAGTTCCCGCTGCAAGCAGAAATACGGCGTTATGGGTTAGAAGTGGTTGCTCCCGGCGAGCGCTCCAGCGACCCTTATGACACTTAAAAGTGCAACCCACCTTATTGGAGAAGATCAAGGAAAAGCAAATCACTGATGAGAAGTTCTAGAAGGTACGGGCTGACATAAAGGGTGGGCGTGCAGAGGACTTCATTGCGGACTCAAAAGGAGTCTTGAAGTTTCAAAGTCGGTTGTGTGTGCCCAATGATGAGGAAATTCGAGGTGAGATACTCTAAGCACACCGATCCCCGTATACCATTCACCCTGACGGGACCAAAATGTATAAAGATCTGAAGACACATTTCTGGTGGTCGGATATGAAAAAAAAAGTTGGGCGCTATGTGGCTCAGTGCCTAGTGAGCCAACAAGTTAAAGCAGAGTATCAATTTTCGGCGGGCAAACTTCAAAATCTACTTGTACTCATTTGGAAGTGGGAGAATATCACGATGAATTTCATCTTAGGCTTGCCTAAATCACAAGCGGGCCACGACGCGATATGGGTGGTGGTGGATCTGTAGTGGCCCAAATTCCCATGCAGCGTTCTTCCGATGAATCCACTGTTAGAGCACCTAGCGTTGGTGTATCTGGCCCATGGTGCGTCAATGGGATGCCACAGATGGACCCTGTGTGTTATTATTAGCTGTGTAGGCCTTCGGCTGAGTTTGCCGAAATTTCGGAAAAGAATTAGGCCCAACAGAGGTCGGAAATGGATTCAGCACGGAAAAACGCTTGAAAACGGCTATTTGCTTGTTTATTTCTGAGTCCGGATGCCCAAAAACGGACTCCCGGAAGTTTTCAGTGGAAAATGGTGCATGGGAGGGGCCGTAGACCGCCGGGATGCCACGTGGCGGCCTGTCATTGGCCGGTTCAGGATGCGCGGTCCACAGAGCTGCGCGGCGGGGTGCACAGACCCGGCGCATGGACACGTGGCACCGCCTGATTGGCGGGCGCAAGGCGCGCGGTCTACCGGGTGAGCGCGGCGGTGCATGGACCAATGCGGGGCCACGTGGCAGCCTCCGGTTGGTCGGTGCATGCGGCGCGGTCCACTGAATTCCTGTTGAATGCGTGGACCGGGTGTAGGGGACGCGTGTCGCCCTCTGGTTCGCGGGCGCACCGTGCGCGGCGCACGGAGTCGGGGTCGGTGCCTCGGGGCGCGTGCCCACGTCGGGGCCATGCCGCGCGCCCGGCGCGGCCGCCGACCGGTCAGCGGGTCAACCGGGGTGGACACGTGTCGCCCGCTGATTGGCGGGCGCCAACCGCCTCACTGTGCGGGGGCGGGCCACGTGGCAGCCAGCGGGTGGGCCGAACAGCTGTTTGCTGTTCGGCGGGCCACGTGGCGGCTCCTGGTGGATTCGGGCGTGAACAGTGTTGGGCCCGGCCCAACACTGTAGCCGCCCGAATGTTCCGGGCGCCCGAAATTTTGGGCCCAAAGCCCATTGACTTGTTTTTCCGGGCTGTTTCGGGTGAGGCCTATAAAAAGGCCTCAAGGGGCCTCGTTTTGAAGCTTTTCCCGAAAGCTTTTCACTTGGAGCCCTTCACCAAAGTTGTTTCTCTCCCTCTTGTGCATCTTTTGGCGGAAGCTCAGGATTTTTGGAGGCCGCGACGACGGCGACTTCTGCATCGGGGTGCGGAGCGACGATCTACTGTTGGAGGCCCATTTCCGTCGCAGTTTAGTCCGGGAGGTCTACCGGGCTACTCCGACATTATTTTTGGACGATTTCTGCGGTGACGGTTTCGTAAGAGGTAAATCTACATTTTTCGTGTTGGACACTTTTTCTGGATCCGAGCTTTTCTTGGGGTTCTGGGTACATTTTTAACCCCCTTTGAGACTGTTGGTTGATTTGGACAGCACCTACTTGTCGGATTTTTATCTCCTCATCCGGACATCGGAATTCGACGTTTCAGGACTCTATCGACATCTACTCTTCGCGAGGATCGCCGTCATATTTTTATTGGAATTTTTGGAGGAAGTTTTTCAGGTGAAAATTTCGTGTTAGTGGGACTGTTCACCACAGATTTTGGGGAATGTGGAATTTGTGTGAATTAAAGTGTAATTTTGGTGTATGTTTGTACCCAGGAGTTTGTGAGCACCTCTACCGTGATGTTGGCTTGGTGGGATTTGTGATTTGACAGTTGTGGGCTTTCTCAGCTGTGCCATTTTGGACAGTTAGCACTTTCAGGTGGGTGACCTTGCTTCCAAGAACTCTGGACTGTGTACTAATTCTAGGTGTGTAGGATCATGCATGTTAGAAATTGGAGTATTAGCATGTGAAAAACTGTATGTTGTATCTTGTATATCAGTTGTTGAATCTTTTGATTCCGGCACTATGTTAAGTAATGAAATCTTGGAATTTGACCTAGCACCCCTGTCATATGTATCATGTTCAGCCAGTCTGTAGAAAAACTCCAACTTGGGCTAGGTTTTTATTGCTCTAGACATTCCACATCACGATACTTTATTTCACCTTGGACTTAGCTTTTCCTCACCCAAGTTGTGGGCCGAGAGGTCGGTCGGTTGTGGGATGCATTTGCACTCGTGTCTGGGGACCGAGTGGAGTTGATAGCAGTCTGTAGATTTGATTTCTTTGGGAGAGTGATAGTGATGGTAGATCTGGGTTCTTGGAAACTGTCAGAGAGACAGTGGGTTTCAGCTGTGTAGATTCCAGCTAGTGTGTGAGACAGTGATTTGTTTGGTAGTCGATCTTATTGATCGAAGATTGGATCATAGCCTGCATGAGCCACATTTGAGCTTTACAGTGATACTATACAGTGATACTTATGGGTTACTTTGACTCGAGCGGGTCGCTCCCCTCGAGGGCCACTCCGGAGTAGGCGAGACCGGGTTGTGTACCGGTGTGAGTTTGAGATGTTCCTTAGCGACTTGTCGTCGCGGTGGTCCCTCTGGCTGTGCTTTCGTTGGCAGCCACGGACGCCCTACGTAAGTCCGCTCCTCCGGGACGTAACGGCAGTAGGTTGGCGCAGGTTTGACTGGACCCGTTGTGGCAGTCAGTTTTGATTGGGTGATCAGGGATGAGAGTTAGTTGTGGCATTATGTTCTTTCTGTTCCACTGTTGAGCATCTAGATAGAGGCATAGTAGCTGTAGAGTTACCTTTCCTAGCTCTCCTTATAGCACTGCATATGTTACTTTTGCCTCTGGTAGACTTAGTGGGCAGACCGTCGGGCTTGTTGGCGGCACCCACTGAGAACTACTGTGGGATGTAGTTCTCACACCCGTCGTGGTGTTTTCTCCCCAGGGACTTCTGCTCCAGTTCCTGCAGCTCCTGTTGCTGATCCAGCTCCTTCTGACCGAGGTAAGGGCGTCGCGAGATAGATCCCCTCCTGTCGTCTTCTGTGTGTGAGTAGATGTACCCCAGTTCCATTTTGGTGTGTGTTATGTCGAGTGACTTTTGTAGTGAGGTTTTGAGTTGTACCTTCCTTTCCTGCTTTTATGAGAGACTCCTGTTTTCTGGTGAGGATGGTCTGTATATTTAAAAGTTGTAGTCTTATTTTATGTATTTCCTTCCAGCTTTTCTCTTTCAGCTCTGATATCTGCTAGTGTAGATGTTTCTTTGCAGGTTAGTCGCTACGCCTATACGGGGCTTCCCGTACGGGCGGCGGATCTGTTGGCGAGCCGGGGCGCAGTATCGCCCCGGGGCGTGACAGATTAGAGTGGTATCAGAGCCTAGGATGTAGGTCTTGGAGGACTTAGGAACCCTAGGCTTGTGGTTGGACCCTAGGATGACTCGCGTGAGAGCCGTGACTTTAGCGAGAGTCCTGATTGGATTTCTAACTCTCCCGAGCGGTTCGGGGTGAGCGATCGACATGTCTTCCTTCGGTGGCAACTATGTTGGCTGCAGACAACATAGTACTTCGGAAAGGGGGACATGCCTTCTGACTTTCGCTAGATTGGGTCGAGAGATGATTTGGGTTCTGATTGTTTGCCTTGTCCCTCAGGTGGGGATGCCTCCTCGACGCTCGATGGTGACGCGTTCGCAGCCTTCGTCCTCTGAGCCCGAGCAGGAGGACTCGGAGCAGGGACAGCAGAGCGAGGTTTTGGAGCTCCGTGCCCAGGTGGCACAGTTGACTGAGGCGTCTCGACGCCAGGAGGAGGCTGTGAGTCGGTTGACGCTCTTGTTGGAGCAGAGAGCGCAGCCGGCGGTGGTACCCCCTGAGAGTTCTCCGGTGCCTTCTTCCCCTGTGGTGGCACCCCCGGTTGTGCAGCCTGCACCAGCAGTTCCGGCTGAGCCTGTTTCCAGTAGGCCACCGTCTGGGACGACGGGATCTTTGACTTTGGCAGAGCAGCAGGTTTTGGTGGGTCTTTTGTTGAGGTTTCGCAAGTTTGATCCACCCCGCTTTTCGGGCATGAGTGCTGAGCCGTGGGCGGCTGAGTCTTGGGTTACAGCTATGGAGCGCCATTTCGAGAGCCTTTTTATTGATGAGAGGTTTCGAGTTCTGTTGGCTACTCATTTTCTGGAGAGCAACGCCGAGGCATGGTGGCGGCGTGTGCGACCCGCAGGTCCGCCTGGGACCCAGTTTATCTCTTGGGCAGAGTTTCGCGGTATGCTTCTTGGGGCCTTCTTTCCCGAGAGTGTTCGACAGAGCTTGGAGGAGCAGCTGAGGAATCTCCGCCAGGGAGATAGGCCCGTACATGCGTACATAGCCGATTTCAATCGGCTGTTGGCTAGTATGCCCCACGTGGCCAGAGATGAGACCCACCGGATCTACATGTTCGAGAGAGGGTTGCGTCGGGACATTTATCAGTTGGTCCGCTCCCTCAGATTACAGACTTTAGAGGCCTCGATGGAGCAGGCACTTTATGTGGAGGGTGGTGAGGCCGTGATGGCAGAGGTGACTCCAGCCCCCGTTGTGACTCCTGGGGCGAAGCGCCCCGCGCAGTTTGAGGAGGGGCAGTCGAGTAGGCAGGGACCCCCGAGACCACCCCGTTTCCACTCTCAGGGACGGGGGTATCAGGGGCGGCAGAGATCTGGGGGATCTCGTCAGTTCCAGCAGCAGCAGCAGCGTCGACCACCTCGACAGCAGCAGTCTACGCAGCAGCAGCAGTCTTCGCAGCAGCAGCAGACTTCGCGGCAGCCGCGCCCCGACCGTTGTATCATCTGTGGAGGACCGCACTCACCAGCCCAGTGCCTGCAGGGTCGGGACCGCTGCTTCCGTTGCGGGCAGACCGGTCACTTCGCGAGGGCGTGCCCCAGGGCAGGTTACCCAGCTCCTTCATCAGCTTCTGCATCCTTCGTTCCTCGTCAGTCAGCAGGACCTTCGGCGACCTCCGGTAGGCCAGATTTTGCTCCATCGTCCTCGCGACAGCCAGAGCGACATCCCCCGGCGCCGAGCGGTCGAGTCTATGCCGCTCAGGTAGAGGATGCTACAGCAGCAGAGCATGTCGTCGCAGGTATTATTTTGATTTCTGCAGTTCGTACTCGTACTCTCTTTGATACCGGTGCATCGCATTCTTTTATCAGTAGAGCATTTGCATCCCTTCATGGTATAGAGGTAGTTTCTTTATCGCATGCATTAGAGGTTCAGATACCAGATCATGTCTTGCATGTCGAGGAGTATTGTAGGGATTGCCCTGTGCAGTTGGGATCCTGGATTTTGCCGGCAGACTTGCTTGTCTTGCGGCAGCTCCAGGATTTCGACGTCGTGCTAGGTATGGATTGGTTGTCGAGGTACTATGCTGTTATAGACTGCAGAGAGAGGACGGTGACCCTCCGCGAGCCTGGACAGGAGGAGTTTGTCTTCAGAGGCTGCCAGAGCACATTCTTTGCGATGACTGTTTCTTCGGCGAGGGCTAGGCGGTTGATTAGTAGGGGCTGCACCGCTTTCTTAGCGACGATTGTGGAGGTGCCTACGGCGGCACTGGGACTCGAGGATATTCCTGTTGTCCGCGAGTTCCCAGATGTGTTTCCCCCTGAGTTGATGACGATGCCGCCGGAGAGGGAGGTGGAGTTTGTGATTGATGTGGTACCGGGAACCGCACCAATCTCGAAGGCGCCTTATAGGATGGCACCTGCCGAGTTGAGGGAGTTGAAGGCCCAGCTTCAGGATCTTATGGATAGGGGCTTTGTCAGGCCTAGTGTTTCTCCGTGGGGAGCGCCAGTTTTATTTGTGAAGAAGAAGGATGGGTCGCTTCGTTTGTGTGTGGATTATCGGGAGTTGAATAAAGTGACCATCCGGAACAAGTACCCTCTTCCACGGATAGATGATTTATTTGATCAGTTGCAGGGAGCCACAGTGTTTTCGAAGATTGATCTTCAGTCAGGTTACCACCAGTTGAGGGTGAGGGCCGAGGACATCCCTAAGACGGCTTTTCGATCCCGGTATGGGCATTATGAGTTTACGGTTATGCCGTTTGGTTTGACTAATGCCCCAGCTGCTTTCATGGATTTGATGAACCGGGTATTTCAGCCGTACTTAGACTTGTTTGTGGTTGTGTTCATTGATGACATCTTGATCTACTCCCGGAGCGATGTGGATCATGAGGAGCACTTGAGGATAGTGCTGCAGCTTCTACGTGAGAAGAAGCTGTATGCCAAGCTTAAGAAGTGCGAGTTTTGGCTTCGGGAGGTTGCATTCTTGGGCCACTTGGTATCAGCCGCAGGAGTGGCAGTTGACCCGACGAAGATTGATACAGTTCGGGATTGGCCGAGACCGACGACGGTGACTGAGGTCCGGAGCTTTCTGGGCTTGGCTGGCTACTACCGTCGGTTTGTAGAGGGCTTTGCGAAGCTCTCTACTCCCCTGACCTGTTTGACTAGGAAGGGGATGAGGTTCATTTGGACTGAGCAGTGTCAGCGGAGTTTTGAGGAGCTGAAGAAGAGACTGATTTCAGCACCAGTTCTTACACTGCCAGTGATGGGTGATGGCTACGTGATTTACAGTGACGCCTCGCACAGCGGTTTGGGTTGTGTCTTGATGCAGCATGGGAGGGTAATTGCTTATGCTTCACGGCAACTAAAGGATTATGAGAAGAATTACCCTACTCATGATTTAGAGGCTGGCAGCTGTGGTGTTCGCATTGAAGTTGTGGCGGCATTACCTCTACGGTGAGCATTGTGAGATCTACACGGATCATAAGAGCTTAAAGTATCTGTTTACTCAAAAGGAGCTGAACCTGAGGCAACGCCGGTGGTTGGAGTTACTGAAGGATTACGATGTGAGTATCCTCTATCATCCCGGCAAGGCCAATGTGGTAGCAGATGCTTTGAGTCGGAGGTCAGTGCAGAGCTTGAGCATGTTGGTCACGCAGCAGGCCCCGTTGATTGAGCAGTTGAGGCGACTCCAGATTGAGGTTGTATCCCCTGGGGTCTCTGCTAGACTGATGTCTATGGTCTTGCAGCCCACTCTGTTGGACAGGATTAGGGAGACGCAGAGTGAGGACCCCCACTTGGAGAGGATTAGATCACAGATTCAGGCAGATCTTATAGGGGATTTTACAGTGGATAGCTCGGGAGTACTGCGGTACAGGGACCGAGTGTGTGTGCCTTCGGATTCAGAGATCAGAGACCTGATTTTGGGTGAGGCTCATTATACACCTTATACCATTCATCCTGGTGGTACTAAGATGTATAAGGACCTCAAGGCACATTTTTGGTGGTCCGGAATGAAGCGGGACGTTGGAAGATTCGTGGCTCACTGTTTAACTTGCCAGCAAGTGAAAGCAGAGCACCGGGTTCCTGCTGGCAAGTTGCAAAGTCTTCCAATTCCCGAGTGGAAATGGGACCACATCACCATGGACTTTGTTACAGGGCTGCCGAGAGCGCAGAGTGGAGCCGACGCGATTTGGGTTATTGTTGATAGACTCACCAAGTCAGCGCATTTCTTGCCTGTTCAGATGACTTGGTCACTGGAGCGTCTGGCACAGGTGTATTTGGACGAGATAGTGAGGCTACACGGGATACCTGCGTCGATTGTTTCAGATCGGGATCCGAGGTTTGTGTCACGATTCTGGGGGAGTTTACAGTCAGCTTTGGGGACCCAGCTCAGATTCAGCACTGCATTCCACCCACAGACTGATGGCCAGTCTGAGCGCACTATACAGACCCTTGAGGATATGCTGAGAGCGTGCGTTATGGATTTTGGAGGGGGGTGGTACCGACACTTATCTTTGGTTGAGTTTGCGTACAACAACAGCTATCAGGCGAGCATCCAGATGGCTCCGTTTGAGGCGTTGTATGGACGCAAGTGTCGGTCACCCTTGTATTGGAGTGACGTGGGTGAGAGGAAGACTTTGGGACCTGATCTTCTTTTGGAGGCTGAGGAGAAGGTCAGAGTTGTTCGTCGACACCTTGAGGTAGCCCAGAGTCGTCAGAGGAGTTATGCAGATACTCGACGGCGAGACCTGGAGTTTCAGATTGGTGACCATGTATTCTTAAAGGTCTCGCCTTCGAAAGGGGTCCGGAGATTTGGAGTGCGTGGGAAGCTTAGTCCCCGTTTTGTTGGACCCTTTGAGGTACTTGAGAGGGTAGGCCCTGTGGCTTATAGAGTTGCTCTTCCTCCACGTTTGGCCGGTGTACACGATGTTTTTCATGTCTCAGCCCTGAGGAGATATGTCTTTGATCCGTCGCATGTGGTTGACTTCACTCCCTTGGAGATCGGTGAGGACCTGGTTTACGAGGAGCGGCCGTTGCGGATTCTTGCTCGTGAGGTGAGGGAATTGCGCAACCGGACCATTCCGTATGTGAAGATCTTATGGAGCAATCACGATGAGCGAGAGGCTACTTGGGAGCTAGAGACAGAGATGAGATCTGCTTACCCTTTTCTGTTCGAGACTACTGGTTGAGGTACGCCTGTTCTACCTTACTTCGTTTCGAGGACGAAACTTCCTTTTAGTGGGGGAGGATGTAGTGGCCCAAATTCCCATGCAGCGTTCTTCCGATGAATCCACTGTTAGAGCACCTAGCGTTGGTGTATCTGGCCCATGGTGCGTCAATGGGATGCCACAGATGGACCCTGTGTGTTATTATTAGCTGTGTAGGCCTTCGGCTGAGTTTGCCGAAATTTCGGAAAAGAATTAGGCCCAACAGAGGTCGGAATGGATTCAGCACGGAAAAAACGCTTGAAAACGGCTATTGCTTGTTTATTTCTGAGTCCGGATGCCCAAAAAAACGACTCCCGGAAGTTTTCAGTGGAAAATGGTGCATGGGAGGGGCCGTAGACCGCCGGGATGCCACGTGGCGGCCTGTCATTGGCCGGTTCAGGGATGCGCGGTCCACAGAGCTGCGCGGCGGGGTGCACAGACCCGGCGCATGGACACGTGGCACCGCCTGATTGGCGGGCGCAAGGCGCGCGGTCTACCGGGTGAGCGCGGCGGTGCATGGACCAATGCGGGGCCACGTGGCAGCCTCCGGTTGGTCGGTGCATGCGGCGCGGTCCACTGAATTCCTGTTGAATGCGTGGACCGGGTGTAGGGGACGCGTGTCGCCCTTGGTTCGCGGGCGCACCGTGCGGCGGCGCACGGATTCGGGGTCTGTGCCATCGGGCGCGTGCCCACGTCGGGGCCATGCCGCGCGCCCGGCGCGGCCGCCGCCGGTCATGCGGGTCAACCGGGGTGGACACAGTGTCGCCCGCTGATGTGGCGGGCGCACAACCGCCTCACTGTGCGGGGGCGGGCACGTGGGCAGCCAGCGGTGGGGCCGAACAGCTGTTTGCTGTTCGCGGGCCAGGTGCAGCTCCTGGTGGATTCGGCGTGAACAGTGTTGGGCCCGGCCCAACACTGTAGCCGCCCGGTAATGTTCCGGGCGCCCGAAATTTTGGGCCCAAAGCCCTTGAACTTGGTTTTCCGGGCTGGTTCGGGTGAGGCCTATAAAAAAGGCCTCAAGGGGCCTCGTTTTGAAGCTGTTTCCCGAAAGCTTTCACTTGGAGCCTCTTCACCAAAGTTGTTTCTCTCCCTCTGTGTGCATCTTTTGGCGGAAGCTCAGGATTTTTGGAGGCCGCGACGACGGCGACTTCTGCATCGGGTGCGGAAGCGACGATCTACTGTTGGAGGCCCATTCCGTCGCAGTTTAGTCCGGGAGGTCTACCGGACTACCCCGACATTATTTTTGGACGATTTCTGCGGTGACGGTTTCGTAAGAGGTAATCTACATTTTTCGTGTTGGACACTTTTTCTGGATCCGAGCTTTTCTTGGGGTTCTGGGTACATTTTTAACCCCCCTTTGAGACTGTTGGTTGATTTGGACAGCACCTACTTGTCGGATTTTATCTCCTCATCCGGACATCGGAATTCGACGTTTCAGGACTCTTATCGACATCTACTCTTCGCGAGGATCGCCGTCATATTTTATTGGAATTTTTGTTGGAAGTTTTTCAGGTGAAAATTTCGTGTTAGTGGGACTGTTCACCACAGATTTTGGGGAATGTGGAAATTTGTGTGAATTAAAGTGTAATTTGGTGTATGTTTGTACCCAGGAGTTTGTGAGCACCTCTACCGTGATGTTGGCTTGGTGGGATTTGTGATTTGACAGGTTGTAGGGCTTTCTCAGCTGTGCCATTTTGGACAGTTAGCACTTTCAGGTGGTGACCTTGCTTCCAAGAACTCTGGACTGTGTACTAATTCTAGGTGTGTAGGATCATGCATGTTAGAAATTGGAAGTATTAGCATGTGAAAAACTGTATGTTGTATCTTGTATAGCAGTTGTTTGAGTCTTTTGATTCCGGCACTATGTTAAGTAATGAAATCTTGGAATTTGACCTAGCACCCTGTCTATGTATCATGTTCAGCCAGTCTGTAGAAAAAACTCCAACTTGGGCTAGGTTTTTATTGCTCTAGACATTCCACATCACGTACTTTATTTCACTTGGACTTAGCTTTTCCTCGCCCAAGTTGTGGGCCGAGAGGGTCGGGCGGTTGTGGGATGCTTTGCCACTCGTGTCTGGGGACCGAGTGGGTTGATAGCGAGTCTGTAGATTTGATTTCTTTGGGAGAGTGTGATAGTGATGGAGATCTGGGTTCTTGGAAACTGTCAGAGAGACAGTGGGTTTCAGCTGTGTAGATTCCAGCTAGTGTGTGAGACAGTGATTTGTTTGGTAGTCGAGTCTTATTGATCGAAGATTGGATCATAGCCTGCATGAGCCACAGTTGAGCTTTACAGTGATACTATACAGTGATACTTATGGGTTACTTTGACTCGAGCGGGTCGCTCCCCTCGAGGGCCACTCTCCGGAGTAGGCGAGACCGGGTTGTGTACCGGTGTGAGTTTGAGATGTTCCTTAGCGACTTGTCGTCGCGGTGGTCCCCTGGCTGTGCTTTCGTTGGCAGCCCGGACG